>CM065596.1:8183500-9383500 GCA_033119425.1 Bufotes viridis
TTTTCCTGTTATTATGTTAAGATAACAAATGTAACTTATCATATATAATTGTAAAATCAATAAAAAGATTGTTGTAAGAAACATCATAGAGCTTATCTGACTCCACGTAGAATAGCCGGGATTTATAATACAGGTAATAATAAGGGTCCATTTACACGTCCGTGGTGCATTGCGTATCCGCAATACAACGGGCCGGCACCCCCATAGAACTGCCTATTCTTGTCCACAGCTGCTGACAAGAATAGGACATGTTCTATTCTTTTCCGGAGCCGCGGACCGGAAGTTTGACAGCGCACTCCGGAAATGCGGATGCGGAGAGCCCACTGTCTTTCTCCGCATCATTCCATCCCCATTCAGAATGAATGGGTCCGCACCAGTCCCGCATAATTGCGGAACGTGTGCGGACGCTGAATGCGGACGTGTGAATGGAGCCTAAATGTTATAGAGGGTGTGGAGCGAGGGGAAGATACAGCGTCTGTGGTGTAGTAGGAAGTTTCGGAGATGTTGTACGAAGTACGAGTGACCTTGTCCCCTTGAAATGTGTCTATTGGGAATGGACTGTGATAGGATTCCCAAGAAAATGAATAATATGATTCAGCATACGACACTGGCAGCGAGTAAAACATAACTGGCGAGGAATTGGAAGAGCTCTGTCCTTAAATTAGAGGATTTGACAGCGAGGACAAATGTAATTAAGTGTGGGGAAAGATTAGATGCAGTTATATATGATACATTGGGAAGATCGGAAGAAATATTGGGAATGTGGGGCATATGTCATAGATCGACAGGTTTAGGTTCCAAAGTCATTGACAAAAGGGGTGAGAGCATGGGCGTGGCTATAGGGGGTGCAGAGGCAGCAGTCGCTACCGGGCCCAGGAGCCTGAGGGGGCCCAAAGACCCTTGTGCCGCATAAGAAGACACACACTGAAGGAGGGGGGCCCAAGCTGAACTCTTGCACAGGGCCCATGAGCCATTAGCTACGCCCCTGGGTGAGAGAGATTGTTAAGATATTTCATCAGATTTTTTTTCCTTATCTTTGTTTTATAGTCATATTTACCCTAAGTTCACACCTGAGCGTTTTACAGCGCGTTCAAACGCGCTGTAAAACGCTCAACACATGAAAACCAATGCTTTCCTATGGCCCTGGTTCTCACTTGAGCGTTTTACAGCTCGTTTGAACGCGCTGTAAAACGCCCGACGCACAAACAAGTACTTGAGCTTTTTTTGGGGCATTTGTCGCGCATTTTGTTATTGACACCACAGTAGTCAATCACAAGCGCGTTTCCTATTTGCAAAAACGCGCTGAAATAGGCGCGACAAAAACGCGCGTAAAACGCGCGTCTCAGAAACGCTCAGGTGTGAACCCAGGGTTAGGCCACTGTCATATCTGTGGCAGCGATTCTGGCAGAAAATAATGGGGTCCAGATGGAGATCCGACTATTTTTGCCGGATCAGAGGGCCAGATCTCCGGGCCTTAGTTATGATGCTGTTAGAGGATTTTCTGTTTGTGTTTACGTTTTATTTATGATTGTCTTTTTGAAAATGTAATAAATTATTTGGAACAACAAAACAAAGTGACCCAGCATCACCCCCTATAGATGGCGGCGTGCTCTCGCCCTTTGTTACCTGCCCGGTGTAAGCAGTGCGTTGCGCTCAGGCGTCAGGAGACATCTGCTGAACGTGGGATGAGATTATTACACCTGATCTAATTTAAACCTCCTTAGCTGGAATAAAAGCCAAAATGAAATTTGTCTCCCCTCCCCCCCTAGAGATGCGAAGGTGGGAAATCACGCCAGCCTATTTTTACCTGCTCCTGATCTGTCACCGCTCAGACAACTGCGCAGACACAGCTCCTCGCCGCTCTTCACACCGAGCAGCTGCGCTTTCTTCATCAGATCTTCCCACATTGCCGCCCACAAGACCCCAATCTCTTCACAGGGTCAGGGGCTTCTTCTCGCTGTTCCTAGAAATCTGGACGGGGAGGGGGCAGTATGACGGCAAATTTCCAGGGTCCAGAATAGTAAATGTGGAGCATTTTACATTGATAATATCTCATCACTGTATTATAGCTGATTTAAAGGGGTTGTCTTGTGATCACAGTGGCTGCGGACCCCCTGGCGATCTGCAAAGATTACTAGGGGAAGGTTCATCTGGTTATATTGGGAATGCTTCTTACTATTTCATGCCTGGCTCTGGGAAAGAAACAAGCCCTGTGTGAATTGTAATGGAAGCCATGTAGGTTGTCACCCAGTTATTGCAGAACTAAGACCTATTAGGGCATATGGACGCCATCTAGGGGGTCCTCCACTTTCAATCCCCATGTGTTAGCCATTGAGCTGGACATCCATGTATTGTGTTCTATCATTTGAATGGCTGCCTTGTAATACCACCGTTTTCCTCTAGTGGTCACTGCAGTGACACCGACCCACGTGGCCAAAACTGCTGGTACCTTCCATTAAAGAAACAAAAACCCACAGATTTCACTGAAATAACCTGAAACTGACAGGCGTAATAATAACTAAAAATGTAGTAAAAATCAACTAATAAAAATCAGACATTGCTTTCGAATTGTGGTTCAACAGAATCATTTATGAAACCGACCTGGTCACAAATGACGGTTCACTCAACTTGATATTTTGTTGCACAACCTTTTGAGGCAATCTCTACAATGAAGCGATTTCTGTGACTCTCAGTGAGACGTCTGCTCCTGTCCACAGGTACTTTGGCCGCTCCTCGTGAGATAACTGCTCCAGATGTCTCAGGTGTGAAGATACTTCTCCGGATATTCAATAGGATTTAGATCCGGGCTCATAGGGGCCACTTCAGAACAGTCCAATGCTTTGCTCTTCGCCATTCTTGGATGTTTTTATCTGTGCTTTGGGCCATTATCCTGTTGGAGGACCCATGCCCTGGGACTGAGACCAAGCCTTCTGACACTGGGCAGCACATTTTGCTCCAGAATGCCCAGATAGTCTTGAGATTTCATTGCACCCTGCACAGATTCAGGACACCCTGTGCCAGATGCAGCAAAGCAGCCACAAAACATAGCCGAGCCTTCTTTTCTATGCTTCATTTTTTTGCGTCTGTGAACATAGAGCTGATGTGACTTGTCAAAAAGCTCCAGTGATGTCTCATCTGTCCAAAGGACATACTCCCAGAAGCTTTGTGGCTTGTCAATATGCATTTTTCTCAAATTCCAGACTCGTTTTTTGCTTTCAACAGTGGTTTCCTCCTAGGTCGTCTTCCATTAAGTCCACTTTGGCTAAGACAGTGACAGACGGTGCGATCTGACAGTGATGTACCTTGACCTTGGAGTTCACCTCTAATATCTTTGGAAGTTGTTTTTGGCTCTTTGGTTACCACTTACCACTTGTCTTATCCATCTCTTCAATTTGTTATCAATTTTCCTCTTGCGGCCATGTCCAGGGAGGTTGGCTATGGTCCCCTAGACCTTAAACTTCTGAATAATATGTGCAACTGTAGTAACTGGAACATCAAGCTTTTTGGATATGATCTTATAGCCTTTACCTTTAACATGTTTGTCTATCATTTTCTCTCTAATGTCCTGAGACAATTCTCTCCTTAGCTTTCTGTGGTCCATGTTCAGTGCAGTACCCACCATGATACCAAAGAGCACGGGGACTACTTTTCACCCATTAAATATGCTAATTACAGGACAATTTTGTCAAGTTATTTTCAATCTTTTCTAGAGGAACCATCATTTGTGTCCGGACCAGCTTTCATTAGTTTTTTTATTATTATTATTATTCTGTTGATTCAGTTCAAAGGCAATGTCTGATTTTCATTCGCTGATTTTCAGTAAATTTTTATTAATTATTACTTTTGTCAGTTCCAAGTTATTTCAGTGACCATTGTTGGTTATTATTTCACTAACAGAAGGTACCCACACTTTTGTCCACGTGTGTACATATGTCCTATATGGCCCCCACCGGCTTTCCCTGGAAATAACACCCAATCATTGGCGGTTAAAGGCACCAGACCTGATAGCTGGCCCGATTCTATGTAATAAGGGGCCGTCTTCATGGGACAAGCCCTTTAAGCTTTATATACCTGAGACTGGATGATCCCTTTAAGGTAAAGAGATAATTAGTTTATAGGACTCGGAGGCGCCACTTTGTGTTTTGAGGAGTAGACAAGAAGAGAGGAACTGAAATGTTTGGTAGTGGAGCGCGGGGACCCGGTGGGAAACTCAGCAAGAAGTTTGATCAAAGCTTTACCCAGATCAAAAGATGAGGAGACGGAGCTGAGCAATGGGGGTCTCCGCTGCCGTCATATGTATCCCCAATCGCAATGTATAGAAGTAGATAGAGAGGAGATGTACTGAAAAGACATATGGAGACATATAGAGAAAAATGTATGAGAAGATGTATAGAGTAGACATATAGAAGAGAAGTATAGAGCTGTATAGAAAAGATACATAGAGAAGACACAGAGAAGATGTACGAAGATGTATAGAGAAGACGTAGAAAAAAAATGTATGAGAAGATGTATAGAGAAAACATGGAAAAGACATACAGAGAAGATGCATGGAGATTTATAGAGAAGAGTCTGAAGACTCATAGAACATATGCACTGTATAGGGAAGAATTATAGAGAAGACATATAGAGATGCTTCAGGAATATGTATGAAGCGCATGTATATAGAAGACATACAGTATACAGATCTATATCCAAACATATGGAGAAGACATTGAGAGCAGACAATTTACAGACATCTCGAGGAGATACATAGAACAGACGTGTAGAGAAGACGTGTTGGGCACAGATATAGAGCGGTACAGCTGACACCTATAGAGAGGATGCATAGAGCAGACATACAGAATACAGATTTAGGGTACCTTCACACTGGCGTTTTTCTATTCCGGCATAGAGTTCTGTCCTCGGGGCTCTAGGACGGAAAAAACTGATCAGGATTATCCCAATGCATTCTGAATGGAGAGAAATCCGGTCAGGATGCATCAGGATGTCTTCAGTATGTGAACATTTTTTGGACGTTGACAAAACCGCAGCATGCTACGGTTTTATCTCCGTCCTGAAATGCCGGAAGACATGCCGTAATGGCGGAACCAGCATTGAGTCCCATTGACTTACATTAGTGCCGGATCCGGCATCAAGAAATGACCGAAGGACGGACCTGTCCTTCTGGTCTGCGCATGCGCAGACCTTTAAAACTGTGAAAAAAATACAAGACGGATCCGTCTTTCCGCATGGCAAACGGAGAGACGGATCCACACGCCGCAAGTGTGAAAGTACCCTTAGGGTACGGATCTGCATCTCCATTTTCTATAACTAAAAGTGTAACTGTATCCCCTCCCTGCAATGTATCTTCTTTTATTGATTTTTAATTATGTCTAGAAATAAAAATTTGTATTATGAGGAGGAATCAGTGGTGCAGTCTGGCTATAGGGTGTAGACAGAAAAGCTGTGTAGGAAGGATTATAGAGCAGACGTATATATAGAGAGGATGAACAGAGAAGACGTATGGGACAGATCTACAGACAAGACATAGAGCAGACCTATAGAGCAGACCTATAGAGCAGAACTATAGAGCAGACCTATAGAGCAGACCTATAGAGCAGACCTATAGAGCAGAACTATAGAGCAGACCTATAGAGCAGACCTATAGAGCAGAACTATAGAGCAGAACTATAGAGCAGACCTATAGAGCAGACCTATAGAGCAGACCTATAGAGCAGACCTATAGAGCAGACCTATAGAGCAGACCTATAGAGCAGACCTATAGAGCAGAACTATAGAGCAGACCTATAGAGCAGACCTATAGAGCAGAACTATAGAGCAGACCTATAGAGCAGACCTATAGAGCAGACCTATAGAGCAGAACTATAGAGCAGACCTATAGAGCAGACCTATAGAGCAGACCTATAGAGCAGACCTATAGAGCAGACCTATAGAGCAGAACTATAGAGCAGAACTATAGAGCAGACCTATAGAGCAGACCTATAGAGCAGACCTATAGAGCAGAACTATAGAGCAGACCTATAGAGCAGACCTATAGAGCAGAACTATAGAGCAGAACTATAGAGCAGACCTATAGAGCAGACCTATAGAGCAGACCTATAGAGCAGACCTATAGAGCAGAACTATAGAGCAGACCTATAGAGCAGACCTATAGAGCAGAACTATAGAGCAGACCTATAGAGCAGAACTATAGAGCAGACCTATAGAGCAGACCTATAGAGCAGACCTATAGAGCAGACCTATAGAGCAGACCTATAGAGCAGAACTATAGAGCAGACCTATAGAGCAGACCTATAGAGCAGAACTATAGAGCAGACCTATAGAGCAGACCTATAGAGCAGACCTATCGAGCAGACCTATAGAGCAGAACTATAGAGCAGACCTATAGAGCAGACCTATAGAGCAGAACTATAGAGCAGAACTATAGAGCAGACCTATAGAGCAGACCTATAGAGCAGACCTATAGAGCAGCCATGGAGAGGAGACTGACAGAGCGGATGTACACTACACCGAGACAGACTTTTAAGGTTTTCTTTTACTCTCTTTTTAGATTTAGATTCAGTTTAATGCAATGTTTACTAAAAGAGAGAGACAGAGAGAGAGGGTCAGAGAGAGACAGAGAGAAATAGAGCAATAGAGAGAGAGACAGAGAGAGAGAGCAACAGATAGAGAAAGACAGAGAGAAAGAGACAGAGGGTCAGAGAGAGACAGAGAGAAAGAGAGCAATAGAGAGAGACAGACAGGGAGAGAGAGAGAGACAGACAGAGAGCAACAGATAGAGAAAAACAGAGAGAAAGAGACCGAGAGAGAGAGAGGGTCAGAGAGAGAAAGTGACAGTGATAGAGAAAGGGACCGAGAGAGAGAGCAATAGAGAAAGACAGGGAGAGAGAGCGACAGAGTGAGAGTGACATAGAGAGAGACAGAGTGAGACAGAGAGAGAGAGCAACAGAGAGAGAGACTGAGAGAGGGTCAGAGAGAGAGACAGAGTGAGAGAGAGAGAGAAACACAGAGAGAGAGAAACAGAGAGAAAGAGACAGAGAGAGAGGGTCAGAGAGAGAAAGTGAGAGTGATAAAGAGAGGGACCAAGAGAGAGCAATAGAGAGAGAGAGACAGAGAGAAAGGGTCAGAGAGAGACAGAGAGAAAGAGGACAATAGAGAGAGACAGGGAGAGAGATCTACAGAGTGAGAGGGATAGAAAGAGAAAGTGACAGTGATAAAGAGAGGGACCGAGAGAGAGCAATAGCGAGAGAGAGACAGGGAGAGAGAGCGACAGAGTGAGAGGGGCATAGAGAGAGACAAAGTAAGACAGAGAGAGAGAGCAACAGAGAGAGAAAGACAGAGCGACAGAGAGAGAGAGTGAGCAACAGAGAGAGGGTCAGAGAGAGAGGGTCAGAGAGAGAGGGTCAGAGAGAGAGAGTGACAGTGAGAGAGGTTCTGAGAGAGAGCAACATAGAGAGAGCAACAGAGAGAGACTGAGAGCGACAGAGAGAAGGTGAGTAAGAGGGACAGAGAGAGAGCAATAGAGAGAGAAAGACAGAGAGAGAGATGAAGTGTGAGAGAGAGAGGGTCAGAGAGAGAGGGTCAGAGAGAGAGAGTGACAGTAAGAGAGGTTCTGAGAGAGAGCGACATAGAGAGAGCAACAGAGAGAGACTGAGAGCGACAGAGAGAGGTTGATTAAGAGGGACAGAGAGAGAGCAATAGAGAGAGAAAGACAGAGAGAGAGATGGAGTGAGAGAGAGAGAGAGGGTCAGAGAGAGTCACAGAGAGAGAGTGTTAGAAAGAGAGAGCAACAGAGACAGAGTGAGCGACAGAGAGACAGAGAGCTGCTACTATAGATATATAGATATAAAACCTTTTATGCATTAGGGCAGTGGCCTGCAGTGTAATGTTCTGCCATTCCTGACTGTTATAAGGACCTCTGCTTGCTGTCTGTAAAAGGGAACATTTTGCGTCCTTATCGTATATGACACAAGTGCAGAGAGAAGAACTGCTGTAGGGGGTGCAGAGGGAGCCGCTCGGAGACCCCTCTGTGAACAGATATGGAACATGGTAGGCGGGGGCCATCACAGATCTTTCAGTGACACCTCCGGGTGCCGGATTGCTGCAGGAAAATTACTCTCTTGTAATAAAAATTATAATGAATCTAAGGCATTTATTACTCAATTCACTGCAAAAAGATGAGATATTGAAAATGGGATCCATCACTAATTGTGTGTTCTTCTGAAAAAAAAACGTAATTATCTTAATGTGAACTAGTCTGAGCTCTGCACCAGGAGGCTCTGTCTGCGCCAGGTGGCGGATGCTTCGCGTTGCTGCCTTCAGCCGTCAAGCAGAATTGGTTTGGCTTGAAAATAGAATAAAATAAGGTGACGCGAGCGCGGTGCGTTCGCCTAATCAATTCAATAGACACAAGCTCTTCTAATTAAACGCAGATAGGCTTTCATAACTTCCTCTCGATGCAATCCAACTCCACTAAAAAAAA
Source organism: Bufotes viridis (assembly GCA_033119425.1). Lineage (NCBI taxonomy): Eukaryota > Metazoa > Chordata > Amphibia > Anura > Bufonidae > Bufotes > Bufotes viridis. Next base: position 8,191,983 of record CM065596.1, read on the forward strand.
GCTTCGTCAAGAGGATCTTTTCAGCCAAATAAGTGGAAAAAAATAATTTGTCTCTATTTCACTTAATTAATAATCCAATTAGATCGGACGAGAGACGCAACTAAGCAAATCCAGCCGGTGAATTAATGTGGCTGGGAATTATTAGATTGGGAATGCAATGAACGACGTCGAGGCTGACAAGACAGTGGGATTGTATAGCGAGTATCCGGGCTCAACTTAAAGGGGATGTCCACTTTAAGAACTGCAGTTAATCCTCCAGACCATCAGGGGGCGCACTGCTGTGGGTTGTAGTGATCAGTCCCCACTTTTTATTGATTTCCCCTAAAGCACCAACTAAAACCAATGAGGGCACACCGACTTAAAGGGATTGTCCAACATTACAAAAACATGTCCGCTTTCTTCCAGTTACAGCGCCACACACGCCCACAGGTTCTGTCTGGTACTGCAGCATAGCCGGGGAAGACAAAAGTCACATCCTAAATGGATCTAGCTATGATGAACGATAGGTATCTACAGAAAGCACCATTTTCAGTAGCAGCAGGACCCCCAGAACGGGTAGTCTTGGGGTGGTGATGGAGTTATCCAGAGGATACTGGGACCCAATGCACAATTTATGTTTGGGCCCCAACTTACCATGTATATAACCATGGGCCCCCTACAGCGAAGCTACTGTGATCAGCCCCGGGGCGAGAATGTTTTGGATTAACCCTATCCCTGGGTTAAGACCTGAGTGTTTCTGAGATGCGCGTTTTACGCGCGTATTTGTCGCGTGTTTTACGCTCGTTTTTATGCACGTTTTTGGCAATAGTAAACGCGCGTTTTACGCGCGTTTGTGTGATTGACTGCAGTGTTGTCCAATGACCAAATATCCCTGTCTATATGAAGTTTGGCCAATCAGAGCTTGGGTTTGGCCTTTCCTGCATGTTGCAAATTCATAAACGCGCGTTCGAACGTGCGTTTTTAGTGTCAAAAACGAGCAAATTACAAGCGTTGCGCGTTCCCATTGAAGTCTATGGGCCAAAACGCGCGACAAACGCCCCCAAAAAAGCTCAAGAACTTGTTTATGCGTCGGGCATTTTTCAGCGCGTTCAAACGCGCTGTAAAACGTGAAAATGTGAACCAGTCCCATAGGGAAGCATTGGTTTGCATCGGTTATGCGTTTTACAGCGCGTTCGAACGCGCAGTAAAACGCGCAAGTGTGAACTTAGGGTTAAGTCTTCCTGTATGGGGCAGATCACACACATCTGTTTGTCAGATTCTTCTATCTTTCCCCTTCTCGCCATTCTGGAGTAAGCAGGTCTTTAAGGGCGAGAGCTGCTAAAACAATCAGGACGGTAAACTGCGCGTCAAAGGTGAGAACATAAACTTTAATTAAATTGCATTAACTTTTCCATCAGCCCCTCAGGGATTTTAAAGGGAGTTAATAAAATTTTATATTTGAAGTGAATAGCGAGCGCCATGTGAAGGTATTTTACCTCCTCTATGGACGTGCGGTAATATATCTGTGCATTAGAAGAGCGGCAGCACCGGCCCGCAGACAGAATGAAAAAAGAAAAGTTTTAAGGAAAAACCTTCACCAATAGCGTTCGTTCAATGTCTTCATCTGCATCATTAACGTGTCCAACGCATCTCCCAACCCTGAGGTCAAATATAGACAAATACCTTTAATTTATTCTTTCTAACCCTCTCGTAATGTCACAGGAAGGGGAGATTTCATAATTTAATCATAACAGGAGATTTATTACTATTATCACCATGCTGACCAGCGATGAAGAGGAAAATGACATTTTATCAGAACAGATTTCTAAATCAAACAAATGGAAATCACTATAGTAGTCTACAAAACTGGTCTGAAAAACTAGCTGAATATCTGTTATAGAAAAACTAACATAACACTGCTCTTATATACAAAGTATAACTACTATAATACTGCCTCCATGTACAGGAATATAACTACTATAATACTGCTCTTATATACAAAGTATAACTACTATAATACTGCCTCCATGTACAGGAAATATAACTACTATAATACTGCCTTCTGTGTACAAGAATATAACTACTATAATACTGCCTCCTATGTACAAGAGTATAACTACTATAATACTGCCTCCTATGTACAAGAATATAACTACTATAATACTGCCTCCATGTACAGGAAATATAACTACTATAATACTGCTCCTATGTACAAGAATATAATACTATAATACTGCTCCTATGTACAAGAATATAACTTCTATAATACTGCTCCTATGTACAAGAATATAACTTCTATAATACTGCTCCTATGTACAAGAATATAATACTATAATACTGCTCCTATGTACAAGAATATAACTACTATAATACTGCTCCTATGTACAAGAATATAACTTCTATAATACTGCTCCTATGTACAAGAATATAACTACTATAATACTGCTCCTATGTACAGGAATATAACTACTATAATACTGCCTCCATGTACAGGAAATATAACTACTATAATACTGCTCCTATATACAAGAATATAACTACTATAATACTGCCTCCATGTACAGGAAATATAACTACTATAATACTGCTCCTATGTACAAGAATATATCTACTATAATACTGCTCCTATGTACAAGAATATAATTACAATAATACTGCTCCTATGTATAAGAATATAACTACTATAATACTGCTCCTATATACAAGAATATAACTACTATAATACTGCCTCCTATGTACAAGAATATAACTACCATAATACTGCTCCTATGTACAAGAATATAACTACCATAATACTGCTCCTATGTACAAGAATATAACTACTATAATACTGCCTCCTATGTACAAGAATATAACTACTATAATACTGCCTCCTATGTACAAGAATATAACTACTATAATACTGCCTCCTATGTACAAGAATATAACTACTATAATACTGCCCATATGTAGAAGAATAAAACTACTATAATACTGCTCCTATGTACAAGAATATAACTACCATAATACTGCTCCTATGTACAAGAATATAACTACTATAATACTGCCTCCTATGTACAAGAATATAACTACTATAATACTGCCTCCTATGTAAACGAATATAACTACTATAATACTGCTCCTATGTACAAGAATATAACTACTATAATACTGCCCATATGTAGAGGAATATAACTACTATAATACTGCCTCCTATGTACAAGAATATAACTACTATAATACTGCCCATATGTAGAAGAATAAAACTACTATAATACTGCTCCTATGTACAAGAATATAACTACTATAATACTGCTCCTATGTACAAGAATATAACTACTATAATACTGCCTCCTATGTACAAGAATATAACTACTATAATACTGCCTCCTATGTAAACGAATATAACTACTATAATACTGCCTCCTGTGTACAAGAATATAACTACTATAATACTGCCCATATGTAGAGGAATATAACTACTATAATACTGCCTTCTATGTACAAGAATATAACTACTATAATACTGCTCCTATGTACAAGAATATAACTACCATGATACTGCTCCTATGTACAAGAATATAACTACTATAATACTGCTCCTATGTACAAGAATATAACTACTATAATACTGCTCCTATGTACAAGAATATAACTACTATAATACTGCTCCTATGTACAAGAATATAACTACTATAATACTGCTCGTATGTACAAGAATATAACTGCTATAATACTGCTCCTATGTATGAGAATATAACTACTATAATACTACCTCCTATGTACAAGAATATAACTACTATAATACTGCCTCCTATGTATGAGAATATAACTACTATAATACTGCTCCTATGTACAAGAATATAACTACCATGATACTGCTCCTATGTACAAGAATATAACTACTATAATACTGCTCCTATGTACAAGAATATAACTACCATGATACTGCTTCTATGTACAGGAATATAACTACTATAATACTGCTCCTATGTACAAGAACATAACTACTATAATATTATAATAATTGTCTCTGGATTGGATTGCTGTATATTATTATTATTACTATTGATCTGAAATCGCCATTATTTCCGTTGTTCTGTACATGACGAGGGGGTGACACATATATAATATAAAAGTACAAATACAATAAACATAAAACTATAAATAGACTAGTGCGGAGGCGGAGATGACCCTGCCTACAAGAGCTGACAGTCTACAAGATATCGCATATAATATATAGTATTTCCCCCATAACACGTTATAACGGTTCGTCTTCTTCCCTCTTTCTCAGGAGGTCTTTGTATCGCTCAGTCTTTGAAAATACCAAATGACCGGAAGCCCGGCGATTACGATAAGCTGGTGAGGCAGCTGCTGGAGACGCCTCAGGCGCGGGCTGTGGTCGTCTTCGCTGTGGATGACAATGACATCAGGTAATGGACAGATTGGATGGAATTGTCGTGGATACAATGTATCTTGCGCAGAATCCTGTCATGTTCTAAGGAATATTAATATCTGACATTTCAGACACTCGTGAAACCTTCTGAATCATTAAATCAATTGCATCTGCTGAAAACAGGAGGATCATTAGTAATCTGCAGACAGGTGCAATTAGCAGCTATTTGGTTTTGCCGTCTCTTTAGTGCGCTGTAGCTTTCATCTGCGGCGCTGACATTGAGCATTCGCTTTGTATCTTCTCAGTGTCACAATCAGCTTGTAAAATGGCTGGAAAGCAAGAAATGTGCAGGTCGTGGAGAAGGCAGCAGCACTTGTTGAGGGCCTCACTCACATCAGCTATGATAAGACACAGTCAGTAGGGTAACCTGCTCGTCTTCCCTGACATTCGGCAACTGGACGATCGTGAATAATAAAATCCATGCCATGAAATGACAGATGATGAGACTTCTGCATGAAGTTCTCCTCTATCCATGACTGGTGGAGACATGGGGTAACTACTAGGGTGAGGGGCATTGCCACTGTTATGGGGTCCAGGCATACATTGCTCCTCATAGGTGAATTAATAGGACAACTGGATGCAGTTCAATGAGAGACAAAGGGCAGGACAAGACACAGGAGAGACTCTGACAGATGATGAGACCTCTGCATGAAGTTCTCCTCTATCCATGACTGGTGGAGACATGGGGTAACTACTGGGGTGAGGGGCATTGCCGCTGTTATGGGGTCCAGACATACATTGCTCCTCATAGGTGAATTAATAGGACAACTGGATGCAGGTCAATGAGAGACAATGGGCAGGACAAGACACAGGAGAGACTAAACGTCACTGAAGACGGTCCTGGCGGGGCGATGCTCCAGTCCAAGTTGTGCTGTAGCATCACCTCTCATGTCCCTGGTTTGGGGCTTAAACATCTTGGACTAGTGATGTCATCAGTGCAGAAATGTTACCTGTAGGGCAGGTGTAGGGAACCTCCGGCTCTCCAGCTGTTGTGAAACTACAACTCCCATCATGCTCCGTTCATTTCTATGGGAGTTCAGAGAAGAGCAGAGTAAGTATGCATGCTGGGAGTTGTAGTTTCACAGCAGCTGGAGAGCCGGAGGTTCCCTACCCCTGCTGGGTCTCATCAGCGGGGGTCCGGATGCTATGGCCAGCACCAATCTCTACCATGTCTCCCACGGGTTCCAGTTGACTTTTTATAATTTATACCTTCCAGATGCCAACTAGACCATCAGGTAGTGGTCATTTCTGGTCCGTGTATGTCCCAATGCAAACTTCGGACTGAGGCTCCCCATGCATGTTATACCCCAAAATATTACGGCCCCATTTGTAGTTTTCCTTTAAGCCTCTTTAACATGCACAAGCTAGATCAGCTACCCCCTCACAGCATGCCCAGCTAGCATAGCTTTCAGCACCCCTGGGTGCCCCCCGGTGCAGCATACAGTCAGCCAGCTGGTCCAGACAGACCAAAGGGGCTGCAGGACTCTTCCTAGGGCAGAGTGCTCCTTTGACTGCCATCAGTTTGACCTCACTTGTGAGAAACCCGTTTAGTTTTTAGGCTTTATTCACACACCATGTGATCACATGTAGCATTATGGTCAAGGAGCCAACCCAAAAAGTGAAGCCAAATGTGGCTGACCGGAGCTAGGGTTGAGGTCTCAGTAGTCGGACCCTCACTGATCGGACCTCCGTGGCATATCCTGTTGATGTATGTCTCTGGAATGATTACGGCTGTTACATGGCTTGTTCATCTCCCCCAGACAGGTCTTGGCGGCAGTAAAGAGAGCTGATAAAGTGGGACACTTCATCTGGGTCGGGTCGGACAGCTGGGGCTCCAAGTTTGGCCCAATAAGTCACCTTGAAGATGTCGCAGAAGGTGCTATTACCATCCTGCCCAAGAGAGCTACCATTGAAGGTAAGGACTCAGACTGGTCTTCGCCTTTGCTGGGGACGGGCGGTTGTCACATAATTAGAGCGCGACGAGCTACGGCAAAAGGCGACCAAATCTAAGGGAACTACAATGAGCTTCAGCGCGTTGGTTTCTATGGAGACTTGTTCTACTTCGGAGCAGAATTTAAAGTTCATTTCATTAGGAGAGCAGCATGGAGAAGGCAATCTGTCTGAAAGCACGGGGCGCTGTAAAATGCGTGAGGTGACCGTGACAAACGTCCAAGAGCAATGAGGACGACGTCTGGACCGCCAGATGAGATTTCTCTCATTTCTGTTGCTCGGCTGGCGCTCGGATTAAGCGCGGGGCATGGACCTTCCGCCCCTCTTTTTCTTAATTAATTCTGACTGTCTAATAGGAGGGTGTCTCTGAATGATGGAAATATCAAAAGTCCAAAGGGACGAGAGTGAGGTCACAGCAACAGCGCGTCACCGGGCGCGGGCGGCGAGCGCTTCCTCTCACCGCCCCAAGGACGTTCTGTTATATATTCTGAGAGGGAAAAAGCCTAATCAGGTTTCTTTTTTGTTCACATCTCGGAGTCTCAAATATCAGATTTCCATGAAAATCTACTGAGTGCACGGGGGTAACATGGAGGAAAGTACCGCAGAGAGACAGTGACCTTGACCGAAGCGAGTGAGACACTTCTAGAGGAGGTTCAGTGGTAAATGACTCTTAAAGTGTACCTGTCACCATATTAAATCAGGTATACTGTCTGGTAGGGTTGGATACCTGTCTTGTGAAAGTTGGCTGCAGCATTCCCGAGAAGTTGTGCAGTTGAGGGCTAAAGTGCACTGGAAAGCTCAGGTGCACTGAGAATAGGCCCTGCCCCTTGGTGCACTGAAGCCCTTACTTGCATGAAAAATAACGTTTTTTTTCTCTGAAACACTGAAACTGATTTTCACAAGACGTGTATCATTGTAATCAGCAGGATTCACCCTACTCTCTGATAAGTCTGGTCTAATAGGGTTGATCTTGCTCTTTAAAAGGATTCTTTAAGGCTTCGTGCACATTGGGTCCCTACTGTACCATAATATAGACCTATGGGCACCTCAGGAGACACCATATGGCACCATATTAGGAGCAATGTTACCAGGAAAGATGATTTCTAAAATACGGATTCTATAGGGGCCCATGAAGAGAAGGGGCCCAGTTCTTATGAGTCTCATTCCCTTTATGGGGAGAACTTGTGCAGGGCCCCCACCCCCAGAAGAACTGGGGTCTAAAATCAATGGAAGGGAAGATAGACCCAGAAAAACACAGCATCCTAATGGGGCCCCGTTCTTATCTTCGCTGTAGGGGCCCCTATCTTCTGTGTATGCTGCTGATCATACACTTACATGTGTGTTGCATTCATCCTTCTAAGGGCTCGTTCACACCACCGCGCCGTGTTTTGCAGTCCGTAAATTGTGTAACAGAATGGGCAACCCATTATAAAGAATGCCTATTCTTGTCCGCAAAACAGAACGGAGCAACGGATACTGAAAGCACACGGTGCGCAATGGATGCGGACCCATTCATACGGTCATGTGAATGAGCCCTAAGGCTGGTTTTCCACATTGGTTTTTCTTGCGTTTTTGACATTTCTGAGGAATTTGGTTTTATTTTGGTGCAATTTTTCAAGTCGATGATGACATTCACTGCAGGCAAAGAGTTTTTGCAGATGTTTTTTGTATTGCCTTTGCACGTTTCTAGCCTTAAGGCCTCATGCACATGACCGTTTTTTTATGCTGTCCGCAAAAAGGGGTTCCGTTGTTCAGTGATCCGTGTCCGTTTTTGCCTTCCGTTGTGTTTCCGTGTGTCTTCCTTTTTTTTTTTGCGGACATGACCCAAAAGATTTTACCAAAAGACAGGCTGACAATTTTTCCCAAGTGCCTGCCAAGGGATCCGCAAAAAAAAGGACACGGAACGCGGATGACACACGGATGGCCATCCGCATTTTTTCACGGATCCATTGACTTGAATGGGTCCGTGAACCCTTTTTCACGGACAAGAATAGGACATGTTATATTTTTTTGACGGACTAGAATCACGGACCACGGACGCGGAGGACAAACAGTGCATTTGCCGAGGTTTCCACGGACCCATTGAAAACCAATGGGTCCGCAGAAAATCACGAAAAACGGAGCAACGGACACGGAATCAAACAACGGTCGTGTGCATGAGGCCTTATCGACATGCAGCATGCTCAAGAGGTGGCATTTATTGGGCATTAATCCCACAGGAATTGTTGTGGGAGTTGAAAGACACCTGAAAAAAATAATCAGTAAAAAAACTGTAAACTATAAAAAAGCCCAAAAAAATGCTGTGAAAAAACAGATGGAGCCAGACACAAAATAAATTATGGAGGGAATATATCAAAGGTCTGTGCTATTTCCTCAGCGTCGAAAAGTCGCATATTTTGGGGCTAATCCAATATCGCGCCAAACTTTGCTGCTTTTTGCCATTTTACAATGCTCTTGTACCCTAGGAAAAGTGGGAGTGGCTTGCTATGGTAATTAGCTCCACTCCAGATTTATCATTGAAACTTTTTTAATTGCAAAAAAATGTCGCTTCTGTCAGGGGAGGGAAGGTGGCGTAAAAAAAAACTGCTGGACAAATGGTTTAGGTTTAAAGCTGTGCACTATTTATCGAGCCCCTTTTTATTTATTATACGCACTTATATAGCGCTGACATAATCCGCAGTGTAGTACAGACATCAGCATCACTCTGTCCCCAGGAGCTCACAATCTAAGGTCCCTATCAGTCTGTCCTTGGAGTGTGGGAGGAAACCGGAGAACCCGGAGGAAACCCCCGCAAACACGGGGAGAACATACAAACTCCACGCAGATGGTGACCTTGGTCGGATTCGGACCTAGGACCCCAGCAAGGCACCAGTGGTAACAACTGAGCCATCGCTAACCACTGAGCCACCACTAACCATTAAGATACCACTAACCACTGAGCCACCACTAACCATTGAGCCATCACTAACCAACGAGACACCACTAACCACTGAGCCACCACTAACCACTGAGCCACCACTAACCATTGAGCCACCACTAACCATTGAGCCACCACTAACCATTGAGCCACCACTAACCATTGAGCCACCACTAACCACCGAGACACCACTAACCACCGAGACACCACTAACCACTGAGCCACCACTAACCATTGAGCCACCACTAACCACTGAGCCACCGCTAACCACTGAGCCACCACTAACCACTGAGACACCACTAACCACTGAGCCACCACTAACCACTGAGCCACCACTAACCACTGAGCCACCACTAACCACTGAGCTACCACTAACCACTGAGCCATCGCTAACCACTGAGCCACCACTAACCACTGAGCCATTACTAACCACTGAGCCACCGCTAACCACTGAGCCACCACTAACCACTGAGACACCGCTAACCACTGAGCCACCGCTAACCACGGAGCCACCACTAACCACTGAGCCACCACTAACCATTGAGCTACCACTAACCACTGAGCCACCACTAACCACTGAGACACCACTAACCACTGAGCCATCGCTAACCACTGAGCCACCACTAACCACTGAGCCACCACTAACCACTGAGCCACCACTAACCACTGAGCCACCGCTAACCACTGAGCCACCACTAACCACTGAGCCACCACTAACCACTGAGCCACCACTAACCACTGAGCCACCACTAACCTCTGAACCACCACTAACCACTGAGCCACCGCTGACCACTGAGCCACCACTAACCACTGAGCCACCATGCTAATCTTTCATAAATTTGAGGCAGAACACCAATGGAGACTATAACTTTCACAATAAACTCCCCCCAATGCGCGCTGGAGTGAGATGCGCCAAATGTATTTAAAGGCGTAGGCCGCTTATTAAATTTGATTTCTCTTTTGCCAGTCTGCGTACCGGAAAATGAAATCTACGCCACTTACCAGCTGGAGTAAATTACGGACAATTTGTGGGACCGAGGGTCCCTGCCCGCTTCTTTTATCAAGTGAGGAGAGCGGTGGAATAATTTTAAAAAGTTGCACAGTTTTATTTAAATATGCGGAAATGTCCAAGGTTTGTACACCGGAATCCCAGATTTGGTCCAAATGATAAGTTGCGGCGAGTCATGCTGGGATTTGTGGTTCACACCATAAGGCCTCTTGCACACGACCGTATGGATTTTTCAGTGTTTTGCGGTCCGTTTTTTTTTTATCCGTTTTTCCGTTTTGTCCTTCCGTTGTGTTTCCGTTCCGTTTTTCCGTTCCGTTTTTCCGTATGGCATATACAGTATACAGTAATAACATAGAAAAAATTGGGCTAGTCTTAAAATTTTCAATAGATGGTTCCGCAAAAAAACGGAATGGATACGGAAGACATACGGATGCACTTCCGTATGCCTTCCGTTTTTTTTGCGGACCCATTGACTTGAATGGAGCCACTGAACGTGATTTGCGGACAAGAATAGGACATGTTCTATATTTAAACGGAACTGAAAAACGGAAACGGAAGGCATACGGAGACACTTCAGTATTTTTTGCGGTCCCATTGAAGTGAATGGTTCAGTATACTGTCAGTATACTGAACTCAAAATACAGCCAGTATACGGTCCGCAAAATACTGTCGTGTGCAAGAGGCCTAAGGCCCCTTTCAGACGAGTGTGTCCGGATTAGGTCTGGATGCGTTGCGGATGCGTTCAGTGAAAACTGTGCGATTTCACAGGCAAAGCCATTCAGTTTTGCCTGCGATTGCGTTCAGTTGTTCAGTTTTTTCCGCGCGGGTGCAATGCGTTTTGATACGTTTTGATGCGCGTGTGATAAAAAACTGAAGGTTTACAAACAACATCTCCTAGCAACCATCAGTGAAAAACGCAACGCATCCGCACTTGCTTGCGGATGCAATGCGATTTTCACGCAGCCCCATTCACTTCTATGGAGCTAGGGATGCGTGAAAAACGCAGAATATAGAACATGCTGCGATTTTCACGCAACGCACAAGTGATGCGTGAAAAACAACACTCATGTACACAGCCCCATTGAAATGAATGGGTCAGGATTCAGTGCGGGTGCTATGCGTTCACGTCACACATTGCACCCGCGCGGAAAACTCGCTCGTGTGAAAGGGGCCTAAGAGTCATGTGTGTTGATTGACGCAGGCTCCTGATTGGCTGTGTGAATGGTGTCCCTGGCCCAACATGTGGGCGCCCCGCGGTGATGAGGACAGGTACGTTAACAGGGAGAGCTGTTCCCGTCTGATGGGGTAGGCGTCCCCCCCTCTCTAATTATCCGCCACTGTCATGCTAATGAATCTGAGCAGAATTAGAACAGACACATTTAATGTCAGTGTTTCATCGTCTAATATGAAGCATCTGCTTCGCCGAACGCAACAGACGATTTGTTTTAAGGGAAAAATACGCCTGTCATTTACAATGCTAAAAAGGTGACTAAATTGAGAGGCAGCCGGTTGGGGGAGGGGGGGAAGGTGACGTTCATGGGAAAACCTTGAAGGAGGAAGCGTTGTGCGCGGTGTTGTTCTGCGCGGGGCATCGGGCTAATAGGAATATTAATGAATCAAATTTATCTCCAGTGCTTGAAATGTCAGTGCAAAAACACCGGGTCACCTGCTGGCGATGCCCGTGTAATGAGAGCCGGGAATGACAAGCGGCTTTGAAAATTAGCAGCAAAAAATAAATAAAAAATGTCACCGTTTTGATGATCAATAAGTGCAAAAATCTAAATTCAAAGGGCAATACTGATAAAAAGCATTTTCAGTTCGTCAAGATTTTTAAGATCTCTGCTTGTTGTCAGTGATGGGGAACATTGTTATTTACTTCTAGAGGCTAAAAACCTGTGAAGAACTGATACATTATACGTGTACTGATGCATTGTACCACCACTAATACATTATACCTGCACTGATACATTATACCTGCACTGATACATCGTACCTGTACTGATACATTATACCTGCACTGATACATCGTACCTGCACTGATACATCGTACCTGCACTGATACATCGTACCTGCACTGATACATCGTACCTGCACTGATACATCGTATAAAAACTTGACATAGAGGTATTCACATTCGTCTACGCGTTTCGGACCATATCACATCAGGGTCCTTACTCATGTACCTGCACTGATACATCGTACCTGCACTAATACATCGTACCTGTACTGATACATTGTATCACCACTAATACATTATACCTGCACTGATACATTGTACCTGCACTGATACATCGTACCTGCACTGATACATTGTAAATGCACTGATACATTGTACTGGCACTGATATATTTTACCTGCACTGATACATTGTACCGACACTGATATATTGTACCTGCACTGATACATTGTACCAGCACTGATACATTGTACTGGCACTGATATATTGTACCTGCACTAATACATTGTACCTGCACTGATATATTGTACCTGCACTGATACATTGTACCGGCACTGATACATTGTACTGGCACTGATACATTGTACCGGCACTGATATATTGTACCTGCACTGATACATTGTACCGGCACTGATATATTGTACCGGCACTGATATATTGTACTGGCACTGATACATTATACCTGCACTGATACATTGTACTGGCACTGATATATTGTACCGGCACTGATATATTGTACCGGCACTGATATATTGTACCTGCACTGATACATTGTACCGGCACTGATACATTGTACCGGCACTGATACATTGTACTGGCACTGATACATTGTACCGGCACTGATATATTGTACCTGCACTGATACATTGTACCTGCACTGATACATTGTACCGGCACTGATATATTGTACCGGCACTGATATATTGTACTGGCACTGATACATTATACCTGCACTGATACATTGTACCTGCACTGATACATTGTACCGGCACTGATATATTGTACCTGCACTGATACATTGTACCTGCACTGATATATTGTACCTGCACTGATACATTGTACCTGCACTGATATATTGTACCTGCACTGATACATTGTACCTGCACTGATATATTGTACCTGCACTGATATATTGTACCTGCACTAATACATTGTACCTGCACTGATACATTGTACCGGCACTGATATATTGTACCTGCACTGATACATTGTACCTGCACTAATACATTGTACCTGCACTGATACATTGTACCTGCACTGATACATCGTACCTGCACTGATACATTGTACCTGCACTGATGCATTGTACCGGCACTGATATATTGTACCTGCACTGATATATTGTACCGGCACTGATATATTGTACCTGCACTGATATATTATACCTGCACTGATGCATTGTACCTGCACTGATATATTATACCTGCACTGATGCATTGTACCTGCACTGATACATTGTACCTGCACTGATATATTGTACCTGCACTAATACATTGTACCTGCACTGATACATCGTACCTGCACTGATACATCGTACCTGCACTGATACATCGTACCTGTACTGATACATTGTATCACCACTAATACATTATACCTGCACTGATACATTGTACCTGCACTAATACATTGTACCTGCACTGATACATTGTACCGGCACTGATACATTGTACCTGCACTGATACATTGTACCTGCACTGATACATTGTACCTGCACTGATATATTGTACCTGCACTGATATATTGTACCTGCACTAATACATTGTACCTGCACTGATACATTGTACCTGCACTGATACATTGTACCTGCACTGATATATTGTACCTGCACTAATACATTGTACCTGCACTGATACATTGTACCTGCACTGATATATTGTACCTGCACTGATATATTGTACCTGCACTGATATATTGTACCTGCACTAATACATTGTACCTGCACTGATACATTGTACCTGCACTGATACATTGTACCTGCACTGATACATTGTACCTGCACTGATATATTGTACCTGCACTGATTCATTGTACCTGCACTAATACATTGTACCTGCACTGATACATTGTACCGGCACTGATATATTGTACCTGCACTGATACATTGTACCTGCACTGATATATTGTACCGGCACTGATATATTGTACCTGCACTGATATATTATACCTGCACTGATACATTGTACCTGCACTGATACATTGTACCGGCACTGATATATTGTACCGGCACTGATATATTGTACCTGCACTGATATATTGTACCTGCACTAATACATTGTACCTGCACTGATACATTGTACCTGCACTGATACATTGTACCTGCACTGATACATTGTACCTGCACTGATATATTGTACCTGCACTGATTCATTGTACCTGCACTAATACATTGTACCTGCACTGATACATTGTACCTGCACTGATATATTGTACCTGCACTGATTCATTGTACCTGCACTAATACATTGTACCTGCACTGATACATTGTACCTGCACTGATATATTGTACCGGCACTGATATATTGTACCTGCACTGATATATTATACCTGCACTGATACATTGTACCTGCACTGATACATTGTACCGGCACTGATATATTGTACCTGCACTGATATATTGTACCTGCACTGATACATTGTACCTGCACTGATATATTGTACCGGCACTGATATATTGTACCTGCACTGATATATTGTACCTGCACTGATATATTGTACCTGCACTGATATATTATACCTGCACGGATACATTGTACCTGCACTGATACATTGTACCTGCACTAATACATTGTACCTGCACTGATACATTGTACCTGCACTGATACATTGTACCTGCACTGATATATTGTACCTGCACTGATATATTGTACCTGCACTAATACATTGTACCTGCACTGATACATTGTACCGGCACTGATATATTGTACCTGCACTGATACATTGTATCTGCACTGATATATTGTACCGGCACTGATATATTATACCTGCACTGATACATTGTACCTGCACTAATACATTGTACCTGCACTGATACATTGTACCTGCGCTGATATATTGTACCTGCGGATACATTGTACCTGCCTGCTAATACATTGTACCTGCGCTAATGACGGTATTGTAATTGTACCTGCACTGATACATTGTACCTGCACTGATACATTGTACCTGCACTGATACATTGTACCTGCACTGATACATTGTACCTGCGCTGATACATTGTACCTGCACTGATACATTGTACCTGCACTGATATATTGTACCTGCACTGATATATTATACCTGCACTGATACATTGTACCTGCACTGATACATTGTACCGGCACTGATATATTGTACCTGCACTGATACATTGTACCTGCACTGATATGTTGTACCGGCACTGATATATTGTACCTGCACTGATATATTATACCTGCACTGATACATTGTACCTGCACTGATACATTGTACCGGCACTGATATATTGTACCTGCACTGATACATTGTACCTGCACTGATACATTGTACCTGCACTGATATATTGTACCGGCACTGATATATTGTACCTGCACTGATATATTGTACCTGCACTGATATATTATTGTACTGGCACTGATATATTGTACCTGCACTGATACATTGTACCTGCACTGATATATTGTACCGGCACTGATATATTGTACCTGCACTGATATATTATACCTGCACTGATACATTGTACCTGCACTAATACATTGTACCTGCACTGATACATTGTACCTGCACTGATATATTGTACCTGCACTGATACATTGTACCTGCACTGATATATTGTACCGGCACTGATATATTGTACCTGCACTGATATATTGTACCTGCACTGATATATTGTACCTGCACTGATATATTATACCTGCACGGATACATTGTACCTGCACTGATACATTGTACCTGCACTAATACATTGTACCTGCACTGATACATTGTACCTGCACTGATACATTGTACCTGCACTGATATATTGTACCTGCACTGATATATTGTACCTGCACTAATACATTGTACCTGCACTGATACATTGTACCGGCACTGATATATTGTACCTGCACTGATACATTGTATCTGCACTGATATATTGTACCTGCACTGATATATTATACCTGCACTGATACATTGTACCTGCACTAATACATTGTACCTGCACTGATACATTGTACCTGCACTGATATATTGTACCTGCACGGATACATTGTACCTGCACTGATACATTGTACCTGCACTAATACATTGTACCTGCACTGATACATTGTACCTGCACTGATATATTGTACCTGCACTGATTCATTGTACCTGCACTGATATATTGTACCTGCACTGATACATTGTACCGGCACTGATATATTGTACCTGCACTGATACATTGTACCTGCACTGATATATTGTACCTGCACTGATATATTATACCTGCACTGATACATTGTACCTGCACTGATACATTGTACCTGCACTGATATATTGTACCTGCACTGATATATTATACCTGCACTGATACATTGTACCTGCACTAATACATTGTACCTGCACGGATACATTGTACCTGCACTGATACATTGTACCTGCACTGATACATTGTACCTGCACTGATATATTGTACCTGCACTGATACATTGTTACTATCAGAACAGGAGGCTGCTGATGTCTTGTGATGGGTTTGTGTCAATGAAATCTAGTGTAAACATGGACACCAGTTTTTGGCACATCTTTGTAGCTTGTGGGACAGGGATTTATTGATCCCGGAATATCTCTTTAAACTCAGACTCTGCCGATCTCCCAGGACTGAAGGCCACAGAGCTCCGCTCGCTGCCCTTCAATGTTTTTCTGAAACATTTTTATTCTGAAGCCATTTCTCTCTGCATTCAAGCCCCTTTGATGCCATCATTGGAAATCTCCAAACTAAACTAAGGAGATAAAATAAAATGTGGATTATTGCCTAATTATAAAAAGAGGGAATAATTTTGCTTATTGCTGTGGGTAGAATGAGTGTGACCAACTGGCAATGTCAAGGGAAGAAGGAGTGTGTCCACCAACTGGGCACTGCTCTATGGCCCACCTCATTATGTACCTTATTCCAACCAATGAACCTTAAAGGTGGTGGATTATTTTTGACTTTCAGTCTTTCCATCCGCTGGTCAGTGTTATTGTAGGGATGTAACACAATGGGGGTGCAGTATACTAGAACTCGGAGCGAGGGTCCTATTGAAAATCATGGCTTGTACCGACCGACTATACAGTATGTTCTTCTATATTGTTACATTGTATATTGCTAGCTGGATACAAAGTGTGAACACAGCCAGTGGTTCCATAATATCCGCAGAGGACATTGAGTGATGCCAGTCTGCTTATATAAAGGGCCCTCTTTGATGCGATCATTTATGTTGATTAATTATGCTAAATGGATAAGGTCACATCTCATTTCCATAATGTAAGAAAGGACCAAGGAGAAGAGCAGTAGCGCAGTAATTGCATGTTAATCACTTGATTTGTAAAGTGTTCAGTTTAAGTAGCTATTACTGATGGAAGTGGAGTCTACACAGCATCCTCCATCCCAGTGGGGGAGTCCCGGGACCCTGGCGTGCCCCCATAGAGGTGGCAAGGAATCAACTCACTGAAACAACTGGAGCGACTGTGTCAGATCAGCACCGAGCCAGGGAGAAATGTCACAGGCTCTCCACATATACAGTACAAAGTGTCCATGAGGGGCGAGGGGCGCTGACCTCCATATGGATTTGTAGGACGATGGCAGGAAGCCAAAGGGCACTTGCCTATCCTCCTTCTCCCTATACCCAAAAGCAACAAAAACCCTATATGTAACCTCAACGAAAGGCCCTTACACAGAGCAGCAACCCCCCACAATCTACGCATAGAGCTAATGTGCCCATCTCCCCACAGTCCACAATAAGAACAACAATAAACATGAAGATCCATCAGCAGTAGTACAGGCAACCTACATGTTGATAGTTTCCAGAAAACAAAAGACGTTTTTGACAGTAATTAGTTAACAAAACAAAAAAAAATTAGTCAACTCCTTACTGACAAATTAGTGTAAGGGCTCATGCACACGACTGTATGTATTTTGCGGTTTGCGAAACAGAGATCCGCAAAAAATATGGATAACGTCCGTGTGTATTTTGCAGAACGGAACAGCTGGCCCCTAATAGAACAGTCCTATCCTTGTCCATAATGCGGACAATAATAGGACATTTTTTTGTGGACCCATTGAAATAAATGGTTCCGCATACGGTACAGAAAAAAACGGAACAGACATGGAAAGAAAATACGTTCGTGTGCATGAGCCCTGATTCTGCATAGATTTCTTCCTGCTCCTAAAATACTGCATAACTAGGAAGTTTTGCCTTTCAGGATTCAAAGAAAGGTGGTTGATGACGCTCTCTAATGGCAGCCAAACTGGCTGTCACACAGCAGATAAAGAGAAATGTTGGCACTTTGAGGATTAATCATACAGCTTATTCTTGTGGCTCTAAAAGGTCTAAAATTCTCTGATTATATTTTCATATCTATAGAGTTCAAAATTTCCTCCATGGACAAATGGGCACATCATAAAATTCTGTTGCCTACAGTCACCACTAGGGGGAGCTCAGACACTCGCTGCATATTGTTGCATTATTAAGTTCAATATATAAATCTGTATGTAGTGAGCTTCCTCTAGTGGTGGCTGTATAATCTATATGTAGTGATCTCCCCCTAGTGGTGGCTGTATGATCTGTATGTAGTGAGCTCCCTCTAGTGCTGTATAATCTGTATGTAGTGATCTCCCTCTAGTGGTGACTGTATAATCTGTATGTAGTGATCTCCCCCTAGTGGTGGCTGTATGATCTGTATGTAGTGAGCTCCCTCTAGTGGTGACTGTATAATCTGTATGTAGTGAGCTCCCTCTAGTGGTGGCTGTATAATCTGCATGTAGTGAGCTCCCCCTAGTGTTGGCAGTATAATCTGTATGTATTGAGCTCCCTTTAGTGGTGTCTGTATAATCTGTATGTAGTGAGCTCCCTCCAGTGTTGGCTGTATAATCTGTATGTAGTGAGCTCCCTCTAGTGGTGGCTGTATAATCTGTATGTAGTGAGCTCCCTCTAGTGGTGGCTGTATAATCTGTATGTAGTGAGCTCCCTCTAGTGGTAGCTGTATAATCTGTATGTAGGGAGCTCCCTCTAGTGGTGGCTGGATAATCTGTATGTAGGGAGCTCCCTCTAGTGGTGGCTGTATAATCTGTATGTAGTGAGCTCCCTCTAGGGGTGACTGTATAATCTGTATGTAGTGAGCTCCCTCTAGTGGTGACTGTATAATCTGCATGTAATGAGCTCCCTCTAGTGGTGGCTGTATAATCTGTATGTAGTGAGCTCTCTCTAGTGGTGGCTGTATAATCTGTATGTAGTGAGCTCCCTCTAGTGGTGACTGTATAATCTGCATGTAGTGAGCTCCCTCTAGTGGTGGCTGTATAATCTGTATGTAGTGAGCTCCCTCTAGTGGTGACTGTATAATCTGTATGTAATGAGCTCCCTCTAGTGGTGGCTGTATAATCTGTATGTAGTGAGCTCCCTCTAGTGGTGGCTGTATAATCTGTATGTAGTGAGCTCCCTCTAGTGGTGGCTGTATAATCTGTATGTAGTGAGCTCCCTCTAGTGGTGGATGTATAATCTGTATGTAGTGAGCTCCCTCTAGTGGTGACTGTATAATCTGTATGTAGTGAGCTCCCTCTAGTGGTGACGTTATAATCTGTGTGTAGTGAGCTCCCTCTAGTGGTGGCTGCAGAAAGAATTTTATGATCAACTGCCCATGCAGATGATGGAAATGTTGGTTCTCACAGCTGACATTCCCTTTAAGTATTTATATTTACAGTCATTTGAATTGTAGGTGTCAGTTGTGCATTTACGCTTGTGTCAGGATCACCCAGCTACATTGACGTCTGTTATATATATTTTTTTGTTTCTAGGCACAAATAATAAGCGTCACCGCACGCGGTAGCACAAGATTCATGAGTGCCGCCTGTTCTGGCTGTGGAAACATTTGTATGGTTTCCATTTATCCACAGCTTAATAGTCTGTGTTCAAATGCAAACGCGGCTTTAATGGCTCTGCCCTTTAATACAAAGCGCTCGGTCGGCTGCATTGTGTGACATTCGCCATAGCTGACGCTGCGCTCCGCGGCGGGCGAGACTTTTATCACCATTAATTGAGACTTAGCGAGACACCTCCAGAAAATCTCAGCTTATTTTAGGCTTGTTAATTACAATGGGAAGTAGATGAGATAAACTTAGCCTCTGAAGCCACAGAGCAGCGGCGCCACCGACTACTCGTCTTTATACACCAGGTCTATCAGTGTGACTTTTAAGTGGCATGGCCACCCACCTCTTCTTACGTCCTGAAGGTCCATCTGCTGGCTGACAACCCCTGTAGGTGGAATAATGTTTCCATGTTGGTTTTCCTGGACTCCCTGAACGTGACATCTGTCGTAGAAGAGAAGGGAACTCATTTCTAAGAGTAAACCTATCCCATGAATTAGAGGAGAGTGAACCACTTGAGATTCAGTTCAGTTCAGGCTCGATACATTTTTCAAAAAGTTCGGTTTGGACCTCAATCGATTCGGCCAAACCAAAGTTGCTCCAATTGCCCTGAAAAGATAACACCCTCTGTCCTCCTAGAATTAGAAGTTTTCGGAAAATTTGTTATCTCTTTTTGATTATTTTTAATGAAATTTTTCTTTTTCCCTCCCACCTCCTCCAGCTCCGGAATGCAATGACAGCAATAGAAATGATGTCTAAGTGGCACTGACAAACATACTGTAGCTGTGGGGAAACGCATGTTAACATACAGCGTCTTTAAAACACACCGCGCCGGCATGTGTTCTGATTTTTTATATTCCAAAATTTCCAAAAATAGTCCCTTATCGGGGGCAGATGATGTTTAAACACACACAGTGTTAAGGGATAAAAAATAAATAAAAAAGTGGCATGGGAGGGACCAAGTGTCAAAAATGATGCCTTGATAGGGTCAGAATAATTAAATTGGCTGTGTGAGATGCGCTGACATGGAGTTCGGACTAGTGTTTAAGGTGTTTTCACTGAGATTTCAAATGATATATCGAAGATAGAACACGTGTTGTACAGTTTTGTGCTTATTCCACCCTCAACCCCCCAAAAAGTAATGATTTTTGTTAAAAAGCGGGAAAAAGGAAAGTACTATCCTTGCCAGAAGCTGCTTTTGAGTTTGCAGCAGCTGTAGTTCTCCCAGGAGGCACAGCAGCCTCAGCTCCTCACTTCTCACTCCCTGGCTGACAGCTTTCCCTGCCTTTCCCTATTCTACACACACAATTCTTCTTCTTTGTAATTTACCTTTCCCTTCACCCTCCCTGGCAGTAGAATACAAGCCTGATTGAGATCTGATTGTCACTGATTGATTTCTGACTCTCCTTTATTGATTTCTGACTGTCCCTGATTGATTTATCACTGTCCCTGATTGATTTATCACTGTCCCTTATTGATTTTTGACTGTCTCTTATTGATTTTTGACTGTCTCTGAGTGAGTTCTGACTGTCCCTGATGGATTTTTGACTGTCTCTTATTGATTTCTGATTGTCTCTGATTGATTTCTGACTATCCCTGATTGATTTCTGACTGTCCCTGATTGATTTATGACTGTCCCTGATTGATTTATGACTGTCTCTGGTTGATTTATGACTGACCCTGATAGATTTCTGTCTCTGCTTGATTCCTGACTGTATCTGATTCATTTATGACTGTCTCTTATTGATTTCTGACTGTCTCTGGGTGGCTTATGACTGTCCCTGATTGATTTCTAACTGTCCCTGATAGATTTCTGTCTCTGGTTGATTTCTGACTGTCTCTTGTTGATTTCTGACTGTCTCTGGATGATTTCTGACTGTCCCTGATTGATTTCTGACTGTCTCTGGGTGGTTTCTGACTGTCCCTGGTTGATTTCTGACTGTCCCTGATAGATTTCTGTCTCTGGTTGATTTCTGACTGTCCCTGATTCATTTTTGACGGTCTCTTATTGATTTCTGACTGTCTCTGGTTGAATTCTGACTGTCCTATTGATTTCTGACTCTCTCTTATTGATTTCTGACTGTCTCTGGTTAATTTCTGACTGTCTTATTGATTTCTGACTGTCTTATTGATTTCTGACTCTCTCTTATTGATTTCTGACTGTCTCTGGTTGATTTCTGACTGTCTCTGGTTGATTTCTGACTGTCTCCTATTGATTTGTGACTGTCTCTGGTTGATTTCTGACTGTCTCTTATTGATTTCTGACTGTCTCTGGTTGATTTCTGACTGTCTCTTATTGATTTCTGACTGTCTCTGGTTGATTTCTGACTGTCTCTCATGGGCGTAGCTATAGGGGGTGCAGAGGTAGCAGTCGCTACCGGGCCCAGGAGCCTGAGGGGGCCCAAAGACCCTTGTGTCGCATAGGAAGACACACAAAGCACTGAGGGAAGGGGGGCCCAAGCTCAACTCCCATCCCACTCCCAGCCCATGAGCCGTTAGCTACGCCCCTGCTGTCTCTTATTGATTTCTGACTGTCTTATTGATTTCTGACTCTCTCTTATTGATTTCTGACTGTCTCTGGTTGATTTCTGACTGTCTCTGGTTGATTTCTGACTGTCTCCTATTGATTTGTGACTGTCTCTGGTTGATTTCTGACTGTCTCTTATTGATTTCTGACTGTCTCTGGTTGATTTCTGACTGTCTCTGGTTGATTTCTGACTGTCTCTGGTTGATTTCTGACTGTCTCTCATGGGCGTAGCTATAGGGGGTGCAGAGGTAGCAGTCGCTACCGGGCCCAGGAGCCTGAGGGGGCCCAAAGACCCTTGTGTCGCATAGGAAGACACACAAAGCACTGAGGGAAGGGGGGCCCAAGCTGAACTCCCATCCCACTCCCAGCCCATGAGCCGTTAGCTACGCCCCTGCTGTCTCTTATTGATTTCTGACTGTCTCTGGTTGATTTCTGACTGTCTTATTAATTTCTGACTCTCTCTTATTGATTTGTGACTGTCTCTGGTTGATTTCTGACTGTCTCTTATTGATTTCTGACTGTCTCTTATTGATTTCTGACTGTCTGTGGGTGATTTCTGACTCTCCCTGACTCCCTAAGATGGCAGACACAACTTAGACCCATCCGCCCTCACTCACAGCCCAGCACAGAATGATGTTCTGCTCCTTCTGCTCGGGCACCTCCCAGGGCTTCCCCGACTTCCGGGTCAGAACCCTTCTTCTTCCTCCCTTGTGCTCATTCCCACCGACATGCAGAACAATGAAAAAGTTAATCTGCCATCCTAAAAATAGCAAAGTTCCTACCGAAGCCGGTTTGTCTCATCCTTACTATATATTATATTATTATATATAATATTGCTCATATAGCATGGCTCCCCCGTCCTTATTTACTACATCTATGCAGCTCATTGTAACGGAGCAGCCCGGGCCCCAGTGGACCTTCCCATTAGCCTGTGGCCCTCTCTCTGCTGGATGCTCCCCGGGCCCCTGGGGACATCGGCTCTTTATGGCTTGGATCCAGTTAGCATCTAATCCGTGGTTCCACAGGACAAGTTTGGCGTCTGTCACAGTTGAACGCAGCGCTCGCAATACAATAGAAATTTCCCAGTTCCCTGGAGGACGACAAAGATAATAAGAAAAACAATGTTTCCTCGGAAGCTTTCATATTCTGCCATTTCTCTGTTACTCCGTGCATACCAGCCCCCAATTAAATACTGACTGCCAAAGCAGAGAGAAGCGGCACGAGCACCCCCAGGGACCCTCGCGTGCGCAGATGTGTTTGAGCAGAAGCCAGCTTCCTTGCAGCGCCTGAAAGAGAGACACCACTGAGTGTGACTCGGTGTAAACCAGGGCTCGCTGGCTTCCTACTGACTCTATAAAATTGTACTGACGCCAGATAAATGGAGAATGGTGCAGGTCACTGGCATCTTATGGGTTAACTCTATATAGTGACTGCACCAGCAGAATAGTGAGTGCAGCTCTGGAGTAAAATACAGGATGTAACTCAGGATCAGTACAGGATAAGTAATGTATGTACAGAGTGACTGCACCAGCAGAATAGTGAGTGCAGCTCTGGAGTATAATACAGGATGTAACTCAGGATCAGTACAGGATAAGTGATGTATGTACACAGTGACTCCACCAGCAGAATAGTGAGTGCAGCTCTGGAGTATAATACAGGATGTAATTCAGGATCAGTACAGGATAAGTGATGTATGTACACAGTGACTCCACCAGCAGAATAGTGAGTGCAGCTCTGGAGTATAATACAGGATGTAACTCAGGATCAGTACAGGATAAGTAATGTATGTACACAGTGACTCCACCAGCAGAATAGTGAGTGCAGCTCTGGAGTATAATACAGGATGTAACTCAGGATCAGTACAGGATAAGTAATGTATGTACACAGTGACTGCACCAGCAGAATAGTGAGTGCAGCTCTGGAGTATAATACAGGATATAACTCAGGATCAGTACAGGATAAGTAATGTATGTACACAGTGACTACACCAGCAGAATAGTGAGCGCTGCTCTGCAGTATAATACAGGATGTAACTCAGGATCAGTACAGGATAAGTAATGTATGTACACAGTGACTCCACCAGCAGAATAGTGAGTGCAGCTCTGGAGTATAATACAGGATGTAACTCAGGATCAGTACAGGATAAGTAATGTATGTACACAGTGACTGCACCAGCAGAATAGTGAGTGCAGCTCTGGAGTATAATACAGGATGTAACTCAGGATCAGTACAGGATAAGTAATGTATGTACACAGTGACTGCACCAGCAGAATAGTGAGTGCAGCTCTGGAGTATAATACAGGATGTAACTCAGGATCAGTACAGGATAAGTAATGTATGTACACAGTGACTCCACCAGCAGAATGGTGAATGCAGCCGGGTATAACTGCATGGAGTATAATACAGGATGTAACTCAGGATCAGTACAGGATAAGTAATGTATGTACACAGTGACTCCACCAGCAGAATGGTGAATGCAGCTCTGGAGTATAATACAGGATGTAACTCAGGATCAGCACAGGATAAGTAATGTATGTACACAGTGACTGCACCAGCAGAATAGTGAGTGCAGCTCTGGGGTATAATACAGGAATGTAACTCAGAATCAGTACAGGATAAGTAATGTATGTACACAGTGACTCCACCAGCAGAATGGTGAATGCAGCTCTGGAGTATAATACAGGATGTAACTCAGGATCAGCACAGGATAAGTAATGTATGTACACAGTGACTGCACCAGCAGAATAGTGAGTGCAGCTCTGGAGTATAATACAGGATGTAACTCAGGATCAGCACAGGATAAGTAATGTATGTACACAGTGACTGCACCAGCAGAATAGTGAGCGCAGCTCTGGAGTATAATACATTTTGTAAATAATGTGACATTCTGCGCCCCTCCCCCCTTTTTGTACGGAGGACCCCGCTTTGTTTCCTCTGTTACTTTCATGCTGTGATGCCCACTGACATACTCCATCTTTCTATGTCGGGAGCTGCACAGATGGCTGGCTCTACAGACGGCACTTGGCATTGTTGCGGGGACGTTCTACGCACTCAGCTCCCTCCTGCTGATCCTCACGCTGCAGATAAATTCACCTGTCTGAAATATTTATCAGCCGAGAACCATCTTCCCCGGGGACAGGATAGAATGCAGACACCACAGGGACACAACCTGAGGATGACATCAACGTGTTAAGTGCTGCCTCCTGTGGAGAGATTTCTAGCAGCCAAAGACATCACTGTGATTCAGACAAATCACTGCCGCACGGTGGGGACGCTGCGCGCACAAAGCCGCAGCACAACACAGCGCCCATGGACCGTGCAACGGACCAAACTATACAGGGCTCCCCTCAACACAGCTCTCTGCTCTGCTCCATCTGTATATTATTGTTAGGCGTGCACTAAAGTCTACTCCACCAGACACCGGAGCAGATTTACTAATCCTGTGGACGGTGTAAAACCAGCGAGAGATGTGTGCGCCAGTTTTCAGGAGTATAAAAGTCCAACTTTTTTGCATCATTTTTACGCCCCATTGGTGGTGACATAGTTAGCGTAGATTTGCTTTTTCTGCCCTACGGACTGCCAGAGGACGTGCCAAATTTATTTTAAATTTGGCGAATCTTACTCCCCAACGATCCTAAAACACGTAAGGAATATGGTGCAAAGCGCGTGCACCAGTTTTATTGGTGCAAATGAATCCAGAATTCTGGTGCATGCGGCTTAAATCTCCCCCGGTGTTCTAAATTTGGATACATTTTGGAGTATGTTTGCACTGCGCGCACTTATTGGGGTCCTCAATGAGGGGCTGAGCGCAACTCTATGGGTGGGCAATCGGAAGCATGCAGAAGCAATACAAGGGCTCCGGCAGGGGTGTAGCTATAGTAAAAGCAGGAGACGTGGCTGCTACGTGGCCCGAACTCAGAAGGGGCCCGCCTGGGAGGAGGACTGAAAGATTTTATTGTCGGGGCCCCCACAACAGTATTATACAATGACATAATATGCAGTGACATGACATACAATATATACGTGTAGGAAATGGACGGCCATTAACTGCACAGGAGGAGGGGTTCCTGGGGGACAGGGGCGCTCAAAAATTTGTTGTGGGACCCAGTCACCTCCAGTTACGTCACTCGGCTCCAGTACCGCCAACCCTGAACCCATAGAAGTATCACGTGTCCGGCAGGATGATGTCACTGACAGGTAGGGGGCACTATTTCTTTTTAGGTCTGGGCCAGGACAAGTGATGGATTATGGGATTTACCAGACTTACTTGCCCCGGGTGAATTATTTTTGTGGTCTGATAAAGAGGTCCTTTGTGGTCTACGTAAATGAGCGGACGCTGCACGATGCGTGCTGCCACCATCTCCCTGTTATACCTCAGTACGTAGTAGGTGAATAGGTGCATGGGCGCCATCTTTGCCTAAACATGGCAAACCTGACACGAGGACAAAGCAAACGTGCACAAAGTGGCGACATGTGACGATATGTGTCACTGACGGTAAACAGGTTACAAATAGCGTCTTCTCTTCCGGTCGTCATCTGCCAGTTACCCCAAAATCTGCAGAGTTGACGGCAAGGAGGAATATTATGTGCAGATATCGGAAAAGTCTAAGAATATGTGATAATCAAATCAGGAATGTCGGCTTCACACAGGAAATATTTAAAGGAACTGTCCAGACTTATGTAAATAAAGCAACATTGTTGCAAAATCTAAAGTTCTCTAACATTCTAATAGACAATGGAGCACAGTCATCAAGCTCCCCTGTTTTGGGCCATAAAATTAGACTGCGTATTTTATTCGTCTGTCTTTTTTTTTTACCGAAAAGGTAATAAAAGTCGCACATCCGCTGATGAACTAGACTCGCCGCGTTGCTGTTAGTCTGATCTCTGGTGGTTGTGTTTCAGTACGACAGCGTCATATTCACTTAGGCCTTGGAAAAAGGCCCATCTTTGTGGAGAAAAGTTGCATGTCTCCCGGAAGGCGCAACTTTTAATGCAAAAAAAAGTCGTATTTCACCAATGAAAACAGACGAAGAAACGTACGCCAGCCCTGGGGGGCAGTAGAAAGTAGACAGTTTTTTTTAGACAAATTCAGATGCAAAAAAAGGTGAACCTATATGATTAAGAAAAAGTTGCAAAAGTTAGAAAACCTCTGAATTAGGCCTCATGCACAGGACAGTATTTTTTTGCGGTCCGCAAAACGGGGTTCCGTTGTTCCGTGATCCGTGTCAGTTTTTGCTTCCGTTGTGTTTCCGTGTGTCTTTTGTTTTTTTTAGCGGACATGACCCAAAAGATTTTACCAATTTTTGCCAAGTGCCTGCCAAGGGATCCGCAAAAAAAACCGACACGGAATGCGGATGACACATGGATGGCCATCCGCATTTTTTCACGGTCCCATTGACTTGAATGGGTCCGTGAACCGTTTTTCACGGACAAAAATAGGACAGGTTATATTTTTTTGACAGACTGGAATCACGGACCACGGACGCGGAGGACAAACGGTGCATTTGCCGAGTTTTCCACGGACCCATTGAAAACGAATGGGTCCGCAGAAAATCACGAAAAACAGCACAACGGACACGGAATCAAACAACGGTTGTGTGCATGAGGCCTTAGTCTAGAAAAGCAAAAGCGACTAAAAAAAATAAGTCGGTCCAAAACAGAATTTTTTAGACTAAAAACAGGTGCAAACACCTTAATAAATTTCCCCCAATGTCAGCGACATACCCCTAATGGGAGCAGACCACCCAGCTGCGATGGTGCCCTGCAGGAAAGCCCCGCCCCAATTACACCTACATAGCTAGCTGTGCAGAAGGACCTGCGATGATGTCATCATCATGTGACCAGGGCAGGGAGCTGGAGCTCAGGGGTGGAGAGGAAAATGTAGTGAAACTATAATGGGCGGAGCTTCTGTGCTGAGCCTGGAGGAGCCTGGGAGAGCCTATAGCATCCTAATACTGGGAGTTGTAGTTTTGTCCTACTGTACCCCTCTCCATGTGATGTTCACTGATTCCCTACTAACAGTCTGGGCATGCTGGGAGTTGTAGTTTTCTCCTCTTATAATATCCACTGATGCTGTATAATAACAGCCTGGCCATGCTGAGAGTTGTAGTTCTCTCCTCTTTTACCCCTCCTTGTATTGTCCACTGATTTTCACCTGTTTTACGCTGTCGGCAGTAGTTGCAACCCGCCAGAGCATTCTGGATCCAGCATTGCTAGAGGTAATCAGAGCGCCCGCCGGCCCCATTGTACCCAGAGAGCCACGGTAGGTCGTACTCTGCTGGAACTACTGCCGGCAGTGTGAAACAGACTTAAACTGGTCATGATGAGACTTGTAGTTCTCTAATTACTATTATGATGTTCTTCAGCAGCTGAAGTTTATATTGAGCTTTGTTCACATCTGTGCTAGTGACATTCACTGTTTGGTAGTGCCTGATCTCATGCATACGGACATGGGGGCCCAATTCACATTCTTGCAATGGGGCCCATTGATTGTTATGTATGCCCCTGCCCAGT
Organism: Bufotes viridis; assembly: GCA_033119425.1. Classification (NCBI taxonomy): domain Eukaryota; kingdom Metazoa; phylum Chordata; class Amphibia; order Anura; family Bufonidae; genus Bufotes; species Bufotes viridis. The sequence goes on from CM065596.1 coordinate 8,221,302, forward strand.
GTGTTTCAATTCCTTATCACTTCCAAGATCTCTGTGTGCTGTCAGTGAATGGGAACATCCTTGGTGATGAAAACCTGTACAGATCAAATACCTCCCACAGCTGAGGGTGTGTTGCAATTGCATCCAGTCTAGGTAATCCTCTGTGCGCGCAACAGTCTGGATAATGTTCAGTGATCTAATGGAATAGCATATTATAATCAGAGTGTCTTAAAGGGATTTTCCAGTTTTTTCATTAAAATAATGCTGAAAAGTTCAGTAAGTCTCTATTATGAGACCAGTGAACACAACCATCGTTGGTGCATTCAGAGGCTGAAATCTGGCACAGAGCGAATCCGGTTCACAACTAATAGTTTGTTACATTTAGAGTTGAGCGAACTTGTATTTTAAGTTCGGCGTCCAAAGTTTGGGTTCGGGTTATTGAAGAATCCCGTTATGGATTCCGCTACCACGGACCATAATGGAATTTGGAATCCATAAGGGGATTCTTAAATGAACCCGAACCTTGGAGAACACTAAGGACCTGGGGTGACGTCACCGTCATGTGATCAGTGCAGGGGGCGTGGCTCAGTACTGGATTGGATAAAAGGGGATCCAGTACTGAGCCACGCCCCCTGCACTGATCACATGACTGTGACATCACCCCAGGTCCTCCGTGTTGTCCAAGGTTCGGGTTCATTGAAGAGTCCCCTTATGGATTCCAAATTCCATTATGGTCCGTGGTAGCGGAATCCATAACGGGATCCTTCGATAACCCGAAATTTGGACGCCGAACTTAAAATACAAGTTCGCTCAACTCTAGTTACATTGTATCCAGTCTAGGCAATCCTCTGTCAGAGAAACTGCAGACTGATACATTGTAACAAACTATCAGGGCAGGGAGTGTTCACTTCACAGACAATGGTCTAGACTGGATACAATTGTAACAAACCCTCAACAGTGCATTCATATAAGGGCTCATGCACACAACCGTATTTTCTTTCCGCGTCCGTTCATTTTTTTTGCAGAACCATTCATTTCAATAGGTCCGCAAAAAAAAACAGAAGGTACTCCGTGTGCATTTCGTTTCCGTATTTCCGTATATCCGTTCCGCAAAAAGATAAAACTTGTCCTATTCTTGTCCGCATTACGGACAAGGATAGGACTGTTCTATTAGGGGGCAGATGTTCCGTTCCGCAAAATACGGAATGCACACGGACGTCATCTGTATTTTTTGCGGATCTGTTTTTGTGACCACAAAAATACATACGGTCGTGTGCAAGAGGCCTAAGGCTGTATTACACAGCCCGATTCTGCAGGCGATTGTTGGGAAAGTAGCGTTCCTTCCTGGCAATCGCCCGCTCGCTAGCGGAGGAGACCACTGATCGGGTGACCTATGGTATTTCTTATGTCCCCCATTGTGATGTCCATAGCAACGTCACTGCTACAGCAAGCAGAGGAAAAACTGCGAAAATGCCCCGTGTGAACATAGCCTTACGGTTCCTGGCCAGTCTAGTTGTGGGAGCCTGCAGGGGTTTATAGAGAGGCCTATGTGCCATTCAGCCATGTAGGAAGTTAGTTGTCGGCTGAAAAGGCGGCCATGTTGGTTGTCACACAGCTTTCCCAGGGGGAGATACAACCAGCTGAATATACTTTGCCACTTTAGAGAAGAGGACGACTCAAGGACGGATATTTACTGGTCAAAACCTGCAGTCCAGGAGGAACTTAAAATGGTCTCCGGCGTCCTAAAGATCATGGGAGTTGTAGTCCAGAAACAGATTGGAGCGCTGCAGCCGCTCATACCTGATGTAGAGTTTAATTAAAAAGTCGCCATAAATAATTCCAGAACAGAATAACGATAAAATCCACACACGATGGCGGCACGCGGCGCTGTGCAAATATTTAAAATAGTCGTCGGAAACTGAAAAGCTCCTAATTAATCCTGATTGGCAACTGTTAATGATGCAGTTGTGTAATTAAGTATTCATCCGAAAACCAGGGAAGGATGAGGGTGACATGGCTGCTCCTTACGTCTCGCCCCTCGTAGCTGAGCAGGCCCAGACAGTCGCCATCAGCAGCCTACAAACTGCAGAGATCCAGGGGCAGCGATAAGCCATGGACCCCCGAGGGCAAATACAACTGTACACTGCCCCGCCTGTTGTGTTACATGTGTGTCAGTTTACACTGCAAATCTCTAATTTTATTCATGACCCAAGAGCTTCAAGATGAACAAATAGAGTGGGGGGATAATGTATTTGTTCGGGGGATTCTAGTGATATCACCGTCACCTTAACTACTGGTGTGGTTGCTTTCACTAGGTTTTGATGCCTATTTCACCTCCCGGACGCTGGAGAACAATCGGAGGAACGTCTGGTTCGCAGAATATTGGGAGGAGAACTTTAATTGTAAACTGACCATTACTGGCTCCAAGAAGGAGGACACCGACCGCAAGTGTACAGGTAAATGGGGAGGGGGGCGATCTATTTATCTATGTATATCTATCTATCTATCTATCTATCTATCTATCTATCTATCTATCTCATATCTATCTATCTCATATCTATCTATCTCATATCTATCTATCTCATATCTATCTATCTCATATCTATCTATCTATCTATCTATCTATCTATCTCCTATCTATCTATCTATCTATCTATCTATCTATCTCATATCTATCTCTATCTATCAATCTCTCTCTCTATATCTCTATCTATTGATTATCTATCCATCTATCCATATGTCTCATATCTATCTATCTATATCTCTCTCTCCATATATCTATCTATCTATCTATCTATCTATCTATCTATCTATCTCTCTCTCTCTCTCTCTCTCTCGCTATATCTCTATCTGTCTGTCTATCCATCCATCTATCTATCTATCTCTCTCTCTCGCTATATCTCTATCTGTTTGTCTATCTATCTCTCTCTCTCTATCTCTCTCTCTATCTCCCTCTCTCTCTCTCTCTCTCTCTCTCGCTATATCTCTATCTGTTTGTCTATCTATCTCTCTCTCTCTATCTCTCTCTCTATCTCTATCTCTCCATCCTTCTGGATAAACATTTGTACAGCTCACAAACGCTCCAGCCATTGATGTGAAGGCTTCCTACAGAGAGAAGGAAATAAATATTTGAGAAAATACTAACACATTTCCACATTATTGGGATTTTCATGGTCTGATGCTCCGTGAAGGACATTTTCGCAAGGTTCTCCTTGGACCAGAGCCAGATGAGACTCCAAAAAAGAGACAGGAAATAGAGATGAAAGCGGAGATGGAGCCTCAGATAGAACACTCTGAGTTAGGACCATTAGCATGGATTTCTCATCTTTCACTCTCATCCCGAGGATAAAAAAAAAAAACTATAGGAAGAAATGAAATCTTTCTTTGAAGAGCTGAATATCTTACAAAAATTAGGACAGTCATGTCTTCTTCCCCCTGTGCCAGTCACCAGACTGCCCAACAACGTGAGCAGAAAAGAGATGCTCCAGATAGAGATGAAATAAAGATAATGTATTCAGTGACACAATGTAACGGATCTCAGAGAGTACGAGCCCCGGGTCCCTCCCTCTAGTGGATTCTGCAGATTGCCTAGTAGCAATCTTTTGTCTTGGTGACTACTTTTGAGAAGAAGTGTCTCTATGTACAGAAGTAGTCCCAGAACAATGGACTGCTTATCCACAGTGCTGGCACATAGGTGAGACTGGCATCTGTGGGAGGTGCGCAGAACCTTACTCGTAGGGTATCAGTTGTGAATTCGGGGATTTTGTCCCATTCATCTTTGGTCCGAGCTGTCCACATTGAGGAGTCTCACCATGGTTGTCTACATTTCCCGCAGGTCAGGAGCGCATTGGGCAGGACTCCCCCTATGAGCAGGACGGTAGGGTTCAGTTTGTGGTGGACGCGGTGTATGCGATGGCTCACGCCCTGCACAACATGATTAAGGCTCTGTGTCCTGGTTATTCTGGTCTTTGTCCAGCAGTGGACCCTCCGATGGGGAAGAAACTTCTGAAATACATCCGCAATGTCAGCTTCAATGGTGAGAGCATTTCATCTGTATTGTTACTATCCTTATGTCATTAGAAAAACACATACGGCCCCCAAAAACGGTCTGTGCGCCCCTCATCCGCCCCCCCCCCCCCCATGATCCATCACTGTCCGCTGTGTCGTAACACCAGTAATTCTCTGGAACATTCAGGCTTAGCAGGTGAGGCCCCCAGCTCTTCTCTCCCATGCATCCAGCTTTGGATGTGAATGGAGGATAAGACATAACTAAACTCGGTACCGGGCCCAGGAGCCTGAAGGGGCCCAAAGACCCTTGTGCCGCATAAAAAGACACACAATGCACTGACGGAAAGGGGGCCCAAGCTGAACTCTTGTACCAGGGCCCATGATCTGTTAGCTACGCTCCTGGCCCAAAGCGTCAGCATTCATCCTCTGTAGGCACCGCCAGCTCTCCTGGTGTATAGACGCTGAGGACACGGGTCTCACCTATAGCATGGAGATCCACTGAGGTCACACCAGGCAGACGCTGAGCCTCTGTATTTAAAGGGCAGCTCCATCAGTAACGACTAATCATCGGCTAACGAAGGCCGTACACAGACCAAGGAGCAGCAGAAAAAAATCTAAAAAGTCCACCCTTATTTTCAGAATAAGGCCTCTTACACACGACCGTATGGCTTTTTCAGTGTTTTGCGGTCCGTTTTTTTTGGATCCGTTTTTCCATTTTTTGCTTCCGTTGTGTTTCTGTTTCGGTTCCGTTTTTCCATTCCGTTTTTCCGTATGGCATATACAGTATACAGTAATAACATGGAAAAAATTGGGCTGGTCTTAAAATTTTCAATAGATTGTTCTGCAAAAAACGGAACGGATACGGAAGACATACGGATGCACTTCCATATGCTTTCCGTTTTTTTTGCGGACCCATTGACTTGAATGGAGCCACTGAACGTGATTTGCGGACAAGAATAGGACATGTTCTATATTTAAATGGAACGGAAAAACGTAAAAACGGAAACGGAAGGCATACGGAGACACTTCAGTATTTTTAGCGGTCCCATTGAAGTGAATGGTTCAGTATACTGACAGTATACTGAACTGAAAAAACTGCCAGTATACGGTCCGCAAAATACTGTCGTGTGCAAGAGGCCTATAATTGTAGGCCAAAATGATTGAGCTTTCTAAGGCTTCTTGCACACGAACGTCTTTTTTTTCCGTTTATTTTCTGCGTTCCAGATACGGAACCATTCATTTCAATGGATCCGCAAAAAAAAACGGAAGGTACTCCATATGCCTTCCATTTCCGTTTTTCTGTTCCGTTCAAAGATAGAACATATCCTATTATCGTCCGCATAACGGGCAGCTGTATCGTTCTGCAAAAAAACGGAATGCACACGGACCTCATCCGTATTTTTTGCGGACTGCAAACTACTGAAAAAGCCATACGGTCGTGTGCATGAGGCCTAAGGAGCAACAGGTGCTACCAGTGCAAGGCCGTGCTGGCATGTAGTTTTTTTTTATGGTGTTTTTGTTGACTTTTGTGCATTTCACACTTTTTTTACATACATTTTTGGTGGCAAAAATATGAATTCCAGATTTTAGCTGAAAGTCTATAGGAATTTTGTAATGCAGGACACTCAAGCGTTTCTTTGATGGTGGAGCGTTTTTTATTTGGGGTGTGTTTTTTTTGTTTCCAGCACATAGTAGAATTTTTATAGAAAGGTATGGAAAAACTGCTGGAAAAAAAAGTGTGAAGAAAAAAATGCCCCCCCCCCAAAAAAAAAAAAAAAAAATGTCATAAAACGCATGTGACCTGCAAAAAACTGCAGGCGATTTTTATGCCGTTTTTTAAGGCAATAGAACACCAAACTGAGTTCCCATGTGAAGGCGCGCTAAGGGCATTTAGCTTTGGGATTTTTTTGCGCTAAAAATTGTCAATTAATGCTGCAGATTTCACCCACAGAATGCATGGGGCGCACATCCGCAAAAATCCACATACAACAGGTGCAAATTGCTGTGGATTCAACAAAGATTTTGCTGCCTTGGAAATTCAGGCCGTTCACTTGACAGATTTTTGGCAAGGGTTTCAGTGCGGATCCAGTGCAGAAAACCGTCCCGAATCTGCGCTGAAACTGCCTCCGTCGGCTTTTAATGGGAGGCCGCACCACAGTCTGCGGCTGAGAATTTTTCTGTTTGCATGCCCATTCTTGGCGCGATTACAGCGCAGACACCTCGGAGGGGCGCAGCGGGTGCCTCCTCGTGGTTCAGATCCGAGAGCAGGACGGCAGGATTCAAAATTTTAAAAAAACACGTCAGGAACCGCAGCCGTTTCTGCCAGGAACATCAAGAATAGCCGAACTTGGAGCAAGAAGTCCTGATTACTTGACAGGGGAGTCTATTTAAATATTGATATTAAAATTGACATATGAATTGCCGTTAATGACATTGAGAAAGCTGCAAGGCGAAACCGCTCGGACACTGTGAGTTTTATATGCTGAATACAATTTTAAAGCACGATCGATCCTACCCACGGTGCGTGTCTTCTGCGTCCAATCTATAAACAGCAGTCTCCCGTTTCCCAGAAAGCAACCTGGTATCTGCGGCGATGTTTCATTGCACCACTTGCAGACAGATCGCCAGGAGGAATAATAGAGGAATGACCCTGTATTGTATAGCTGGCTGCTTGGACTGCGCAGGGCTTACTGGAAACTTACCACAGAACCCGATTTGGTGAGATCTGGACAATTCATAAGCCTATTTTATTACCAATATTTAACTAGACGTCACCTGTAATCAGGACTTCTTGCTCCAAGTCCGGCTGTTATTGATGTTTGTTTTTTCTTAGTCCATTTCTCGAGAACTTACTGGGACTTGTTTATGATTCTATGCGTACTGTTTTTGAGTTTCTGCCATGGGATAGCCAGAAGAGTTTGACACGGTCAAAATGCGTCATGTGAACCTACCGTCGGGCTATTTTCCACGTGGATTTCAGTGTAAACCTATGAAATCTTGGAGGTTATTTGTGGACTAATAATATATCCCAGCCACACGTCCCAGCACCCGTTCCCTGCACTCACAGTTACGGTTCCGTGTGCCAGCTGAGTCAGACCGCAAATTGCGGTCCACAATGCAAGGGCACTGACCGCAGGGCCTCCCTATGCCGGACCCATTCACTTGAATGGGGTCCTCAATCTGCCTCCGATGGTCTGCACCGCAAAAAAGTAGTGAGTTCATGACTTTTTTGTGGAGCACCGATAGAAGCACCCTGTAGTGCTTCCCTGCCTCCGTTCCGCACCGCACCTTCCGGATTGCGGACCCATTCTAGTAAATGGATCCACATCCGCGATACGGTGCACAAACGGCCGTGTGCATGAGCCCTAAATGCGCGTGTTTTACTCCTCTGAACGTTTACAGCCTATAAGGTCTCTCCTGTTCTTCGCTCGAGACAAATCCAAATTCTGCTCCTGATATTTTTTTCTAAGAACAAATTAATTTAACTCCTCGGTTGGATCCTTTCATATCAGTTGAGAAGCGTAAAAAAAACTACTGGAAATGCGCAACGAAATTGCCGAATAATTAGAGCTGCTTTTTCCCCCCCTATGACACAGAGCATTAGCAGCGGGACATGAAACCTTGTCCGTGTTTTATCCAGAATAGGCCTGTCTGCCTCCAGCGCACAATACCGGCCAAATTACCAAAATGAGCTCAATTATAGTTCGCAGGAAATGGAGAGAATTATTAAAGAAATCATTGGGCGGCTGAAAAAAAAAGAAATAATAAGACTCTGGTTCTCCAGAGAATCCCGCACTGCGGGGCAGCGGGCATAAACCTTGTAGGAGACGAGCAGAAGCCAAGTGGCATGGATGGGAGAGCCCCTAATGTATGGCGTGTAAATGCGTGGCCTGCTGCGACTAATAGGGCCCACAACAAGGAAATAGGGACCTGATTTGGGGTCTTTTATGTCCTTGAGGGATAATGTGAGTTTTTTCGGAACGCAACGGTCTAAGTTTGATGGAGAAAATAAGGCTTCCATCAGCGCTGGCTGTTTAGCCCATTGTTTATGAGAAGGAGAAACAACGATACAATGTAACAAGTGGAAGAGTTCCATGGCCCTAGTGCTACATGACGCCATAGGCAGTGCCAGAGCTGGCTGGTCCTGACACTTTTCCCACCTTGAGTTACACTTCAGCAGACAAATTGGCTTGATCCCAGTTCTGTCGACTGTTGTAAATTACGCCAAAGTTGGCCCCGGTTACATTGAGACAGACAGGTTTTGCAATTCAATGGATTTCTATGAGTGCAACTGACATGTCGCGAAAGCCTCTGCATGCCCAGGGAAACGAGGGAATGATGAATGAGCCCACAGGGCTCGAGCAAGTTCAAGTCTCATAACCCTGTCCTCTCTGCCGCATTCAGGCAGTGAGCGGAGAGGCGGCCTGGATTACAGAAGCTGCATGTGCCATCTATTCTAGAGATAGGTAGGGTCCTCCTGGTGGGACCTTCATCTATTGTACATTTATAGCACAGATTTAAGATGGCAATACCCCTTTATGTCAACCGGCACTAGAAGGGGCCTCATTTCAGTCTTCTCCATGTTCATCTTGTGGTGGCACCTGTTCCAGCTTTCCCAACTTTTCTCGAGTCTTGAAGGGTAAATCTGCCCAGTTGTGCAGTGATACATCCCACATTGATTTCTCATTCAGGACTTTAGGAAAGCTGGGTGACAGCGACCCTATTGGAAGCAGGAATGAAGGCCAGATTGGATGGCGCCAAATTTCCCAGAAACAGATGGGAAGAGATTAGGACATCATATTCCTCGTGTGACCGTTGTCTCTTTCCATCACAGGAAGCGCTGGGACCCCAGTTATGTTCAATAAGAACGGAGATGCTCTGGGCCGATACGACATCTTCCAGTTCCAGATGGGAAATCGCACTGCGCCCGGATACCGGCTGATTGGACAGTGGACCGACGAGCTGCAGCTAAATGTGAGTCAGAGGGTTACTTTCTGCAGCGGATCATCTTCTTTGGGAATGTTCAGGTTACTTCTGCAGCAGGTTTTGGTACAAACCTGCAGGATACCCGGGAGGGTGGAATCACACATGGAGTTCTCGAGCCAAAACCGAGCAGATCCGACACTAAGGAGAAGCCTATGTCTTTCCATTATAGTTCCCATCCACGTTTGGCTATGGTACAAAAAGCCACATCAAAAACTATATGTGTGATTTGAGCTTTAGGCTTTTATGTATGAGTCCTTGTTCATGAATTTAATGTCAGAACCACAGTGGAGACTAAGACCTTATTCACACGTCCGCAATCTACGTCCGCACCCGTTCCGCAAATTTGCGGAACGGGTGCGGACCCATTCATTTTGAATGGGGACGTGATGGATGCAGAGAGCACACACTGTGCTCTCCGCATCCGCATTTGTGGAGCGCGCCGCTGATCTTCCGGATGGCGGCTCCACAAAAATATAGAGCATGTCCTATTCTTGCCCGCAATTGTGGACAAGTATAGGCATCTCTATGGGGCTGGTGGCAAGGTGTTTTGCGGATCCGCAAACTTGCAGATCCGCAACACACAACGGACGTGTGAATAAGGCCTTAACATGCAGACAGAGCAGTTGAGAAGAGAACTATTACCCTGTATAATGATGTAAGTTCTTATGTCATTCAGAGTCTGGGGACAGCTGGGTAACAACCCGTATGGGCATTATAATGGCCGCCATCGGTAGCAGCCGCCTTCCTATCACCAGCAGCCATTGTTACGATCTCTAATAAAAGTGGATGGCTGTGTTTTTTCCTGCTTAGTCCTGAGTGGAGGGAAGGTCAGGGACCGTATTTTTGTAACATGTGTAGCTGCATAGTTATGAGTCAGGCAGAACATGGTGAGGAGCCCCAAGGTGCTATGTGGGAGCTGACGCCGTTCCCTTAGTCATCAAAGCTTTTATTAAACACAATTTCACAAGTCTGAGCAGCCGACTCGGTGCTGGGGGAGCAAAATTGAATTTTCCAGCTCTTAAAGATGTGAGTTTGTGGTTTATATTTCCCTTGATCGCTCAGGAATGACAGCAACATTCACCAGAAACGCATTATCCGTGACCCACAGTCACAGCCTGGAACCTCAGCCAGATAATACCTTGTAATTTAAGGGACACAATGTGACTCTGGCATAAATAAAGCCCCCCCCCCCCCCAGCTACTTCTCCCCATTACGATCGGCCCAGGATGTTTATTGAAACATTTGTGTCATTTGTGATAATCGGGAAGTGATGGTTCCGTCCCAGAAGTGCGGTCTCCAGTCTGATGGATCTGCTGAAGGCCCTGGTAGAACGTCTTCTGGTTCTGCTTCTTGCCTTCACTTCTTGATATCATGGCCCCTAGAAGATTGATGTGAAAGTGCACCCCTAGAAGCTAAGCACTACTAATATGCATCAGCTAAAGTCCTAAGACCAACAACACCACCGTCATGATGACCACCAGCGCTACACATGATGCCAACACCACCTGCAACAAATAACACCAACCTCATAATCAATACCACCACCATTGCGTTGTTTTTTTCGCATGGGTGCAATGCACATTGATGTGTTTTTAATGCGCGTGATAAAAAACTGAAGGTTTGCAAACATCTCCTAGTAACCATCAGTGAAAAATGCATTGCATCTGCACTTGCTCGCGGATGCGATTTTCACGCAGCCCCATTCACCTCTATGGGGCCTGCGTTGTGTGAAAAACGCAGAATATAGAACATGCTGCGATTTTCACGCAACGCTCATGTACACAGCCCCATTGACATGAATGGGTCCGGATTCAGTGCAGTCGCAATGGGTTCACATCACACATCGCACCCGTGTGGAAAACTCGCTCGTGTGAAAGGTGCCTTACAATTTATACCAACGCCACCAACAACGAAGATACCACAACAGATAACACCAGCATCATAATCAACACAACCACCACCTAAACCATGATCAACATAAACAACACCTTGATCAACACCCCTGCCATGATGAACACCAGCATCATAATCAGTACAACCAACAACACCATGATCAACATCACCACCAACATCAACACCAGCCTGATCAACACCAAAAACAACACAATAACCAACAACACCATGATCAACATCCCCACTAACACCATGATGAACACCAACAACAACACCATGATCAACATTACCACCAAAAATAACATCATGATCAACACCAACAACACTACCACAACAGATAACACCAGCATCATCATCAACACAACCACCACCTAAACCACGATCAACACAAACAACACCAGGATCAACACCCCTGCCATGATAAACACCAGCATCATAATCAGTACAACCCACAACACCATGATCAACATCACCACCAACATTAACACCAGCCTGATCAACACCAAAAACAACACTATAACCAACATCACCACCAAAAATACTACCACAACAGATAACACCAGCATCATAATCAGTACAGCCAACAACACCATGATAAACATCACCAGCAACATCAACACCAACATCAACACCAAAATCAACACTATAACCAACATCACCACCAAAAATAACATCATGATCAACACCAACAACACTACCACAACAGATAACACCAGCATCATAATCAATACCACCAACATCATTATCAACAACCACCACCAACACCACCATGATCAACATCACCACCAACACTATAATTAACACCACCACAAACACCATGAAAAATACCACCCTGATATACACCAACAAGAAGAACACCATGAGCAATACTGCCAACAACACCATGACCAACATCACCACCTACAACTTGATCAACACCACCCTGATCATCACCAAAAACAACATCATGATCAACATCTGCACCAACACCATGATCATCACCAGCAGCACAATGACCAACATCACCAACAACACCACTATGATCAACATTGCACCAGCAATAACACCATGATCAACCCCAGCACCAACAACAGTACCACAACAAATCACACCAACGTCATAATCAATGCCACCAACAACACCATGATTAACACCACAAAAAAGATCATGATTCATGACCAATATCAACATCACTATGATCAATATCACCATCATGATTAACACCACCACCAACTTCATTAATGCCACAATCAACACCATAACACCGCCACAATAATTACCACTGGCAACACCACAATCAACAGCACGGCCACAATATCCACAAAGCAATATCAATATCAGCGCCAATGACACCATGATCACTTTATCCAACATAACCAAGATTAAAACCAACACTACTGTAACAATAATCATCAATATCATCACCACGATAAAGAACAACACTGTGAATACCATCACCAACAGGAGCACTATCATTACCACCACCAACACCAGAATAAGGCGACTTCCACACTTTCATTTTCAATTCCACTAGGATCTCAATACTGGAAGAAAACGCTTCCGTTTTGTCCCCATTCATTGTCAACGGAGACAAAACTGAACTGAACGAAACGGAGCGCCCAAAAATGCATTCCGTTACGTTTGGTTGCGCTCCTATCGCGGACAGAATAGCACTGCAAGCAGCTTTTTTCTGTCCGCGATGTGGTGCAGAGGAAGATGGATCCGTCCTGACACACAATGTAAGTCAATGGGGACGGATCCGTTTTCTCTGACACAATAGAAAACGGATCCGTCCCCCATTGACTTTCAGTGGTGTTCATGACGGATCCGTCATGGCTATAGAAGACATAATACAACCGGATCCGTTCATGACGGATGCATGCGGTTGTATTACGGTAAAGGAAGCGTTTTTGCAGATCCGTTATGGATCTGCAAAAAACGCTAGCGTGAAAGTAGATTAATCAATACCACCAATACCAGCACCCCCAACACTACAAACCCCCCCACCAAGTAGAGCCGAGTAGCAGGGGGCGTTTTCTCAAGGCCTGTGTGGACCTGCAGAAGGGCTTCTTTGGGGCGGGTCACCAGGTCAGATAAGGTCCCTTTAATATACACGTAGGTACAGTTCCCCTTTAAATGTTTCCACATTGTATCTAGTTGGCCCAGTCCATTTAGCTCTCCGCGGGGGGGTGGGGCAGGTGAGTGCCCTCGCTCGTGGAGCCGCCGGCCCGTCAGCTGTCTGTGGTCTGCTCTGTGTTAATTCAAGGTTTTGCCATAATTATGACAGCGCGCCGCAGCCTCGTTCTCATGCAGGGCACATGGCGGTAATGAGATTCCTCTCTGGATGGTGTCAGAAGACACTTTTTGTGCATCTGTCAGAGAGATATTGTATCTTTCGGGTTCTGCTGATCAAAGCAAAGAACCTTGTACATTATTTGTTTCTTGCGAGTTTCCTGTTACGTGATAGATTCGCAGCTGAAGGACATGAAATACCGGATTTATTTCTCAAAGCTGGAAGGGGGGAGGGGGTTTGACAACTGCCTGACAACCACATTTTCTATATATCACAACGCTTGATGTTAATTTAATGAATTTTACAAAATCCTGAGTGGAGATTATCGCTTCTCTGCTGCTTGAGATGAAAGTGAGCCCCCCCCCAATATAGAGATGATCTGGGGTGGGGGGCACAGGGGGAGCTGCGACAAGTCCTAGCCTTCCCTCTGCTCGTAGGCCATAGTCCATATTCCCTGCCTGTAATCAGGGGCGTAGCAATGGAAACAAGCAGAATCTAGAATGCAGCTCTGGATGCCATACGAGTCTAAAGCATAAACTATAGTTATCACTGTGTTATCTGTGGTGTTACATAGGACTGCAGGTGACATCTAATACATTATCTGTACTCAGAGAGTTACCACTGTGTTATCTGTGGTGTTACATAGGACTGCAGGTGACATCTACTACATTATCTGTACTCAGAGAGTTACCACTGTGTTATCTGTGGTGTTACATAGGACTGCAGGGGACATCTACTACATTATCTGTACTCAGAGAGTTATCACTGTGTTATCTGTGGTGTTACATAGGACTGCAGGTGACATCTACTACATTATCTGTACTCAGAGAGTTATCACTGTGTTATCTGTGGTGTTACATAGGACTGCAGGTGACATCTACTACATTATCTGTACTCAGAGAGTTATCACTGTGTTATCTGTGATGTTACATAGGACTGCAGGTGACATCTACCACATTATCTGTACTCAGAGCGTTATCACTGTGTTATCTGTGGTGTTACATTGGACTGCAGGTGACATCTACTACATTATCTGTACTCAGAGAGATATCACTGTGTTATCTGTGGTGTTACATAGGACTGCAGGTGACATCTACTACATTATCTGTACTCAGAGCGTTATCACTGTGTTATCTGTGGTGTTACATAGGACTGCAGGTGACATCTACCACATTATCTGTACTCAGAGCGTTATCACTGTGTTATCTGTGGTGTTACATTGGACTGCAGGTGACATCTACTACATTATCTGTACTCGGAGAGTTATCACTGTGTTATCTGTAGTGTTACATAGGACTGCAGGTGACATCTACTACATTATCTGTACTCAGAGCGTTATCACTGTGTTATCTGTGGTGTTACATAGGACTGCAGGTGACATCTACCACATTATCTGTACTCAGAGCGTTATCACTGTGTTATCTGTGGTGTTACATTGGACTGCAGGTGACATCTACTACATTATCTGTACTCAGAGCGTTATCACTGTGTTATCTGTGGTGTTACATAGGACTGTAGGAGACATCTACTACATTATCTGTACTCGGAGAGTTATCACTGTGTTATCTGTAGTGTTACATAGGACTGCAGGTGACATCTACTACATTATCTGTACTCAGAGCGTTATCACTGTGTTATCTGTGGTGTTACATTGGACTGCAGGTGACATCTACTACATTATCTGTACTCAGAGCGTTATCACTGTGTTATCTGTGGTGTTACATTGGACTGCAGGTGACATCTACTACATTATCTGTACTCAGAGAGATATCACTGTGTTATCTGTGGTGTTACATAGGACTGCAGGTGACATCTACTACATTATCTGTACTCGGAGAGTTATCACTGTGTTATCTGTAGTGTTACATAGGACTGCAGGTGACATCTACTACATTATCTGTACTCAGAGCGTTATCACTGTGTTATCTGTGGTGTTACATAGGACTGCAGGTGACATCTACCACATTATCTGTACTCAGAGCGTTATCACTGTGTTATCTGTGGTGTTACATTGGACTGCAGGTGACATCTACTACATTATCTGTACTCAGAGAGTTATCACTGTGTCATCTGTAGTGTTACATAGGACTGCAGGTGACATCTACTACATTATCTGTACTCAGAGAGCTATCACTGTGTTATCTGTGGTGTTACATAGGACTGCAGATGACATCTGCTACATTATCTGTACTCAGGGAGTTATCACTGTGTTATCGGTGGTGTTACATAGGACTGCAGGTGACATCTACTACATTATCTGTACTCAGAGTTATCACTGTGTTATCTGTGGTGTTACATAGGACTGCAGGTGACATCTACTACATTATCTGCACTCAGAGAGCTATCGCTGTGTTATCTGTGGTGTTACATAGGACTGCAGGTGACATCTACTACATTATCTGCACTCAGAGAGTTATCACTGAGTTATCTGTGGTGTTACATAGGACTGCAGGGGACATCTACTACATTATCTGTACTCAGAGAGTTATCACTGTGTTATCTGTGGTGTTACATAGGACTGCAGGTGACATCTACTACATTATCTGCACTCAGAGAGTTATCACTGAGTTATCTGTGGTGTTACATAGGACTGCAGGTGACATCTACTACATTATCTGTACTCAGAGATATATTACTGTGTTATCTGTGGTGTTACATAGGACTGCAGGTGACATCTACTACATTATCTGTACTCAGATAGATATCACTGTGTTATCTGTGGTGTTACATAGGACTGCAGGTGACATCTACTACATTATCTGTACTCAGAGAGATATCACTGTGTTATCTGTGGTGTTACATAGGACTGCAGGTGACATCTACTACATTATATCTGTACTCAGAGAGTTATCACTGTGTTATCTGTGATGTTACATAGGACTGCAGGTGATATCTACTACATTATCTGTACTCAGAGTTATCACTGTGTTATCTGTAGTGTTACATAGGACTGCAGGTGACATCTACTACATTATCTGCACTCAGAGAGTTATCACTGAGTTATCTGTGGTGTTACATAGGACTGCAGGTGAAATCTACTACATCATCTGTACTCAGATAGTTATCACTGTATTATCTGTGGTGTTACATAGGACTGCAGGTGACATCTACTACATTATCTGTACTCAGAGAGATATCACTGTGTTATCTGTGGTGTTACATAGGACTGCAGGTGACATCTACTACATTATCTGTACTCAGAGAGCTATCGCTGTGTTATCTGTGGTGTTACATAGGACTGCAGGTGACATCTACTACATTATCTGCACTCAGAGAGTTATCACTGAGTTATCTGTGGTGTTACATAGGACTGCAGGTGACATCTACTACATTATCTGTACTCATAGTTATCACTGTGTTATCTGTGGTGTTACATAGGACTGCAGGTGACATCCACTACATTATCTGTACTCAGAGAGTTATCACTGTGTTATCTGTGGTGTTACATAGGACTGCAGGTGACATCTACTACATTATCTGCACTCAGAGAGTTATCACTGAGTTATCTGTGGTGTTACATAGGACTGCAGGTGACATCTACTACATCATCTGTACTCAGATAGTTATCACTGTGTTATCTGTGGTGTTACATAGGACTGCAGGTGACATCTACTACATTATCTGTACTCAGAGAGTTATCACTGTGTTATCTGTGGTGTTACATAGGACTGCAGGTGACATCTACTACATTATCTGTACTCAGAGAGTTATCACTGTGTTATCGGTGGTGTTACATAGGACTGCAGGTGACATCTACTACATTATCTGTACTCAAAGAGCTATCACTGTGTTATATGTGGTGTTACATAGGACTGCAGGTGACATCTACTCCATTATCTGTACTCAGAGAGTTATCACTGTGTTATCTATGGTGTTACATAGGACTGCAGGTGACATCTACTACATTATTTGTACTCAGAGAGTTATCACTGTGTTATCTGTGGTGTTACATAGGACTGCAGGTGACATCTACTATATTATCTGTACTCAGAGAGTTATCACTGTGTTATCTGTGGTGTTACATAGGACTGCAGGTGACATCTACTACATTATCTGAACTCAGAGAGTTATCACTGTGTTATCTGTGGTGTTACATAGGACTGCAGGTGACAATGTACTACATTATCTGTACTCAGAGTTATCACTGTGTTATTTGTGGTGTTACATAGGACTGCAGGTGACATCTACTACATTATCTGTACTCAGAGAGTTATCACTGTGTTATCTGTGGTGTTACATAGGACTGCAGGTGACATCTACTACATTATCTGTACTCAGAGAGTTATCACTGTGTTATCTGTGGTGTTACATAGGACTGCAGGTGACATCTACAACATTATCTGTACTCAGAGAGTTATCACTGTGTTATCTGTGGTGTTACATAGGACTGCAGGTGACATATACTACATTATCTGTACTCATAGAGTTATCACTGTGTTATCTGTGGTGTTACATAGGACTGCAGGTGACATATACTACATTATCTGTACTCAGAGAGATATCACTGTGTTATCTGTGGTGTTACATAGGACTGCAGGTGACATCTACTACATTACCTGTACTCAGAGAGTTATCACTGTGTTATCTGTGGTGTTACATAGGACTGCAGGTGACATCTACTACATTATCTGTACTCAGAGAGTTATCACTGTGTTATCTGTGATGTTACATAGGACTGCAGGTGACATCTACTACATTATCTGTACTCAGAGAGTTATCACTGTGTTATCTGTAGTGTTACATAGGACTGCAGGTGACATCTACTACATTATCTGTACTCAGAGAGTTATCACTGTGTTATCTGTGGTGTTACATAGGACTGCAGGTGACATCTACTATATTATCTGTACTCAGAGAGTTATCACTGTGTTATCTGTGGTGTTACATAGGACTGCAGGTGAGATCTACTACATTATCTGTACTCAGAGAACTATCACTGTGTTATCTGTGGTGTTACATAGGACTGCAGGTGACATCTACTACATTATCTGTACTCAGAGAGATATCACTGTGTTATCTGTGGTGTTACATAGGACTGCAGGTGACATCTACTACATTATCTGTACTCAGAGAGCTATCGCTGTGTTATCTGTGGTGTTACATAGGACTGCAGGTGACATCTACTACATTATCTGCACTCAGAGAGTTATCACTGAGTTATCTGTGGTGTTACATAGGACTGCAGGTGACATCTACTACATTATCTGTACTCATAGTTATCACTGTGTTATCTGTGGTGTTACATAGGACTGCAGGTGACATCCACTACATTATCTGTACTCAGAGAGTTATCACTGTGTTATCTGTGGTGTTACATAGGACTGCAGGTGACATCTACTACATTATCTGCACTCAGAGAGTTATCACTGAGTTATCTGTGGTGTTACATAGGACTGCAGGTGACATCTACTACATCATCTGTACTCAGATAGTTATCACTGTGTTATCTGTGGTGTTACATAGGACTGCAGGTGACATCTACTACATTATCTGTACTCAGAGAGATATCACTGTGTTATCTGTGGTGTTACATAGGACTGCAGGTGACATCTACTACATTATCTGTACTCAGAGAGCTATCGCTGTGTTATCTGTGGTGTTACATAGGACTGCAGGTGACATCTACTACATTATCTGTACTCAGAGAGATATCATTGTGTTATCTGTGGTGTTACATAGGACTGCAGGTGACATCTACTACATTATCTGTACTCAGAGAGCTATCGCTGTGTTATCTGTGGTGTTACATAGGACTGCAGGTGACATCTACTACATTATCTGTCCTCAGAGAGTTATCACTGTGTTATCTGTGGTGTTACATAGGACTGCAGGTGACATCTACTACATTATCTGTACTCAGAGAGATATCACTGTGTTATCTGTGGTGTTACATAGGACTGCAGGTGACATCTACTACATTATCTGTACTCAGAGAGGTATCACTGTGTTATCTGTGGTGTTACATAGGACTGCAGGTGACATCTACTACATTATCTGTACTCAGAGAGATATCACTGTGTTATCTGTGGTGTTACATAGGACTGCAGGTGACATCTACTACATTATCTGTACTCAGAGAGCTATCACTGTGTTATCTGTAGCGTTACATAGGACTGCAGGTGACATCTTCTACATTATCTGTACTCAGTAGGGAGAGGGTTAATGGATCTGCAGCCTCAGTATCCAGCAGGCAGCCATATTTCACCCTGCGCCTTCGGCAGAGCTGCCTGCCAGATTTATGGCATGTATAATTATCAATATGGCTTTACAAACATGTGCATTAAGCCAGTGTAACACCGCATAAATCCTGCTGCGTAATCCCCACACAAACAAGGCAAGTGAGCTCTGCCATGCCAGCCTGCGCCAGGGGCCGGGCACAGCTTTCCTTGTGTTGTCTGAGGCGCAGAGTGGAGGAACCCCTGCCAACTCCAGAGCCGCTCCTGATGTTTGTTATGGCGCCTGTACTGTCTGACACTAATTGTACGATGTACACTGCGTAGCCTCTAAATTTTGCCATGTGTTAGATAGAGTGCTAGCTCTTCGGCCCAGAGTCCATTCCACCAGTCTGTGTTTGTAAAAAGCAGTCGCTCCATACAGAAAAGAATCCTTTAACAACACCATAAACTGACGCATTTCAGACCATTTTACTTAATCGTAGTGGACATCAAGACAAGGTCGAGCTACACACATGTGAACAACCATCATCTGCCAGTCACAAATGATGAGAATTATGTGTCTGTTGCAACTTCAGCTATAAGGAAGGATTGGATCAGTTCTGAAACGCGTTAGAGCAGAGTCTTTTCCAATAGTAAAGTACTTTATATCCATTGGACTTTGTCTTGCACCGGACAGAGTAAGTGGTGCTGCCCTGAAATGCGTTGTGGCTATAAAATGGCCAACAATTCTGACTCTGCATGCCAAACTTGTGTTTAATCTCTGTTAGGACTGCAGACCAACCTCCTGGTCACCTCTCTCATCCTGCAAGCCATGAAATTATATCCGTGGGTTCCCCAATGTGCCCGTCAGCCTCTCTCTCATTGCTGTGCCTATTCCATTTCCTATTGGTCATACCAAGACACATGAAGACACGTCACCCACTCACACATGTGGGTCTATGATGATGTCATAGAGGTGGAAGGTCCAGGCATGGCACTAGCTAGATATTTCCATTGCCTGTTAGTCTCTCTGATTGCCACGCCTCTCCTTCTTCCTATTGGTTATAACCAGTCACATGGAGACACACCCCCTCACACATGTAGGTCCTGGAGGTGGAAGGTCCAGGCAGGGCACTAGCTAGATATTTCCATTGCCTGTTAGTCTCTCTGATTGCCACGCCCCTCCTTCTTCCTATTGGTTATAACCAGTCACATGGAGACACACCCCCTCACACATGTAGGTCCTGGAAGTGGAAGGTCCAGGCAGGGCACTAGCTAGATATTTCCATTGCCTGTTAGTCTCTCTGATTGCCACGCCCCTCCTTCTTCCTATTGGTTATAACTAGACACATGGAGACACGTCACCCACTCACACATGTAGGTCCTGGAGGTGGAAGGTCCAGGCAGGGCACTAGCTAGATATTTCCATTGCCTGTTATTCTCTCTGATTGCCACGCCCCTCCTTCTTCCGATTGGTTATAACCAGTCACATGGAGACACACCCCCTCACACATGTAGGTCCTGGAGGTGGAAGGTCCAGGCAGGGCACTAGCTCAATGTTTCCTACTGCAATTGCTGCAGATATCTGTGGTGCTCACACAAAGCCAAAAAATGCAGAACCCACAAGTTTTTGGCGCAGTGTTTTTGGGGATGGATTACCCTCCACATCTCCCACTGAAACGGCACAAATATAACGGGGCTTTGAATGAGAATAGCCTTCACTACACCCTGCAATGTTCGGCTGATTGGGCTGCACCGTATTCCGCATGCGTCGCCTCCGTCCACCTTAGACCAGGGATGCCCAACCTGCGGCCCTCCAGCTATTGCAAAACTACAACTCCCACCATGCCCTGATGTAGTCTGATAGCTGTAGGCTGTCCAGGCATGCTGGGAGTTATAGTTTTTCAACAGCTGGAGGGCCGCAGGTTGGGCATCCCTGCTTTAGACCAAAAAACTCCTCCAGATTTATAGGCGGAGACGCCCTCCATTGATTTCCTGAAAACTCCCGCAGGGCGATAAATCTGCCGCCGCTCTGATCTGCGGAGGGAAGATGAAACATCGCACTTGTGGCTGCGAAAACCTCATTCAATATTAAATTCCTTATCAAGAGGAGCAGGGACAGGGGCAAATTTATTACCCGGGCAATTAATGGGAAATCGTTACCGGAGGACGTGTCTGCAGAAGCCGCGGCTGATCCGATTGGGGTTTGTCACATCACACGTAGCAGAGCTGGATTTATCAGTTATTGAAAACCTCGGAGCGGAAATCATCCAGGGTAGCAGAGCTGGGTTTGTCGGGCTTAGTAATTCTGAGCTAGCAGAGATGTGTTTATCAGATGGTGAGTAGAGCAGAGACGAGTGTGTTAGATGAGGCAGGTGAGATGTAGTGGAGCTGAGTTTGTCATACAGAGCAGAGCTGAGTGATGTGTAGTATGATGAGTTTGTTAGATGTCTGCTGCCAGGCTGTTTTTTATATATTTTACATGAGGAAATTGCTACAATCAGTGACTCCAACTTAGATACACTGTTTGTTGGAGCCTGTGGTAGTCTGAGGCCCACCTCCTGCCTCATCCAAGGTCCCTTCTCCGTCCTTCTACTTTGCACCAGGCTCGGACTGGCCCACAGGGAAATAGGTGAATCCTCCAGTGGGCCCCTGAGCAAGGTGGGCCCCTAGTCCCCTACCCCCGGCTCAAGTGGCACATGGCACAGTAGACTGACTATAGATAGGATGGCTGAGATGCCATACAGTACATTGCCTATGTCCATATAAAAAACTGGGCAGTGTGGGCAGGTAGGATATGCATGCAGCCTTACAGTGGCCCCCAGAATGAATTTTACTGGTGGGCCCTAGGCACCCCAGTCCGACACTGTATTTTAGAGTCTAGTCTAAATTCCAGCTCCTGTCTCCTCAGAGGCGCAGGCCACTCCTCTACCCCTTTCCGTAAGTCATCAGGACACCTCAGTATTTCCTGACCTAAATTTCTTGGTCCATAGATTTTTTGCGTCCATGACGGTTTCCGAATGCCCCTCCCCCATTGTCTCTGCATAGGCGGAGAAGAGGTACTGGGAGTAATGGATGCAGAATATCGGCTCCGTGTTGCGCCCCCCCAAACCCTAGGTGTTCAGTCAGGTACCTAACCATACAGGGAGGATAGCAGTCACCCCAGGGCGTACAGTCAGGGGCTTAACCATACAGGGAGGATAGCAGTCACCCCAGGGCGTACAGTCAGGGGCTTAACTATACAGTGAGGATAGCAGTTACCCCAGGGCATACAGTCAGGGGCTTAACCATACAGGGAGGATAGCAGTCCCCCCGGGCGTACAGTCAGGGGCCTAACTATACAGGGAGGATAGCAGTCCCCCCGGGCGTACAGTCAGGGGCCTAACTATACAGTGAGGATAGCAGTCACCCCCGGGCGTACAGTCAGGGGCCTAACCATACACGGAGGATAGCAGTAACCTCCGGGCATACAGACAGGTGCCTCACCATACAGGGAGGATAGCAGTCATCCCAGGGCGTACAGTAAGGGGCTTAACTATACAGTGAGGATAGCAGTCACCCCAGGGCATACAGTCAGGGGCCTAACCATACAGTGAGGATAGCAGTAACCCCGGGCATACAGTCAGGGGCCTAACCATACAGGGAGTATAGCAGTCACCCCAGGGCATACAGTCAGGGGCCTAACCATACAGTGAGGATAGCAGTCACCCCAGGGCATACAGTCAGGGGCTTAACCATACAGTGAGGATAGCAGTAACCCCGGGCATACAGTCAGGGGCCTAACCATACAGGGAGGATAGCAGTCACCCCAGGGTGTACAGTCAGGGGCTTGGTACTGATTTGGGCCCAGCTACTGCACACAGGTTTGCCTGATGCACCCCTCCCCCCTTCAGTATTGCACAGTTTTTGCCCAAAATGGGAGGTCAGGGGATCTGTATAGATCAGGGGTCTTGTTTGGGGTCTGTATAAATGGGGGTCTAGTCTGAGGTCTGTATAGATGGTGGTCTTCTTTGGCGTCTCTATAGATTAGTGTCTGATCTGGGGTCTGTATAGATTGGGGTCTTCTTTGGCGTCTCTATAGATTAGTGTCTGGTCTGGGGTCTGTATAGATGGGGTCTTCTTTGGCATCTCTATAGATTAGTGTCTGGTCTGGGGTCTGTATAGATGGTGGTCTTCTTTGGCATCTCTATAGATTAGTGTCTGGTCTGGGGTCTGTATAGATGGGGGTCTTCTTTGGCATCTCTATAGATTAGTGTCTGGTCTTGGGTCTGTATAGATGGGGGAGTCTTCTTTGGCGTCTCTATAGATTAGTGTCTGGTCTGGGGTCTGTATAGATGGTGGTCTTCTTTGGCGTCTCTATAGATTAGTGTCTGGTCTGGGGTCTGTATAGATGGGGGTCTTCTTTGGCATCTCTATAGATTAGTGTCTGGTCTGGGGTCTGTATAGATTGGGGTCTTCTTTGGCGTCTCTATAGATTAGTGTCTGATCTGGGGTCTGTATAGATGGTGGTCTTTTTTGGCATCTCTATAGATTAGTGTCTGGTCTTGGGTCTGTATAGATGGGGGAGTCTTCTTTGGCGTCTCTATAGATTAGTGTCTGGTCTGGGGTCTGTATAGATGGGGGTCTTCTTTGGCGTCTCTATAGATTAGTGTCTGGTCTGGGGTCTGTATAGATGGGGTCTTCTTTGGCGTCTCTATAGATTAGTGTCTGGTCTGGGGTCTGTATAGATGGTGGTCTTCTTTGGCGTCTCTATAGATTAGTGTCTGGTCTGGGGTCTGTATAGATGGGGGAGTCTTCTTTGGGGTCTCTATAGACTGGTGTTGGGTCTGAGGTCAGTAGAGATGGGGGGGAGTACTCTTTGGGGGTCTCTATAGAATGGTGTCTGGTCAGGGGTCTCTATAGATAGGGGTCTGATCTGGGGTCGTATATAAATGGGGGTGGAGTATAAGGAAAGTGCCCAAAATCAAACTAGGAGGGCTCGATCCTTCCTGCCCTCCTCATACCTTTACTTCAGGTTGTATCCCAACATTGCTGTGTCTATGGGGTGAGGGCCCCAGTGCAGTTTTTCACAGACTGTATGGAAGTTGTGGCCCCTTCTCATGGGCCCCGTA
This sequence comes from Bufotes viridis, assembly GCA_033119425.1. Lineage (NCBI taxonomy): Eukaryota > Metazoa > Chordata > Amphibia > Anura > Bufonidae > Bufotes > Bufotes viridis. The sequence goes on from CM065596.1 coordinate 8,245,706, forward strand.
GCAGAGGCATGACAGTCCTTTATGGCATGTACCCCTTACTCGTCAGTGGAGACCCTTATCGGGAATCATTATAGGTCATGAATGAAGGAGAAAGGCGTAGTGGAGCAGCGGAGACTCGTCCCTATCCATCAGGAGAGTCCTCGCTCCGAAGGCCTGAGTGTGACATAGAGGAATCGGATTCGGCTCCTGTCATCACAGCCCGAAGCTCAGATGGAAATGGCGCAGAGGCTCGTCACCAGAGGTGGCACGTGTCCAGGGAGTGACGGTCAGCAGCACAGGGGGCGTATCAGCTCTGACCACGGCCAGCCATGTGGACGCCGGTGATAAGGCTTGTTATGGCTCGTAGCTACATTACCATGAAACGTACTGAGAACGCGACGCCGAGATCAAAGTAACGTCTCGTAATCACACCGCGAATCCTACATTTGTAACTAGAGCGTGTATTTTATGTACGTCCCCAGGTAAGAGGGAAATCACCAGACTGGAGGCGCGGTGTATTAAAGGGGACTGCAGTTTTATAGAAATAAATCTTAAAGGGGTTGTTCCAGGATTTATGTAAAAAAATGAAACTTAGTGCCCATATAGTACATGAGAGTCTCTCACTAACAACCCCAGAACCAGCCCTGCGCCTCCCATGGATCCAGCGATCTCCCCGTTCATTGTTTTAACCGCTGTGCTAGATTTATATCAATCTGGCAGCTCATGGGTGTGCCCTTTCTTCTGCAGCTCAGGGGGCGAGTCTTTTCTGCTGTAGCTCAGTGGGTGTGTCCTTTCTGCTGCAGCTAAGGGATGATATCTGTTGCAGCTCTCTCCCTGTCACAGCTCAGGAGGGAGTTGAAGAATGGAACTGAGCATGTGCATCAGTCTGGACAGAGAAATAAGAAAAAGAACAGCACGTAGCACTATAGAGATACCTTTTATTGAATAAAGCATTCAGATCCAGGTGCTGGTTTAAAAACTGCAGAAATAATTTTTGCGGGACATCACCTTTAATTCTTGTATAATAAAACATTTTTTAACTTTCTAATATATGTTTTGTGTTTCAAGACCTCTGCTTGCTGCAAGTGAATAGAAATATTCTTATGCATAGAGGATGTACAGACCTAAAAGCTAAGGGTTTGCTACAAGAGTATCCAGTTTAAGGCCCCTTTCACACGGGCGAGTTTTCCGCGCGGGTGCAATGCGTGAGGAGGACGCATTGCACCCGCACTAAATCTGGTCCCATTCATTTCTATGGGGCTGTGCACATGAGCGGTGATTTTCACGCATCACTTCTGCGTTGCGTGAAAATCGCAGCATGCTCTATATTATGCGTTTTTCACGCAACGCAGGCCCCATAGAAGTGAATGGGGCTGCGGGAAAAACGCGCATATTCCCTCAACACACCCGCCTCTTATCCGGGCGTCAAACATGACGCCCGTGTGAAAGAGGCCTAAAGGTAAACACATCAGCAGCACAAATCTCTCTCCTCATCTGATAGTTCGTTGCAATGTGTCAGTCTGAATTCCACGCTGTTTAGCTCACAGAGGATCGTGTATACTTTATACACTGTGGGCAAACCATCGTCTGTACTAGTATTGTACAGCCTGTGGATGTCAGAAGCAAGCAGAGATCTTGAAACAGAAAAAAATGCATTGTGTTGCATCGTCATAGCAGACAGCTTTACCGGAAACAGAACCAAGAAGAGGGCGATGCAGTGTGCACACAGTAAAATATAAGATCTCTGCTGACAGATTCCAAGGAGTGCAGCTTTGGGTGTGACTGGAGTATTAAACGGGACGTAGCTGGAGAATGGAAGAAGCTCCTAGGGCTCATGCACACGACCGTTGTGCTTACGGATCCTTGGTTCAGTTGTTGAATTCTGTTGTGTTTCAGTATATATTCCGGTTCCGTTCCATTTTTGCGTATTTTTTCCGTTCTATTGTTTCCGTATGTGATCCATTTTTTGCGGATGGCAAACGGATACAGTACATCAGTAATCATTAATGTAATGTTTGTAAACAGCAAACGCATGCATTTCTACAGTACGGATCCGCAAAATACGGAAGGCATACAGATGTGGTCAGTAGTGTTGAGCGCAAATATTCGAATTGCAAATTTTTATTGCGAATATCGGCACTTCGAGAATTCGCAAATATTTCGAATATAATGATATATATTCATAAAAACGAATATTCTTTTATTTTTTTTTCCATCTGAACCCATATACCTTCCTGCTTCTTGTGGGCCAATGTGAGAGGCTGCAATATCGTAGTCTGTAGTGAATTAGAATATTCTTCATTATTTAATTTATTTTCTCTTATGCGAAGAATCAGCAATGTAATATTCCCGCAATGCGAATATTCTAAAACACGAATATATAGCACTATAGAATATAGTGCTATATATTCGTTTTTTGGAATATTTGTCATTTTTTCCAATTTAATGTGAACAGTCATTGACCCAAAAGCAACTTAAGCAGAGAGGAATCATGACTTCAGATGGAAAAAATGATGAATATTCTAAAAAACGAAACTAATATATAGCACTATATTCATATAGTGCTATATATACGTTTTTTAGAATATTCATCATTTTTTCCATCTGAAGTCATGATTCCTCTCTGCTTAAGTTGCTTTTGGGTCAATGACTGTTCACATTAAATTGGAAAAAATGACAAATATTCCAAAAAACGAATATATAGCACTATATTCTATAGTGCTATATATTCTAGTTTAAGAATATTCACATTGCGGGAATATTACATTGCTGATTTTTCGCAATCAATAGAATAATCTTGAATATGAATATTCCCGAATATATGACGAATATTCTAACAAATATTCACGAAATGTCACAAATTCGAATATTGCTCAGCAGGGGCAATATTCGAATTCATGACATTTCGCGAATATTCGTTAGAATATTCGTCATATATTCGCGAATATTTGTATTCAAGATTATTCTATTCTGCTCATCACTAGTGTTCAGTATGCATTCAGTATTTTTTGCGGACCCATTGACTTGAATGGAGCTAAGCAACGTGATTTGTGGCCACTAAAAGGACATGTTCTATTTTTCACGGTACGGAAATACTGAAACGGAATGCACACGGAGACACTTCAGTTTTTTTTGCTGAACCATTGAAAGGAATGGTTCAGTAAGGCCTCTTTCACACGGGCGTCATGTTTGACGCCCGGATAAGAGGCGGGTGCGTTGCAGGAATATGCGCGTTTTTCCCGCGCGGGTGCAAACGTTTGTAACGCGTTTTGCACGTGCGTGAGAAAAAACGCCATGTTTGGTACCCAACCCGAAGCCGGACTTCATCACTGAAGTCCGGTTTCGGGTCTTCTGGAGAATTGATTATTTTCCCTTATAACATGGTTATAAGGGGAAATAATAGCATTCTTAATAAAGAATACATTGTAAAATGAAGTGGAGGGGGTTAAAAATAATAAAAGTTAACTTACCTTAGCCACTTGATCGCGTAGTTGCGATCTGTCCTCTCCTTCCCTGCAGCATCTAAGATCTACAGGACCTGTGATGATGTCACATCACCATGGTGATGGACCATGTGATTGGACCATGTGATTGGACCATGTGATGTGACGTCATCACAGGTCCTGTAGATCTTAGCTGATGCTGGGAAAGAGAGGAGAGATCGCAACTACGCGATCAAGTGGCTAAGGTAAGTTAACTTTTATTATTTTTAACCCCTTCCTCTTCATTTTACAATGCATTCTTTATTAAGAATGCTATTATTTCCCCTTATAACCATGTTATAAGGGAAAATAATAGAGATTGGGTCCCGTTGCTAAGCAACCATGCGGGAAAATCACAATGCATCCGCACTTGCTTGTGGATGCTTGCGATTTTCCCGCAGCCCCATTCACTTCTATGGGGCCTGCGTTGCGTGAAAAACGCACAATATAGAGCATGCTGCGATTTTCCGCAACGCAGAAGTGATGCGTGAAAATCACCGCTCATGTGCACAGCCCCATAGAAATGAATGGGTCCGGATTCAGTGTGGGTGCAATGCGTCCTCCTCACGCATTGCACCCGCGCAGAAAACTCGCCCGTGTGAAAGGGGCCTAATATATGTACCACATACTGAACTCAAAAAACGGCCAGTATACTGAACTTAAAATACTGTTGTGTGCATGAGCCCTTACTGATACAGACAGCGTGGTGGCTCAGTGCTTCGCTGTGGGGTCCTAGGTTTGAATCTGACCATGGAGGTTGTATGTTCTTACTGGGTTTATGCGGGTTTCCTCCGGGTTCAATCGTGAGTCTAAGTTTGGGTCACTTGACCCATGAGGGTCCCGGGTCTTGGGCCATTAACTGCGTCCTTATTACATCTACGTGAATCTGGCCTATTATGAGGTCAGGGTGGCTCTGAATGTCCACATGAGGATCTTGGCATCACGGAGAGAATGGATACAAATGTCCCCACATTTCCACGTGATCTCGCACTGCGGCGCCGCTCACTTGAAGTCCCATTTTTCTGATGTCTCATTATATTTTATCCCAGGCGTCGCCATCGTTTTTGTTTCCTCCTCTTCATTCACTGCACCTTTGTTGGCTTCAAGTGCAGTTTTTGGCAGGCGCCAGTGTTGAAATAAATTAAAAACCCGAGTCTTTATGGTCGGAACAATATGCACCTGTTCCTATCCACTTTCAAACGCGTCCAGCATTCTCTACCGCAGTGTCACCGTGTCATTCAGCGGTGGAAGGCGCCGTCTCAGTGAGCTCCATTGTGCATCCCCCCCCTCTATGCCTGACACCCTTTCAAATGATGGCATGGACAGACTTAAGGGTCTGCAGGTCCATCTGGTGTGTATATGGCGGCATAAAACTTCTTTATCGGAAGTATTTCATTCCCGGCAGAAGGTTGGAGTTGGGCACCAATTATATCCCTGACAACACGGATTTTTGTATGATGCTTCCGAGTGCAAATCCGTCTCCTAATCTCTTCTTTCCACACAGCTTATCGGGGCGGCTTGCATTTCATTAGCTTTTTTGCAGCCAGAGGTGAAAGAAGAGTTGCAAATCTTTGTGCCGCTGCTGGTATAAAGCTATCTGGGTATATTGTAACCAAGCGAGTGAAAGAAGTCTCCATAATTACAGCCCTGTGTCGCCGCTATCTCTGAGCACAGAACGCACGGGTAAATGAGTTATCTGTGGCCTGTCACTTCTCTTGAAGTTCACACAACTAGTCAAGCTCTGAAATCCAAGCAGGCAGACGGACTAAGCCACACAGAATGATGGAGGAGACAGAGCAGGGGGCCGCAGATTAAGAGGAACAATGGCGCAGGGGGTGTAGACGGAGGTTCGGAGCGGAAGGTTGTCATGCATGAGAAAAACATGGAGGAACGCGAGACAATTTAGGGAAAAAAATGTTTGGGAAAGTGTAACGAATATATCAATAAATCATTTTATAACTCAGGGTTCTGCAAAGCATCTTTTGTTTCACGTCCTGCATGCTGTCAGTGAATGGAATCATCCTGGCTTATATTAAAACCCATATAGACCTAGAACGTGGTCCAGCAACCTCCGCCAATCCAGCTGTTGTGAAACTACATCTCCCAGCAGGCTCCATTCATTTCCATGGAAGTTCTGAGAATAGCTGAGCGAGTGTGCATGCTGGGAGTTGTAGTGCCGAAGCTTGCTGACCCCCTGACCTAGAATATGTCACAGTTTGATACAATGTATCCAGTCTGGACAAGCTGTGTGAGCTAAACAGGTCAACATGTCTCCTGCCATTGTAAATTGTTACAAAATGTATCAATGTGGGGAAAATGTATCAGTGTCCTGTCTAGGGTGTTTATTTTACACAGGGATTTGTAGATGGATGCAGTTGTAACAAACCCCCAGCAGTGAGAAATATAACCCTGGGAACACACTTCGCGTGTTCCCAGGGCGCGCCTATGACGCGCGCTTCTGCCGCGAAGTGGCTGTTTTATGGAAGCGCGTGTCATATGCGCGCTCCCATAATAGAATATGGGTTGGATCGCGCGTGCTGCCGCGCGATAGTCACGGCAGCCGACGAGATCGCGTAGGGCGTTTTACAGCGCGGTCGTCCGCGCTGTAAAACGCCGACATGTGAACCATGCACATAGGGATGCATGGCTTTTCACATGTTGAGCGTTTTTCAGCGTGTATGAACGCGCTGAAAAATGCTCAGGTGTGTTCCCAGGGTAAGGGTGCATACGAAGAATGCGCAATTTAAAATACAAAGAAATGATAGCGGCAACCACTGATGTGACAACTAAATTTGCCTGGACTGGTTGTCACTTCCCTTCACCCACTTCTCTCAGAGAAGGTGTGGCCACATTGTCAGGATCACGTTTTCACATCTCTAAGGCCTCTTTCACACAAATCTACTGGTTCCGTGGCCGTATTGTGGGCCGCATACCGCAACTGCAATACACGGGGCACCATTCACTTGAACGGGTCCGCAAATCCGGAGATGCGGTGAGAAACGGTATGGAAGCACAGAACGGAACCCCACGGAAGCATTCCGTGGGGTTCCGTTATTCTGTTCTGAAAAAAAATAGAACTTGTTCTATCTTTATGCAGAACGGACGGATCACGGACCCATTCAAGTTGAATGGGTCTAGATCCGTCCCGTCGCCACACGGACGTTGCCCGGAACGGAACCAATACGTTCGTGTGAAAGAGGCCTTACTTTAATTGGTTGCTGTGGGCGACGCTGATACTTTTTCTCAGAGACAAATTTGATAAATGAGGCCACGCCCACTGCAGGAGCGGTGTCAATTTGACACAGGCTGAAAAGCTTCACGATCCTGAATTTTGGGACATAAAAGAACAATTTTCCTAAAGAATTTCCCCATTCTCCAGCAAGTATGTAGAGTCTCATTGTATCCATGGGTAAATATTCTGTGGGTAGAGATGCCCTTTAAGCTGATCTGTGAATCTTATGTGTGGGTCTTGGTCTTTTCTTAATTCTCACCATCGCTTTTCTTGCAGATTGAAGACATGCAGTGGTCGAAGTCAACGCACGACATCCCGCCTTCCGTCTGCAGCTTGCCATGCAAAATGGGCGAGAGGAAGAAGATAGCCAAAGGCATGCCGTGCTGCTGGCAATGCGACCTCTGCGATGGCTACAAGTACCTGCTGGACGAGGTCACCTGTTACCGGTGTGATTTTAACATGCGCCCTAACCGAAACCGCACCGGCTGTGACCCCATCCCTATCATCAAGCTGGAGTGGCACTCCCCGTGGGCCGTGATCCCCGTCTTTCTTGCAATGCTCGGCATCATCGCCACCATCTTTGTTATGGCAACCTTCATACGGTATAATGACACCCCCATCGTAAGGGCCTCCGGGAGGGAACTCAGCTACGTCCTCTTGACCGGGATCTTCCTCTGCTACATCATCACGTTTCTTATGATCGCCAAACCCGACCTGGCCGTCTGCTCCTTCCGGCGCATTTTCTTGGGGTTGGGAATGTGCATCAGTTACGCCGCTCTCTTAACGAAAACCAACAGGATTTATCGAATCTTTGAGCAAGGTAAGAAGTCGGTGACGGCCCCCCGGCTCATCAGCCCTACCTCGCAGTTGGCCATCACCTCCAGTTTGATATCCGTCCAACTACTGGGAGTTTTCATCTGGTTTGGCGTCAACCCTCCGAACACCATCATTGACTACGGGCAGGAGACGGTGGATCCGGAGCAGAGACGCGGCGTCCTCAAATGTGACATTACGGATCTACAAATTATTTGTTCTTTGGGATACAGCATCCTTCTCATGGTGACTTGTACGGTTTACGCCATCAAAACAAGGGGCGTGCCGGAGAATTTCAACGAAGCCAAGCCCATAGGTTTTACAATGTACACAACCTGCATAGTGTGGCTGGCTTTCATTCCAATATTTTTTGGAACGTCGCAATCAGCAGAAAAAGTAAGTGCGCTTCCTTCTTTCTAGATGAGATTGTAAGGGCGTGCAAATTTATGCAACCATTTATAGTAAAAAAAAATATAAACAAATTGGCAATAGTTTCAACAGAAAATCTCCTACTGGTTTTTGTACACAGCTCCTAAGCGCGCCTGTCTGTCTCCATGGTAACAGATCCTCTTGGTAGGCTGATCCTCCTCACGTGCTGCTGCGCTCTTTTCCTGAGAAGAGATTGACAGATGATGCAGGATCTGACTACACGGAGTTTGTAGTCTGTAACCATGGAGACGCATAGGTCTGTGTAGGAGCTGTATATACAAACAAATGGAGATGTTTTAATGAAGACGATTTGGAAAAATTGTCTCCTTTTTAAGATTAGATGATAAAAATGGTTGCAAAAGTGGACACTCCCTGTAAGAAATTTGTTGGATATCACATGTACATTTTGCAAGAATCCTGCTCACCAATAATACTTAGGGCGCCCCCTTCAGTTTGCTGTGCAGGAGCGTCAGACATCATGATTTCAGGTAAGCATTCCCTTTAATTGACCGCTCCCAACTTCCAAAATAAAGGACCCGCAGAACCCTTCAGTAGGCTTCTCCTACTTAAAGGGGTTGTCCAAAATTAGAAAAACATGGCTGCTTTTTCCCCAAAACAGCGCCACACCTGCCCACAGGTTGTGTGTGGTATTATCGCAATACCGGACACCGCCCATGGACAGGTGTGGCGCTGTTTCTCCAAGGGCTACGACGGAGCACCAAGGCCCTTCATACTGGAAACCAGTAGGCCCCATTCATGAAGATAAACGGAGGCGCGTTCTGCCTCAATGATTGCATTTGACTTTTAGGACTTTTTGTTATGATTTTCACTTTTGTTAAAATGTTTTGGGAGCATTTCCGCAGATTCGCCTCAGCGGCTTTCCACACCGTTCCCTTGAAATGACGGGAGCGAATGTATTTCTTCGCCGTGTGATGAATGATTATGTAATGATCTCTCCTGGTAAAATAGCTGGAGGATTGTGAGCGCCGGAGCATCGGGGTATAATTTACTAGGACGCCGGGCGAACCCTCTTATTAAGTGATAAAAGGATCTCACGAGCGAACGTCAGGCGCTTTACCAATGGGATTCATATTATCGCCACGCTAAACGGCGACCATTTAAGCTGCCAGCCATTAGCACCTACCATGTAGTGCGGGAAGTGTCATGGCACTTCTTCTGCCTTGTTACACATGGGGGGGGGGCAGACTGGAGGGATTGGCGCTGTCAGCGATCAGGGACCTTCCGCGGCGCAGTCGCATCGGTCCTTACATGACCCTAAATAGTTTTATCCTGTAGAACTCAATGAGCTGAAGAGAAAAACACATTTCCCGTAGACTGTGCAGCGTAGACGTGAAAAGGCAACGAAAGAATAATTGTAAAAAAGTGGAACAAATGGCGATGGAAGACTGACGACATAGCGATACGAAGAGCGAAAATGTGAAAAATAATCGGTATTGTGCCTCCATGTTTGATCTGCATTGTCATATGCAAGTATAAAGAGCCCTTATTGCTGCACGTGATGACATCATCCATGTATATTACTGTATATAATGACATCATTCCTTTATTTTAGGGCACTTTCACACTTGCGTTATTCTTTTCCGGGATTGAGTTCCGTCCTCGGGGCTCAATACCGGAAAAGAACTGATCGGTTTTATCCCCATGCATTCTGAATAGAGAGAAATCCGTTCAGGACGCATCAGGATGTCTTCAGTTCAGTCTGTTTGACATTTCAGGACGGAGATAATACCGCAGCATGCTGCGGTTTTATCTCCAGCCAAAATTTCGGAACACTTGCCGGAATGCCGGATTCGGCATTTTTTCCCATTGGAATGTATTAGTGCCGAATTCGGCATTCAAAATACCGCAATGTCGGATCCGTCCTTCTGATCTGCACATGCGCAGACCGGTTAAAATGTGCATGACAAGCGGAGAAGGATCCGTTCTAGCAATGCATTTGTAAGACGGTTCAGTAGCCGGATCACTCTGCCGCAATTGTGAAAGTACCCTTACTGCATATGATGACATCATTCATGTATATTGCTGTGTATGGTGACATCATTCATGTATATTGCTGTATTTGATGACATCATACATAGTACTGCATATGATGACATCATTCATGTATAGTACTGCATATGATGACATCATTCCTACATAGTACTGCATATGATGACATCATTCATACATAGTACTGCATATGATGACATCATTCATGTATAGTACTGCATATGATGACATCATTCATGTATATTACTGTATTTGATGACATCATTCATATATAGTACTGCATATGATGACATCATTCATACATAGTACTGCATATGATGACATCATTCATACATAGTACTGCATATGATGACATCATTCATGTATAGTACTGCATATGATGACATCATTCATGTATAGTACTGCATATGATGACATCATTCATGTATAGTACTGCATATGATGACATCATTCATGTATATTGCTGTATTTGATGACATCATTCATATATAGTACTGCATATGATGACATCATTCATGCATAGTACTGCATATGATGACATCATTCATACATAGTACTGCATATGATGACATCATTCATGTATAGTACTGCATATGATGACATCATTCATGTATATTGCTGTATTTGATGACATCATTCATATATAATACTGCATATGATGACATCATTCATATAAAGTACTGCATATGATGACATCATTTATACATAGTACTGCATATGATGACATCATTCATGTATAGTACTGCATATGATGACATCATTCATGTATAGTACTGTATTTGATGACATCATTCATGTATAGTACTGTATTTGATGACCTCATTCATGCACATTGTTGCAGATGATGACTCTATGATGTCATTCTTTATGGCTCCTCCATATTTACCACACGATATGTGATCTATAGATATGAACTCTTCATGTGCCTAGTATTATGGCTTCCCCGCATTGTATATCTATGGTAGCCCGAGGGTCTTCAGCGCCCCCTGTTGCTGCTTTGTTTGAACAGCATAGACCCTTCTGCAGCACTTTATATCCAGCACATCCAGGAGCAGAGGAGAGGGGGCCCCCTAGCTGTGATCACAAAGGGCCCCCATAGTGGTGTCATCTCACCCCCCCACACCCTATGACCCCTGGCCGGTTCCTCACCCCTCCTTTGCTGCACCTTTTCTTGCCACTCTATAGCAAAGGGGATGGGACCAACCTGGGTTGTGGCCCCTTTTTTCTCCTAGGGCCCCATTGCAGCCACCTCACACAATGTTCCTGTCACTTTGATGAGCCTTTCTTGCAGAGAGCAGGCAGGGCGGTTATTTTTGGCGGTCTCCTCGGCGCGGAGTCGTTCACTATCACCCACCTTCTCCTCCATTAATTAATCAGGCTCCTTTGTAGCTATAAATTATGCACCGCGCTGTCTTATGAACAAGCCATGAAGCCTTGGTAGATAACGGAAACATCTCCGGACGCGCGTCTGACGGCAGCACATACTTGGTGGACTGTTAATTAGCCACGGTGGCACCGGATCAATAACAATCAGTTCGACCATTAGACCTATTGTTGCATCTGCTTCCATTTTACCTTGTCAGCGTGATAAATGGGAGCGCCTCGTCAGGGGAAGGGAATACGGGGAGGTTTTTTTCTTTCCTTTTGCTGCAAAATCATTTTCATTAGGAGAAAGCAACCTGGCATCTGTTCCAGGCGAAATGAACATTGCAGGGATTAGCAGGAGAAGGGGGTGCAGGGGCGCAGGAGACGGAGGGGCTGCAGGCAATTAGCATTTCGCAGAGGCTGGAGCGGGCTGGTAAATTGATCTTTGCCATGTCGTGGCGAGGAGTCGGATGTTGCCATCTAAGCTCTGCGGGTAGAAACAGAACAATCTTTCTTATATTACGTCTATTGATTTTTTTTTTTCTACAAACACACAACTTCACGGTTAGTTATTTAGTTCTGAACTTGCTGAATGATTTGTACCAGCGAAGTGGGATACAAGAACACTAACGGCTTATTTGTAGTCCAGGCAGGGGCTATGCTGGCTCATCTGCAGGGCGTACAGAGCGGAGAAGGGGCCCCTGAGCTGAAAGCTCCTGCGCTGGTCATGTCATAGAAGCTCCAGGGTTGGCATGCACCCTCCTATCTCATGCCGTGCCCATCAACCTTATCTGATGCCCCGTGTTACATATTCTGTATCTTGCACAGGCAAACCAGGCACCTGCCTAGGGCGTCATCATTGAGGGGCGGTAAATGGAAGTGTATGGGCATGCTGCACTAATTCCATGCACATATGATGAACATGGCTTTCTGTGTAATGGTAAAGTTCACACATCTCACCCCAGCAGTCCTTGACGTTAGGCCGGGCTCACATCGCCGCTCAGCTTTCCGGTTCTTCTGATCCATCAGAGGAAAATAAAAAGAAATGAAAAAGCGGATCCCTTATTCTGAGCATCTGTTGCGCTCATTTTGCATCCTTTTTTTGACAGTTCCATCAGAGATCCGTAATTTTAGATGGGAGAAAACGCCATGCATGCAGGACTTTTTTTCTCCTAAAATAACGGATCTCTGACGGAACTGATAAAAACGAAAGCAAAAACGGATCCTCAAAATAATGGATCTGTTTTTTTTTCCTGTTCTTCTGACAGATCCAGCTAAACCAGGGATGCTTAACCTGCGGCCCTCTAGCTGTTGCAAAACTACAACTCCCAGCATGCTCTAATAGCTGTAGGCTGTGCAGGCATGCTGGGAATTGTAGTTTTGCAACAGCTGGAGGGCCGCAAGTTGAGCATCAGTGATGTAAAGCCGGCCTTATGTGTGTGGGTTCTGCATCTATCACATGGAAGGCTCTGTGTCCCGACAGTGAATGAGGCAGCTCTCTCTCCTCCTCCTCCAGCTGGAAGTCCCAGCACAAACTAAAACACCAATCATCGGCTCAGTTTCAGTTTCTGAGACGCGCGTTTTACGCGCGTTTTTGTGTGGGTTTTTGGCAATAGTAAACGTGCGTTTTACGCGCGTTTGTGTGATTGACTGTAGTGTTGTCCAATGACCAAATATCCCTGTCTATATGAAGTTTGGCCAATCAGAGCTGGGGTTTGGCCTTTCCAGCATGTTGCAAATTCATTCGAACGCGCGTTTTCAGTGTCAAAAATGCGCAAAATACAAGCGTTGCGCGCTTCGATTGAAGTCTATGGGCCAAAACGCAAACGCCCCAAAAAAAGCTCAAGTACTTGTTTATGCGTCGGGCGTTTTTCAGCGCGTTCGAACGCGCTGTAAAACGCGCAAGTGTGAACTGAGGGTAAGTAAGTCCCCCCTATAATTTACTGCCCCTTTAAATTTGTAAAGGCTAAACAGGAATTTGGCTCGGTACTGTTTCCCTGCTGGAAAAAGAAGACTAAGGCCTCATGAACACGACCGTATGTATTTTGCGGTCCGCAAAAAACGGATCAGCAAATAATACGGATGACGTCCGTGTGCATTCCATATTTTGCGGAACGGAACAGCTGGCCTCTAGTGTTTCGCAAGTGTTTTGCGGTTCGCAAATTTCAGGTCCGCAAAACACGGACACCGGCCATGTGCGTTCCGCAGTTTGTGGACCGCACATGGCCGGCACTTTAAATAGAAATGCCTTTTCTTGTCCGTGTCTGCGGACAAGAATAGGACATGTTCTATTGTTTTGAGGAACCGAAGTGCGGATGCGGAAAGCACACTGTGTGCTGCCCGCATCTTTTCTGGCCCCATTGAAAATGAATGGGTCCGGATCCGTTCGGCAATGTTGCGGAACGGATAGGACCCATTTTGCGGACGTGTGAATGGACCCTAATAGAACAGTACTATCCTTGTCCGTAATGCGGACAATAATAGGACATGTTCCATTTTTTTGCGGAGCGGAAATACAGAGACGGAATGCACACAGAGTAACTTCAGTTTTTTTGCAGACCCATTGAAATGAATGGTTCTGTATACAGTCCGCAAAAAAAACGGAACGGACATGGAAAGAAATTACGTTTGTGTGCATGAGCCCTTAATAGGATTCCTGCTTCTGGTCAGCGTCAGGCGGAGCGGCAATTCTCCCCTGTAATTAGTGGTTTCCTTTCAGTGTGACTGGCAGGCTTTCTACCTGACGTGACAAGTGTAGTCATATATCTATGAAGCTTGACATCGCCTCTTATCCCTAACATTACACCCCGCTCCTTCAGGCCGAGCGCAAAAACCATAATCAAAAAAATAAATGATTCTTTTACCTTTCCTCATTCAACTCTTGACCGATCGCTTTTAAAGGCCTCGGCTGTGAAGTGCATGTTCAGCGGCCACATTGAAATGACTGCTATTAAAGCAAAGCAACTAAATATCAGTCATTTATCAAAGCAATTTTCTGTTGCATTTTGTCTCTTGCAATTTAACAAACTCAAGTAATATGTTTTCTAGACTGGCTAAGGAGGAGTGTGAGCGCGGTTATTGTGCGGCTAGTAATGACCTTTCCATGGGCTCGGCGGTTATATATCTTCTTGTAAATGACAGTGAAATATGGACCGTCAGTGCCAAGAGTAAAATAATACCATATATTACTTGTTACACCCACTAGAGAAGTTGCGCATCAAATAAGAAGATGAGATCTATAATACTGCTCTTGTGTACAAGAATATAACTACTATAATACTGCTCCTATGTACAAGAATATAACTACTATAATACTGCCTCCTATGTACAAGAATATAACTACTATAATACTGCCTCCTATGTACAAAAATATAACTACTATAATACTGCCCCCTATATTCAATAATAAAGCTACTATAATACTGCTCTTGTGTACAAGAATATAACTACTATAATACTGCTCCTATGTACAAGAATATAACTACTATAATACTGCCTCCTATGTACAAGAATATAACTACTATAATACTGCCTCCTATGTACAAGAATATAACTACTATAATACTGCCTCCTATGTACAAGAATATAACTACTATAATACTGCTCCTATGTACAAGAATATAACTACTATCATACTGCCCCTATGTACAAGAATATAACTACTATAATACTGCTCCTATGTACAAGAATATAACTACTATAATACTGCTCCTATGACCAAGAATATAACTACTATAATACTGCTCCTATGTACAAGAATATAACTACTATAATACTGCTCCTATGTACAAGAATATAACTACTATAATACTGCTCCTATGTACAAGAATATAACTACTATAATACTGCTCCTATGTACAAGAATATAACTACTATAATACTGCTTCTATGTACAAGAATATAACTACTATAATACTGCTTCTATGAACAAGAATATAACTACTATAATACTGCTCCTATGTACAAGAATATAACTACTATAATACTGCTCCTATGTACAGGGATATAACTACTATAATACTGCTCCTATGTACAAGAATATTACTACTATAATACTGCCTCCTATGTACAAGAATATAACTACTATAATACTGCCTTCTATGTACAAGAATATACTTACTATAACACTGCTCCTACGTACAAGAATATAACTACTATAATACCGCTCCTATGTACAAGAATATAACTACTATAATACTGCTCCTATGTACAAGAATATAACTACTATAATACTGCTCCTATGTACAAGAATATTACTACTATACTACTGCTCCTATATACAAGAATATAACTACTATAATACTGCCTCGTATGTACAAGAATATAACTACTATAATACTGCCTCCTATGTACAAGAATATAACTACTATAATACTGCCTCCTATGTACAGGAATATAACTACTATAATACTGCCTCCTATGTACAAGAATATAACTACTATAATACTGCCTCCTATGTACAAGAATATAACTACTATAATACTGCTCCTATGTACAAGAATATAACTACTATAATACTGCCTCCTATGTACAAGAATATAGCAGGGGAATCACAGCTCTTGCTCTACCTAACATACATCCTGTATATATATCCCACCGCCCCAGTGGCCCCCTGTGGAGCTGTACGTGCCCGGTCCACCCCTGCCGAAATCAGCAGCAAAGGACAGTGGGATTTTTTTTCTCCATGTTTTCCCATTGCAACAAAAAGGCAGCATTTGACAGCAAGTTGTGGAGCCACGCGGTCTCAAGTGCAACATGTGGTTGTGCATCGCCCCAGCCTCCGTTACCGCCACAGGAAATCTTGTTCTGAGACATCACTCGCTGTGCAGAGAATAATGGGGGCAGTAACTCTGATTCTTCCCTTTCTTTCTGAGGCCGGGGGGTTCAGGATTTTTAGCTCAGGTCTTCTGCTCATCTACTAAAATGGAGCATTGGTTCAGTGCAGTCCTTATGGTCTTCCAGAAATTGAGGACCGCAGGCGACAAATTGCTGCAGTTTGTTTTCTCCATGTTTTAGAGCGATGACTAACAGGGTAACATCCTATCGGTTCTATTCCCACCGCCCCTCGACCTGCGCTGGGAGCGTCCCCTATTACATGCAGTGCACATTACTACATTTAAAGAACATGTCCACCTTTACTTATGTAAAAAATGAAGCAACTTTGCAAATAGTCTTGATGAAAAAAAGGCATACCGTTTTGTGTATGCAGCTCCGGTGCAGACCTATATGCACCTAGCAGCCGAGTGTGACTCCCTTGCTTGTTGCTGACACCCTCCTGTACACAGTGGAGGCCTCAGTGGTCAGTCTAGTTCACACAGTGCAGGTTTTCTATCTCTAAGAAGATATCTGAGCTGCGTTTTCTCCCCGAATTCCCCGGGCACACAGCTATGGGAGGGGGCAGACATAGGGGCTAGAGCAGTGGTCTGCATCCTGCGACTCTCCAGCTAGAAAACATACAACTCCCAGCATGCTATGACTGTCTGCTAGGAGTTGTAGTTTTGCAAAAGCTGGGAATGACAGATTGCAGGACACCTAGGTAGAGAATTCAAAACTGAGAGGGGAGGAAGGCGAGCTAAACATTACAGGGAATGCCCACTGAGCCCTGAACCTGCAGCTGCACAAGCTGCACATTAGGAAAGCAGGAGCGAAATAGAAATCAGCCGATCTCTTAGTTGTCCCAGGCCCACACCCAGGACAACCGTGATGTAACCTTGTAGCTTTGCATGCACCGTCCCTTTAAGACGTGAAGATGATCCAGCAAATCAGGACATGGACTGAACAAGGAGCTGGAGGGATCTGCCACCGTCACACCAGGTAATTAGAGAACAAGGGACAGGAATCTGCTCCGGGCTCTTCCTTCTCTGAGCTGCTAATTAACCAAATGACATATTCACGTTAAATGATTATTACAGCAAATGTGCACACATTCCGCTATGGCCATGGGGCGCTGTGAATGCTCAGTATCCAGCAGCAGGGATCATGGGTAACGTCTAAGCTAGGCTGCCATGTACTACAAGTGCCAGCAGTGCCATCTCTGCTTGTTGTCAGTGCACGGGAACCCTTAAAGGCCGAATAGTTCTTACTGCTGAGGGTTTGTTACAGTTGTATCCAGTCTAAACAATCCTTTGTGAGCTAAACGGCCTGGACTTTAGACTGATATATGTTACTTGCACTGATACATTGTAGCAAACCGTCAGGACAGAAGAAAGATTTCTGCTGCTGGTGTGTTCCATGCATAGTTTAGGATGCATTCAATTGTAACAAACCCTCAGGTATCTACGGTTTTCAGGTTCTAGAGCAGCACTCCAGCTGCTGTGAAACTACAACTCCCAGCATGCTTGGCTGTTCTACTTACTTTCATAGAAGTAAATGAAGCATTCTGGGAGTTGTAGTTTCTGAACAGCCGAAGTGCCGGAGGCTGTGGATCCCTGTTCTAGAGGTGGACGAGAACATTGCATTTCACTGAGAATTACGGTACATTTACAGGTTTCAGTATATCATTATTGAACCAGGCGATAACCTATATGGGCTCCCGTATATTTATGGCGCACCTTTAAGGGGCTCCCCACTTCCATATGCCTTCTATATGGATATGAATATACGGGAGCCTCCTTCTAGAAGACTGAGGGTAGAAGAGATGCAAAGAGATTTATTCATTGGTGCTTGTTTAGACTAGATACAATTGTAACAAACCCACAGCTGTGAGAAGTTTCAGGTCTGTACAGGTTTCAGCTTCTGGATATATAGAAGAATGTTCTCCTTTGCCGCCATTGCTGTAGAATCCATTTATTTCCATATAATAGAGGTGGTGTACGTGGCCCGCGCCACTCCTGTGCCTGGACTGATAATAAATCTGTGCCACCTCCAGCCGCTCGTTGTGTTGCAGCAACCCCTGGCATTCAGAAGAATTGACAAGTAATGACTCCAAGCAGCTCCCCTTCGGAGTGACATTTTGTTTGTGGATGAAGACACATTTCCGTCTGTTTTGTTCGTGCAGAGACCTTGTTGTTGAGATTTAAAGGGCCGGATTACGTAACGATTATTTTAAACCTAAATGACACTGAATTGTTCAAGAACGATCCAGGTCTGATCTATGCAGAGATTACTGGAGGAATGCATCAATACCTCGGCAGGATGCGGGGATTTAACCTCTCGTCCCAGTGGGCAGCGCATTCTAGAAACCTCACTATAGACCTGACATTCACAAGTGTTTTCATTCTGTAAATAGCGGCGGCCGGGTCTTAGTAACCGCTCACTGCGGAGGTGAGAATTACAATATAAAAGGAAACGTCTGTCTCCCGTATTGAAGAATATTTAGGTTTTATGTGAACCACTGGTAATTTTTATTAGACTCATTCATAATTTTTCAGCTTGCTGTCAGTGAATGGAAACATTTTCAATAGGCTGAAAACCAATGCAGGTTTTGTGATACTCATTCAGCTCATTGGTGACTATATATTCAATCTATAAAACGGGGAAATAGTGATTATTCTAAATTAAAGTGGTATTATTCCTACTATAAATGAACTCCACTCAGAAGCCCCAGGCAGATGGGCGGGAAGTGCTCAATCTAAAAGAAGCGGCTACCCTCAATACATACCTGCGACTATGAATGTGCTTGTCTAAATTTTCTTGTAGTATATATCCAATCTAGACTTCTACCTTCTGGGGTTAACAATTCAAATATGGTGCCTGGATTAATAAAGAATCAGGATATGGGGCATGTGACCTGTGTACAGGACAGAGAGTGCATTATATGTCTTACACCACCTAATGATTTGGATTTCCCACTTCTCCTGCTTCTGATTGGCTGGCTGTAATTCAGCTGCTGATTGGTATTTGATTATGTGCTGGAACTTCCTGCTGTAGAGGGGAAGAGAGACCTGCTTCCTCTGCAGTCAGGACACAGAAGTCAGTACTCTCTGGGATGATAGTTGTTCCCCCCAAATTAAATTTGAGTTTAAATCAAGAGACACTGATAAAATGTGATACACAGGGGAGTGGCTAAGGGATGGTCCCCGCTATGTTGCTCATATATGAAAAGCAACCCAAATGCTCATGGGCGAATTTAAAGGGCCAATAAAAGTAAAGTTTGCAGCATTATATAAGCAGTGGCTGATATCAGATCTAAATGTCTCTACTGTAAGGATGAGAAAATCGATTCTGAACAAACTTAATTTGCTAAGAATTTTACAAAAATTTGTCTGACAAACAAGGTCAAAGCTTTTCTGATTATTTTCAGAAGAATCGAACAAAACGGCACAAGCATCATTTTACTGCACATGTTGGAGTGCAAAACCATGAGGGAGGAAAAAGAAGGATGGTCACATGACACTGGGAGGAAGTGGAGGGGAGGGCTTTCTCTAATTGGCTCAGAGGCTGACAGACAGCCCAGATCAGCCAATCAGGATGCAGCAGGCAGGGAGCTGCCTGAGCCGAATGTTATTCTGCTTTGTACTTGTGATCTGGAAGGAAGTTGTGCTGTGGCTCTGCCTCTGTGGACTGAGATACTGAGCTAGAGCCGGTATAGGATTATAGGGAGATAATATGTGATAGGTCAGTACAAGAAGATTATAGGGAGAGAATTCTGTAGGTGATAGGGAGGGACAGTAGAAGAAGACTGTAGGGAAAGAATAGGAGATAGAGAGGGACAGTATAAAAAGATTATTGGGAGAGAATAGGTGATGAACTGAGACAGTATAAGAAGATTATAGGGAGAGGAAGATGATAGGGAAGAACAGTATAAGAAGAGCATAGGGAGAGGAAGATGATAGGGAAGAACAGTATAACGAGAGCATAGGGAGAGGAAGATGATAGGGACAGTATAGGAAGATTGTAGGGAGAAAATAGGTGATAGGGAAGAACAGTATAACGAGAGCATAGGGAGAGAAAGATGATAGGGACAGTATAGGAAGATTGTAGGGAGAAAATAGGTGATAGGGAAGAACAGTATAACGAGAGCATAGGGAGAGAAAGATGATAGGGACAGTTTAGGAAGATTGTAGGGAGAAAATAGGTGATAGGGAAGAACAGTATAACGAGAGCATAGGGAGAGAAAGATGATAGGGACAGTATAGGAAGATTGTAGGGAGAAAATAGGTGATAGGGAGGGACAGTATAAAAAGATTATTGGGAGAGAATAGGTGACAGGGAGGGACAGTATAAAAAGATTATTAGTAGAGAATAGGTGATGAACTGAGACAGTATAAGAAGATTATAGGGAGATAATAGGTGATAGGGAAGAACAGTATAAGAAGAGCATAGGGAGAGGAAGATGATAGGGACAGTATAGGAAGATTGTAGGGAGAAAATAGGTGATAGAGAGAGACAGTATAAATAGATAATAGGGAGAAAATAGGTAAGAGGGAGGGACAGTATAAGAAAGGCATAGGGAGAGAGGAGAAGATAGGGACAGTAGAGGAAGATTGTAGGGAGAAAATAGGTAGTAGGGAGGTATAGTTTCTGAGAAAACTAGTTCTACATTACAGATTCCTGAAAAAACAGGAAAAATATAATTTTTGGGGAAAAAAGTTTCATTTCATCTCTGTAAGTACTGAGGAATTGCCTTTTTTTTCTAGAAACCAGTTTCTATTTTCCATTTGTAATTTGGCATCTCAGTGCACTATAGCTGCGTTACTGAACGTGTACATTGCTGCGGATAGGATGCAGCAGCAAATGTTTTTCACATCAGTAATGCAAATTATTTTTGTGTTACTGAAGACAACTGCATCAAAGAGTGTAATTCAAAAGACGTTCGGCATCACTGACAAAGAATTGTAGTTACACTCGTGTTTTAATGAAGGGCCAGTATTACTGCTTCAGAGCATTTAGTTCAAATACATATCAAAGCATAAATTGCATAATTACAATTGTAAATTGTCAATACCAGTGTATAGTGTGTTTGTGGAAGGGCAGGGGTTTCAGGGCATTTAATTGCACCTCTGTCTTTAATTTCAGTAAAAACACTTGTAATTTTGCTAGTACCATTTAAAAAACTGTTTTTGTACCAAACTCATGACTTTTCCTTTTAGGCCTCTTAATAAAATGTCTGGAAAATGAAAGAGTACAGAATGAAAGAGCCATGCCTCATCCTCCCACAGTAGGAATGTGGGTAATAACAGCACTATCCGTCCAGCTAGTAGTAGTAGTAGTAGCATTAATAGTATTGGCACTTGTAGGGGCAGTACAAGTAGCAACAGTGACAGATACAGGGGCAAATACAGAGCAGGGAATCGAGAGGGATCCAAGGAGCCCACAATGATATAACACAGTCCGATAAAAGTACAGGGATGGGTGAGGACTATGATGATGATTATGTGTTGGACCAGACTTTGGGACCGGTGACTGAGGAGCTGGTGACATCAGAGGAGGAGGGTGGTGACAGCGACAGCAATAAAGAGCAGAGGCAACGTATAGCCTGAACCTCCCAAAAAACTGTCAGGGTCAGATGTGCTTCTGGGACTGGTGATGCTGCTGATACTGTGGGCGCAGGCTCAAAATGTCAAAGTCCCCAGGCCAAGCTCGGCTGCTTCTAGCTCTGTGCGAGCAACTCCTGTAAGGTGGCTTTATTCCACAAGACCGCCACACGAAACCACAGCCTTGTGCAAGATCTGCAGGATTAAAGTAAGGCCTCTTTCACACTTGCGTTCTGAGGATCCGGCGGGCACTTCTGTCCCGCCAGATCCGTCAGAACGCAAGTCGCCTGAAAGCATTAGAAGACTGATCAGGATCCTGATCAGTCTTCGAAATGCTTTCAGGTTACCATGGCAGCCAGGACACTATTAAAGTCCTGGTTGCCATAGTAGTAGTGGGGAGCGGGGGAGCAGCATACTTACAGTCCGTGCGGCTCGGGCGCTCAGAATGACGTCAGAGCGCCCCATGCGCATGGATCACGTGATCCATGCGCGTGGGCGCCCTGACGTCACTCTGGAGTGCCCCGGGAGCCGCACGGGCGGTAAGTATACTGCTCCCCCGCTCCCCACTACACTTTACCATGGCAACCAGGACATTAGCGTCCTGGCTGCCATGGTAACCATTCAGAAAAAGCTAAATGTCGGATCCGGCGATGCGCCGAAATGATGTTTAGCTTAAGGCCGGATCCGGATTAATGCACTTCAATGGGCATTCATTCCCGATACGGCCTTGCGGCAAGTGTTCCGGATTTTTGGCCGGAGCAAAAAGCGCAGCATGCTGCGGTATTTTCTCCGGCCAAACAGCGTTCTGGTCCTGAACGGAAGACATCCTGATGCATCCTGAATGGATTTCTCTCCATTCAGAATGCATTGGGATAATCCTGATCAGTATCTTTCCGTCCTAGAGACCCGAGGACGGAACTCTATGCCGGAAAAGAAATACGCAAGTGTGAAAGAGCCCTAAGACGTGGGGGTTCAAACAAAAACATAAGTACCAGAGCTCTATTGCAGCACATGAGGAGACATCTCCGGATCCTGTGGGAAAATAGAACTGGCCAGTATTCCCAATCAGAACAAGTCTGTTCTCCTTCTCCGGGTCTTCTTTGTGGCAGCCAGCCCACATCCCCAAGCAGTACAGTGTCCTTGTCATCATTAGCTGATTCTATGATTCTTCCATCTCCTTCTCCTCCGCTCCATCGTGAGACATCCATAACAGAATGTGTGGCGGTGAGAAAACTATTCTCCACCATCGGTTAGCTTATGTGCAAGTTGCTGCTGTACCATTTAGTTGTGGGTGATGTGGAGCACTTCTGTGCCTTCGCCCAAATTTAATTTTTCTGGCCCGTGCCATGCGTTGGACTCCTGGCCAGGCAAGTATAAATTGTCTCATCACCCAAATGTGGCACACTTCCACGTCTTTACCTGAATTTAATTCTGCGGTATGACAGTCGTATTTCTGGCCAGACGTCCATTTTATTTATGAAAAAAACAAAAACAAATTATGACTGTGGCCTTTCCCCGATGCAAACCATGTAACCTGACCCCATAGATTTCTGTTAAGGGAGACTGGAAAAGTGGCCCAGACTGGCACAGCACGCTCTCTCGTGCCTCCAGTGTCATCTCTGAGAGGGGTTTCAGCACTGCAGGGGGCACGGTGACACCCAAGTGGACCAAGTTGTCCTCCGCCAGTGTCCAAAACAAATTAAACCAAGCCTGCATCCATGAGGATCCTCTGGCTGAAGCGGATGAATAGATCTGACCTTGCTGACGGTGCCCCATCTTGCCACTGTGCTGCCTGCCTCCATCATGCTACCGCCAGTAATATGTTCCGTACGGTATGGTTGCTGCCTCCGCTGCCAATCCCCTACTGCTACCACCATTACCGTTACACAGTCACAACTATTACACATCTACTGCCTTGTATGTTCCATGCTATGCTGCTTCTGCCATTGCTCTCATCCACACTGCACTGCCGCTGCATTCTCACCCCGTTTAATTTTTAGACACCTGGTCCACCCAAGCCACAGAATTTTTAATCCCCTAAGGCCTCTTTCACACGGGCGTCATGTTTGACGCCTGGTTAAGAGGCAGGTGCGTTGCGGGAATATGGGCGATTTTCCCGCGTGGGTGCAAATGTTTGTAATGCGTTTTGCACGCGCGTGAGAAAAATCGCCATGTTTGGTACCCAGACCCGAAGCCGGACTTCATCACTGAAGTCCGGTTTCGGGTCTTCTGGAGAATTGATTATTTTCCCTTATAACATGGTTATAAGGGGAAATAATAGCATTCATAATAAAGAATGCATTGTAAAATGAAGTGGAAG
The DNA here is from genome assembly GCA_033119425.1 of Bufotes viridis. NCBI lineage: Eukaryota > Metazoa > Chordata > Amphibia > Anura > Bufonidae > Bufotes > Bufotes viridis. The sequence goes on from CM065596.1 coordinate 8,269,751, forward strand.
GGGTTAAAAATAATAAAAGTTAACTCACCTTAGCCACTTGATCGTGTAGTTGCGATCTCTCCTCTCTTTCCCTGCATCAGCTAAGAACTAAAGGACCTGTGATGACGTCACATCACCAGGGTAAGATGGACCATGTGATTGGACCATGTGATGTGACGTCATCACAGGTCCTGTAGATCTTAGCTGACGCTGGAAAAGAGAAGACAGATCGCAACTACGAGATCAAGTGGCTAAGATGAGTTAACTTTTATTATTTTTAACCCCTTCATCCTCATTTACTATGCATTCTGTATTGAGAATGCTATCATTTTCCCCTATAACCATGTTATAAGGGAAAATAATAGAGATCGGGTCCCGTTGCTAAGCAACCATGCGGGAAAATCGCAACGCATCCGCACTTGCTTGCGGATGCTTGCGATTTTCCCGCAGCCCCATTCACTTCTATGGGGCCTGCATTGCGTGAAAAACGCACAATATAGAGCATGCTGCGATTTTTACGCAACGCAGAAGTGATGCGTGAAAATCATCGCTCATGTGCACAGCCCCATAGAAATGAATGGGTCCAGATTCAGTGCGGGTGCAATGCCTCCTCCTCACGCATTGCACCCACGCGGAAAACTCGCCCGTGTGAAAGGGGCCTAACACTGTGTGTTTTAACATCATTTGCCCCCGATTAAAGAGTTTTTGGAGGCTTTGGAATATGGAAAAGCATAACACATGTGACGGCGCGGTGTCATATTAAACACGCTGTATGTTAATGCCGTCAAACAGGTGTTTACCCATAAAATATCACTAAATCAACTAAAAACAAATCTTAGCTGTATAATAAAAGTTCCCAAACCGCCATGTCACTTGAAGCGCAGCAGGTCTATAGTGAAGAAGGTTCAAATTCACACTCAGTCCTTAATTCCGTAAAAAAGACGGTGCAACTTAAAATTCTTCCATAAAGATGTTGATAGTTGGGAGATGCAAAAAGTATCTTTAGGATGTGAGCGATCACTGGGCTCCAAGTTTGGGCTTCCTCCACAGTCAGGATGTTTATCCCCTGGATGTTCTACAAGAGAACTGAACATAGTGAGGAGCCGCAAACTCTTCAATGATCACGTTTTTTTTATTATACTCACATAGATAAAATAAATCCGTGCATATATAAATCATAAAATACTGCAATCAGCAGTGGCTATAATTTAAAAAACAAAACGTGATTATTGAAGAGTTTGCGGCTCCTCACTATGTTCAGTTCTCTTGTAGAACATCCAGGGGATAAACATCCTGACCGTGGAGGAAGCCCAAACTTGGAGCCCAGTGATCGCTCACATCCTAAAGATACTTTTTGCATCTCCCAACTATCAACATCTTTATGGAAGAATTTTAAGCTGCGCGGTCATTTTTTATGTGTTTACCCATAGCTATGTATGTCAGTGTCACTCAGACATCATTTACTATTGATGTTATTGTTTTCAGGAGCTGGGAGAGGAAAAGAGGAGAGAAAAAGCAAATATTCCTTAAAAAATGAACACAAAGAGATAACAAGTCCTAGGAGGCTAGAGGGGGTTCTATACCAATTTCCAGGGCCATTAGGGGGGTCATTATAGGGGTTGAGTAATCCCTTTAAGTGCCAGGAACCTGTAGAGTAAGGATGAGTGAATTTCTTGAAATTTGATTTGTTTCGTCACAAATCAAAGCTGCTCTAATTGCCCTGGAAATTGGTATATTAACCCCTAATAAATCTGAGTCCTACGGGGCCAGAGGGGGTTATATACCAATTTCCAGGGCAATTAGAGCAGCTTTGATTTGTGATGAAACAACTAGCACTTAAAGGGGTTATCTTACCCCTCTAATAACCCCGCTATATGGTCATTAAGTATATAGGCTATACTTACCCCGCTCCCTTACACCTGCACCGCTCCTAAGGCCCGCACAGCTGCCGCTGCATCTTACTGTTGCGCGTGATGCTAGGGAGGCGGCCGTGCGGGCATTAGGAGTGATGCGGGTGCCAGGGAGTGGGGTAAGTATAACCTATATGAGGTGCCCGGGCATTAGGGGGGTCATTATAGGGGTTGGATAACCCCTTTAGCAGAAGGGACATAAAGGGGAGGGTAAGAAGGTTTCTGCTTCTTCTTGCAATAGACTGTATTCTCCTGTCCTACAGTCATCCTCTCCCCTGAAATGGCTGATAACAGGGGCAATAGACTGTATTCTCCTGTCCTACAGTCATCCTCTCCCCTGAAATGGCTGATAACAGGGGGCAATAGACTGTATTCTCCTGTCCTACAGTCATCCTCTCCCCTGAAATGGCTGATAACAGGGGGCAATAGACTGTATTCTCCTGTCCTACAGTCATCCTCTCCCCTGAAATGGCTGATAACAGGGGGCAATAGATTGTATTCTCCTGTCCTACAGTCATCCTCTCCCCTGAAATGTCTGATAACAGGGGCAATAGACTGTATTCTCCTGTCCTACAGTCATCCTCTCCCCTGAAATGGCTGATAACAGGGGCAATAGATTGTATTCTCCTGTCCTACAGTCATCCTCTCCCTGAAATGTCTGATAACAGGGAGCAATAGACTGTATTCTCCTGTCCTACAGTCATCCTCTCCCCTGAAATGGCTGATAACAGGGGCAATAGACTGTATTCTCCTGTCCTACAGTCATCCTCTCCCTGAAATGGCTGATAACAGGGGCAATAGACTGTATTCTCCTGTCCTACAGTCATCCTCCCCCTGAAATGGCTGATAACAGGGGACAATAGATTGTATTCTCCTGTCCTACAGTCATCCTCTCTCCTGAAATGGCTGATAACAGGGGCAATAGACTGTATTCTCCTGTCCTACAGTCATCCTCTCCCCTGAAATGGCTGATAACAGGGAGCAATAGACTGTATTCTCCTGTCCTACAGTCATCCTCTCCCCTGAAATGGCTGATAACAGGGGATAATAGACTGTATTCTCCTGTCCTACAGTCATCCTCTCCCCTGAAATGGCTGATAACAGGGGGCAATAGATTGTATTCTCCTGTCCTACAGTCATCCTCTCACCTGAAATGGCTGATAACAGGGGGCAATAGACTGTATTCTCCTGTCCTACAGTCATCCTCTCCCCTGAAATGGCTGATAACAGGGGGCAATAGACTGTATTCTCCTGTCCTACAGTCATCCTCTCCCCTGAAATGGCTGATAACAGGGAGCAATAGACTGTATTCTCCTGTCCTACAGTCATCCTCTCCCTGAAATGGCTGATAACAGGGGGCAATAGACTGTATTCTCCTGTCCTACAGTCATCCTCTCCCCTGAAATGGCTGATAACAGGGGATAATAGACTGTATTCTCCTGTCCTACAGTCATCCTCTCCCCTGAAATGTCTGATAACAGAGGGCAATAGACTGTATTCTCCTGTCCTACAGTCATCCTCTCCCCTGAAATGGCTGATAACAGGGGGCAATAGACTGTATTCTCCTGTCCTACAGTCATCCTCTCCCCGGTCTGCTATGGCTTAAGTCCCAACAGATGAATGGTGGCAGGCCTCAGTTGTAATGTCTCTTTAAGCTTGTGACCATTTACGTCCTGCGGGATGCTACATTGTGACGAGGTCTGTCCCGCACCTTGCTCGTTAGTTTTAATCGAGGCGCCCGCTTAATCTCTGCAGACCTATGAGTGGGGTGTAATAGTGATATTACCGCTGGTAAATGAAATGATACTGTAACATTTTCCACTTCCTCTTGATGTTCTAATAAGGTCACATCCTGTTATCGCACGTCCCTGGCCTACTTCTACTGCCATGAATCCAGGGCAATTACAAGTATAGGAAAATGAGGGCTCTCCAGCAGTTCTCCCAGAATGCCTTTCAGCTTGCTGGCGATTTACAAAATAGTCTTGGTTAAAATTCTGCTACATTTTGTGTACTTTTGTGTCGCCATGGTTACAGACTACAAACAAATCTTGTGTAGTCTGACCCTGCAGTCATGAGCTGCTCCACTCCCCCCACCCCCTATAGAGAGTAGAGCCAACCCTGCATACAAGATTGGAGAGGTGTGTGGAGAAGGGTAGAGAGGTAATTGGTTGATAGTCAGGATCCCTGGCGGTGCCTGTGGTTGCCTTTTTGTAGGATAACCCATTTAACACATGACTGCAAAACATAGGGTTTGTGTGTAGCCTGCAACCTCGAGGAAACATAACTTTGCATTGGAGCTGTAGACACAAAACGGTAGAGAGGATTTCAAATTAAAGCTATTTGTCAAATAGCTCTGGGACCCAGAGGCTCTGTTCACATCCACATTATGGCTTCGAATACAGCCGTGCAGTGGATACGAATGGCGCCTGATGGATCCCATTGAGTGCTTGCATCATGTTAATGGCAGGAACACTGCAGCATGTGCCATTTTATGGTCCAAAGTGATGAATCCTGGTGATTTACTGAAGGGGCGTGTGACCTGAACCTGAGTAATAAAATTAAGTAATAAGTGATACGAAGTAATAAATGCCTATCATCATAATACTAATAGGAAATGATGCAAAGTATCTACTACTATAATAACACTATCATGAAATAACACAGAGTAACTACTATTTATAATAATAAACAGTCCAGTCCCATTATTCTGAACACTTCCTACTTTCGACGTTGCACGTGTAGCTGATAAAGGAAGTCCCTTGGGGTGAGCTGGCTTGGTGGGTATATAAGATGTCGTGATCTGGCACGGTGGGTATATAAGGTGTGGTGGGCTGGCACGGTGGGTATATAAGGTGTGGTGAGATGGCTCGGTGGGTATATAAGGTGTGATGAGCTGGCTTGGTAGGTATATAAGGTGTGGTGGGCTGGCTCGGTGGGTATATAAGGTATGGTGGGCTGGCTCAGTGGGTATATAAGGTGTGGTGGGCTGGCTCGGTGGGTATATAAGGTGTGGTGTGTTGGCTCGGTGGGTATATAAGGTGTGATGAGCTAGCTTGGTGGGCATATAAGGTGTGGTGGGCTGGCTCTGTAGGTATATAAAGTGTGGTGGCCTGGCTTGGTGGGTATATAAGGTGTGGTGGGCTGGCTCAGTGGGTATATAAGGTGTGGTGAGCTGGCTCGGTGGGTATATAAGGTGTGATAGGCTGTCTGCACGCATATCCCTCATTACTGTCATGGGTAGAAGAGGTGATTTATCATAGTTGCAGGAAGGGATGATTATCGGCTTTCGGGCCCCGGGTGGTAGTATTTGTGAACCTGCGCAGTGTGAACTGTTCTCTGCTGCTGTGGTGAAAGTGTATGGTGAATGGACAAATGGCGCCATTGTGAAAAAGAGACGTGGAAACTGCGGAGCACCACGTGCCACTGATGTGAGAGGTGAACGTCGGCTATGAAGGTGCCCGAGGGCGGAGGACACCCTACAGGGGAGCAGCTTACCGCCAAAATGAACCAGGGGGCACCAGACGTGAGTAGGCTCCATTCACACGTTCGCAAAATGGGTCCGCATCCGTTCCGGAACTGGTGCGGACCTATTAATTTTCATTGGGGCCAGAATGGATGCGGACAGCACACTATGTGCTGTCCGCATCCGCATTTCTGTATCCTCACTTCCGCATCCGCACTTACGTTTCCTCAAAAAAATATGTGGCAAGAATAGGCATTTTTTATTATAGTGCAGTCCATGTGCACATGGCCGGTGTCTGTGTTTTGCGGATCCGCAAAACAATTACGGACATGTGAATAGAGCCTAACACAACAGTTCAGAGAACCTCCTGCGTATGGGGCTCCGGAGCAGACGGACGGTCACCGCATCTCTGATAATGAAGTTTTATCAGCAGAAAAGGCTTCAGTTGTAGCAGCAATATTAGAATCGGACTCCGCTGATTGGTAAAGGGTTGTCTTCTTCGATGAGACACATTTTCTGCTTCATAGAATGGATGGACGGTGGCGTGTCATAAGAGAAACATCAGAGAGGGAACACCCCACAACCATTGCTGGAAGAACACAAGCTGGTGGGGGCAGCGTTATGGTCGGGGGGAGGTTTTCCTGGCATTCTCTGGGCTACTTATTCATGTGGAAGGCGCTCTCATCTGATTTGGGTATGAATCCCTCCTTGCAGAACACATACACCCCTACATGCTGATTGTCTCCCCTGGGATCTTCCAGCAGGACAATGCAACATGTCTGACATTGGTTGGAAGAGCCTGGCCAAGGCTTCCAAGTACCACCCTGGTCCCTAATTCCCCAGACTTAAACCCAGTCACCTACGGGACCACCTCACAGGTTGTGTTCGCTCTATGGTCCCCCCCCCTCCCCCCAGTGCCCCCTCCAGCAGCTGTGGGATGCACTGCATGGCTCCAGATACCTATGACAACCTACCAGGACCTTATGGAGTCACTCCGGGCCCGTCTAGGTGCTGCACACGGCGGTTAGTCTGGAGATTCGCTGGTGGCCGTAATAATGGGACTCGACTGTGTATGAAATGACACAAAGTAATAAACACTCATCAGTATAATATGAAATGATACAAAGTAAAATAAATAACTACTAATCATTATAATAGTAGTAAACATCCAAGTCATGAATGTGGGTTCTCCGAGGCGATTGTACTGCCCGATTGAAATTGGCGCAGCTGAATTTGGCATCCGCCTGCAGAGAAGATTTGCGTCTTCCCTCCTGTGGAGCCAGATGTGTGAGAACGAGCGCCCGATCTATAATTAGCCATATGATTTATAAAGTGCCGCGCTGTCATCTAGACTCTTAATTGCAGAGAGGCACAGTAGGAGTTTCGTTCCCATCAGATTAAGTCGACTCTGGAGATTCGATGAAAGGACTAAGTATACGATCCATCATATAGCGGGGCCCCATTTAATATGCAAATGATTGTTTTTATTTGTTGAACGCAGCACTGAGTAATTTCTAATCTGCACCGAGAAGATCAGGAAGGAGGAAGAAGCTTCTGTTCTGGGACTTGGATCCTGAGTCATCTCCTCACTGATAGAAAACTAATAAAGGGACCTGAAGGACGGGATTTCTCCTGCGCAACCCCTGGAGGCGGTGATCGCAGCCGATGTTTTGTCTCGAGCGTTTCGCTTGGTTACTTCAGGGATCCAGAGGATCCTCCAGTGGGCCCACTAACGGCTCCCTACTTAGGCCTCATGCACATGACCGTATGGGTTTTACGGTCCACAAACTGTGGATCCGCAAAACACGGAGCTGCTCATGGCCCATTGTATAAATGCCTATTCTTGTCCGCAAAACGGACATGAATAGGACAAGCTCTATTTTTTTGCGGGGCCATGGAACGGAGCAACGGATGCGGACAGCACACGGAGCGCTATCCGCATCTTTTGCGGCCCCATTAATCTGAATGGGTCCGCGTCTGAGCCGCAAAATATGCGGCTCGGACGTGGACCGAAACAACAGTCGTGTGCATGAGGTCTAAGGCTGAGTTCACACTTCAGTTATTTGGTCAGTTAGGGTCCATTCACATGTCCGCAATTCTGTTCCGCATTTTGCGGAACGGAATTGTGGACCCATTCATTTCTATGGAGACACACTATGTTCTGCCCGCATCCACAATTGCAGATCCGCACTTACGGGTCCGCAATTGCGTTCCCGAAAAAAAAAAGAACATGTCCCATTCTCGTCATTTTCTATTATAGTGCCGGCGATGTGCGGCCCGCAAAATGCAGAACGCACATTGCTGGTGTCTGTGTTTTGCGGATCCGCAGATCCGCAAAACACACAGACGTGTAAATGGACCCTTACTGTGAGCCAAAACCAGGTGCGGCTCTAAACACGGAGCAGGAGCAGATCTTTCCATTACACCGGATCTCTGTGGAGGCTTCACTACTGGTTTTGGCTCACAATAACTGAAGTGTGAACTGGGCCTAAACTAGACCTAAACTGCCATGTGGGCAGTCTGTGCAGCTGCATAGGGGCCCAGTTGGAAACGGGACCCACCACCATCTAATCAAGAAAACACAATGCCTCCTAATGTCTACTGTGTGCTGTTAGCTATTGTCATAGGGTTCACTGCTACAGAACAAGGGGCCCACATACTTTTCTTGGTCAGGGGCCCACATACTTTTTCTTGGTCAGGGGCCCTTTGCAGTCTGTGTCTGAACAGATATCCTATTAAATATTATGGATGATACATCCAGCATATTGAGTGATAACTAAAGGTACTGTGAAGGTGCACATGTCCTGTATACACAGAAGGTGGGCCCTCAGAACCATGTTCTCTGGTGGGCCCAAGGACACTGGGGGTCTCTGACATCTTTTAAGACCCACAAATGTGGACTAGTTATGTCACTACACCTGGTTCAGTCATGCCACGTAAAGGGGTTGGCAGGTCCTTAGAATACCGCTTTGCATCTCCTCCACTCGTAAGCTTCTAGATGAGGACCCCAATCAGGAGACCCCGGCCCCATCTATTTTCTCCATAAGCATAAAGGAGGCATCTGGAGGGGGGTAGTGAAAACTGGGGAACCCCGTGCCATAAGCATATACTCATACTATCTCTGAGGTTGTAGTTGATAACGGTATAATGAAAAAATACTGCAGCTGTGATGTTTGATAGAATATGTCATTCTTTCCAATAAATCTGCTTACTGTCAGTGAATGACAATTTCCTATTTAACTATTGGCTGAAAAAACATAAACGTAATACTTGTCACAGCTGAGAGTTTGGACCAGTTGTTTCTAGGCCCTTATGAGCTAAACACTTCAGCAGCACATTGTTGTTACAATGTATCTGTGCAGTTTAAATGTATCGGTCTGGATGCATTTGTAACAAATTCTCATCTATAAGAAATATTACTTTTTATGTATTATTTATTATTATTTGATATTATTTTTTTATTCATTACCAGCAAGCATAGATCTTGAAAATTGCAAGAAAGTAAAACACAATGGAGCAGATTTACTGTTACTGTCCAACAGCCTGCACATGGTGATAAGTTTGGCGCATTTTCTGACTGCCTCAATTACATATATGTCGTCTACGTCCCAGATATTAGTAGTAAATCTGCACCAAGATGTCTGATAGTTGTAGAACTCAGTGCCTTGATTTTACGTAAAACCAGAAATCCGCTCTACGGTACAACTGCTTTGCCCCAGGGCGGTATTAATATCCCAGTCCACTTATTTGTCCTAATACGGTCTCGTTCCAGCCTTATCCAAGGCATCGCTGGCAGAGCCTCAATACCCGGTACAGATACACATAGCACAGACGGCCACGGTGCTGAGACTGGCACCTGTTTTCTTGGCAAAGAGCGCTGGAGAGTTGCCCAAAGGCTTCGCTCACACGAACATTGTGCAGAGAAACATTGCACGCCATACGAGCCTTTAATGAGCTCATCAGATGCCGGCCGGGCTCCTTCTAGAGGGTCAGATGAGAGCATGATCTACTAAAGGCGCCAGCAGCATCTCGGAGTCACACCCCCCAATGGGGGCACTATGCACAGAGTACAATCCCTGGGGTGCACCACCCCCATACATTGGACAGGCTGCTGCTTTGGGTCCTACCCAGCGGTGTACATAGAGATGTAAGGGCCCCAAAGCAAGCATCAAACCGGGCCCCCCACATAAGGGTTTCTGCCTAAGGCCTCATGCACACAAACGTATTTTTTTTCCCTGTCCGTTCCGTTTTTTTTTGCAGACACATTCATTTCAATGGGTCCGCAAAAAATGCTGACAGCACACAGTGTACTATCCGCATCCGTATGTCCATCCTCTCTTGCCCTGGAGGGGCAGTTGCATGGTCTGCCCCTACGATAGTTACGCCCCTAGTCCTACCCAATGGTAATATCTACACACTGGACACATGTCTCCAGTTACTGATCCCTTTGTAATTCTTCCAGTCACTGACTGCTATAAGTGGTACTGACAGTAATAATACAGCACCAGTCACTGACTGCTATAAGTGGTACTGGCAGTAATAATACAGCACCAGTCACTGACTGCTATAAGTGGTACTGACAGTACTAATACAGCACCGTATGACTTCCATAGACAGACACTATGGAGCAGCCCGTGCACAGATTTGAAGGCGGCGTCCCTTTAATGGGTTCCATTTTTGGACTTCTGCTTGCTCTGCCAATTAATAGCGATGTTTGCATTTTTTGTTTGCATAAGCGAAGGAAAAAAATCCCCGGAGTTTATATTTAGAAGCAGAAACTCGTCCGACCTGAACATTACTGCTGTCATTTACTCGGTTTGGGCCCAACGTAACCATTGAACTATGAATATCACTGAGGCATCAGAAACATCAGTGATCACCCCCCCCCCCTCCGCATCCAGCTCCCTCGTGCTTGAAGGGGACTGGATCAAAAAAGACGACCGCCATTCCCTCCCTCGCTCCGTAATAGGAGGATTTCCTCTGCTTTTCCGTTCACGTTGCTGTTCTTATGCTTTAAGGCGAGGATCAGCAACCTCCGGCTCTCCAGCTGCTCTGGAACCACATTTCCATGAATGCTTGACTTTTATGAGAGTGTGAAGCACGGTGGCTCAGTGGTTAGAGGTGGCTCAGTGGTTAGAGGTGGCTCAGTGGTTAGAGGTGGCTCAGTGGTTAGTGATGGCTCAGTGGTTAGTGGTGGCTCAGTGGTTAGTGATGGCTCAGTGGTTAGTGGTGTCTCAATGGTTAGAGGTGGCTCAGTGGTTAGTGATGGCTCAGTGGTTAGTGGTGGCTCAGTGGTTAGTGGTGGCTCAGTGGCTAGTGCTGGCTCAGTGGTTAGAGGTGGTTCAGTGGTTAGAGGTGGCTCAGTGGTTAGTGGTTGCTCAGTGGTTAGAGGTGGCTCAGTGGTTAGTGATGGCTCAGTGGTTAGAGGTGGCTCAGTGGTTAGCGGTGGCTCAGTGGTTAGTGGTGGCTCAGTGGTTAGAGAAGGCTCAGTGGCTAGAGGTTGCTCAGTGGTTAGTGGTGGCTCAGTGGTTAGAGGTGGCTCAGTGGTTAGAGAAGGCTCAGTGGTTAGAGGTGGATCAGTGGTTATTGGTGGCTCAGTGGTTAGAGGTGGCTCAGTGGTTAGAGGTGGCTCAGTGGTTAGAGGTGGCTCAGTGGTTAGAGGTGGATCAGTGGTTATTGGTGGCTCAGTGGTTAGAGGTGGCTCAGTGGTTAGTGGTGGCTCAGTGGCTAGAGGTTGCTCAGTGGTTAGTGGTGGTGCCTTGCAGCGTTGGGGTCCTGGGTTTGAATCTGACCAGGGACAACATCTGCATGGAGGTTGTATGTTCTCCCCTTGTTGTGTGGGTTTCCTTCCACACTCCAAGGACAGACTGATAGGACCTTAGATTGTGAGCTCCTGGGGCCAGTGTGATGCTGATGTCTGTACAGCGCTGCGGAATATGTCAGCGCCATATAAGTGCGTAAAATAAACAGCTGAGCAAGTGTGCATACTAGGAGTTGTAGTTTCACAGCTGAAATGCTGAAGATTATTGAACCCTGCTTTAAGGACACCCTTCCAATAGTTAAAGGGACACCCCAGCAGGCCTATGAGGTCACCCCACCCCTCTACACTACGGTAGTTACCATGTGGTTCTATTCCCCTCACCTGCTTTTTAGAGGCTTCTGCTGCCATCTGGATTGTAGAAATCGCTTTCTATAGCCCAGGGACGGGCAAACTGCGGCTCTCCAGCTGTTGTAAGACTACAACTCCCACCATGCCCTGCTGTAGGCTGATAGCGGTAGCCAGACTGGGCATGCTGGGAGTTGTAATTTTGCAACAGCTGTAGAGCCGCAGTTTGCCCACCCCTGCTATAGCCAGTAGCTGGTAATCGCCTGTCCCATGATGCATTGCTGAGGCATCAGACCGGGAGTTTAGGCCAGATCAAATCTATCAAAACCCATCTAGTTATGTGGATGATTGCAAATTGGGCCCAGGAAAAGCTGTAGACTGCGCCCCGCGCAGCAGCGTGCAGCACGTCACAGGCAGTACACAAACCTTAGGCCATTCTAAGGATATGGCTGCGTGTGGCCACAGAAGAGTGGAGCAAGGACTGTATTCATGTGGGGGGCATTGGTGGTCAGTGGGGCTGTCAGTGGTGGGACCCCCACCGATCAGATACTCCGATCATATCCTGTGGAAAGAGGATACCTTTTCATCTTGGCACAATCCCTTTTAAATCTTTGAACTTACTTGTTAACTATTTACTCTCCAACCCTCCTGTACGGCCGGCTATGTAGCTGAGCTGAGCCGGATCATAACAGAACGGTTGTTACTATGCAACGTTGTTGCATATTAATGTACCGCATGTGAAGAAAGCTTCATTATTGCACACTGAAAAGCTCTGCCACTTTCTAATACACTTTGGGGGTCATTTATTAAACAGAAATAGGTCTTTGGCGTAGATTGCGACGCAAAGTGCGACTTCTCCCCGCTGACGCCAGGTCTAACAAAGTAGCCATACCGGACCGGACCGGCAGGCCTCTGCGCCTGTTTTGGGGGTAGAAAATGGTCTAAATGTAAGACAGCTCGGAAGCTCGGAAACTGTCTTACGTTTAGAAGCTGCGCTGGATCCACAGAAGTTATATAAGTGCCGGCGCCTCTACATAACTTCAGCGTATACACTGCCAGCACAAGGCCTTATTAGGTCTTAATAAATGTGCCCTATGTGTTTTAATTCCTCTGTATTTTGAAAAACCACTGCTTGCTGTCAGGAAATGGGAACTTTCTTGTACTATAATGAGAATGACCTGTTATTGTGAGAATGTCCTTAGTGTCATTCTGGTATCTGCAATGTCCTGAGTCATACGTTGTGGTGATTTTCTCATCTGTAGTCATCAGGCATCTTACAATTGATTCTTAAAGGGGCTAGTTCCCTAATTTCCCGCTCTCACTCTGATATAATAATGCTTCCTATTCTCGCTATCTTCCCCGCCTCGCTGCGCTCACACCTCAGACCTTCCTTTCTGACAGCTCTTTGTATCTGCTGCTCCATCTCTTTTGATCCGCGTCACATTCTGTTCTCATGCATCTTGAAATCTACAGTGAAGTTGCGCCTCCACCGCCACCAGTGCGCCTCCACTGCCACCAGTGCGCCTCCACCGCCACCAGTGCGCCTCCACCGCCACCAGTGCGCCTCCACCGCCACCAGTGCGCCTCCACCGCCACCAATGCGCCTCCACCGCCACCAGTGCGCCTCCACCGCCACCAGTGCGCCTCCACCGCCACCAGTGCGCCTCCACCGCCACCAGTGCGCCTCCACTGCCACCAGTGCGCCTCCACCGCCACCGCCAATGCAGCGATATATCGTTTATTACATGTAACATCACGTATGTGGATCTCTTGGTAAAAATAACTCTGGCCACGACATAGAATTCCTCGCGATGGAGGACCTGGTGGATCTGCGCAGAATGTGTGGTTTCTTACACCTGGTATAGTCCTAGTTTTAAAAAAAGCCAAACTCAAAGTCTAACCCTAAACTGAAGATTAACCCTGTGGTAACCCTAGCTTTAAACAGAACTCTAACTTCAACATAAGCTGTAACCTTCATCTTTGGTTTAACCCTTGTTATAAGCTGCATTTTTAACATAATGTTTAGCCCCCAAGTTGAAGATTAGCCCTACTGGAAATATAGGGGTAAAAGTAACCCTAACTTTACTCCCAGCATTAACCCTAGATCTGAGATTAGCCCTTATTTGAAAACTAAATCTACGAAAACCTAATCCTGATATAAACTTAGCGTTTAATGTATGTAACCAAGCCAAGTTTTAAAAGTCACTTTAAGTCTAACCCTAGGTTTAACCCATGTGTTTTGATTATTGTTTTTTTTTTTTAAACCTAACCTTAAGTTTAACCTAGGTTTAAATAACCCATGTGTATTGCTTAATCCTTGTTTTAAGCCTAACCCTAGGTATGGCCTATGTGTACTGCTTATCTGTTGTTTTAAGTCTTAAATTAGGTTTAACTCCAAGTTGAACGTATACCCGGCTGTAAACTTAGCTTTACTAATACTTAGAGATGAGCAAATTGACTCTAAACAAATCAGATTTTTCCATCATTATTTTTGGTGATTCAATTCAGGCAAATTTTAGGGACATCAACAAAAAGTTACAAATTGAGAGACTAAAGAGAAAACGTGTGAGTCCTATGAGTGCTGGGAGTGTCACACACCAATGTCGGCTCTTGTGGACCAGAATTGAATTTGCTCATCTCTGCTCATACACTTTATCATATTTAAAACCCAAGTTTGTAAATTAATGTATCCCTTGTAAAATGTAACCCTATGTGTACCCTAAGTCTTAAGATACTTATCCAAGTTTTAAAATCCTTTTTTAACCCGAGACTTAACCCTTGTTTTTAATTTATAACTTCACTAAATCCAGCTCTAGGTTTAGACCTAAATTTAAACTTAATCCAAGGTTTAAACCTAACACCAAATGTTACTCTTGCTTTAAGCCTGAACCTATGTTTAACCCGTCAGCTAAACCTAATCCTAGGTTTAATTCTTGTATAATATTCACTGTGTTGCAACCCTAGATTTTCACTAAAACGTACTCCTTCCCCTAGAGTTAAACTGTGGTCAATATTTATCCCTTGTATAAAGCCTAACGCTAAACCTTATGTTGTAATCTTAACATTAACCCTAATTTATCCCAAAGTATAATCTTAACCCTAGGTTTAACTCTTGGTTTAAACCTAACCCTAGGCTGAACCCTTGTTTTAAGCCTAACCTAGATTTAACCCTTGTTTCTTTCTTTCATTAAAGCCTATGCAACCCTAGTGTTTCACCAAGATTGATCCTTAACCCTAGGTTGAACATTGAAGCCTAACCCTGATCTTACCCCATATTTAAACCCTAATGCCCAGTTTAACTCTAGATCTAGAGGCTGCCCCTTGCTTTAAGCCTGGCTCTTTGATTAACCCTCACCCTTATGTAATTCTGGGCAGAATCTCTTTGGGAGAGCGGCCATCATGGGCTGGCGTTTGGCTGTGGCGTCCTCGTTCTCCTGTTTCTCATCTTTGTCTTCGGCTGCTACATCTTAGATTGTTTAACAGATCCTTGCCGCGGCTGATAGGGGGGGGGCCGCCTCCCTGCCTCTGGGATTTAATTGCCTTCATTAACCATTAGCGCTTGCTGTGACATGCAAAATTTTCATCAGACAAAATAGGAAGATGAGATCTTGACATGTTTGAGCGCAGACTTTCTCACTCTGAATTTTCTCTTTTCCTTGACAAATGCCAGCGCGCCCCATGCACTGGAAGCGGGCAGACAGGCCGGACGTGATCAGAAGATGAGATATGTGTCTGTATCACAGAGGAGCTGATTACTTCCAGCTCGCTGTTTGCTTCGGCAGGACGTATTTGCAGCAGTCAAGTCACAAAATGACATAAGCCCCTTCTGACCAAGAACAAAACAGGAAGGCAGTGGCGTGGCATGGTCACCGAAGGACACTTTCTGCCTTATGTTCTTATAACGGATGCACT
Source organism: Bufotes viridis (assembly GCA_033119425.1). NCBI lineage: Eukaryota > Metazoa > Chordata > Amphibia > Anura > Bufonidae > Bufotes > Bufotes viridis. The sequence continues at coordinate 8,285,121 of CM065596.1, forward strand.
CAGACATGGTCTATACAGTAACGTGTCCTCTTCTTATTACTCCTAACAGCAAAACAACACCAGGGGGTTGTCCGATATTAGAAAAAAATTAAACATTTCCAGAATGGCGCCTGGTATTAGTGCGTGGTATACATTATTTTATATTTGAAGGGTTAACGTGAACCCATTATTTACACAATCACTTTTATCTCGTGTTTAGGACGCTGCAGTGACATCACTGATCCCGGTTCCAATGTTACAGTCTTAATGACAGTGTTACAATGTAACAGTTTTGCCATAAAAGGCAGACCCCCCCCCCCCCACTTGCCGTGATGGGAGACATTGAGGTATCATCAGAAGAGGTCCCAGAAGAATTACATCAGGGGGGATGCCAATATATTAAGAATTGTGCAGCATTTTGACAAATTTGGCGCAGTAAGCACTGAACGACGCGCCCCAGCTTACGACATTAATCAATACGCAGTAACTGCAGATGGACTATGAGGCCTCTTTCACACGAACGTGTGCGCCCCGTGCCCGTGCTGCGGACCACAAATTGCCGTCCGCAATGCCCGGGCACAGACCGTGGCGGACCCATTCACTTCAATCCGCCCATTCTGCAAAAAGATAGGACATGTTCTATCTTTTTGCGGGATGGAAGTACGAAACGTAACCCCCCGGAAGCACTCCGTAGTGCTTCCGTAGTGTTCCGTTCCGCATCTCCGGATTTGCGGACCCATCGAAGTAAACGGGTGATGCGGAATGGCCACGGAATGGTGCCCGTGTAGTGCGGATCCGCAAATGCGGTCCGCAGTACGGACACAAGGCACACACGTTCGTGTGAAAGAGGCCTTAGATGGTTCTTATACCCTGCTCTATATTCCAGCTCGAGTAGATGACATGGGGAAATGGCTTAGTGCAGAACTGATTTGTGAGGGTGGAGTGTAATCGGGGGGAATCCATAGCATGACCGCCCAGAATGGCTGCCAAGTGCCAGGCAATGGGTTTCAAGCAGGTGCCAGGGGGTTGCCCTTCCCCAATACATCGAAACGCACCCTACCATGGTTATACAAGACCTTATCCATCCAGTCTTGCTGTCCGTAATTCATTATGACTTTATATGTTTCAATTCCTCGCCACTGTGAAGGTCTCCGCTTGCTGTCAGTGAATATGGATATTGCTACTTGCATTCCAAGGCTGGAAACAACATGGCCATTGGCAAAGGCCTTGCCACTGTGTACCAGTGGAGATAAGGATTGCTGTGTTCTGAAACACTGTAACAACCCTCAGCTGTACAACACTAAGAATTTGTTAGGTTTTAAGACATGTTCATTCACTGACAGCAAGCAAAAATGAACATAGCGAGAAATCGAATCACAAAGTATATAAGAAAGTGGCAGAACTTTCCATTACATAGCAGCCCAGGATTGGATAATACACATAATATAGGGAAAACCTATCAAAGCAGATGCTCCAGTTATCTTATTTATAAAGGAGGTAATTCCAAAATATCTCAAAATACCCACTTTGGGTCACATTTGAATGAGACCAACCTTTCCTGCAGACCCACCGCTCCTGGACAGGACAGTACCGGAAGGTTTGTCACTGGGGCATTTAGTACCGACTACTCCACCCTTCACAAATCTGCCCCAACCCCAAGTAACATCCACAATGCTGCCAAACACAGCGTGGAAAAAGTGGAGTTTCAGGGGATTCATGGAGCCCCCCACTCTTATCGGAGAGGCTTCTGCTGCCTGATGCCCCCGTAGTGCAGGATATTGGGGATATAAAGCACTGTCTTGATTCCTCATCTAACAACGCTGCGGCTTCTCCCTTGTGGAGGAATCCGGCAGTTTCCATGGTTACTGTCGGGTTCTAATTGTGATACATAAAGAGACACGAGAATAGGAGCCTCCAGTAATTTAGTTAATTCAGAACAAGTGTGGACTGTGTCCAAGTGCCCCCGGGGGTCAGGGGTCGTCGGTCCGGGGATTATTACAGGACACCGCCAAGACGACGACTTCAGTCCATCTGAAAATCCCAGATAGTGACGCCGCAGCGAAGTCTCAGCGGGGGGGCGCTGCACAAACTCACTTTTCTTGTTTTGATTAGAAAAGACAAAAGCTGGATTTTTTTCCTCTTCATTGTTAGTTTTATTTTCTCATAAAACAAAAGACTAAAATGTCATTCCGTTCGGCTGCATCGAAGCAGCAATGATAAGCGTCTGCAGTGGGTATCTGGAATTAGCCGCCTGCAGCAGCCAGGGCCCTGTGCACACAGTAGGTAGCAGAAGCTGGAGGTGGTCAGCCAAAATACCAGATTAGACCAAGCAACCGCTTATCACTTAGCTGTAAAGTGTCTGTATGTCATAAATAATAAACCTGTAACTTACTAGATGCAAAAATCTGTGCAGATTCATTTCAGACTATATCTGTTTAGGGATTGGAGTTTATTTTTCTGATACTGGGCTCCACATCCCCTGCACTGTCATTCTTCATGATAAAATTTCTTCTCCCTGCAGCCACCACCAGGGGGAGCTCACTACATAGAGATTAAACAGCCACTACTAGGGGGAGCTCACTACATACAGATTAAACAGCCACTACTAGGGGGAGCTCACTACATACAGATTATACAGCCACCACTAGAGGGAGCTCACTACATACAGATTATACAGCCACCACTAGAGGGAGCTCACTACATACAGATTATACAGCCACCACTAGAGGGAGCTCACTACATACAGATTATACAGCTACCACTAGAGGGAGCTCACTACATACAGATTATACAGCCACCACTAGAGGGAGCTCACTACATACAGATTATACAGCCACCACTAGAGGGAGCTCACTACATACAGATTATACAGCTACCACTAGGGGGAGCTCACTACATAGAGATTAAACAGCCACTACTAGGGGGAGCTCACTACATACAGATTATACAGCCACCACTAGAGGGAGCTCACTACATACAGATTATACAGCCACCACTAGAGGGAGCTCACTACATACAGATTATACAGCCACCACTAGGGGGAGCTCACTACATACAGATTATACAGCCACCACTAGAGGGAGCTCACTACATACAAATTATACAGCCACCACTAGAGGGAGCTCACTACATAGAGATTAAACAGCCACTACTAGGGGGAGCTCACTACATACAGATTATACAGCCACTACTAGGGGGAGCTCACTACATACAGATTATACAGCCACCACTAGGGGGAGCTCACTACATACAGATTATACAGCCACCACTAGAGGGAGCTCACTACATACAGATTATACAGCCACCACTAGAGGGAGCTCACTACATACAGATTATACAGCCACCACTAGAGGGAGCTCACTACATACAGATTATACAGCCACCACTAGAGGGAGCTCACTACATACAGATTATACAGCCACCACTAGAGGGAGCTCATTACATACAGATTATACAGCCACCACTAGAGGGAGCTCACTACATACAGATTATACAGCCACCACTAGAGGGAGTTTACTACATACAGATTATACAGCCACCACTAGAGGAAGCTCACTTCATACAGATTATACAGCCACCACTAGAGGAAGCTCACTACATATATATTATACAGCCACCACTAGAGGGAGCTCACTACATACAGATTATACAGTCACCACTAGAGGGAGCTTACAACATACAGATTATACAGTCACCACTAGAGGAAGCTCACTACATACAGATTATACACCCACCACTATGGGGGCTCACTACTTAAAGATTATACAGTCACCACTAGAGATGGCTCACTACATACAGATTATACAGCCACCACTAGAGGGAGCTCACTACATACAGATTATACAGCCACCACTATGGGAGCTCGCTACATACAGATTATACAGTCACCACTAGGGGGAGCTCACTACATACAGATTATACAGCCACTACTAGGGGGAGCTCACTACATACAGATTATACAGCCACCACTAGGGGGAGCTCACTACATACAGATTATACAGCCACCACTATGGGAGCTCGCTACATACAGATTATACAGTCACCACTAGAGGGAGCTCACTACATACAGATTATACAGCCACCACTAGAGGGAGCTCGCTACATACAGATTATACAGCACTAGAGGGAGCTCACTACATACAGATTATACAGTCACCACTAGAGGGAGCTCACTACATACAGATTATACAGCCACCACTATGGGGGCTCGCTTCAAGTTTTTGCTGGCTTGGTGAATGTTCATCATAAAAATGGCGGTCAAAAATTGAAACCGTAGTGTAACTGAGTGAGGAACGCTCAGAGGCTGAATATAGAAACACAGAAAAACATAATTAAGGTGGATTCACATTTACAGTTTTTGAGGCTGTTTTGTTTATTTTTTAAGCAAAAGACAGAAGTGGGGGAAAAAATCACTGAAATAAAGTGGCCTAAATGGGAGGAACTGCTCAAAAACCCCAAACACTGTAGCGCGTTTCTAGCATGTGGTTCGCTGCTAACGGCAATCCCCAGAAACAATGCATACAATGGAGGATGTCGGCGCGGACTGCATGCACCACAAAGGCATCCTACACAAGACGGAATAATGTGCGGATGGAAATATAAAAATACTTAAATCACTGAAAAAGGTGCACCACAGTGATACGCTGATCATGATGGTGCACCTTTTCCAGTGATTTAAAGACAGAAGTGGATACAAAAGCGAGAAAAAATGGAATTGAAATCTCGATACTTTTCCTCTCTTTTGTTTCCATTTCTATAATGGTTTCTAAAAAAAAATGCATCCAAAGCCGCATGTGTGAATCCATCCTTAGGTCACTTTCACATGCGTTGCATTGAGGCGATTTTTGCAGAGGCAGCCTGTATCACAGGTGCTGTATGTGTATATTCAGGAGCGTGGGAAAGCTGGGTGCTGAGCTGCCCCTTAGTGACCACCCACTTTCCCAGATGCAAACCGGCTGTAGGATTTCTGAGTTATGGTTTCATGTAATGGGGGCAGCGCGTCGGCCCAACTTCCCAGAGTCGCTAATTCCTCTTGGTTGAGTTCACCGTTCACGTCTCTCGCAGCCTGGGGTCCATTGTACAGTGATGTACGACCATCATCCAAGCTTCATTAAATAGAGCCCCCTCCTGATTGCTGATCATTCATCCATCATGACATCTCGCTAAATATGGCAATTACATAAAAGGGCTGTAGGTCTCTCCTGCGGCCATCCCCTCCCCCGCTGGAGACGGCCTGTAGAGTGTACAGTATATATTCCACATATTCTGCAGCCGTGTGTGATGCAGGGAAGAGGGAGGAATGTGCTGCAGCAATTAGAATGACAGAGTCCGTGCTGCACGCCCAGAAGTCCTGCAGTAGTATCGCCCCCTTGTGGACACATTTTCTGAAAAATTTAATTTCATGCACCCAGAGAGGTTGTCATCTTTTTATGATAGAGATCATTATTGCTACCTTATTATCTCCACCTGGTGAGCTACAGAACATTTAACTGACCTTAGAGAGCAGGGGAGGCTAGATCTAGCTGACCTCCATCCTCCTGGTACTGTCCACTCCTTTACCCCCTAAACAGGAGGTCCAAGCACCTGTCAACCCTTCCCCTTCCTATTACTTGTAGATATAAAGAGTGCTATGGCCCCTTCAGGTCTACCCCCTTACCTCTCTTGTTTGCTAATATTGCAGGGTGATTCCATCTCTTGTTTGCCAAAATTGCAGGTTGATGTTCTCTCTTGTATGTTAATATTGCAGGATGGTGGCCTCTCTTGTATGATAATATAGCAGGATGGTGGCCTCTCTTGTATGTTAATATTGCAGGATGGTGGCTTTTCTTGTATGTTAATATTGCAGGATGGTGGCCTCTCTTGTATGATAATATAGCAGGATGGTGGCCTCTCTTGTATGATAATATAGCAGGATGGTGGCCTCTCTTGTATGATAATATTGCAGGTTGATGTTCTCTCTTGTATGTTAATATTGCAGGATGGTGGCCTCTCTTGTATGTTAATATTGCAGGATGGTGGCCTCTCTTGTATGTTAATATTGCAGGATGGTGGCCTCTCTTGTATGTTAATATTGCAGGATGGTGGCCTCTCTTGTATGTTAATATTGCAGGTTGATGTTCTCTTTTGTATGTTAATATTGCAGGATGGTGGCCTCTCTTGTATGTTAATATTGCAGGTTGATGTTCTCTCTTTTATGTTAATATTGCAGGGTGATGGCTCCTCTTGTATGTTAATATTGCAGGATGGTGGCCTCACTTGTATGTTAATATTGCAGGGTGATGTTCTCTCTTTTATGTTAATATTGCAGGATGGTGGCCTCTCTTGTATGTTAATATTGCAGGATGGTGGCCTCTCTTGTATGTTAATATTGCAGGATGGTGGTGGCCTCTCTTGTATGTTAATATTGCAGGATGGTGGCCTCTTGTATGTTAATATTGCAGGGTGATGTTCTCTCTTGTATGTTAATATTGCAGGGTGGTGGCCTCTCTTGTATGTTAATATTGCAGGATGGTGGCCTCTCTTGTATGTTAATATTGCAGGGTGATGTTCTCTCTTGTATGTTAATATTGCAGGGTGGTGGCCTCTCTTGTATGTTAATATTGCAGGATGGTGGCCTCTCTTGTATGTTAATATTGCAGGGTTCATGTTCTCTCTTGTATGTTAATATTGCAGGATGGTGGCCTCTCTTGTATGTTTATATTGCAGGGTGATGTTCTCTCTTGTATGTTAATATTGCAGGGTGATGTTCTCTCTTGTATGTTAATATTGCAGGGTGGTGGCCTCTCTTGTATGTTAATATTGCAGGATGGTGGCCTCTCTTGTATGTTAATATTGCAGGGTGATGTTCTCTCTTGTATGTTAATATTGCAGGTTGATGGCCTCTCTTGTATGTTAATATTGCAGGATGGTGGCCTCTCTTGTATGATAATATTGCAGGGCGGTGGCCTGTTTTGTATGATAATATTGCGGGTTTATGTTCTGTCTTGTCTTGTATGTTAATATTGCAGGGTGGTGGCCTCTCTTGTATGTTAATATTGCAGGATGGTGGCCTCTCTTGTATGTTAATATTGCAGGATGGTGGCCTCTCTTGTATGTTAATATTGCAGGATGGTGGCCTCTCTTGTATGTTAATATTGCAGGGCGGTGGCCTCTCTTGTATGTTAATATTGCAGGATGGTGGCCTCTCTTGTATGTTAATATTGCAGGTTGATGGCCTCTCTTGTATGTTAATATTGCAGGATGGTGGCCTCTCTTGTATGATAATATTGCAGGGCGGTGGCCTGTTTTGTATGATAATATTGCGGGTTTATGTTCTGTCTTGTCTTGTATGTTAATATTGCAGGGTGGTGGCCTCTCTTGTATGTTAATATTGCAGGATGGTGGCCTCTCTTGTATGTTAATATTGCAGGATGGTGGCCTCTCTTGTATGTTAATATTGCAGGATGGTGGCCTCTCTTGTATGTTAATATTGCAGGGTGGTGCCTCTCTTGTATGTTAATATTGCAGGATGGTGGCCTGTCTTGTATGTTAATATTGCAGGGCGGTACTCAAACAGAACCCTCAGTAGAGGATTGAGGTCCCTGCACTCCACAGACCCCATCCCTACAATAAGGTCTGCCTCTGTGTTACATAGGGGGGGGGGGGGGGTGTGTTGACATTTGCAGCTGCCTCCTAATTACAAGAAAATTTGAGCCTAATGAAAAAGGCATAAACGAACCGATTGCTAGAGACTAGCGGGCGGCGGAGTACGCCGGGCCCTGTGTCCCCTCCATTTTGCATTAACCGTGTAGCATTGATCTCTTGATTGGTTAAATGATCCATTAATTGGCTCATTAATCAATAGACGTGTCATGTCCAATTTGCTGAGAGCTTCCATCTATCCATCCATCATAATTATCGATCGCTTTGATTGTGCCCATAAAACTGATGCATTTCAGCCGCTGTGGATCATGTTTTATGCAAACCCATATCATTTATCTGCTTTCATTGAGGCCATTACTGGGGTCATTCACCTCGCGCCTCAGAACGTATTTCTGCAGTGGCGTCAGTTGGCGATACGGTGGCCAGGCTCCGGAGTGGACGAGCTTCCCTCCTGCAGGCAAAGGGACATTAGTGATAAGCTAAGAAGCAACTTAATAACTAAAAAAAAAACAACGTGGATTGTGAAATATGCGCTGCAGAGCCTGGACACTGCACCAAAATGTAAAGGGTTCGTCCAGTCTGATATCAGCCCTTTAATATGATTGGGCAGGAGCTGCCATGTGGGTGTCAACTGCTCTTTTGCACTACAGCAGCCTCTAGAGGGGGAGTGTAGTACTGCAGGCAGCTGATTGAATGAATGTCCATACCTATAATGCATGAATGGATCACACCCCAAGAGCAGGATCTCCTTATGGGGGGCCCTCCTCTGTGACATCCATATGCCAAGGACAGGAGGAGGATGAAGACATCAGATACAGTGTGTGATGAAGAACACGATTCTAATAGACTTTGTGTTTTTATTCCTTTACCATTTTCAAGATATCTTTTTTGTTGCTATTAATGAATGGGATCATTCTTATCATGGTCATGGCTACGAAAGTAATAGCCATAGCCCCTGATATGGGCCTTAGGAGCTAAGGGGGGCATTCTCCTCTCAGGCATGAGGAGCAGAGGCCTACACGTGATGCAAGGGATGATGCTATCACTATGAGTAGTTGTCACGCTCATGTGTGGGAGGAAAACACCACGCCGAACACATGATGAATTTTCAGGGCCTGAGGAAGTTCAAGGCAAAAAGCTACAGGATTAATGATGGCAGTGATCTTATATGGACCAATAAACCTTGGACCCAACTTCCAAGAAGGAACCTTCAACTTAATGTTTCTTGTGGACAACCACACAGAATCCCCCACTCTTAGGTCCGGACCCTTCATACGTTTCCTGTCAGTCACACGTTTATACCTGTTGCCCATATTCATCAAGTTATTTTGAATGTTTCACCATATAGATGACAATGATGACGAAAAACATTCCTCCTCAGGGATACTAGAAGTATCAGAACCAGAAAATGGGCCAAATTGTGGGTAAAACCAATATGCCCCAAAATATGGCGACTTACCAGTGGACTCCTCTCTACGATTGTTTATGGCAAACTGTGCCAAAGATAAAAATGAAGACCTCTCCTCCTGGTTCTCCGAGACAAAACATCTCAAGTAAGTCTCCAGACTCTGATTAGTGCTGAGGATAAACGCTTGAAGAAAAGGACAGTTGCATCCCCAGCCGAGTACAGAATGCCTTCCAGAATCTGGACACAAACTCAGTCCCACGATCCGAGACCACGTCAGAGGGAATGCCATGGAGTTTCACAATATTGTCAACAAACACTTGTGCAAGTGTTTTAGCATTAGGTAGGCCGGGAACGCTATAAAGTGCACCATTTTACTAAAGCGATCAACTTCCACCAGAATAACTGTCTTTCTGAAGAATTAGGTAGATCAGTGATAAAATCTATGTATAAATGAGTCCATGGTCTGGACGAGATGGGAAACGGAAGTAGAGATCCGGAAGGCCGAGTATGTGTCACCTTAGCGGGTGCACAAATACTACAGGCCGACACAGTCCTTAACACACTTAAGCAACCCCGGCCACCAGAATCTACAAGAGATGAGGTCGGCAGTGGATCTACTCCCAGGGTGTCCCGTAAGAACCGTGCAGTGATGTTCCTCAAACACCTTGAGACACAATTCCAATGGCACAAACAATTTCCCAGAGGGACACGAATTCAGTGCGTCTCCCTGGGCCTCTAACACCTTCACCTCTCAGTCAGAGTAAAGAGCGGATATCACCACCCCTCCGACAGTATAGGACTCGGATTTTCAAAATCCCCACCTCCAGGAAAACTACATGACAAGGCATCTGCCGTGACGTTCTTAACCCCAGGACGATAGGTGACAATGAAATTGAATCTGGTGAAAAAAAAGACCATCTGGTCTGCTTTGGGTTCAGTCATTTAGCCAACTCCAGCTAAGCCGGATTTTTGTAATCAGTGAACACCATGATTGGATGAATCGCCCCTTCCAACCAATGATGACATTTCTCAAAAGCCAACTTAATGGCCAGTAACTCTCTGTTCCCCACATCATAATTTCTCTCTGCGGCAGAGAGTTTTTTAGAGAAAAATGCACATGGTCGCCATTTACCAGGTGACGGGCCCTGCGATAAAACTGCTACTACCCCCACCTTGGACACGTCCACTTACCATCCAGCTGCACCAATATAGGGGTGGAAGAGAAGCATTCCTTAACCGCAGAAAAGGCTAGCAGCGCCGAATCAGACCACACTGAGACATCTGTCCCTTACTTAGTCATGTCATTTAAGGGTTTTACTATTGTCGAATAGTTCTGAATTTTTTACGGTAATAATTGGTGAACCCTAAAAAACGCATAAGAGCCTTCAGATTTTCAGGTCGATCCCAGTCCAATACAGCATGGACTTTCTCTGGATCCATTCAAAAACCTGAAGATGACAGCAGGTAGTCTAAGAATTGCACCTCTGGTACAGCAAAAACACACTTCTCTAATTTTGCCTACAATTTATTGTCCTTTAGGATCTGTAACACCTGTCTAACGTGATCCTGATGTGTCTCCACGTCTGGAGAATAAATTAGTATGTCATCCAAATACACGACTACAAACCTCCTCACAAGGTGATGAAAAATGTCATTCACAAAATGCTGGAAAACCGCAGGAGCATTGGTCAACCTAAAAGGCATGACCAGTTCTCAAAGTGACCCTCTGGGGTATTAAAAGCCGTCTTCCATTCATCCCCTTCCTTCATCCTGACCAGATTATATCCCCCCTTAAGTCTAACTTGGAGAACACCTTGGCACCAACAATCTGGTTAAACAAATCAGGAATCAAAGGAAGGGGGTAAGGATCATGGACAGTATTCCGATTGAGCTCACGGAAATCCAGACATGGCCAAAGACCTCCGTCCTTTTTTTTAACAAAGAAAAACCCTGCTGCCACTGGAGACTTGGAAGGTCTTATGTGTCCTTTAGCCAAACTCTCGGTAATATAATCTATCGTGGCCGGTCTTTCGGGTCTAGAAAAGTTATGCAACCTAGATTTGGGTAACTTAGCTCCGGGAATAAGCTTGATAGGACAATCATATTTCCATTGCGGAACTAAATCCTGGCATCCAGTCTCAGAAAATATATCGGCAAAATCAGATATAGAAGAGGATAATGTTTTAGTGGTTAAAGAAGAAGAAAGATGTATTCAGACAATTGTCAACGCAATAATCAGCCCAATCCAGAATCTGTCTAGCTTGACAATCGATGGTTGGATTGTGCCCTTCAACATAAAGCACGAGATGAATTCCTGATGAAAGTCACCCACTCTTAATCTGATGTCATGCACCACTTGAGATAAACACTTCTGAGTTAGAGGTGCAGAATCAATAGCAAAAATGGAAATGTTTTTCTCTAATGCACTTGGAGACAACAAGTGCATAAGGACGAACTGAGCATCAATCAGGTTCACCCCTGCCCCACTGTCCATAAACACCTCAATCCCCACAGTCTTGGACTCTAGCGCCACCTCGGCAGCCAGGACAAATCGGGTACTAGCAGTTAAAGACAAATGCACATTCTCTAACTCTCCTCTCACCCCTCCAAGAGTCAGATGGGAATTAGACGTCCCCTTTTTTTTCTTTTTGACGCTGAATGCATGGACATGCATCTATAAAATGTCCTTTCTGTCCACAGAAAAAACACACTCCCTTTCTACGATCAGTATGCTTAAAAGCAGATCCAGGAGTAGCTCCCCCTAATTGCATGGGTTCGTCCCCAGACATAAACCCAGGAGTATTTTCACCCAAAGTGTCAGAGGATATGTGTATGCCCTTAGAGTGGGGCCCCTAGATCTCGCTCTCAGGCATCTATCAGTGCGTATAGCCAGTGACATCACTGTGTTTATTATCCCTGTACTGTGACATCACTGTGTTTATTATCTCTGTACTGTGACATCACTGTGTGTATTATCCCTGTACTGTGACATCACTGTGTTTATTATCCCTGTACTGTGATATCACTGTGTTTATTATCCCTGTACTGTGACATCACTGTGTGTATTATCCCTGTACTCTGACATCACTGTGTTTATTATCCCTGTACTGTGACATCACTGTGTTTATTATCCCTGTACTGTGACATCACTGTGTTTATTATCCCTGTACTGTGACATCACTGTGTTTATTATCTCTGTACTGTGACATCACTGTGTGTATTATCCCTGTACTCTGACATCACTGTGTTTATTATCCCTGTACTGTGACATCACTGTTTATTATCCCTGTACTGTGACATCACTGTGTTTATTATCTCTGTACTGTGACATCACTGTGTTTATTATCTCTGTACTGTGACATCACTGTGTTTATTATCCCTGTACTGTGACATCACTGTGTGTTATTATCTCTGTACTGTGACATCACTGTGTGTATTATCCCTGTACTCTGACATCACTGTGTTTATTATCCCTGTACTGTGACATCACTGTGTTTATTATCCCTGTACTGTGACATCACTGTGTTTATTATCCCTGTACTGTGACATCACTGTGTTTATTATCTCTGTACTGTGACATCACTGTGTTTATTATCCCTGTACTGTGACATCACTGTGTTTATTATCTCTGTACTGTGACATCACTGTGTTTATTATCCCTGTACTGTGACATCACTGTGTTTATTATCCCTGCACTGTGACATCACTGTGTTTATTATCTCTGTCCTGTGACATCACTATGTTTATTATCCCTGTACTGTGACATCACTGTCTTTATGATCCCTGTACTGTGACATCACTGTGTGTATCATCCCTGTACTGTGACATCACTGTGTTTATTATCTCTGTACTGTGACATCACTGTGTTTATTATCTCTGTACTGTGACATCACTGTGTGTATTATCCCTGTACTGTGACATCACTGTGTGTATTATCTCTGTACTGTGACATCACTGTGTGTATTATCCCTGTACTGTGACATCACTGTGTTTATTATACATGTACTGTGACATCACTGTGTTTATTATCTCTGTACTGTGACATCACTGTGTTTATTATCTCTGTACTGTGACATCACTGTGTTTATTATCCCTGTACTGTGACATCACTGTGTTTATTATCTCTGTCCTGTGACATCACTATGTTTATTATCCCTGTACTGTGACATCACTGTGTTTATTATCCCTGTACTGTGACATCACTGTGTTTATCATCCCTGTACTGTGACATCACTGTGTTTATTATCTCTGTACTGTGACATCACTGTGTTTATTATCTCTGTACTGTGACATCACTGTGTGTATTATCCCTGTACTGTGACATCACTGTGTTTATTATCTCTGTACTGTGACATCACTGTGTGTATTATCCCTGTACTGTGACATCACTGTGTTTATTATCCCTGTACTGTGACATCACTGTGTTTATTATCTCTGTACTGTGACATCACTGTGTTTATTATCTCTGTACTGTGACATCACTGTGTTTATTATCCCTGTACTGTGACATCACTGTGTTTATTATCCCTGTACTGTGACATCACTGTGTTTATTATCTCTGTACTGTGACATCACTGTGTTTATTATCTCTGTACTGTGACATCACTGTGTGTATTATCCCTGTACTGTGACATCACTGTGTGTATTATCCCTGTACTGTGACATCACTGTGTTTATTATTCCTGTACTGTGACATCACTGTGTTTATTATCTCTGTACTGTGACATCACTGTGTGTATTATCCCTGTACTGTGACATCACTGTGTTTATTATCTCTGTACTGTGACATCACTGTGTGTATTATCCCTGTACTGTGACATCACTGTGTTTATTATCTCTGTACTGTGACATCACTGTGTTTATTATCTCTGTACTGTGACATCACTGTGTTTATTATCTCTGTACTGTGACATCACTGTGTTATTATCTCTGTACTGTGACATCACTGTGTTTATTATCTCTGTACTGTGACATCACTGTGTTTATTATCTCTGTACTGTGACATCACTGTGTTTATTATCTCTGTACTGTGACATCACTGTGTTTATTATCCCTGTACTGTGACATCACTGTGTGTATTATCCCTGTACTGTGACATCACTGTGTTTATTATCTCTGTACTGTGACATCACTGTGTGTATTATCTCTGTACTGTGACATCACTGTGTTTATTATCCCTGTACTGTGACATCACTGTGTTTATTATCTCTGTACTGTGACATCACTGTGTTTATTATCTCTGTACTGTGACATCACTGTGTTTATTATCCCTGTACTGTGACATCACTGTGTTTATTATCCCTGTACTGTGACATCACTGTGTTTATTATCTCTGTACTGTGACATCACTGTGTTTATTATCTCTGTACTGTGACATCACTGTGTTTATTATCCCTGTACTGTGACATCACTGTGTTTATTATCTCTGTACTGTGACATCACTGTGTGTATTATCTCTGTACTGTGACATCACTGTGTTTATTATCTCTGTACTGTGACATCACTGTGTTTATTATCCCTGTACTGTGACATCACTGTGTTTATTATCTCTGTACTGTGACATCACTGTGTTTATTATCTCTGTACTGTGACATCACTGTGTTTATTATCTCTGTACTGTGACATCACTGTGTTTATTATCTCTGTACTGTGACATCACTGTGTTTATTATCTCTGTACTGTGACATCACTGTGTTTATTATCCCTGTACTGTGACATCACTGTGTTTATTATCTCTGTACTGTGACATCACTGTGTTTATTATCTCTGTACTGTGACATCACTGTGTTTATTATCTCTGTACTGTGACATCACTGTGTTTATTATCCCTGTACTGTGACATCACTGTGTTTATTATCTCTGTACTGTGACATCACTGTGTGTATTATCCCTGTACTGTGACATCACTGTGTTTATTATCTCTGTACTGTGACATCACTGTGTTTATTATCTCTGTACTGTGACATCACTGTGTTTATTATCTCTGTACTGTGACATCACTGTGTTTATTATCCCTGTACTGTGACATCACTGTGTTTATTATCTCTGTACTGTGACATCACTGTGTTTATTATCTCTGTACTGTGACATCACTGTGTTTATTATCCCTGTACTGTGACATCACTGTGTTTATTATCTCTGTACTGTGACATCACTGTGTTTATTATCCCTGTACTGTGACATCACTGTGTTTATTATCTCTGTACTGTGACATCACTGTGTTTATTATCTCTGTACTGTGACATCACTGTGTTTATTATCTCTGTACTGTGACATCACTGTGTTTATTATCTCTGTACTGTGACATCACTGTGTTTATTATCTCTGTACTGTGACATCACTGTGTTTATTATCTCTGTACTGTGACATCACTGTGTTTATTATCTCTGTACTGTGACATCACTGTGTTTATTATCTCTGTACTGTGACATCACTGTGTTTATTATCTCTGTACTGTGACATCACTGTGTTTATTATCTCTGTACTGTGACATCACTGTGTGTATTATCTCTGTACTGTGACATCACTGTGTTTATTATCTCTGTACTGTGACATCACTGTGTTTATTATCTCTGTACTGTGACATCACTGTGTTTATTATCTCTGTACTGTGACATCACTGTGTTTATTATCTCTGTACTGTGACATCACTGTGTTTATTATCTCTGTACTGTGACATCACTGTGTTTATTATCTCTGTACTGTGACATCACTGTGTTTATTATCTCTGTACTGTGACATCACTGTGTTTATTATCTCTGTACTGTGACATCACTGTGTTTATTATCCCTGTACTGTGACATCACTGTGTTTATTATCTCTGTACTGTGACATCACTGTGTTTATTATCTCTGTACTGTGACATCACTGTGTTTATTATCTCTGTACTGTGACATCACTGTGTTTATTATCTCTGTACTGTGACATCACTGTGTTTATTATCTCTGTACTGTGACATCACTGTGTTTATTATCTCTGTACTGTGACATCACTGTGTTTATTATCCCTGTACTGTGACATCACTGTGTTTATTATCTCTGTACTGTGACATCACTGTGTTTATTATCTCTGTACTGTGACATCACTGTGTTTATTATCTCTGTACTGTGACATCACTGTGTTTATTATCCCTGTACTGTGACATCACTGTGTTTATTATCTCTGTACTGTGACATCACTGTGTTTATTATCTCTGTACTGTGACATCACTGTGTCTATTATCTCTGTACTGTGACATCACTGTGTTTATTATCTCTGTACTGTGACATCACTGTGTTTATTATCTCTGTACTGTGACATCACTGTGTGTATTATCTCTGTACTGTGACATCACTGTGTTTATTATCTCTGTACTGTGACATCACTGTGTTTATTATCCCTGTACTGTGACATCACTGTGTGTATTATCCCTGTACTGTGACATCACTGTGTTTATTATCCCTGTACTGTGACATCACTGTGTTTATTATCTCTGTACTGTGACATCACTGTGTGTATTATCTCTGTACTGTGACATCACTGTGTGTATTATCTCTGTACTGTGACATCACTGTGTTTATTATCTCTGTACTGTGACATCACTGTGTTTATTATCCCTGTACTGTGACATCACTGTGTTTATTATCTCTGTACTGTGACATCACTGTGTTTATTATCCCTGTACTGTGACATCACTGTGTTTATTATCTCTGTACTGTGACATCACTGTGTTATTATCTCTGTACTGTGACATCACTGTGTTTATTATCTCTGTACTGTGACATCACTGTGTTTATTATCTCTGTACTGTGACATCACTGTGTCTATTATCTCTGTACTGTGACATCACTGTGTGTATTATCTCTGTACTGTGACATCACAGTGTGTATTATCCCTGTACTGTGACATCACTGTGTTTATTATCCCTGTACTGTGACATCACTATTTATTATCTCTGTACTGTGACATCACTGTGTTTATTATCTCTGTACTGTGACATCACTGTTTATTATCCCTGTACTGTGACATCACTGTGTCTATTATCTCTGTACTGTGACATCACTGTGTGTATTATCTCTGTACTATGACATCACTGTGTTTATTATCCCTGTACTGTGACATCGCTGTGTGTATTATCTCTGTACTGTGACATCACTGTGTTTATTATCTCTGTACTGTGACATCACTGTGTTTATTATCCCTGTACTGTGACATCGCTGTGTGTATTATCTCTGTACTGTGACATCACTGTGTTTATTATCTCTGTACTGTATCATCACTGTGTGTATTATCTCTGTACTATGACATCACTGTGTTTATTATCCCTGTACTGTGACATCGCTGTGTGTATTATCTCTGTACTGTGACATCACTGTGTTTATTATCTCTGTACTGTGACATCACTGTGTTTATTATCTCTGTACTGTGACATCACTGTGTTTATTATCCCTGTACTGTGACATCACTGTGTGTATTATCCCTGTACTGTGACATCACTGTGTTTATTATCTCTGTACTGTGACATCACTGTGTTTATTATCCCTGTACTGTGACATCACTGTGTATTATCTCTGTACTGTGACATCACTGTGTTTATTATCTCTGTACTGTGACATCACTGTGTTTATTATCTCTGTACTGTGACATCACTGTGTCTATTATCTCTGTACTGTGACATCACTGTGTGTATTATCTCTGTACTGTGACATCACAGTGTGTATTATCCCTGTACTGTGACATCACTGTGTTTATTATCCCTGTACTGTGACATCACTGTGTTTATTATCACTGTGTTTATTATCCCTGTACTGTGACATCACTGTTTATTATCTCTGTACTGTGACATCACTGTGTTTATTATCCCTGTACTGTGACATCGCTGTGTGTATTATCCCTGTACTGTGACATCACTGTGTTTATTATCTCTGTACTGTGACATCACTGTGTGTATTATCTCTGTACTGTGACATCACTGTGTTTATTATCCCTGTTCTGTGACATCACTGTGTTTATTATCCCTGTACTGTGACATCACTGTGTTTATTATCTCTGTACTGTGACATCACTGTTTATTATCCCTGTACTGTGACATCACTGTGTGTATTATCTCTGTACTGTGACATCACAGTGTGTATTATCCCTGTACTGTGACATCACTGTGTTTATTATCCCTATACTGTGACATCACTGTGTTTATTATCTCTGTACTGTGACATCACTGTGTTTATTATCTCTGTACTGTGACATCGCTGTGTGTATTATCTCTGTACTGTGACATCACAGTGTGTATTATCCCTGTACTGTGACATCGCTGTGTGTATTATCCCTGTACTGTGACATCACTGTGTGTATTATCCCTGTACTGTGACATCACTGTGTTTATTATCTCTGTACTGTGACATCACTGTTTATTATCCCTGTACTGTGACATCACTGTGTTTATTATCCCTGTACTGTGACATCACTGTGTTTATTATCCCTGTACTGTGACATCACTGTGTTTATTATCTCTGTACTGTGACATCACTGTGTGTATTATCTCTGTACTGTGACATCACTGTGTCTATTATCTCTGTACTGTGACATCACTGTGTGTATTATCCCTCTGCATTTAGGAAACTGAAATAGTCATAGTGTTTTCATGCTGCTCACAGTTTTCCTCTGGGTCGCCATGGGTTCGGTTCTTGTTTGGTTCTTCCCTGGCACAGTCCGGCTCATGAACAGCAGCAGTTTTTGCCTACACTGATACATTGTGATAAATCCTCTGCTGGGATTTGTACACAATATTGTAGTGAGCCGCCCTCAGGGGGTGTTCGGAGCATTGAGAGCCCCCTCCAGTAGGGAACCCATTAATGAAAGGCATCAGTACAGCTTTGTGCAGTGAGCCCCACGCTCAGGATCTTTAGGCCCATTGTAGTCGCCAACTTTTCGGTGTCACCGTGGTCTCCTACAGGTCTGTGCTGTGCAGAAGGTTTCCCCCTCTGGGAAATGCGGATCTGCTGGAGATGATGGGTGTTGTGGGTTTTCAGCGTTTCTGTTTTGCTTTATGTCACAACATTGCTTCGTCCAACAGATGGGATCCAGACAGCAGATTACCTCCGCCAACTGTCAGACTGCGAAGAGGAAACATACAGATGTAGCAGAGCTGAAGGTGTCAGTTAACTCTTTCCAGCTGACACCTTTATGGTTTCCCTGTGATATGAAGAGCAGCGGATGACAAATTCAGCCCTGCTACATCTCAGTATAAAGACTGCAAATTTTTGTCAAAGGATCTCTTTGTGTTCCCCTGTTTCCTGTGGGTATCTCCCACGGGTCCAAGCTTCACTGCCTTATAACATGTCAGCTATTATTAGGAGCTGTGAGTGGAATCACCCTACTTTTTACTGCTGAGGGTTTGTTACAGTTGTGTCCAGTCCAGCTAATCCTGACATATACATCCTGAACTGCAGACTGACACATTTTATCTGGACTGAGACATTGTAAGGGCTCATGCACACAAACGTATTTTTTGTCCGTATCCGACTTGCATTTTTCCAATTGGATGCAGACCCATTGACTTCAATGAGGCTGTAGAAGATGCGGACAGCACTCCGTGTTGCTTCTATAGAGGGCTGTGCGGAACACACACAACCAGTATCTGTGTTTTGCAAATCCGCAATTTGTGGCCTGCAAAAACGCCTACGGTCGTGTGCATGAGCCCTATCAGTCTATCAGGACAGGAGAGCGTTTTGTGCTGATGTGTTTAGCTCACAGAGGATTGCTCAGATGCAATAGTAACAACCCCTCAGCTGTGTGAGGAGGAGCTGTGTCAGCTGAGGTTTCCATTCACTGAGAGTAAGCAAAGGTTTTGACAATGGACAAAAAAATGAAACAAGCTACTGTATATTCTTGCTACTATTCTTTAGGAATCCTGGTGGTGAATGTACACTTGTCTTTCTTACTTATTATTTTCCTGTATCACGTCTCCAGTCACACACAGAGCTGCGCTCAGAATGCTGCTGTTTGCCCTTAGATATCATATTCAGCTAAGGCTGTAGGCCTAAGCTCTGTGAAAGGCCTTATTCACACGTCCGTAGTGTTTTGCGGATCCGCAACACACCTTGCCACCAGCCCTATAGAGATGCCTATACTTGTCCGCAACTGCGGGCAAGAATAGGACATGCTCTATATTTTTGCGGAGCCGCCGTCTGGAAGATCGGCGGCGCGCTCCGCAAATGCGGATGCGGAGAGCACAGTGTGTGCTCTCCGCATCCATCACGTCCCCATTCAAAATGAATGGGCCCGCACCGGTTCCGCAAATTTGCGGAACGGGTGCGGACGTAGATTGTGGACGTGTGAATTAGGCGTAAGTCTACATGCACATGGCAGTTGTTTTTTGCTGTCCGCAAATCGCGGATCCGTCTTCCTTTTTTTTAAACATCCACATCTGTTTCAAGTGTCCGCAAATTTTGTAGGTTGTGTTTCCGTGTGTCTTCCGTTTTTTTTGAGGATCCACAAAAAAAACTGAAGGCTTGAAACAGTTTCTTAAATTACCTGTACAAGTACCCTGGTTTCCAAGCAACCATCCGCAACGGTTTCCGTTGGTCATCCGCATTTTTTGCGCACCCATTGACTTCTAACCGTTTTATGCGGACAAGAATAGGACATGCCATATTTTTTTTGCGGATGTGAAATGCGGACAGTGGATGCGGACAGGCAATGGAAGTGGCATCCGCATTTTTAATCGATCCATAGAAATGAACGGGAAACCATCGGATCCGCAAAAAAAAAACGGAACAGAGGCCGCAAAAAAACACTGCCGTGTGCATGTGGGCTGACTGTCCTCTCACAGGTACTCTTGAATAACAGGAAACCAACAGGAGTGCAGCTCTGGATGTGACTGAGGATGATTCGACTCACGCTGAGTGCAGAGCGGGGTATTTACAGATACACTCCTCATTTTGTGCACAATTAATTTGTGTTTTTAAACGGCATAAAATGGTCTTTTTGTGATTATTCCTCAATTGTTATCGTTTTCACCTTGTAGTCTCTTCCTGCATTCGCTTCGTGTGGATTCCCGGCCCCATGTTGAGGCGAATCCGATGACTTCCGATGAATTGTTCTTCTCACTTCTCCATAGGCTCGTTAATTAACCCACGCTGCTCCCGAGACCCCTATTATTTACACTGCACGACACATCCTAATGAGGGTATACAGGAGCCGCGCCATTGCGCTTTTTTCATGTTCACATCTCCCGCCTTCGCTGACTTTTCCTGCCATGCAGTTTTGGGATTTTATTCCGCATTTGTATTTTTCCTGCACAAACGCTGTTTCCTGAATTTTATTACTTTGCGTTCAGGGGGAATAAAACTCCAAATGTTGTTTTTGCGAATGATTTTGGGTTGAGATAAAGTTGTTCACGCTGTGGAAAAGAACAGAATGGAGGGAGGATTGTTCTGCTCCGGTGGAAATCTGCAGACTTTTTGCTGACACTGTATCATGAGTTATACTCTAGTCCAGTGTTTCCCAACCAGTGTGCCTCCAGCTGTTGCAAAACTACAACTCCCAGCATGCCCAGACAGCCTTAGGCTGTGCAGGCATGCTGGGAGTTGTAGTTTTGCAACAGCTGGAGGCACACTGGTTGGGAAACACTGCTCTAGTCACATCTAAAGCAGCTGACAATATTCTGTTTGTCGCTATGTGGAAGGTGCCTACAGTTTATTTGATGTTCAGCCAGTGTCTTTCTAGCTGTTGCTGTCCGAGTTTTTTGCGTATTTGTTTCCAAATACGCCCATTACAGTCTATGGGAGATCATCAAAAATGCAGAGAGAAAAGAATACACATGTGCATCCTGATGAAATCCTGAAGCAATACTGATGGTATATCAGCTGGAATCCATGCATAATCCAGAGCCAGAATACTGATGGTTTCAGTACACTTGAGTGAAAGCGACCATCCTCTTTCATGGAGACTGCGGTCACCTGTACACCTGCAGCTCCTTCTGTCTTCTTAAGTACTACTTGGTGGGTGATAAATGGGACAGCTGTGATTACAGGGAACATGGCGGGGGACGCCTGCGAGAGTAACTGAGCTGAATATAAAGCTGAATTAAAGTGACCGCTATTTGGTTCCGACCCCTAGTACTTTGGGAGTTTGCTTAGAGGCACTGTAACCCCCCCCCCCTCCCTGTTATAATATGTTACCTGCTCCTGCAATGTTATAAAATACCTTGTATTTCAGTTTCTGACTATTTTTAACTCCTCTGCTCGTTGTCAGTGAATGGAAATAGTAATCAAGGCTGAATAAACACTCTTCCAAACCTAATATGGCTCACTGCAGAAATATTGCTACAATTGTATCCAGTCTAGACAATCCTCTTAGATATAAACATCCTGGACTCCAGACTGATACATTAAGGGTACCTTCACACTAGCGGCAGGGGAGTCCGTCAGGCTGTGAATAGCCTTTCGGATCTGTCCTGCCGCTAGTTCACGTGTGCCCCCGGACTGCCGCTCCGTCCCTATTCACTATAATAGGGGCGATGGCGGAGTTTCGGCGGCAGCACGGCAGTCTGTCATGGGTAATTTACAATAATTCCTCTGTACATGGGCTCTCCTTGTGCGCACAGTATTCTGTGGTTCTGGGGGTTGGTATTGACCATGAATATTGTGGTACGTTTATGCTCATCAGAATATATTAACTGATAATAGGAGTTATTGTCCTTATTTACACCGTGAGCTGCGGGTCTTCAGCGTTACTATAGGCGTCCCTGACATATTCTCCCCTCCAGTAATGCCGCTTTTAATCTGCACAATCACTGTTTTAATTCCATGTAATAAACATGTATTGTGCTGCATATTGCCTTGTTTTGTATGTTTAGCTGCACTGATACAGTGTAACAAACTATCAGGGCAGGTGACGTAAATAATCTGGACTGACTGATATGCGTAATATGATAATGTACAGAATATGTGCTTTCTGTTACAATTAGACATCATTTCTGCTTGCTCTCAGTGAATTGAAATGATCTATTTTTCAGCTAGAGGTTGGAAATCTCTACAGACCTAACACTTCTCAGAGCTGAGGGTTTGCTACAATTGTATCATGCTTAGACAATCCTCTAAACAGCCTAGGCTCCATCATACCAAACTATCGGAACAAGAGAGAGATTGGTGCTGCTGGTGATGCGTTTATCTCACCTTGCATTATCTGGATACATTGTAACAAACCCTCTGTTGTGAGAAGTATTAGGTGAGGGTGGGCCTCGCCCTTTGTTACCAATAAATGTTTCCGTTCACTTTCAGTAAGCAAAGATCTTGGAAATGTCTAGGAATTGCAATATAGACCTTTCCTTGCCTGACGGATCTGCCCAGTGGTATTGATTCTGCCATTCTGGACTCTGGAAAAGCTGGGTGACCACCCCTGTGGGAGCCGCCATATTGGTTTCCCCAAGCTTTCCCAGAATCAAATAATCATCCAAATGGATTTTTAAAGAGATTCCTTAGATTGACGCTCTGGCGTCTGACGTGTGAGATATCTGGATGGAAAGTCTCTCCGCTGGGAGTTATCCTCCCTCTTCTGCCTGTTATTTTTAGGTTATCTCTTTTTTATTATGGTACGGAGGTCATCGGGGACACGGAAACGCACTGTAATATTGCGGGGTCCGTACAGCTGACCCCTCAATAAGTCAGACATCCACATTCCTCAGTGACTGCAGATGTGCTGTTCAGGACCCCAGCTAATGAACAACAACCCTCAATATCCCTCCTCCCCATGATAGCGTTATACACAATTCCCGCCAATTAGTACAATTCATGAACCCCCAGTAAAGATCCGAAATTACTTGAGTCGTCTTCTATTTGATGGTTTCTCCATTACTTGAGCCAAACTTAGAGCTGGAATATAGGGACACAAGCTCTGGGGCCCCACTGCCTCCAAAACTACCACAGACTTCAGTGGAGAGGATCATCTTAACTGCATGCAACAGGGGCCAAACTGTTTGCTTGGGGCCTCCAACAACCATGATCTGGCTTTTCATATGGGAACTTAGCTACAGTGTAACTGTGCCGTGATGGCTGACCTCCGGGACTCCAGCTGTGGTAAAACTACCACTCCCAAGATGTTCACCTGCTTGGCTGTTCTCAGAGCTTCATAGAAATAAATGGAGCATGCTGGGAGTCGTAGTTTCAGCACAGCTCGAGGGTGCAGTCGCACTTGGACCCTGGATCCTAAGACCCCTAAGGGGCCTCAAAGATCCCTCTGTCCTGCTAGAAATGAAGTGTCATAATTGAGGGGCCCTGTTACAGGTGGTAGGTCAGGGCCCAGGACCAGACTCTGTAGAAGGCAGAGGTCTTGGTCATCATGATTATTATAGAATATCTCTATCACCCATCAGTACCAGGCTGGGGTCCCCGGGGTCCAGCAGAGGATATGATTTTGAGGGCCCCTCCATCTATACATGATGTGCCCCCTATATCTGCACAGTATTCTTTGCTGCTATCATTGTACACAGGACTGATCACCAATGAGATCCAGTAGATTCCAACGGAATCATCCCATGAGAAAAACATCGCAGTGGGAAGGGACTGCAACTAAGTCTCCTCCAGATGGAGTAGTCCTAGGCTGAGGCCCAGTATTGTGTCAGAGCCTGGGCCCACCGGTGCGTTTATCTGACCCGTCTCGGACCATGCGTGTTGTGTTCCTTCAGATGGAGGGTCTTCAGGTTCCTCAATATTGTATGCAAGGTTTCAAACACCTTCAAAACATGATACATCGGAAGTCTGATCTGCATTTTGGAGCGCTCCGTTCATTTACGCTTTCTGTCCATTGACAATGAATAGGGACAAAACTGAGGCGTTTTTTTTCCGATATTGAGACCCTTATGACGGATCTCAATACCGGAAAATATTAACGCTAGTGTGAAAGTAGCCTAAGGCCTCATGCACACGACCGTTGTTTGTTTCCGTGTCTATTCCGTTTTTTTTCACGGATAGGATGCTTCCCCATTCATTTCAATGGGTCCGTCAAAAAATACGGATGGTCAACCGTTTTTGTTTCGCATCCGTGGTTACATTCCGTCAAAAAAATAGAGCATGTCCTTTTTTTTCCTGTTTACGGACAAGGAGAGGCATTATTACAATGGATCTGCCATAAAAATGGATCCACCCCAAAAAATGGTCCGCCATCCGTTTTTTTGGGCGGACGCAAAATTTGCGAACGGAACGGATGCGGAAACAAACAACGGTCGTGTGCATGAGGCCTTAGTTGTTCCCTACATTAGAGCAGCGGAGTCTTTGTGTTTCGTTCTTCTTCACCACAGGGTTTAGAAAAGCACAAGAGTCGAAAAAAAGATGATGGTTTTTACTTTATATCCTTTTATCGGAATATCTGGTCAATCCGACAGGAACAGGCACGGTCAGAGCAGCAGAAAATAAAATCAATCTTCAATGATTCTTTGTGGAGTGAGAGACTGAGAGGAGCTTAAAGATTCCATTTAATTGAACTGCCGTATCGTGTGAGACGACCGCGCGCAGTCTTGATACGCGACCAGAGAGTTGTCAGGGGGCAAAGTGAAAACTCGCTAAGCTGCTCTTTGTATAGATGAGAGAGTTGGAAACAACAGGGAAGCGAGAAGAACTTGAGTTTGTGGATAGAATTCCAGCGTCACGTCAAGCACTGACTCGTGGTCTGATCGATAGTCCTATAGTTTCATAACATAGTCAGTATTCTAATGCTCAGGCCAGTCTGATGACATCACCATACTTCTGACATCATTGCACTGTATGCAGTAGTGAAGAGGGGTCCTACTTAGGGCCCCATGGTGTACTGGCTCCAAAGCAAAGGCAGCCTTGTTCTTGGGCCCTTGAGCACTGTCCAGTGGTAGAATGGAGTGACAGTAACCATCAGGAGACTCTGTGGAGTCCACGTCTCTAGAAGTCCCATGCTCCTTCAAGGCCATGTCCTGTTCCGTGGACTCTATACCGCTGCACAGTCCTCTCTATCTCCTCCCAGCTTTAATTCCTATGATCATTGCACAAAGCAAACAGTCAGAACAAAGCTGGAGACGGGTGATGACTGGTGAATAACCGGTACATTCCTAGGTATGAATGATTAACCCCTACACTGCCCTGGATCCCCAGGAATATTGGCATAACCCTTTTTCCGCCCTAGACCACCAATAATTCTTTCACTGCCCTAGACAACCAGACATTTGGACATCACTGTACATTAGCCCGTTCTCTGACCCAGACCACCAGGAATTTTAAAGGTATACCTTTCTCTGACCTACATCACCAATGGTACCGCCATTAGTTCTATCTCTGCCCCAGACCACTAGGCATCCTGGCATTAATTCTTTATTTGCCCTGGGCCACCAAAAATACTAATATTACCTATTCTTTGCCATCGACATTAACCCTTTTATTGGCCTAGATCTCAAGAGATTGTGTTATTAACCCCTTTTCTGCTCTAGACTATCAGGGATGCTGAACTTAGCCCCATTACTGCCCTGCACCACCAGGGATGCCATTATCAACCTTTTCTATGAGGCATACTGATAATAACCCCCTTCTGAGCCCCAATCCACTTAGAATTTTAACAGAAACACCTTCTATGCTATAGACCACCAGGGATACAGACATTAACCCCTGAATTTATTTTAGAAGCAGCACCGCACCCGTCTATGGGTTGTGTCTGGTATTGCAGCTCAGCAGTGTGGACTGGTGTCATGGTTTCTGCTGAGTGGGATGAACCAGGAACAAGCCTGTGGAGCATAGTGAGGCAGTCTACTCTATGGGAGATACAACTTTTTGTTAACGCTTGACTATATGTTGCTAGATGGACAATGGTTGCTAGGCAACCTGAATTTACAGCGAGAATGGAGAATGCACTTATGGAAGGGCTGGAGATGTGAGCTCTGATAGAAGACTGTAATATTCTAATGATACGGCATATTCGCTTCCTACAAGAGGAGACTAATTATTTTGGGTGGGGGGTTTCTCGGTCCCTAGTAGTAAATTACCCTATTGTCATATCAGCTCTTGTGGCGGTATATAGCAAGCAGACACCATTCGTTTTTTTTACCTGGCAGATTCGCTGGGCCTGCCTTTCGGCGCTGTGACTCTTGCTTTTTGATGTTTTTCACCTTGTATCATTTGGCTTCTAATTTAATAAATTGTATTCAGACCCAAAATGCATCATTTTCACAGGCAGGGTGCAACAAAGGTAACGCCATGATCAATGTGGAGATGTAAATGCGGCAGAGCTGGGTTTGTTAGATGTAGCAAAGCTGAATTTGCCAAGGATGTCAAGTTTAATAAATCAGGGGGTGAGGCCTTTGCGACACAGAGAATGATATAGCAGGGCTGACTTTGTCAAATGTTACAGATCCAAATTCAAACAGATGTGGTTGACTATTTCTGATATAGAAGGACTCGGCTTGTCAGATGCAGAAGAGTTGAGATTCCAGGTGCAGTAGTATTGTGTTTGTCAACTTTAGTAGAGGCGGGTTAGGCAGATTCAGCAGAGCTGACATTGTCAATTCCATTAGTACTGAGTTTCTTAGAGCAGCATTTGTCATTTGGAGTTTGATGTTACTGAACTGAGAGCATCGTGTATTATACAGCCATGTTTCCCAGTTTTCAACTAAGCTGAGTTTGACTAATGTAGTAGTATTAGGGTACTTTCACACTTGCGTTGGTGCGGATCCATCTGTTTATTTGCACAGACGGATCCGCACCTATAATGCAAACATTTGTATCCGTTCAGAACGGATCCGTTTGCATTAGTCAAAAGAAAAATGACAAAGTCCAAAACGGATCCGTTCTGAATTACATTGAAAGTCAATAGGGAACGGATCCGTTTTCAAATGCACCAGTTTGTGTTATTGAAAACGGATCCGTCCCCATTGACTTACATTGTAAGAAAAAACAGATCCGTTAGGCTCCGCCTCTTCAGACGGACACCAAAATGCTGCATGCTGCGTTTTGGTGTCCTCCTCCAAAACAGAATAGAAGCGGAACGGAGCCGAACTGATGCATTCTGAACTGATCCTTATCCATTCAGAATGCACTGGGGCTGAACTGATCCGTTTTGGACCGTTTGTGAGAGCCCTGAAACGGATCCCACAAACGGAACCAAAAACGCTAGTGTGAAAGTAGCCTTACATTGATGAGTTTTAGCAGTAATGAGTTTGTCACAGAGTTAATGTATCTGCTTTATAGGCCTCATGCACACGACCGTTGGTGTTTTGCGGTCCGCAAACCGCGGATCCGCAAAACACGGAAGCTGCTCCGCGTTCTGTTCCGCAATTTGCAGAACGGAACGCGGCCCATATAGAAATGCCTATTCTTGTCCGCAAAACATGCTCTATTTTTTTTGCAGGGGCACGGAAAGGAGCAAAGGATGCAGATAGCACTCCTTTTGCGGCCCCATTGAAGTGAATGGGCCCGCGCCCAAGCCGCATGCCGCGGACCACAACAACGGCCGTGTGCATGAGGCCATAGGCTGAGGAATCTCATCTATACATGATACTATTTGTCTATACAGTATAATATTTGTTAATATATTACAATATGCATCTATACATTATGGGGCTCATTCATGAAGCCAGGTGCGGCAGTTTTTGTCTAAAAAGCTCGCATAGTGTGTTTTTGTGTATTTGCCACTTTTGTGTCTCTTTGCCAATTCCTCACGAGAACTATTTTTTAGAAGAGAACATCAGATTAGACCGGGATTTTGGTTTATTTATGTCGCATCTGACGCCATCTCGTGCCCAGGCGTTCTTTATTCACCTGATCTAACACACAGCTTCCTCGGATGTCTGGCCAAATTGCTTGTTTGTCAGGTGGCAATACATTTATGAGGATGTCCATGCCTAGGCTGCAGAACACGGATCAGAGGTGATAACACATTCATGTCCAAGTGTAGGTTTTTTGTTTTTGCATTTTCATTTTTCTCCTCTGTCTTCCCGGAGCCATAACCCTTTCATTTTTCCGATCACATCGCCGTATGAGGGCTTGTTTTTTACGGGACAAATTGTACTTTCTAATGGCACCATTTAATAAGGCAAAAAAATTCAAAATGGGGTGGAAATGGAAAAAGAGTTATTCTGCCAATAATTTACAGGTTTTACAGGTAAATGACCTGTGCCCATCACTCCCTGGGTCAGTACCATTACAGGGATACCACATTTGTACAGTTTTTTTGTGGTTTAATACAAGCTTTGAACAAAAATATATATTTTTTTACATCGCCATATTCTGACCCTCGCAATTTTTTGTATAGTAATGTCTACCAAGTTGTGTGGGGGCTCATTTTGTTGCGGGATGACTTGTAGTTTTTATTGATACATTTTGGAGTGTGTTTGACTTTATTTTATTAAAATTCTTTTGGGTAGGTGAAGCAATGAAAAAATGTCGAATCCGACATTTTAAATGGGATAAATATTCTAATAGTTTGGGTGCTTTCGGACGCAGCGATCGGCCCTACAGCAAGTTATGTGACTGACCCCCCCCACCGTTCCCTAGACGCTCCCTCGTCGCATGCAACCCTGTTCAGTCCCCAAAAGAGGTCACATGATGTTGTGGCACAGTTTTCTTGGCTTTTTTTTGTGGATAGGCTCCATAATGCGGCACGTGCTGTGGATCAGCTGCATAATGCACCACGTGCTGTGGATCAGCTGCATAATGCACCACGTGCTGTGGATCAGCTCCATAATGCACCACCTGCTGTGGATCAGCTGCATAATGCACCACGTGCTGTGGATCAGCTCCATAATGTGCCACGTGCTGTGGATCAGCTCTGTAATGCGCCATGTGCTGTGGATCAGCTCCATAATGTGCCACGTGCTGTGGATCAGCTCTATAATGCCCCACGTGCTGTGGATCAGCTCTATAATGTGCCACGTGCTGTGGATCAGCTCTATAATGTGCCACGTGCTGTGGATCAGCTCCATAATGCACCATGTGCTGTGGATCAGCTCCACAATGCGCCACGTGCTGTGGATCACCTCCATAATGCACCACGTGCTGTGGATCAGCTTTGTAATGCCCCACGTGCTGTGGATCAGCTCCATAATGCACCACGTGCTGTGGATCAGCTCCATAATGCACCACGTGCTGTGGATCAGCTCCATAATGCACCACGTGCTGTGGATCAGCTCTGTAATGCACCACGTGCTGTGGATCAGCTCTGTAATGCACCACGTGCTGTGGATCAGCTCTGTAATGCACCACGTGCTGTGGATCAGCACTGTAATGCGCCACGTGCTGTGAATCAGCACTGTAATGCACCACGTGCTGTGGATCAGCTCCATAATGCACCACGTGCTGTGGATCAGCTCTGTAATGCACCACGTGCTGTGGATCAGCTCCATAATGCACCACGTGCTGTGGATCAGCACTGTAATGCACCACGTGCTGTGGATCAGCTCCATAATGCACCACGTGCTGTGGATCAGCTCTGTAATGCGCCACGTGCTGTGCAGAAGTGTTGTGGAGTAATCTCAACACTTTTTATAGGTGCAGAGTGGAAAAGTCTCAGGTCTATATTTGTAACACATTTATCAATAAGGTGCGACTTTTGGTAAATCTCACTCAAAACAGGCCACGTTCCAGATTAGATCTGTCTCAAATCCTGTCTTAAATGCTAAATGTGCCCCTATGTCTCTACTGCATACAGTATCCTATGAATCTATTATATTTCTTTATAATATTTGCCTGTATTATATGCACATTATAATATGCTTCCATATATTATAAGATGGGTTTATATGTTATAATGTGTCCATATATTATGGGGGGAATTTACCAAACTGATGCAAAGGAAAACTGGCTTAGTAGCCCCTACAAATCAGATTCCACCGTTCGTTTTCCAAAGAAACTCGGAAAGGTGAAAGGTGGGATCTGATTGGTTGCTGTGGGGAACTAAGACAGTTTTCCTTTCTAACAGTTTAGATAAATCTCCCCTCATGTTTCTATACTATTTATAGTCCATCTTTACATTATAAGACATACCTATACATCATAATACAGGTCTATATGTATAATATAAGTGTCTACTCTATAATATAGGTCTATACATTATACGTGCCTATATGTTATATGTGACTATACATCGTAATACTGTCCGCACCTATACTATATTATATGCATCATTATGGGGCACATTTACTATAGTGTCACCGCCTGTTTTCATGAGTAAAAAGCCTGTTTCCGACTGTTTCATTTTATTCATTCTCATTTACCAACCGTTTTTGTGCCTGTTTTGGAGGCTTTTGGCCTTTTGCACCTATTTTGAGTTTCATCTCACTTGCGCCACATTTTCACACGCATTCTAATTAGGACCAGTCTTGGTGAATATAAACCTGTCTTACAAGAAAACAACCACTAGAGGTCAGACTTAAACCAAAAACACAAAAGCCAGATTTATTAAGGGGTAATAAATGAGACGCAAACGTTGCCAATATGCCTGTTTGATAAATGTGCCCCTATATGTGTCGCCCCTATGCCCACTGCAGCCACCATGGGATTCGCCATTTAACCCTTTGTGTTCTGCTTTTGTCTTGCAGCTCTACATCCAGACCACCACACTCACCATCTCCATGAACCTCAGTGCCTCGGTGGCTCTGGGGATGCTCTACATGCCGAAGGTTTACATAATCATCTTCCACCCAGAACTGAATGTGCAGAAACGCAAACGCAGCTTCAAGGCGGTAGTGACAGCGGCTACAATGTCGTCACGTCTTTCACACAAGCCCAGTGACCGGCCCAATGGGGAAGCCAAGACAGAGCTCTGCGAGAATGTCAATCCAAACAGTGAGTATGACAACAACCGCCTGCAACTGCTCAGATAGTCATTCCACAATGGTTTTCTGTTAACGGTTTTCTGGAGCTGCTCGCGCACGCTGATCATCATACTGGGGAACAAGTAGCTCTAAAGCCCCTTTCAGACTAGTGAGTTCCACGCTCAGCACTCGCAGCGTGACTATGCGGCAGCTCCTGTCCTGACCTCCCAGCACTGACGGGGTCGCATAGCATATATTATATTATGATGCTATGTAACCCTTACTGTTCTGGAATGTATTGGATAACACTGACCACATTATAGGCCCCATAAGTGCCGGGAGGTCAGGACAGGAGCTGCCGCTTACTCGCGCTGTAAGTCTGATGTGTGGAACTCGCTCATCTGCAAGGGGCCTAACTGCAACTGCTGGGAAAGCTGGGTGACAACCACTATAGTGATTATTATAACTTCTTTAGGTGTCGACACCCAGCTTTTACAGACCCTTGAATGGCACTTCTTCCTTCCTAGACATTGATGCATCCTCTGCAGTTACAGCATGGAATAACTAGCTTTACTATTCTGGAGTCTGGGAAAGCTGAATGACAACCCTAGCAAGGAAGGCTGGCAGCGTATGTCCCCCCAGACCTTGTGGGGGTGACAACAAGCCAATCTGTCTTAAGCATTATAGTCAGATACTGAATCTTTGTCCTGGGTGAAGGAAAGTCTGGTTGTGTGTGAATTGTGCTCTAACATTATACTTCGATTATCTATTACTTACCAAACACTAAATCCTGGTTGCCCCCCCCCCCGATCTGGAGGCAGTGATGACGTCATCCCATGCATTACCAATACCGCTTTGTGACTGATGACTTTGCGCTATTTCCCTGTGCTGGGTGCATTCTGCTGCTCTATCACCTGTGGAGGGGAGGCTGCTCTGTATCGGACTGCAGTGTCCTGTTAGATCATCCGTCTTTATGGACACACGCTGCGTTACGCACTTGCCATACAGACTACGCATTCCTTGGACATGAACAGCACAGTGGGGCAGCGAGCTGAAGCATGACCGGCATATCAGAGTCTGCAGGCGCCGAGGAGGAGAGCTAAGCCATGCGGCACGGGAGTACGGTGGGGGTTTCGATGCTAAAGGTACGGCCACAGAGAGTTTTTCGGACGAGGTTTTGAGGCAGATCTGCCTGCAGGATTTTCAGCAGAGAGAAGTATAAATCCTGCCTGAATGTTTCCAATTCAAAACCTCGTCCGAAAAAATCTGTGTGGCCAAACCCTAAGGCCTCATGCACACGACCGTTGATTTGGTCCAAAATGCATTTTTCCGCTTGGATGTGGACCCAGTAACTTCAATGGGGCTGCAAAAGATGCAGATAACACTCCGTGTGCTGTCCGCTTCTATTGCTCTGTAATGCAGGACAAGAATAGGCATTTTTATCATAGGGCGGGTCGTTTCATTCCGCAAAATGTGGAACACACACGGGTGGTATCTGTACTGGCTGTTGTCATGCTGCCTGTGGTGTTGGTGGTAGTGGTGCAGGTTGTAGTGGCGGTGGTGCTGGTTGTGGTGGAGGTATTAGTAGTGCTGGTTGTAATGGTCTTGGTGGTATTAGTGGTGCTGGTTGTAGTGGTGTTGGTGGTATTAGTGGTGCTGGTTGTAGTGGTGTTGGTGGTATTAGTGGTGCTGGTTGCAGTGGTGTTGGTGGTATTAGTGATGCTGGTTGTAGTGGTGTTGGTGGTGCTGGTTGTACTGGTGCTGATGGTATTAGTGGTGCTGATTGCAGTGGTGTTGGTGGTATTAGTGATTCTGGTTGCAGTGGTGTTGGTGGTATAAGTGGAGCTGGTGGTATTAGTGGTGCTGGTTGTAGTGGTGTTGGTGGTTCTGGTTGCAGTGGTGTTGGTGGTACTGGTTGTAGGGGTGTTTGTGGTATTAGTGGTGCTGGTTGCAGTGGTGTTGGTGGTATTAGTGGTGCTGGTTGCAGTGGTGTTGGTGGTATTAGTGATGCTGGTTGCAGTGGTATTGGTGGTATTAGTGGTGCTGATTGCAGTGGTGTTGGTGGTATTAGTGATTCTGGTTGCAGTGGTGTTGGTGGTATAAGTGGAGCTGGTGGTATTAGTGGTGCTGGTTGTAGTGGTGTTGGTGGTTCTGGTTGCAGTGGTGTTGGTGGTATTAGTGGTGCTGGTTGCAGTGGTGTTGGTGGTATTATTGATGCTGGTTGTAGTGGTGTTGGTGGTGCTGGTTGTAGTGGTGCTGGTGGTATTAGTGATGCTGGTTGTAGTGGTGCTGGTTGCAGTGGTGCTGGCTGTAGTGGTGTTGGTGGTGCTGGTTGTAGTGGTGCTGGTTGCAGTTGTGTTGGTGGTATTAGTGGTGCTGGTTGTGGTGGTGCTGGTTGTAGTGGTGCTGGTGGTATTAGTGGTGCTGGTTGCAGTGGTGTTGGTGGTATTAGTGGTGCTGGCTGTAGTGGTGTTGGTGGTGCTGGTTGTAGTGGTGCTGGTGGTATTAGTGGTGCTGGCTGCAGTGGTGTTGGTGGTATTAGTGGTGTTGGTGGTATTAGTGGTGCTGGTGGTATTAGTTGTGCTGGCTGCAGTGGTGTTGGTGGTATTAGTGGTGCTGGTTGTAGTCGTGCTGGTGGTATTAGTGGTGCTGGTTGTAGTGGTGTTGGTGGTATTAGTGGTGCTGGTTGCAGTGGTGTTGGTGGTATTAGTGATGCTGGTTGTAGTGGTGCTGGTAGTATTAGTGGTGCTGGTGGTATTAGTTGTGCTGGCTGCAGTGGTGTTGGTGGTATTAGTGGTTCTGTCTGTGGCCCCATAGTCTTCATCCCCCCCTCTTGCTGTGATATCAGCGGCTCAGACAACATGAGCATTTTACATAATGAGATCTGAAATCCGTACAAGAGGGGCCCCCAGGAGCAGCAGGGTGAATGAGGCCGATCGATAGACGGCCACGAAACATGAGCCACATGCTGGGCAGGGAAGCGTTAACCCAGCGGCTATAAATAGCGGGTGTGAGGTCACATCAGTCCTGATTTCTCAGTTTTTGTCCTAGTTTCTTAAATAGGCCGTTTTGTTCTCATTTTCTGCTTTTTCCGCTGAAGCTTCTTCCTCTTTGGGAATAAGATTCTCATAAAACTCGGCAGCTGATGGCTTTAATAATGCTCCTGAGATTGGGGCCCCCGCCTGGAGAGGAACCCTACGTCTCTGCGTTCAGGCTTCTGAACTATCTCAGGTGCTGCCGCCTCTGGTTCTGCTGCTTGTGGGACACAGTGACATCGAAAGTCATGGAAGGATAAAGCCCCCAGGATCTGACTGCCAAAGACAAGGAGGGGGTCCATACAGCAGAACCCTAGTGAGATGCAAGGGCGTGCATACTAATGCAACAGGGTCCTGGCGGAGAGGGGGCTCCCATCCCTTCTGCTGTTCAGAATATTCTCCTCCAGAGGAACAGCACTGTTAGCAAAGAAGGTGGGGGGTTGGACGGGGCCACAAGAATCAGACCCTTCTGCCATGGCTGGCAAAACCCAGCCCCAAAATGGGGGTCCAAATTTGATCTTTGGGGCCCCTCATTTCAATGTAAATCAACTGTATAATGAAAAATTCTGCAACTTACTTATATTCTTAACATATCAATTCTTTACCATTGTCAACATCTCTGCTGGCTGTCAGTGAATGGAATCATTTATATTTACTGTGTGCGGAGACCGTGTCCTAATGACACAAATACACAGAGAAATCCTGCCCTCTCTACTAACCAGCTCTGCATCTGTGCGAGTAGGCCCTGATTGTTTTCATTTACTGACAGCAAGCAGTTATTTGGTCTGATATTAATATAAGGGGTCTGAATATGTTTAGAGGGTTTGGTCTGAGGTCTGAACTTAGTGTAGATGTCTGTTCTGGGGTCCACTATTAATATAGAGGGTCTGGGGGTCAAATAATATCATAGGGGGTCTGGGGGGTCTGATAATAATACAGAGGGTCTGATAATAATACAGAGGGTCTGGGGGGCTGATAATAATATAGAGGGTCTTGGGTCTGATATTAATATAGAGGGTCTCGGGGTCTGATAATAACATAGGGGGCTTGGGGTCTGATATTTATATAGATCAGGGATGCCCAACCTGTGGCCCTCTAGCTGTTGCAAAACTACAACTCCCAGCATGCCCAGACAACCTCCAGCTATCATCCTACAGAAGAGCATGGTGGGAGTTGTGGTTTTACAACAGGTGGAGGGCCGCAGGTTGAGCATCCCTGATATAAATGGCCTGAGGTCTGATAATAATATAGAGGGCCTGATGTTTATATAGAGGGTCTGATAATAATATAGGGGGCTTGGGATCTGATATTAATATAGAGGGTCTGGGGTCTGATATTTATATAGAGGGTCTGGGGTCTGATATTTATATAGAGGGTCTGGGGTCTGATGTTTATATAGAGGGTCTGAGAGTCTAATAATAATATAGGGGGCTTGGGATCTGATATTAATATAGAGGGTCTGGGTTCTGATATTTATATAGAGGGTCTGATAATAATATAGAGGGCTTAGGGTCTGATATTATTATAGAGGGTCTGGGGTCTGATATTTATATAGAGGGTCTGATAATAATATAGAAGGCTTAGGGTCTGATATTAATATAGAGGGTGTGGGGTCTGATATTAATATAGAGGGTCTGGGTTCTGATATTTATATAGAGGGTCTGATAATAATATAGAGGGCTTAGGGTCTGATATTATTATAGAGGGTCTGGGGTCTGATATTTATATAGAGGGTCTGATAATAATATAGAAGGCTTAGGCTACATGCACACGTTCAGGATTCATGTGCGGAGAATCCGCACTGAAATCCGTCGGTGTTCGCAGGCAAATCCGTGCGGTAAATCCGCATCAATAGGTGCGGATTTGCATGCGGATTTGCATGCGGATTTGCATGCGGATTTTCCGCATGCGGATCCGCATCAAAATCCGCACTGTGTGCGTGCACCATCCGGATTTTATCCTCCCCATTGAAGTGAATTGAGAAAATCCGCAAGATATCCGGACAGGAAAAAAAAAAAGAATTGACATGCTGCGGATTTTAAAATCCGCACCGCAGGTCAAAATCCGCGCAGAAAAAATCCGCATCGTGTGCATTGAGAATTTCAAATTCTCATACAATACAATGTACAAGATGTACGGTGCGGATTTTCCGCACGCAAATCCGCGCGGAAAATCCGCACGCAATCCTGATCGTGTGCATTCAGCCTTAGGGTCTGATATTAATATAGAGGGTGTGGGGTCTGATATTAATATAGAGGGTCTGATACTTATATACACGGTCATGAGTCTTAATATTATTAGGGATCTTATCTGGGGTCACGTGTCGGAGATTATTACAGGGGATTGATATTATTATGGGGGGGGGGGGTGAAATATTTGTAGCCTCACCCCGGTATATTCACCTCCCCCGCTGCTCGAGTATCCCCCTGTGAAGGGCTCTCCCAGGCCCAGATGGCGGGTCACCACCACATGACATGGCCCCAGCTGTAGACTCGGCTCGTTCATCTAATGAAGACTTAATAGGAAGTGACCCGTCCGCCCGCGGGGGCACAAGTCTCCTCCGTGAGCCCGTCGCCCTCCCCAATGTCCTGTGACATATGACAGTGTGAGCGGCCTGTCCCCACGGGATGGCAGGGAGTGAAGCGACATCTTGTGAGGTCAGCAGCCTCTTCCCTCGGTGCGGAGGACACTTGTTAGAGGCCAACTGCTGACTGGGGCTTTCTCTGGGTCTGTTAATTGTGCGCCATTTCCAGCCACGATTGACACGGGGGCAGACAGGATGAGACAGGCCCCACGAGAGGAGTATTCCGCCTGCAGAACCTACAGAAAACCTCCCTGTCCGCGGTCATCCCCTCATTATCGTATGTTATGCAAGTTTAGAAAAACAGCGCCACGTCTGTCCACAGGTCGTATCTGGTACAGCAGCTCAACTTCATTGAAGTGAATGGGGTAGGGCTGCAGTACCACACTCCGCCTGTGGACAAACGTGGCGCTGTTTTTGCTGTAATTCCAGTTTATTCACATGAATAAAAAAAGAAGGGGCACCATGAATCAAACTACTAAGAGGGCAAGGGGCCCTTCTTAGGTTCACATTGCACATGGGGGCCCTCACCAGGGCATATTCTAGTATGCTCTTTAACTTTTTAACATGCTGTGTGTTTTCAGTTTTTCATCCTTTTCAAGATTTCTGCTTGCTGTCAGAGAATTGAAACATTTATTGATTACATTGAAAACTCGTCTCTGTTCACACAGCTGAGGATTTGTTACAATGTATCAGTGCTGGTAAAAGAAATAATCTCCCATTCCAGGACGATCGATTTGAATGGATGCTGGACTGCTGCTCATCATGGCCATGGACCCCTGTGTTTAGTGATCATGGGGACCCCGGCATCCGAAGTTTCTACAGGATTGCCTAAACTGATACATTGTAGCAAATCATCAACTGTCTGATCAAGACTGAAAAGGATTTCCAGTTCTAGAGGTTTCTCTTTACTGACAGCAAGCAGGCATTTTAAAATAAATATCCTTTGACTTTCTTTTTTTACAAAGACAGGATGATCTTTTCATTGGGGCTGTGCGCATGCGCTGAGCAGCAGGACTACAGCAACCAGAGGTATGAATAAGTGATGCGGATTCTCTGTGAACGCCGCCTCGCCGCCCGCGCCTAAATTAAAAATGAGAGGTTTCCATGACAACGTTCTGTATACGATCCACAGCCTGGGAGGCTCCTACTTACCTCTGATCTATAGCTGACCTACTGACCCATATACAAGGACATATAGAGCTGAGAGCACAGCATCAAAAATGAATCCGCCTCTTCTGTAGTCCTTTATTAGTTACATCTGCTCCAGGGAAAGCTGGGTGACCAGTATGGCTGCCAACAGTCATGGGGACCCAGCTCTTCCAGAGGTCTGACTGGTAAATCTGTCTTAACACCCAGGGGAAGCCTCAATACAGACCATTGTCCACCGCAACGCTGGACCCAGCTTTCCCAGTGACGGACATAGATTACATGCTCAGGTCTGATGCACGTCTGCACATTTTAAACTCCCCCCCCCCCATCTACTCCATGCACATCCAAAGCTGCATTAAACATTCACCCTGGGTTCAGACCTGAGCGTTCTAAAAACGCGCGTTTTACGCGCGTTTTTGTCACGTGCATTTCAGCGCGTTTTTGCAAATAGGAAACGCGCGTAAAACGCGCGTTCTTGTGATTGACTACTGTGGTGTCAATCACAAAACGCGCGTCAAACGCCCCAAAAGAAGCTCAAGTACTTGTTTATGCGTTGGGCGTTTTACAGCGCGTTCAAACGTGCTGTAAAACGCTCAAGTGTGAACCACTCCCATAGGGATGCATTGGTTTTACTCTGTTGAGCGTTTTACAGCGCGTTTGAACGCGCTGTAAAACGCTCAGGTGTGAACTTAGGGTCAGAGTTTGCGTTGCCTCCCCGCTGCCCTCATGCATTGTAGGGTTCGATGCCTCAAACATTATAGCAGAACGCAGTCCGTTACCGGATCACAGCGCAGTGATGTCGGGTGGCGGCCAGGAGAACTTTGAATGCTGCTTTGGATGTGACCGGAGTATAAAAAATGAGATCAGAGTAGATAAAGTTTTTTCAAATTTAAAAGTAGGTTTAAACTGTAAAGCGATGTTCACGGTGGAGCGACACCATAAGGCGCGTAAAGACGAGGCACTAAACCTGGCTGTGAACGCCTAATTTATCACGCTGCGCAATACGGAGTAAATGAGCCTCTAAATCAACCACTTTCCTCAGTTTGCAAACATTTATGACTCGGCTCATTTCTACCCAATTCCTCCGCACACATCTGCAGCACGAATCTCTCCCCTGGCCTGATAGTTTGTTACAATGTATCAGTTCAGGTGAAATGTATCAGTCTGAAGTCTGTTTACATCACAGATGATTGTCTACACTGGATACAATATAACAAAGCCTTAGGGTCCTTTCACACTGGCGTTTTTGTTTTCCGGCATAGAGTTCCGTCGTCGGGTCTCTATGCCGGAAAAATCCTGATCAGGATCATCCCAATGCATTCTGAATGGAGAGAAATCCGTTCAGGATGCATCAGGATGTCTTCAGTTCAGGACCGGAACGTTTTTTGGACGCCGCAAATACCGCAGCATGCTGTGCTTTTTGTTCCGTCCAAAAATCCGGAACACTTGCCGCAAGGCCGGATCCGGAATTAATGCCCATTGAAAGGCATTAATCCGGATCCGGCCTTAAGCTAAAAGTCGTTTCGGTGCATCGCCGGATCCGACGTTTAGCTTTTTCTCAATGGTTACCATGGCAGCCAGGACGCTAAAGTCCTGGTTGCCATGGTAAAGTGTAGTGGGGAGCGGGAGAGCAGTACACTTACCATCCGTGCGACTCCCGGGGCGCTCCAGAATGACGTCAGGGCACCCCACGGGCATGGATCACATGATCCATGCACATGGGGCGCTCTGACGTCACTCTGGAGCACCCCGGGAGCCGCACGGACTGTAAGTATACCGCTCCCCACTACTACTATGGCAACCAGGACTTTAATAGCGTCCTGGCTGCCATAGTAACCTGAAAGCATTTCGAAGACTGATCAGGATCCTGATCAGTCTTCTAATGCTTCAGGCGACTTGCGTTCTGACGGATCCGGCGGGACGGAAGTGCCTGCCGGATCCTCAGAACGCAAGTGTGAAAGAGGCGAGAAGGATCAGGTCTGTACTGGTTTATGGGTTCTGGATGGAAACAAGAATGTTCCCACTGTCACTGACAGCAAGCAGAGGTCTTGTAAATGGTGAGGAACTGTAATATATATTAGAAAGTTAAAGGGGTGTTCCATTTAGGTAAAGTTATCCCCTATCCATAGAATAGGAGATGAGCATTAGATTGGTGGGGGTCCTACTGCTGGGACCCCCACCGATCACGAGAACGAGGGGCCCTGAACTCCCCGCTCTGTTCTCGGCTATGTCCAGAACTCCCATAGAAATGAATGGAGCATCAGCGCACATGCCCAACCAGCCACTCCGTTCATTTTGGGAGCTCCATAGTGTACTGGGCCATCGTTTTCGTTACTGGTGGGAGTCTGAGAGGTAGGACCCCCACAACCTGACATCTACAGGATAGATAGTTACATAACTGGAATACCCCTTTAAATACAATGGGATAAGCCCCTTTATGAGGCATTTGGAACCCTGCGTGGATCGTCTGCATTCGCTGGTGGTCTGTTCCCCATCAATAAAGGGGTATTCCCATCTTATATCTTTAGGATACATAGGCCATCATGTTAGGGTTCCAACCTCTAGGACCCCCACCATTCCTGAGGTGCAGTCGCGCCCCCTGCTGCCCCAGTGCAGGGAACTCCCCAATCCAGTAAATCTGCAGCTTCCAGCATGGCAGGTGCCCAGAGCAGTGCATGGGGCCCCCCAGCGCCATACCAGGACCAAAGGCCAGGCCCTACTGAACATAAAGCAGTGACGTACCCTACAGATAGAGTAGGAATACCCCTTTAACACAGGCAGATCCCATCATTTCTAGACAGGAAATCCTCCACTGACAGGAAGGTTTATCCCACGGGAGTTTGTTACTAGTCCATAAATATAAATCCCTGCTAATGGGCTGTAGTAATTGTTACTCATGGCCGGGGAGTGGCTGCGTTTGGCAGCTCGTCGCTCCCCGGGGACGACAGAAACTGCAGGAGCCGATATGTAATGGGGCCATTAGTGTTTATATTGTTTGAGGACGCTGATGGAAACCGGAGCGAAAGTGTCATAAAAAGACACCTCGCATTTGGCTCTGCGCTAGGCCACATCGCATCTACGCGTCAGCCATCTAATTGTCTTAAAGGGAACAGTCACTTAAAGGGGCGCTCCAGTCATCGCATAATGTTACACTACCACTACCCCGGGGGGTGCGCAATAATGGTCCATCTAGACTCTTATATGACTGGCGTCCCATGATGCTTCATTTCTAAATGCCACTTTTGGGCTGCCATGATA
Source organism: Bufotes viridis (assembly GCA_033119425.1). NCBI lineage: Eukaryota > Metazoa > Chordata > Amphibia > Anura > Bufonidae > Bufotes > Bufotes viridis. The sequence continues at coordinate 8,326,916 of CM065596.1, forward strand.
CACAGCGCGTTTCAGAAAAACGCCACATTGTTGCATTATGCACAGATGTTACATTAAGGCCTCGTCCACATTTCTGTTTTTTACTGATGTTTGCGGTCAGCATTTTCCACGTACAGCACATGTACCCATTGATTTGAATGTATCTGATCACACATCTGTATTTTTTTTACTGTGTATCAGTAAAAAAATCACGGAGACGTGTAGTACTTTGGTCCGTGATGTCCATTGAAGTCTAGGGGTCCATGAAAATTACAGACACAACACGGATGGCATCCATGTTGCATCCATGGTGTCCGTTTTTCACTGAAGACTGATTGGAGATGCTCTGGAAATTCTTGTTTTTGACATCTTTGACGTTTGGGGCATTTTTAGCAGCATGCTGTGGGTATTGTTTTTTAACAGTTACTATGGGGCCCCCAATCAATGGAGCCCATACTGTAGATGATGAAGAGGAGGGTAAGGGTACTTTCACACTTGCGGCATGGCTATCCGGCAGGCTGTTCTGGCAGATCCGCCATGCCGCAAGTATCCATGTGCTGCCGCTCCATCCCCATTGATTATAATGGGGACGGGGGAGGAGCTACGGTGCAGCACGGCACTGATCGCCGGACTAAAAAGTCGGACCTGCAGTACTTTTAGTCCGGCCGTGCACTGCCGTACTGCGCTGTAGCTCCGCCCCCCCTGCCCCATTATAGTCAATGGGGACGGCGCGGCAGGGAGCACTCAGGTACTTGCGGCATGGCGGATCCGGCGGGCTGTTCACCCACCGGAACGCCATGCCGCAAGTGTGAAAGTACCCTAAGGGCTCATGCACACGAATGTATTTTCTTTCCATGTCCGTTCCGTTTTTTGCGGATCGCATGCGGAACCATTCATTTCAATGGGTTCGCAAAAAAAATGGAAGTGACTCCGTGTGCATTCTCTTTCCGTATGTCCGTTCTGCAAAAAATAGAATATGTCCTATTATTGTGCGAATTACGGACAAGGATAGGACAGTTCTATTATGGGCCAGCTGTTCCTTCCGTAAAATACAGAATGCACAAGGACGTCATCCGTATTTGTTGCCGATCCATTTTTTCGAACCGCAAAATACATAAGGTCGAATGCATGAGTCCTAAGACGGGGCAGATAAAGCGAAGACCAAACTAATAAGCTGATTGTGGTGAAATGGCGCCTTTAAGGGGTTTAGTGGAAGAGCCGCATGGTCCCACCCCTGCAGAGCTATGGTCAATAGCAGGGGGATAATGGCAGTCATATTGGTTGTCACCCAGCTTTCCTGGATACCGATAAGATAGTCACTGCTTGTGGTGGTGTATACGTTTCCGGATTGTTCCGCCATCTTCTTATGGACGGATTCCAGCGTGACGCTTTATGAAGTTTCTGCACAGATCGTAATCAAACTTCTTGTAAAATCGACTTAAGCATCAAAATTCATGGCGCGTTATCTAGAAATACCTTTCAGCCTCTTAAAGTGGCGGAGCGTTAATATTTTATAAACATTCGCGTTTTATATTCCACTTAATGTTACATTTGCCTTCTTTACATTTTTATCTTACTTCGCTTTAATTGTGTGGAGCTTGGCACCGATGGCGATGAGTGGAAACGTTCGTAGCGCTTCGCTACCTCTTTCCTGCCGTTAGGCTCCGGCTCCATGGCGACGCAACATCAGCCTTCAGTCGCAGTAAATTTGTAATAGTCTTTGCAACATTTTATAGGCCTCTTGAGACGGACAGGAGGTAAATTGCAACTTTTTGCCACAGCCTATGGGCTCATGCACACGACCGTATGGCTTTTACAGTAAAAAACATATCCGCAAAAAATACGGATGACGTCCGTGTGCTTTTCGTCTTTTTTGCAGAACGGAACAGCTGTCCCCTGATAGAACAGTGCTATCCTTGTCCGTTATGCTAACAATAAGGGTCCATTCACACGTCCGTTGTGAATTGCGGATCCGCAATACACCCGGCCGGCACCTCCATAGAACTGCCTATTCTTGTCCGAATAGGACATGTTCTATTTTTTTCCGGAGCCGTGGACCGGAACTTTGGGGGCGCGCTCCGGAAATACGATTGCGGACAGCACACTGTGAGATTCATTCCTGCCCCATAGAGAATGAATGGGTCTGCACCCGTTCTGCAGAATTGCGGAACGGGTGCGGACACATTCTACGGACATCTGAATGGACCCTGGGGTGAGACTTGGATTGATCCCTTTAATAACGTATTAAGCAACTGCTACTTTGGAAATTGCTTTCTTGGGTTTGCAGAAACAAAAATCAAGATGTCTGCAACTTCAAGGGCTGGTTTACTTTTCCATCCCAAGTCAGGAGAGTTCATAGATTGCCCTCTGCCCCTTGTAGTAGTGTCTGCAGAGGGGACAGCTTGCTCAGCTTCAGGGCCCACCATGGTCCCAGAGGGTTGTCACCCAGCTTTTCCGGGATCCTTGTCTTTCCCAGGATTCTGAATGGCGCATACGCAGTGATATATTCATAGGGAGTGAATCAGTACATACCTCGGTAGGTGACCTGTTTTAGGAGATCGGGAAAGCTGGGTGACGATCAGGTGAACTCACATTTCCTCTATAGCGGCCATTACAGGAGAAATGTGGTATTACAACTAAATGGTTGACCAAATAATCCATGGACGGGCCAGGTCTGCCTGAAAGGAGAAGACAAGCCCTAATGGATGATATTGTCTTGGAGAACGCTGAAATTTATATCTTTTATCAATCACAAAATCTCAAATCGTTGTGTTTTTATTCATTAAGTTTTGGAAAAATGAGAATTTGTCAGCTCACCGTCCACTTCTAGAAGATGCGATGATTTGGGCATTTTCTCAAGGCTTCCTGCTTGTACACAAGGTCCGTGGATTTATGGAGCTGTACACACGCACATTCCCTTTCATATTTTTTTGGCTGGTAAAATCACAAGTTTTACCGCTGACGACTTCACTTTTTATAGAACTTCTGAGCTCTGAGAAGGATTTTTGCAGTTTTTTCGGTTTTGAGATAAAAGCAAAAACCGAAGATAAAATGTTGTTGCCTCCAGTCTAAAAGCAGCAAATGCTCACAAGTATACAGTGTGTATATATATATAGAGAGAGAGAGAGGGGGGAGGGAGAGAGGGCGAGGAAGAGAGGGGAGGGGAGGGGGAGAGAGAGAGAGGGGGGAGGGCGAGGAAGGGAGGGGGAGAGAGAGAGAGAGGAGGGAGGGAGAGGGCGAGGAAGAGAGGGGAGGGGGGAGAGAGAGAGAGAGGGAGGGAGGGAGAGAGAGGGAGGGGGGGAGAGGGAGAGATAGAGGGGAGAGAGGGAGAGGGGAGGGGGAGAGAGAGAGAGGGGAGGGAGGGGGGAGAGAGAGGGAGGGGGGAGAGAGAGGGGAGGGGAGGGAGAGAGGGCGAGGAGGAGAGGGAGAGAGAGAGGGAGGGGGGGGGAGAGAGAGAGGGAGGGGGGGAGAGAGAGAGGGAGGGGGAGAGAGAGAGAGGGAGGGGGAGAGAGAGAGGGAGGGGGAGGAGAGAGAATATACTGCCAGCATTAGAAATATAAAGGACATTTTTTGCATCCGTTGCTTTCCATAGACATTGGCGGTGTGACCCTAAAGAGTTAAATATGTTTTATGTAAACGAAGCTTATATTGGAAAGTTCTGCAATTTCCTGTTATGTTTCAATCCACCACCATTTCAAGATCTCTGCTTGCTGTCAGCGATTGAAAACATTCTTGCTTACACCCAGAAGCCAAAGACTTGCCCTGTTCATGTCTTGCTTGCTTGCCAGTATCTGCACAGGTCTACTACTTCTCCAGTCTGAGGGTTTGTCACATTTGCATCCAGTCTAGACAACCGGCTATGAGTACACAGCCTGGACTCCAGACCGTTACGTTCCTGCACTGATACATTGTAACAAAGATATAGAACTTTTCATTGAACAGTGCTTGTTATACAGTGCTGGTAGCTCAGAGGCATCCCCCCTTGTAGAGGGAGACCCCAGCTCAGCTTGGCCGCACCCTTTTGTTTTGGGGGGGTAATAAACGATACAAGACCCCGCCGCCCTACACGCACACCGATAAGATAGGGGATCTGCAAGCACTGTCTCCTGCCCGCCCCATAAAGCACAAAGAGAAGGGCCCTATTTTGCGCTTTACCAAGGGACCCCTCAACTATATGTGGATAAACATGAGGCCATAAAATTTAAGTGCAATGTCCCTTTAAGTCTTTCTCCCCCATTTCTCACACCCCCCTCAATGCTCCTGCTTTGTCGAATATAAGATTAATTAGTATTTAGCTGCAGGGACAGGGTGCGCACCATTTCTTCAGCCTCGCTCTCCACACAAAAGCACTCGCTGTCCAATATGTTACAGTCAGTGAATGGGGCTCTCATCTGCGGACAGCAGGTCATTTGGCAGCACTGGGGGCGTCCTGTCCCGGGGGTGACACTATTTGTGATTTATTCTGCCTCGCTGTCTTGCATACATTAGCTGACAACCGCCGTAATCTCTGTTTATTCAGCGCCCTTCAGATTTATCGTCCCGCGGGGTTCTGCCGTTTGGCCCTTAGGAGGTCTGCAGGGGGATATTGACGTGAACGTATTTCAGTGGTGAGTGTGAGCGATGGGTATGTCCAGCTGGGGTATAGAGCTATGTGCCCGAAATCATCTGCAGAGACGCATTCCTGCGCAGTGAGGTCAATATGCTGCATATTGCACTGGAGAAACGTCTGGAACAAAGGGATTACACACCAAGGGTTCAGGCACACAAACGTATTTTCTTTCTTTACGTTCCGTTTTTTGCATTCTGTATACGGACCCATTCATTTCAATGGATCCGCAAAAAAAACGGAAGGTACTCCGTATGCCTTCCATTTCCGTATTTCCATTTTTCCATTCCATTCAGGCCTATTGCACACGACCGTATGGTTTTGCGTCCGCAAAAAACATGATCCGCAAAAAAAAAAACGATGACATCCGTGTGCATTCCGGAATGGAACAACTGGCCCCTAATAGAACAGTGATGCGGACAATAATATGACATTCTATCTTTGAATGCATACGGAGTACCTTCCGTTTTTTTTTTTTGTGGACCCATTGAAATGAATGGTTCCGTATATGCAACGCAAAAAAACAGCCGATACACTAGCAAAAAAAACGTTTGTGTGAAAGAGGCCTCAAAGATAGAACTTGTCCTATTATTGTCCTTATAACGGACAGGGATAGTGTTCCATCAGGGGCCAGCTGTTCCACAAAAAACGGAATGCACACGGACGTCATCCGTATTTTTTGCTGATCCATGTTTTGCGGACCACAAAATACTGAAAAGGCCCTAGGGTCGTGTGCAAGAGCCCTTATTGTGGGGTGCTTACATAACCATTTGGCATATAGGATATCGGGGGTATAGAGGGTAGAGGTCGCGCACAATGCCTGGTGTCACAGAGGGGCTAACAGCACCAGTATTATACATGTAAGATGGTAGGTGGGGCCCCGGTACAGCTTTTGTGTTGGGGCCCAGAAGCCTCACATTACTCCTATTGTGATGATCCTGAAATCATTGTAGCAGAAAATATCTTGCAACTTTGTAATATACTTTGCGTTGTAATCATGCTTGAGATCCCTGCATGCTTTCATTGAATAGAATTATCCTGAGGGGCTGGAAACCTGTGGGCTCTATTGAAATACGATGGCCAAATAGACAACCATGAGCGAATGACAGAATATGTTTTACATTTTTCATACAGTATTGTCTCACTATGAATATGGTGTGGTGACAAATTCGGCTCTGCTGCATCTGTACATCCAGTGTATGAAGTACAGCAAAGAGCACTACATTATAAGCTACTAGATACGGTTTTTGGGTGATTGATCCAGAGCAACGGACTTCCAGCAGTGTTTTACCGTGAATTCTGAGATCCGGGAATAAAATAGGCTTGACATGACAAAGGGGTTATCCTGGAAAAGATAATAATGACTTATCCCCAAGAAGGGTCATCATTATCACATCAGCGGGGGTCCACGTCCTGGCACCCCCACCAATTAGCTGTTTCAGGAAGCTGCTGCGCTCATGGGAGCTCTGGTGAGTGATGCGGCTTTCCAAGAAGAGTGCCGTACATCATATAGTGGCAGTGTTTGGTATTGCAGCTCAGCCCCATTGACATGAATGGGGCTGAGCTGCAACTAGGCCATGTGACCGATTTACAGTGATGTCACTGGCCACATGACCGATTTACAGTGATGTCACTGGCCACATGACCGATTTACAGTGATGTCACTGGCCACATGACCGATTTACAGTGATGTCACTGGCCACATGACCGATTTACAGTGATGTCACTGGCCTAAGAAGAGGCTGAAGCGCTTAAGGCTTCTTCTAACAGCTGATCGGCGGGGGCCCCGGGTGTCGCTCCCCTGCACATCTGATACTGATGACCTATCCTATCTCTTTCTGAATAACCCCTTTAAGTAATAAAAGGTTACTAAACTATGATTGAATACATCAGACATATATACAGAAGATATCCTACAGACTGAAGGAAGTAGCAGTCGCCTAGGGTGTGAACAAGCTCCCTGTCTACCAGTTCCCAACATGGCCTCTGTCCAACACCCATAAGATACAATAATAGGCGGTAATAGCGCGACACATCTCACCCTGAAGCTGAGCTCATTATTACATGCCTAGAAGTTTTCTAGCCTCCTGACCCTCCTAAAGGTATACAGTAACTTCAGACCTTAGAAACGTGGCCTCGTACCACTAACCGACTACATTACAAGGCATTAAATGGGAAATAACCACTAAAATAATCCTTGCCACACAATCAGACGGCTGCTTTGGAGGTGAGTGGAGTATAATAAAAAAACTGAAGATAGATTGTATATAAAATGTAAACTGCAAAATGATGTCCAGTGGTGATCTTACACTTTAATCCAATCCCATACACAATGGGGGAGACACATCAAGACTGGTGGATCCCTGCGCTGGAGTGACGTGCGCCGTCCTGCAGTGGTGAAGACTTCAGCTACAACTTTCTCCACATTTTTGTGAAAGTTATAGTAAATGCGGCGGTGTGAACAGGGCTGTGGAGTCGGTAGATAAATTGTCCGACTCCGACTCCGACTCCGACTCCTCAGATTTTGAAACTTCCGACTCCTCGACTCCGACTCCTCTGTATTTAATATGCAAACACGAAGCTGTTCCACCAAGTTCTTCTAATCTCCTCTAGCACAGAGAGGTAGTTGAGCAGAAGCTGCTGCCTTCTCCTTTGTGTGCTGATCTTCTGCTGAAGATAGAGCAGTGGGAGGATCCAGGAAGGGGCAGGGGAAGGGGCATTTATTTTAAAACATGATTTTCCTAGTAGAATCCCATAGTCATGTTTAAAATTTAAGCTAACAATCTGAGTTTACATGTTTTATAGCCTTAGCTGAATGATAGCAGTTTTTCAAATGGTTTACAGCTTCAGTCTTGAACTATTGACTATCCATTCCCTTCACTTATACAAGTGTCTCCAGTCCTTAATCAGTTATCAGTGAGAGGCTAGGATAACCATGGGGTCCCTGTAACAGCAGACCACAAGACAATGGAAAGGGTAAGTATTGCCGCTCCTTAAAGGGACACTGACAGGCTGATTTTCCAGCTAAAGATATATATATACTGGTATTCATCAGAGAATTAGGAATAAAACTATACTAATGTTACCCCCAGTTAAGCTGTACTTGTGTTTAAGAAACATTTTAATCTGTAAGCAAATTCACTATCTTGTGCCCAATGGGGCAGCGTCTCCTGCGGCTTTGTGCCCAGCCGCGCCCGAAGTACAGCTTCCCAGCGCTGTTCCCCTCGTTATTATTCACTGCACTGGCCTTTTTTTCAGGCTAGGCGAACGCTGAATTCCTGCGCAGGCGCACGTGTAGAGTGCTGGCAGCAGCCTCGTCTGGCTATGCTGAGGCTGTGCCAGCTTTCTCTCTTCCTCCTCACTACCTAGTCCTGTCTAGTGCTGCCAGTACTCTACATGTGCGCCTGCCCCTTGGGCACAAAGGTAGAGAATTTGCATATTGATTAAAACGTTTTTAAACACAAGTAAACCTCAACTGGGGGTAACAGTCGTCTAGTTGTATTCCTGATCCTCTGATGAATACCAGCAGATATATCAGCCTGTCAGTGTCCCTTTAACTGCATAGTAAAGCATATGAAAAGCATGCTTCTTCACGGTCACTTAACGTCTTTGTTTAGCGGTAAAGTGACGCACTGCATGCATTGGCCTTTATTCTTACAGTAGAGAAGTAATTAATTATAACTTTATCTGAATTAGGACATTTAAACTTGCTTTTTTTTTATTTCAATTTTTTTTTATTCCAATTTAAATCTAGTAGGAGTCGGAGTCGGAGTCGGTCCATTTTTTGCCGACTCCGACTCCAGGTACCCAAAATTGCCTCCGACTCCGACTCCTCGACTCCGACTCCGACTCCACAGCCCTGGGTGTGAAGCCCAGTTCCGCTATGCCACCCCATTTTTCTTGGCACTTCTAAAAAGTGCTGAGAAGCTCAAAAAGTTGCAAATTATGGTGCACACGTCATGCGCCATAATGTGCGATTTTCTTACACCACAATTGTGGCGTACAGGCCTTGATAAATGTCACTGAATGCTTTTTAAGCATGGCCTATTTTTCCTCCAGTTAGTCAGCCCTTGCATCATCGCATGGATATGTTCACATATCTCTTACAGGAAGCTCCACCTCTGCTTAAAGGAAGCTCCACCTCTGCTTACAGGAAGCTACACCACTGCTTACAGGAAGCTCCACCTCTGTTTACAGGAAGCTATACCACTACTTACAGGAAGCTCCACCTCTACTTATAAGAAGCTACATCACTGCTTACAGGAAGCTACATCACTGCTTACAGGAAGCTCCACCTCTGCTTACAGGAAGCTATACCATTACTTACAGGAAGCTCCACCTCTGCTTAAAGGAAGCTCCACCTCTGCTTACAGGAAGCTCCACCTCTGCTTACAGGAAGCTAAACCACTACTTACAGGAAGCTCCACCACTGCTTACAGGAAGGTCCACCACTGCTTACAGGAAGCTACACCACTGCCTACAGGAAGCTCCACCTCTGCTTACAGGAAGGTCCACTACTGCTTACAGGAAGCTATACCACTACTTACAGGAAGATATACCACTGCTTACAGGAAGCTACACCACTGCTTACAGGAAGCTACACCACTGCTTACAGGAAGCTCCACCTCTGCTTACAGGAAGCTCCACCACTGCTTACAGGAAGCTCCACCACTGCTTACAGGAAGCTACACCACTGCTTAAAGGAAGCTCCACCTTGCATACAGGAAGCTCCACCTCTGCATACAGGAAGCTACACCTCTGCTTACAGGACGCTACACCTCTGCTTACAGGAAGCTACACCACTGCCTACAGGAAGCTCCACCTCTGCTTACAGGAAGCTCCACCTCTGCTTACAGGAAGGTCCACCTCTGCTTACAGGAAGCTCCACCTCTGCCTACAGGAAGCTCCACCTCTGCTTACAAGAAGTTCCAGCTCTGCCTACAGGAAGCTCCACCACTGCTTACAGGAATCTCCACCTCTGCTTAAAAGAAGGTACACCACTGCTTACAGGAAGCCACACCTCTGCTTACAGAAAGCCCCAACTCTGCTTACAGGAAGCTCCACCTCTACTTAAAAGAAGGTACACCACTGCTTACAGGAAGCTACACCTCTGCTTACAGAAAGCCCCACCTCTGCTTACAGAAAGCCCCACCTCTGCTTACAGGAATCTCCACCTCTGCTTAAAAGAAGGTACACCACTGCTTACAGGAAGCTCCACCTCTGCTTACAGGAAGCTCCACCACTGCTTACAGGAAGCTACACCACTGCTTACAGGAAGCTACACCACTGCTTACAGGAAGCTCCACCACTGCTTACAGGAAGCTCCACCTCTGCTTAAAAGAAGGTACACCACTGCTTACAGGAAGCTACACCACTGCTTACAGGAAGCTACACCACTGCTTACAGGAAGCTATACCACTGCTTACAGGAAGCTATACCACTGCTTACAGGAAGCTACACCACTGCTTACAGGAAGCTACACCACTGCTTACAGGAAGCTACACCACTGTTTACAGGAAGATATACCACTGCTTACAGGAAGCTATACCACTGCTTACAGGAAGCTACACCACAGCTTACAGGAAGCTACACCACTGCTTACAGGAAGCTACACCACTGTTTACAGGAAGATATACCACTGCTTACAGGAAGCTACACCACTGCTTACAGGAAGCTACACCACTGCTTACAGGAAGCTACACCACTGCTTACAGGAAGCCCTACCTCTGCTTACAGGAAGCTCCACCACTGCTTACAGGAAGCTACACCACTGCTTACAGGAAGCTCCACCACTGCTTACAGGAAGCTCCACCTCTGCTTACAGGAAGCTCCACCTCTGCTTAAAGGAAGCTCCATCTCTGCTTAAAGGAAGCTCCACCACTGCTTACAGGAAGCTACACCACTGCTTACAGGAAGCTCCACCTCTGCTTACAGGAAGCTCCACCTCTTCTTACAGGAAGCTACACCACTGCTTACAGGAAGCTCCACCTCTGCTTACAGGAAGCTCCACCTCTGCTTACAGGAAGGCCCACCTCTGCTTACAGGAAGCTACACCTCTGCTTATCTTTTTCCAGTCACATTCTTACTTTACTGATACAAGGCAGGTGGTGCTGTTAGATTGTTTAATCCTAGGTGTTGTATATATTATTATCCATTGATACTGTAAATGTTATGTCATATGCAACAGGTGACTACCCAGCTGCCTATATATAACTTGTAGCTATCACCTTGAAGCAGCTAAAGATAAACTGTAAAAGACGGCACTAAAATAATTGTGAAATGTGTGAAGAGAAGCTCATGTGTGAAGCGCTGCAGCCGGGTGTGAAAAGTATCCAAGAAAGGAAAGTTTCAGAGAGCAAGATGAAAAAAACTGGATCAAATACATAGCTTGCAAGTTATTATGAAGGAAGTTTTTGAAGTCAGCTTTACTTAAGTCTACATTGCAGTAATTTGCACCAAATTTATCAAAATGGTGCATATTTATAAAATTGACGCATCCAATATGTCCAGAGAGTCACTTTTCTTAAATCCGGTGTGAATCTACTCTCCTGACCAAACACGTTTACTTTTCCATCCACATCAAACGTAGCAAAAATGGGCGAACAAGTCGCAAATGTTTGCACAAAATTGGTGTGCGCCAAATTTAGCAACTTTTTTATGGCAGAAAACCAGCGCAAATCAAATGATACATTCTTCCCCTTGGAGTATTTATCTACTTGGTTAGGGCAACATCAGTCTTAGAGGTTGGCCCATCTGGGACATTGATGACATATTTCTGGGATAGGCCCTCCATGTCCGAGTCCCACCTCTGAAGTGAAGGTAAGCGCACCGTGCTCTCCGTTCATCGCTATGGGAGTTCCAGAAATAAGTAAGCGAGTGCGCTCAGCTATTTTTAGGACTCTAATAACGGTCAATGAAGGGTGGCCACGCATACGCAACTGCTCTCAGCTCACTCACAGGGGTCCTGTTCTGGAGACAGAAGTAGGTCCCAGATATAGGACCTGCTCTTATCTGACATTGGTGGAATATCCGAGCAATCAATGTCCCAGATGGGAAAACCCCTTTAAAGGAAAGCCGAGCTAGGACCACTACTGGGTCCGGGATCAGCAACCTTCAACGCTCCAGCTACTGTGAAACTACAGCTCCCAGCGTGCACACGCAATTGGATATTCATGTAACTCCTATAGAAGTGAAAGGAGGATTCTGGGAGTTGTAGTTTCAGAACAGCTGGAGTGCCGGAGGCTGCTGATCCCATCCAAAGCTGCTTTGCATTCACTCCTCATGCTGCAGGGCCTACACTAATTCAGCACCGGGCACATTTACATGGCTCGTTATACTGTAAGACCCAGCTGTGCACCCGCATGTCCATCATGTGATCAGGGGAAAGCAATGAAAGTGACTGCAAGCAGAGATCCTGAACAGGATTGAAGGAATTGATACTGAAAGATATTAAATCTGAATATTCCTTTAACTCAAGCTGAATTTCCCCTTTAAGAGCATCACATGAAACAAACACTGCCGACTCAAGCAGTTACACAACCATTTCAGCTCTGCTTGATCTACAGCATCCCAGCATCCCTTGCAGCCTGAGATTGGCACGGCCGCCTCTGTCATTGTTGTGTCCCCTGTTAGGTTTTGAAACATTTGTTAAACAATGTTTCGAAAGCTCAGATTGATACAGTAAGAGTCTGGCCGGCGGAGAGGATCCGCAGCTCAGCGCTCCCATCCGCACTCTACACAATCGTCCCATCAATTCCTGTCTGCATCCAGCTGTTGACCAGGATGAAAGCTCCAGAGCTGCAATCTCCATGAATACATTTCAGTTCTGGCTCTATAAGGCAATAAACCCGTCATGTCTAGGAGGGAAAACCACCGTAACATCCTCCCATCTGTTCGCTCAGATGAGCTCCAAGGGGTCTATAGGCCCAGCTCTTAGTACCAGGGCTCTCGTATACCATAGCTAGTGGCATCCCACTGCCCATCCTTCATATCCTGTGCCCACTCAGTAATGGTTATCTCCAGCTGGAGGGAGCGGCGGGCCAAAGAGCGAGGCCGTGTCTGGTAAATGACCCTCGGAACATCTGTCCCTCAGACGAGCCAGTGCCAGCCTCTCATCCCTCTCCATTGCAGGTGACTGATGCCAGTGTCGTTACCACCGTTCGCCCTTTCTGCTACGGTTTTTCTCGCTGTGATCAGCCTCAAAGTGCTTTCATTTTTAATTCTTGGGTGAATGTTTTATGACTAATCGAGAGGCCTGTCTGCAAATCCTTCGCCGCCTGGGAAAGTTAGAGCTTGGATTTATGTCTTCTGCTGCCTGTGCAGTTACAATATGTTTTATTACTTTCTGCTCCATACTTATTCCGCACCCCCTGCTGCCACTCTTAATCTCCTCTGTGCCAGGGAGAAGGCTTTCATGGGTTATGGAAGAAAGGCGCCAATGAACCCTTTATTATTATGCTGGATTCTTCTACACAGAAGGGTTCGCTGGTATTGGACCCTTTCCATAACCCTTGGACCAATTTAAACCCTTGTTTGCTAACATGGAATGGGGAGTCCTGTACAGGTTCCAACCCAGGCAGAGCCGCCTCTCTGAAGACCACATACTACCAAGAGTCTACCTCTACTGCGTGCGTGCCGTGGGTGGATCTGTGGCTGCCAAAAAGGTCACAAAGAAGATTTATCATATTGTTTGGGAGAATTTTTGCTGCTTTGTAGTTTCTGACACTGGAAATTGGAAGAGCAAAGAAAGAGATATTGATGCATCAATAGAAACAATGTATCGTGTGGAATGAAAGGTCACAGAGGTCACAACTCTGCCTGTAAAAAGGTGCCCTGATCACCAACCTACCCCTCATTACAGAGGCACGAACACAGAGTTCTAATCAGAATGGTGGCAAAATAATCACCCAGAGTCCTATCTGTGCGCCCATGGAGGGATAATCTACTGCCCGAGAACAAATGTGATCTCAATGTCACCTGCCACCGCAACCGAGTACGTATTACTGAAAAACCAAACAAATGGCACTGAAGTTTATACAGTAGTAATATCAACTATAAAGAAGCAGTATTATAGCAGTTATATTCTTGTACATAGGGGCAGTATTATAGTAGTTATATTCTTGTACATAGGAGCAGTATTATAGTAGTTATATTCTTGTACATAGGAACAGTATTATAGTAGTTATATTCTTGTACATAGGAGGCAGTATTATAGTAGTTATATCCCTGTACATAGGAGCAGTATTATAGTAGTTATATTCTTGTACATAGGAGGCAGTATTATAGTAGTTATATTCTTGTACATAGGCGCAGTATTATAGTAGTTATATTCTTGTACATAGGAACAGTATTATAGTATTTATATTCTTGTACATATGAGGCAGTATTATAGTAGTTATATTATTGTACATAGAGGGAGTATTATAGTAGTTATATTCTTCTACATAGGAGGCAGTATTATAGTAGATATATTCTTGTACATAGGAGCAGTATTATAGTAGTTATATTCTTCTACATAGGAGCAGTATTATAGTAGATATATTCTTGTACATAGGAGCAGTATTATAGTAGTTATATTCTTGTACATAGGAGCAGTATTATAGTAGTTATATTCTTGTACATAGGAGGCAGTATTATAGTAGTTATATTCTTGTACATAGGAGCAGTATTATAGTGGTTATATTCTTGTACATAAGAGCAGTATTATAGTAGTTATGTTCTTGTACATAGGAGGCAGTATTATAGTAGTTATATTCTTGTACATAGGAGCAGTATTATAGTAGTTATATTCTTGTACATAGGAGCAATATTATATTTCCCCAATATTCCTTGTGTTCTAGGTTCCTGAAGGTATATATCTCTTCCAGGGAAAGTGGGATAATAGATAAGGAATCCTGAAAACCTGAGTATGCCTAGCAATGAGTAGTTTGCATTGGGCCTTGGGAAGTCTTTCTTTCGGATAGTGGGGCCTATCCTTCCCCCACTGGCCAGTACAAATTTTCTTTGAAACACAGTCCAGCTGGGCTATTAAGGTGTGCACTAGAAGGAGAAACATCTGAGGAGGCAGAACCTATCAGGGAGACTGTAAGGGTACGGCCACACGATCAGGTTTATGGATACAGTTTTGGAACCTAAAACCAGAAGTAAATAAAAAATAGAGACGTTGTATCTTTCCTTTATACTTTCTCTCTCTTATGATCCTCTCCTGATTTTGAAATTGAAAATGGCAGCAGGAAACCTGACCGTGTGGCTCTGTCCTTACTGTGATTGCGAGCTTCAAAGTGGACATTTTCTTCTCTTTTTGAAAAGATAAAACGAGATAATGTAATTTTGTTTGAGTGGTGGGTAATAGGAAGCCACTTGTATAGTCAGGAATACTGGCGTGTTTGGCTAGCGCTGAGGCGCGCAGTGGTTGATTTGTTTTTTGGGCCTGAATGTAAAAGCTATATGTATGTTTATTGTGTACAAGAAAATAAAGCACTGACGAGGCCCTGTATGAAACGGCCTTCTGTGCCACATCTCTGACTGCATTTGATTCCATTGTGCCTGGCTACAGGGGTTGTCAGCTAATGCATGGCTTGTATATGTATTGTGTCGGTGCTCGTCAGTACGTAGGATCTGGGTGGTTTGTCAGGAGGATAAGTGGTTCTCTGCTCGTCACCTCTTGCAACAAACCACAGCATTGACCTTTCTCTATGTTCACAAAAGCTGCAATTCCAGGTTCTGTTATTACTCCGCTCTCCTAAGTGCATTAATTCTGAAGATTGCACTTTACTAATATCCAAGGTTCTAAATACTTTACTGCAGGTTAAGGGGCGACTCCGACCTGTTTAAATTTTAAAGAGATAACGAGCAAGAAATATGCAACTGGCTGATGATCACTGTGAAAAAAAGATACTGTTAGAACCCGATTCCAAAGAAATGGCTACTAGTCTTTAGCATTAACCATTCACTTGCTGCACTTCTTCCTGGGTATATTTACTGTATATTGAATGTCTAATGGCTGCGTGCAATCCCTTTTCTTCCAGGTTCCACACCTTCCTAATGTACTAAGTAGTTAGATCACCGTCTTCAAGATCTCTGCTTGTTGTCAGTCAATAGGAAACTGCTTGATAAGCCCTCATGCACACAACTGTAGTTTTGATCCACATCTGATCCACATTTTTTGAAGATTGAATGCAGACCCATTCATTTCAATGGGTCCGCAAAGGATGTGGACAGCGCAGCATGTGCAGTCCGCATCCGTATGTCCGTTCAGTGGTCCTGCAAAAGATTAGAATATGTCCTGGTCTTGTACATATTGCAGACATAAATAGGCATTTCTAAAAAAAAAAAAAAAGATCAGGATGTACCGATCCGCAAAATGCGGAATGCACATGGCTGGTATCCGTGTTTTGCGGATCTGCAATTTGCAGACCGCAAAAACGGCTATGGTCGTGTGCATGGGGCCGTACAGACTGAAGACCCATCCTTTGTCCTGCTCATATGACTGCAGTTAGGTCCAGTGCTTCAGTGTAGACAATATTGTGACAGCAAAACATAGCAGCACCACAAATATCCCCCCATTTAAGGACTGATTCTTACCTACACTGACACATTGTAACAAACCCTCTGGACAGAATTGAGGTTTGTGTTTAGTTTGCAGCGGCCTGTCTACAACGATTCGTCTGTGTGAGCAGGGGAAGTAAGACTGTGTCCAAGTAAACCTGAGCAGGTCTCTGCTTGTCAGGTTCGCTACTTTATCCTAGAATTCCGACCTGGATACAATGAATCTAAGTAAATACTTCAGCTTTTTTAAGTTCATTATTTCGCTGCGGATCGGACGTCCTTTAATGTTTATTGATGTCTGATGTCGGTTTATTTGCTTCTTAAATGGTGCAGTTTGTATTTACTTCCTGGCACTCAGCTGCCGAATCGCTGCCCTGATGCCGCACTGTAATAATAGAGCAGATACACAATTTGTGGTGATGTAACTTAATAAGAGCGCAAATGTATGACATCACCCGACCGGAAAAACACTATTTTAGGAAGCGGCTTCATTTATACCGCACAAACCTTATTACGTGGCCTGCTGTTAAAGCGATATAATATAGATAATATGGTTCCAGGGCAAGAACAGATTCCAAGGAACTCAGTATTATAGTAGTTATATTCCTGTACATAGGAAGCAGTATTATAGTAGTTATATTCTTGTACATAGGAGCAGTATTATAGTAGTTATATTCTTGTACATAGGAGCAGTATTATAGTAGTTATATTCTCGTACATAGGAGCAGTATTATAGTAGTTATATTCTTGTACATAGGAGCAGTATTATAGTAGTTATATTCTTGTATATAGGAGCAGTATTATAGTAGTTATATTCTTGTACATAGGAGCAGTATTATAGTAGTTATATTCTTGTACATAGGAGCAGTATTATAGTAGTTATATTCTTGTACATAGGGGGCAGTATTATAGTAGTTATATTCTTGTACATAGGCGGCAGTATTATAGTAGTTATATTCCTGTACATAGGAGCAGTATTATAGTAGTTATATTCTTGTACATAGGAGCAGTATTATAGTAGTTATATTCCTGTACATAGGAGCAGTATTATAGTAGTTATATTCTTGTAGATAGGAGCAGTATTATAGTAGTTATATTCTTGTACATAGGAGCAGTATTATAGTAGTTATATTCTCGTACATAGGAGCAGTATTATAGAAGTTATATTGTTGTACATAGGAGCAGTATTATAGTAGTTATATTCTTGTACATAGGAGCAGTATTATAGTAGTTATATTCTCGTACATAGGAGCAGTATTATAGTAGTTATATTCTTGTACATAGGAGCAGTATTATAGTAGTTATATTCTTGTACATAGGAGCAGTATTATAGTAGTTATATTCTTGTACATAGGAGCAGTATTATAGTAGTTATATTCTTATACATAGGAGCAGTATTATAGTAGTTATATTCTTGTACATAGGAGCAGTATTATAGTAGTTATATTCTTGTATATAGGAGCAGTATTATAGTAGTTATATTCTTGTACATAGGAGCAGTATTATAGTAGTTATATTCTTGTACATAGGAGCAGTATTATAGTAGTTATATTCTTGTACATAGGAGCAGTATTATAGTAGTTATATTCTTGTACATAGGCAGCAGTATTATAGTAGTTATATTCCTGTACATAGGAGCAGTATTATAGTAGTTATATTCTTGTACATAGGAGCAGTATTATAGTAGTTATATTCTTGTACATAGGAGCAGTATTATAGTAGTTATATTCTCGTACATAGGAGCAGTATTATAGAAGTTATATTGTTGTACATAGGAGCAGTATTATAGTAGTTATATTCTTGTACATAGGAGCAGTATTATAGTAGTTATATTCTCGTACATAGGAGCAGTATTATAGTAGTTATATTCTTGTACATAGGAGCAGTATTATAGTAGTTATATTCTTGTACATAGGAGCAGTATTATAGTAGTTATATTCTTGTACATAGGAGCAGTATTATAGAAGTTATATTGTTGTACATAGGAGCAGTATTATAGTAGTTATATTCTTGTACATAGAGCAGTATTATAGTAGTTATATTCTTGTACATAGGAGCAGTATTATAGTAGTTATATTCTTGTACATAGGAGTAGTATTATAGTAGTGATATTCTTGCACATAGGAGCAGTATTATAGTAGTTATATTCTTGTACATAGGGGGCAGTATTATAGTAGTTATATTCTTGTACATAGGAGCAGTATTATAGTAGTTATATTCTTGTACATAGGAGGTAGTATTATAGTAGTTATATTCTTGTACATAGGAGCAGTATTATAGTAGTTATATTATTGTACATAGAAGGCTGTATTATAGTAGTTATATTCTTGTACATAGGAGGCAGTATTATAGTAGTTATATTCTTGTACATAGGAGCAGTATTATAGTAGTTATATTCCTGTACATAGGAGCAGTATTATAGTAGTTATATTCTTGTAGATAGGAGCAGTATTATAGTAGTTATATTCTTGTACATAGGAGCAGTATTATAGTAGTTATATTCTTGTACATAGGAACAGTATTATAGTAGTTATATTCTTGTACATAGGAGGCAGTATTATAGTAGTTATATTCTTGTACATAGGAGCAGTATTATAGTAGTTATATTCTTGTACATAGGAACAGTATTATAGTAGTTATATTCTTGTACATAGGAGGTAGTATTATAGTAGTTATATTCTTGTACATAGGAGCAGTATTATAGCAGTTATATTCTTGTACATAGGAGCAGTATTATAGCAGTTATATTCTTGTACATAGGAGCAGTATTATAGCAGTTATATTCTTGTACATAGGAGCAGTATTATAGTAGTTATATTATTGTACATAGAAGGCTGTATTATAGTAGTTATATTCTTGTACATAGGAGGCAGTATTATAGTAGTTATATTCTTGTACATAGGAGCAGCATTATAGTAGTTATATTCTTGTACATAGGAGCAGTATTATAGTAGTTATATTCCTGTACATAGGAGCAGTATTATAGTAGTTATATTCTTGTAGATAGGAGCAGTATTATAGTAGTTATATTCCTGTACATAGGAGCAGTATTATAGTAGTTATATTCTTGTACATAGGAGGCAGTATTATAGTAGTTATATTCTTGTAGATAGGAGCAGTATTATAGTAGTTATATTCTTGTACATAGGAGCAGTATTATAGTAGTTATATTCTTGTACATAGGAGCAGTATTATAGTAGTTATATTCTTGTACATAGGAGGCAGTATTATAGTAGTTATATTCTTGTACATAGGAGCAGTATTATAGTAGTTATATTCTTGTACATAGGAGCAGTATTATAGTAGTTATATTCTTGTACATAGGAGCAGTATTATAGTAGTTATATTCTTATAAATAGGAGGCAGTATTATAGTAGTTATATTATTGTATATTCAGTACTAATTACTGTTATATCATAACTAGGGTTGAGCAAATTGGGCTCGTATTGCTTTTTCTGAACCCGATTCTTTTAAAACGTAGTTAAGAATATCGGCTCCATTGTAATGTAAAACGTATTGCCTCCATGGAGGTCTTTCCGTAATTTCAGCAAATATCGCGAGATTTACTTTGTCTCACCTTTATCACGTGTCACTTTGTTTATTAGCGTACATTATGGTATCAGAATACTAAGCCGGGTTCAGTTTCGTATTTTGATGCAATAATTTATGCTCAATCCTAATCATAACCTTAAACAGTTTTTAATGTATCTGTTTTATTACATCTTATGCTATTTTATTCATTTGTTTCCAAACTTTCTTTTTTTCTTTTCACAGGCCCGGCCACAAAGAAAAAATATGTCAGCTATAACAACCTGGTGATATAGGCGGCCTACTCATCTGAGATGGAAGAGGCAGCAGCTCCATTTTCATTCCTGCGTTGTGTGGTGCGTCTCGCTTCCTCTCCACCCCGTGCCTCACTCTAAGCGGTCAATCATGGGAGGAGAGGAGCTGCTGGAATATGACGGTGCACAGCCCTTGAGGACTGAGGGAAGCTGCTTTATCCAAGCCATCTGAACTATTCCTGGCTTATATCTCAGGGGCCAGGAGCAAGCGGTGAGGGCCCAGCCCCGCGTGAAGCAAGTTTATGAGCGGGCATTACCTGGGCTCTTCCGCCTGTTTTGGGGACCATCAGACTCAGATCTTTCTGTACAGAACTTTTTGCATACAATCGCCTACCTTTTCATATCCAAGATTACTTTCACCATTTGGGGAGTACTTTTTGCCAGGATCCCCCCTCCCCTCCGCAGCAAGCACTTCAGTACCAGGCTTCCATATTGACACTCATTTCCTATGGGTCACTCATTTACTGAAGCTTTCTTTTATTTCGTTTTGGATTTTTTCCTATTTTATTTTATTTTTTTTTCATCTGTTTTCTCGTCCAAGTTGTTTCTTTTTTTTCTTTTGTTTAAATTTCTTATTTTCCAAAAAAACAAGGTTTCTAAAGACCAAAAACTGTGTGTGATACACAGACCGTTCCTGAGCGTGAATGGCTGGCAGGATCTGGTTATGTGATTGGCTGAAACCCAGGGGTCTTTTGTCTCTGAATGCATGTTCTCTCTCTGCATTTTTTTTTTATTTTAAAATTTTTATGTCGAGGAATTCTGCTGTTTGTGTTTGGTTTCTTTTCATTTGCCCGCGGGTTCCGTTGACAGGAAGTGGGTTGAGGTGGCCATCGTTTTTTCCCCGCTTCTGAGGATCTGTCCGAGCCCGATCGGTGAGGGCCACTCCGTGGACTCAGATGTGACAAAAAGCATGTATGTTTTTTACTGTTTGTAATGAGTATTTTCTGCTTATGTGCCAACCTCGTGAGACACCCACCCCAAACTGCCCTGTGATATTGTCAGAGAATGTATTAATTAAAGATTTTGATTATCTTTTCTATTTTATGTCATGGAACATTTTGGATTTACTCATGAGAAGTGCAAAAATCGGTGACTGAGTACTGCTGGTGATATTTGGTGAAGTCTTTAGGCTACTTTTACACTAGCGGCAGCCCTCTCCGGCGGGGGACATGTAGTTTTATTCCGGCTGTCTCTCGGCATGTTTGCCGAGCTGCGGCCGAGGCCCACCCTTATTATAGTCAATGGGGCCGGAGCGGACTTCCGGCAGCACGGTGCACTAGCGGCAGCATAGATCAGCCTGCCGGAGTAGGCTGTCACCAGTGTGAGACTAGCCTAACTTATGTGTTGAGCCAATCAAAGTTTCCGAAGTGGACTTCGATCCAAATTTCAGGGAAAATTTGAATCGTCGCGAAGCTGAATTTCCTCGTGCTTCATGGTAACTATAGAATTTTCCCTGAAATGGCCTAAAAAATAAATAAATACTCACCTCATCCATTTGAGCGTGAAGAGGCTACTGCAGCCATCTTGATTGAAGATCCCACACGAAATCTCATGCTCGGTGAGGTATGACATCGCCACGATGACGTCATCATGCACTGCGCGAGATTCAAGATGGAGCCAATGAAACGGATGGGGTCAGTATGTTTTTTTTTTTTTTTTTAACCCTGAGAGGCCTTCATTTTCACATGAGATTCCACGATCAGCAACAAACTCAACATCTGAGGGGTTCAGTGACGAGGGGAGGCGCAATTGCCGTTCCCCGTCATTGCGCCCGCTACTTACAAAGAAATGCGCTTTGTGACTAAGTAATTCGTCAGAAAGCGAATTTCTTCGTGAAACTTAGTGAAGCAGCCGAATATAAGTTTTCATAGCTTCACTCAACTCTACTTATGTCATGGCTTGGTGTTGTTTGTCGTGACACTTTCGCCGTGCATGCTGGTTGCCAGTGGCAACGTGCTGTTGTTACTCTTTGTGCTTACCTGCCGTTCAGTTGCTGCTCAATCTCTTTTGCCTTTTGTTACTAAGCCGCTGGGAGACGCCAATTCGTCCGTGTTGTGGAGGAACAGGTGGTCTCTTGCCCTTTCATTATACCTAGGGTTACTCAGGGATTCCAGGGTTCTGAGGTTCCTGAGTATGGGCCCTCCTACCATCTGGGTCGGCTCATACAGCTAGGAGTCCAGGGCCAGCTTTAGAGATGCTGTAGAAGGTGACCGGCTCCCTTTTTCCAGGCCTAGTAACAGTTCACATAATACGGTGGGGTTTCCCCCACTCCCCATCGTGACAACTTATTACCCCATCTTTTAGGTAAGGGGGTCCAAGTTGTGTGTCCCTCAGTTGGGGAGCGTGCCCGTTCTATTACAGAGATGATCTAGGAGACTTCTGCACCATGGTGACCTCCGGCTTATAGCAGAACATAAAGGGCACATGTCGATACATAACCCTCCATAGGGTTGTCTATAGGGAACAGTGGAAGACAAGGAGAATGGATGATGAGAGTGAGAAATAGGGAGCTTTACATCTTACTTGATTGACATTAATTATGTTCCTTAAGGAGATTGATGCAGGAACATACGAAAGGGATTAGATTTTCTTGTTCCCATCAGCAGTTATTGATGTGAGGTTTTCATGGAACGTGTAGCTTTACAGCCTCCACCTGACCTCATGGAAGTGAGGGGTCATCTTCTTCCAGGTCTGGATTGTTGACACAAACACATCAATATCGGAGAGGATCATTATTAATTCTCTCTCCCTTGTAGGGATTGTGCTCTCGAGCTCCAGATATTATGAACCCCCCTCCCCGCCAGACTGATCTTATTCAAGGCAGTTTCCAAATATGATATCTAATAAATTGCCTCATTGCATCTAAAAGAAGAAAAATGATGCAACTTTGCAGTTTTGATTAAGGATCTCCTTCTGTGCAGACCTATGTGTTACCATGGTTACAGACTACAAACGAACCCTGTGTAGTCTGATACTGCATTCATGTGTTACTTCACCTTACCCCCCCCCCGTCCTCACTTCCTGTCAGTCACCAAGTTGTTGTTGTTTTTTTTTTTTTTTTTTGATTCGTTGGTTGCAAAAGTTTTCATACCCAAAAGGTTTTCCAGTCCTATAGAAAATCGTTATAAAATGAATAGTTCTGCAATGTTCTAATATTTCCTCATTCCCATTCTATACCATTTTTAAGATCTTTTCTTACTGTCAGTGTATGGAAACATGGTTTAAATCCATAGCCTGAAGAGCCATGATGACCTGTAGTCTCCTGCGCACACAGTCGCCGGGCACATTACCGTGCTGTAACAATGTATCAGTGCAGGATTAGAGCTCTCAGCTTGTATCCAGAGCAGGAAAGAGATCTGTGCCGCCTCTGTGCTAACCTACTGGCACATTGCCACAAACTTCAGCTGTGTGGAGGTCAGCACAGAGTCTCCAACCCTGGATGTAAATAGGACCAGTTCTATTCACTGACAGGATGCAGAAATGTTGAAAACGGTAAATACGATACAGCGATTAAGCCACACAATTTCCTTTAGGGCTCATGCACACCACCGTATGTATTTTGCGGCCCCTAATAGAACAGTCCTATCCTTGTCCGTAATGCGGACAATAATAGGACATGTTCCATTTTTTGCGGAATGGAAATAAGGAAACGGAATTCACACGGAGTAACTTCCGTTTTTTTGCGGACCCATTAAAATGAATGGTTTCGCATACGGTCCGCAAAAAAATGGAACGGACACAGAAAGAAAATACGTTTGTGTGCATGAGCCCTTCTAGTAATGTTGATTAGAGGTGTTGAGTTTCCTTAAGGAGATGCAGCTGGTGGAGGGATCCTTACAGGCAATGCTCTCTGGGGAGGAATATGCAAATGAGCTCTCCTCCGGAAGTAAGACAAGCGCCTCCCCAGCTGGTGTAGGGACTGTCATCCAGAAGGAAGAAAACTGCCTCACTAGTGACACCTATTGGGGGTAGTAATTTGACATTTTTCTCCCTTTTGGAGGAAAGCTAATTTGCACATTTTCATGAAAAATCTGTACAGCCTTTTAATGCACCACCCAATAAGACCTGCCGTTCAGGGGCCGCATGGGACTACATCGTACTGCCCCAGGCCATGGTCCTGTACACCCCTAGTCACAGGTATCCGTGCTGGGTGCCTTCTGAGTTCTATAAACGTTATTTTCTTTCCGTGTCTGTTCCGTTTTTTTGCGGACTGTATGTGGAACCATTCATTTCGAAGGGTCCGCAAAAAAAAACGGACGTTACACCGTGTGAATTCCGTTCCCCCCCAAAAAAGAACATGTCCTATTGTTGTCCACGTTACGGACAAGGATAGTACTGTTCTATTAGGGGCCAGCAAAATACGGAATGCACACGGACGTCAGCTGTATTTTTTGCGGAACCGTGTTTAAATACATGTGGTTGTGTACATGAGCCCTTACTCTCGTGATGCTCCATGTCACCCTCAGCTCCACTGCGTGCAGATAACAGCGCTCACTAATCAATACCGTCTTATGACCGGGAGAAAATTGCGCCAAATTTATAAAAATAGTGCTTGTGGCAGAATGTCCCAGATTCCTCATCTCACACTGAAAGCTGCACTCGCCCTTAATAAATGTGACGCCATATTTCATGGAATAAGGGCTTATGCACACGACCGTATTTATTTTGCGGTCTGCAAAAAACGGATCCGCAAAAACTACTGATGACGTCCCTGTGCATTCCGTATTTTGCGGAACGTAACAGCTGGCCCCTAATAGAACAGTCCTATCCTTGTCGGACAATAATAGGACATGTTCAGTTTTTTTGGGGGGAACGGACATACGGAAATGGAATGCACACGTTTTGTTTTTTTTTGCAGACCCATTGAAATAAATAATTCCGCATACGGGCCGCAAAAAAAAACGGAACGGACATGGAAAGAAAATACATTCGTGTGAATGAGCCCTAAACCTTATGAAAAATTCTGCCTTTGCTCTTTGCTACTTGTTGGTTTCCTGCGGTGACTGACGCGTTATGATGTTAATAGATGAGAATCTCGCCGAGTCCTTTCATTACCGGAGCGCCGCAGAACAAAGACAACTCTGCGCAGACTGGCGAATGTTTACAGACAAAAAGCGCTTTGTTCTTTGTCCTTCGCTGTACCCAACCTGCTTCCACCAAACTGCGCCAAAGAAACCCGTCCCGCTCAAATCAGGACGCCCGCTCCTCCACTTACAGGATTAACTCCCTCCCGAGATTTCACTGGGAAGTTGAAATGTTTGCGATAATTCAAAGGCGACATTAGAGGCACCGACAATTCCGTTGTGCAAACCCATAGAAAGGCAGAAGGGGGCCTCGCTGACGGGGGGGGCGACGACGTGGTCCTGGGTGACACCAGGGGAGGTGGAGCAGGAAACATCTGACATCTGGAGGCTTCAAGGTGACATCTACAGCTCATTGTCTGACGGCTGCAACCATTGTAACAAACTGAGAGGACAAAGGGGCACAGAGACTGAGCCAGCAGGGGGCAGCACTGGAACATGAGCTCTGCAGCCTGAGAGCCTAATCAGGAAGAATGTGAATGCAGCTCTGGATGTGACTGGAGTAGAAAGACAGGTGTCAGCAGTGGGTGTAACGAGAGTATAAGGGCTCATGCACATGAACTTACTTTTTTGTCCGTTCCTTTTTTATCTCTGTATGCGGAACCATTGACTTCAATAGGACTGCAAGAAAAAACGGAAATGACACGGTATCCATGTTTTGCGAATCTGCAATTTGTGTATGAGCCCTAAGAAAGGTTGTTGCAGCAGGAGCCTGTATGGAACTAACTGTGGCTGGAGAATGAGACATCATGTAACAGCAGAATTGTGAATGCAGCTCTGGATTTCACTGAAACATAAGACAGGGTATAACAGAAAAGCTGTGACTGCAGCTCTGGATGTAACTGGAGTATAAGACATTGTGTAATAGGAGAATTGTGAATGCAGCTCTGGGTTTGACTGAAGTATAAGACAGGATATAACAGAAGAGTTGTGAATGCAGCTCTGGATGTGACTGGAGTATAATCCATCATGCAACTGCAGAATTGTGAATGCAGCTCTGAATATGACCGAAGTATAACACAGAAGGTAAAAGGAGAGTTCTGAATGCAGCTCTGGATATGACTAGAGAATAATACATAATGCAACTGCAGAATTCTGAACGGAAATCTGGATTTGACCGAAGTATAAGATAGGATATAACTGCAGAATTGTGAATGCAGCTCTGGATTTCACTGAAGTTAAAGACATGATGTAACAGAAGAGTTGTGAATGCAGCTCTGGATGTGACCAGAGTATAAAGACAGGATATATCAGCAGAACTCTGAATGCAGCTCTGGATGTGACTAGAGTATAAAGACAGGATATATCAGCAGAACTCTGAATGCAGCTCTGGATGTGACTAGAGTATAAAGACAGGATATATCAGCAGAACTCTGAATGCAGCTCTGGATGTAAAACATTCTTTACATATTAAATCTTCATTTATTTGATCTCATCTACTCCAGTCCAGTCACTCCTGAACCTGCATTTACAGTTTTTCTGGTATTCTGTCAGCCAGCATGACTTCGTATCTGAGTAGCGCCCCCTGCTGGTTCAATGTCTGTGAGCAGTTCACATTCTTGCCAGAGCATATGTATGTAAATAATCTTATATTCAGCCCCTCAGTTGTTCCTCTGGGCAGAGACAAATGTCATCATTATGCCGGGATAGATGACATTGGCGCACTAACAGTTGATGGCTGGTGACATGTGACGCGTTTTCGCCACCTCTGAGCGTTTCCTGCACCTGCTGCAGGATATGGCTGAAGGTAGGCAGATTGTAGGCCCAGCTCTGTACCTCGGAGGGTCCTCGTCAGCCATTAAATATCTACAGATATCTTCTCACATTATTACAGTCTAATTAGTGCCCAGCAACAGAAGAGGAGCCGCGTCCTGATGTCCCACCGGGGAGCGAAGAGCAAAGACGGCGCAGGAAGAAGGCGAGGAGACGAGAACACGGCGTCCTGTGCAGTATTCTAGAAGACATCGACCCCCCCAACCACCCAAAACCTCATAAAAGTCATCCCCAGACTTCCTTTTACTTATATCTGTTCCTGGAAAAGCTGGGTGACATCCAACATGGCTGCACCAGGGTAATTACCCAGCTTTCCTGATGCAGCGATCTAACCCTGGAGGCTGACCCCCACATAACTGGGCAGGAGCCCGGGAAAGCTGAGTGAGCAGCCTCTGCACTGGTTGTCACCCAGCTTTCCAGGAGACCTGAGTGCTGAGCTTCCTATCTACAGACCCGGTAGGAGGTGAGATGGCGGCCATATTGGTTGTCACCCAGCTTTCCGGGAGACCCAAATGCTGAGCTTCCTATCTACAGTGCAGATTTGATGGGAGGTGAGATTGCGGACGTATTGGTTGTCACCCAGCTTTTCCTGAAGCAGATAAAGATAGGTGACGGCTGGTGAGATTAACTTTTACTGGGGACCCTGGGAAAGGGCATCAGATAGCAATAAAGATGGCGGCCGGAGGGCTGACAAGTCCTAATGAAGGGGAGAAAAGTGAATGCGGCAGAGACGGTGGGGGGTGGGGTGGGGGAGAGCAGTTTTGTATAATTAACACCTATTTTGGGATTTGGGGCATTAATCATTGAAGGCGTTGCTGAGACGGGAGATTTGATTCAGCACATTCATCCATCTTTCATGTTTTGTTGTTGTCCTGCGGCATTTCTTCCCTCGGTCTCTGTCCTTCCTGCGCCGGTGATGGCTGCCTCTCCTCGCCTTTCCTCACCTCTCATCCCCTCTCCTCACCTCTCCCCCCCTCGCCTCTCTTCCCTTCTCCTCTTCTCTCCACGCCTCTCCTCTTCTCTTCTCTCCTCACCTTTCCTCACCTCTCCTCCCCTCTCCTCACCTCTCCTCACCTTGCCTCTCTTCCCCTCTCCTCGGCTCTCCTCACCTCTGCTCGCCTCTCCTCTTCTCTTCTCACCTCTCCTCCCCTCTCCTCACCTCGCCTCTCATCCCCTCTCCTCTCCTCTTCTCACCACTGCTCGCTTCTCCTCGCCTCTTCTCACCACTGCTTGCCTCTACTCTCCTTCCCTCTGCTTGCCTCTCCTCTCCTCATGATCATATTAGATACTCAGCCCAGAAGACAGTATCACACATGATAGGATTAGATACTCAGCCCAGAAGACCGTATCACACATGATAGGATTAGGTACACAGCTCAGCAGACAGTATCACACAGGATAGGATTAGATACACAGCTCAGCAGACAGTATCACACATGATAGGATTAGATGCTGCAGCTCTGTAGACAGAATCACATATTACATGGTTAGATACATCATCTCAACAAACAGACCTTATAGGATTAGATACAGTGGCTAAGCAAGCAGTATCTCAACTTACAGGATTAGATACAGTATTCTAGACTGCATCACAAATGACAAGCTTAGATACATCCCCTCAGCAGCACAGTATCATGTGCACACATGACAGGCTTGGATACAGTGGCTCAAGCAAACAGTATCGCACATGATAGGATTAGATACACAGCTCAGTAGACAGTATCACGCATGATGTTCATTCTATTATCAGTCACTGCAAAGTTGGAACTGAATGAAACAACTACCCTCATCCTCCTCATGAGACGGGACAGATGCCTAATCCTGACTTTACTCTTGAGTTTGGTCCCCAGCAGGGCCTCATTGTGATCTCACTACAGCACCATGGAGGTCCCCTTTAAGGATTGATATATATATCTAATGTTACTGTGACAACTGATTGGTCCCTTACTCCAGGACAGCAGGGGTTAAAGCCGCCATTTTTGCTGCCTGTAATTAAGCAGTGAATGAAATCCATACGGAGCTGAAGTCCCAGACACAGAGCAGGAGGATAAATGTCCCCGAAATCCCAAAGCTTCCAGTATTTGCTGATTTCGCTCTCATCTGAAGCCCAGAAGATTAAAGGGACGCGTGTCGTGGATGTAAATACTTTCTTCCTCTGGCCTCAGTCTTTGGGCTGAAGAAGGATTTCGGGGAGGGAACGGCGGCTTCGGATTTGTCCTAACAAGGTGATCAAAGGGAAAATGTGAGCGAGAAAAGATGCAGGGGAGAAAAGAACAGGGATTGTGAGGAAGGGACAAGGACCCCACACCTGTGCCGGGGAGGAGCAGAGCGCGCGCCGGCGTCTGGGGAGCGCTGATAAGAGCCGCCAACACCTGGAGACTTAGCGAGCGGCTCAACTTATCTCCGACATGAAACGAGAGGCAGATAAAGAGCCGGCGGTGATGATGCCGTCAGATCAGCGCTAATCCCCCCAACTCTTCTGTCACAGGTCACCCAACATTTAATTTGCCGCTGACATCCCCCCAAGACGACAACGTGTTATCTGAAATGGGATCGGTCTCGAAAAGAGAGGATCTGACACTCCAGATCAGGGAACGTCTCCAGGTGAGACAGACAAAGGGACGGCGATTAGGAAGTGATCTTCAGCGGAGGCAGCGGATAAGCCAAAGGATGCAAAGTGTCATGGCCGCCCCTTCATGAGGAAGGCGGAAACGGCGAGAGATGAGACAGAGGCGCCAGTCCGAGGAAAGGGACAGAAGGAAAGTTCTGAGGCAGATGGTCCTTCTGAAAAGTGATACAATATGGTTTCTGCATTGGTTCCTCATAGTTTTCAACATCTCTGCTTGCTGTAATTCCGTGGGAACCTTGTTTACTTCCAGAGGATACAAATCTGTCCTGATCGAGTGATGGACACACAGCTGCCGGGCTCGTTGCAGTTCACACAGGCCCCCAGAGACCTGTCCGGTAATGACCCTGCATCTGTGGGTCCATCAAATGACCACAACAGTATCCTCCAGAATAAACGGGGTTCCTGTTGAATTACAGCAAGCAGAGATGTTGGACGGGTCCCCTTTAAGTATGGAAGGCCTGATGCGCCTCCCACCCTCCTTCCCGGCAGCACTCAGCACCATTAAAGTGTAAAATGTCACAAGATTCGGGGAGCGACACATTAGGAATCACTTGGTCATTCTTCTACGTGAAGGTCACGGCGCCCTCTTTTTTTTGTGCAGCGCAATTTGCAAATCATAAGAAGAACAACCGGGGAATTGTTCAAGGCGACCTCTGCAGAAACAACTTCCATGCTCTTAAAGAAAGAAGAAAAGTGCAAATTTCCCCCGCTCCAGAGGCGGCCGCTCCTCACCCAACCCTTTCTCTGCCAGAAAGTCTACGGAGGGTGGGCGGTAGACGAGGAAAATGGCCTCACAAGGATTCACGCACACAAACGTATTTTTTTTGGTGTTCGTTGCGTTGGGGCCCATATGCGGAACCATTCACTTTAATGGGTCCACGAAAAACCCAGAAATGACTCTATGTGCATTCCTTTTCCGTACGTTCACAGCGCCGTTCCCAAAAATAAAAATAGAACATGTCCTATTTTTGTCCGTTTTGCAGACAAGGAAAGGAGAGTTACAATGTATCTTCTCACGGTATCTTCTGTATTAGATTCTAAATAAACAAAAAAAAGGGGGATTTGTACTGGAAACCCTCAAAATGACACTTGATAGCTAAATGGCATCCAAAGTAAGGCTATATTCACACGACCGTATGTGTTTTGCGGTCTGCAAATTGCGGATCTGCCAAAAAAACGGATGACGTTCGTATGGCATCCTTTTTTTGCGGATCCATTGTAACAATGCCTATCCTTGTCCGCAAAACAGACAAGAGTAGGACATGTTCTATTTTTTTTTGCGGGGCTACGGAACGGGACTCACGGATGGAAATGAATGAGTCCTCATCCAATCTGCAAAAAAAAAATGGAAACAAAATACGTTTGTGTAAATGTAGCATAAGGGCTCATGCACACAACCGTTGTTGTTTTTTTTCGGTCCATTTTTCATGGATCCGTTGTTTCTCATCTTAAGGTTTTTTTTTCCTCTTGCGTTCTTGCGTGCTTGATTTAAGTCCTCTTGCGTTCCGTTATTCCACAAAACATATCTGTATGGTTTCCGTATGCAATCCGTTTTTTGCGGATCGGAAACAGAAACAGTAACTTATTAATCACCAAACACATGAGCAATATGGGCTGGGCATAGCATTTCTACAGTATGGATCCGCAAAATACGGATGACATACGGATGTGTTCGGTGTGCGTTCTGTATTTTTTTGCAGACCCATTGATTTGAATGGGGCCTCGGACCATGATTTGCGGACAATAATAGGGCATACACTACTTTTTTTGCGGAACGGCCATGCGGACAAACGAAAACGGAATGCACATGGAGTAAGGGCTCATTCAGGGCTCCATCACACTAACGTTTTTTGCATTCCGTATAAGGGGCCATTTTTTGCGTTTAGTATACTCTCCGTATATGAAACCATTCATTTTAATGGGTCCGCAAAAAAAAAAATTCAGTTTTTCCGTTCCGCTACATTTTGAGTCATGTCCTATTATTGCCCGCAAATCACGTTCTGTGGCTCCATTCAAGTCAATGGGGCTGTAAAAAAAATGCATCCGTATGTCTTCTGTATCTGTTCAGTTTTTGCGGAAGCATCTATTGAAAATTTTATGCCCAGCCCAATTTTTCATTGTACTTACTGCTAAAACATTATTATATGCTTATTAGAGATGAGCGAACATTTAAAAAAAGTCCGTTGTTCGGGTGGTGGTTAATCGCGCATCCCGTTATGGATTCCACTATAGCGCATATGGAATCCATAAGGGGCGGCTGCCACCTACCCGAACTGTTGCACAGCCGAAGGACCTGGCGTGACGTCACTGTCATGTGATCAGTGCAGGGGGCGTGGCTCAGCACGGGATTCCATATGCGCTATAGTGGAATCCTTAACGGGATGCGCGATTAACCACCACCCGAACCCCGAACAACGGACTTTTTTTAAATCTCTAATGCTTATGTTCAAAAAATGGATCACAAACGGAAACCATACGGAAACGGAATGGAAGCGGAAGCACTACTGAAACCAAAAACAGAAAAACTGATCCGTTAAAAACGGACCGCAAAACCATACGGTCGTGTGAACGAGCCCTAACTTCCGTATTTTCTACAGCCCCATTAAAGTGAATGGTTCCGCATACGGGCCCCGCAAAAAACGGAAGCGGAAAGAAAATACGTTTGTGTGAATGAGCCCTAAGTCATGTTTTTCCTGTGGGTTTGGAGGCCACTCTATTACAAAGCCAGTCACGTGTCATATGCACCGCGCGGTGGTCCAATATTACCCCATTGTGACTGGGTCGGTGTCACTATATACCGGGTATAAACCGTGCAGATACAAAGCAGGGTAGGAATGGGGGGATATTAGTAAGTGTCCAACTCTGAGGTAAATACAGCTCTGAGGGCACTGACAACAATATGAGAAGGTCTCTCCGGGAATAACATACGAAAACCGTAACTAACCCGAGATATCGACCAACCCAAACCCTAACTACCAGCCCCAATTAGCGTCCAAGCAAAGCCCTGCAGGTGGGGGCAGGGTTTATGGGGGGCATCCATGGCAGATCACCGACTACGTCCATCCATTTTGGGGGTGTGTTTCAATACGTTCAATGGTATAAAAGGGGCATTTCAGCCAAAATAAATGGCAGATGTAGGTTTATCCTTATCTATAAGGTGGTTATAAATATTCTGGCTGATCACAGGTCGGTGACCACTTTGAATCTCTTGGATCTATTGGCCACGATGGTGGTCACCTCAGCGGTTCAAATTTCGTTTTCAGTGGCCTCACCCTGAAGTATATGGGACACCACAGAACAAGAGTCGTTACAATGTGCACTGGACCAGCCAGGAGACAATCTGGGAGGGGGGAATTAAAATCTTCCCCACTTTATATGGAGTTCCCCTTTAAATGGAATCCATCAGTGCAGTCCAATGATGGCATGTTATAGCAGGAGGAGCTCAGCAGATTGATACACTGTATAGTTTTATGGGAAAAGATTCAATGTGACATATTTTATGCTTGGAAATCCCTGTTCTTTCTATACTTAGGAGTCCAGTGGGTGGTCCTAATCAGTGAAGGCTGTCCATCACTGGTAGCACCACCTACTTGACTCCTAAGCATAAAAAAGAAGATTTTAATCAATAAATTACAGGCTATCCCCAATCATTTCCCATAAAACTATAATCGATCTGCTCAGCTCCTCCTGTTCTATAACATGCTGCCAGCAGCTACAACATGACAGGTTCCCTTAAAGGGGTTGTCGTCACACTTTAGTAAATGGCATTTATCATGTAGAGAACGTTAATACAAGGCACTTACTAATGTATTGTGAGTCTCCATATTCATTTTTCTTTCACATGATACACGGATTATTTCCAGGGGTTACGGCCACAGTTGCAGCGCAGATACGAGGAGGCTTGGAGGAAACTGCTGCGCATGCGTGTCTATGTCCAGAGAGGCCGGCGCTTTTTCCTACACTGTGCAACAAGCACGACCACCTCTGCTGGATTGCAGGGTGGTCGTAACCCCTGGATGGGAGCCGTGTATAATGTGACGGAAAAATGAATCCAGCCAGCAAAGGAGGCAACATGGAGAATCCCAATACATTAGTAAGTGCTGGGTATTAATGTTCTCTACATGATCAATGCCACTAGCTGAAGTGAGAGGACCCCTTTAAGTGTGAGAGCCCTCGAGTTCTGTTCCTCATGGCCAGGCAGCTATGTGAGCGTGTTGTGCCCCATCGTGTGCCACATGGCTCTGCAGGCTCGGGGTAGTCAGCACTATCCAGATGTCGACATAACGTTCCTAAATCCGGATGCTTCGGAAGATCAATCAATATCCGGAGTTAGCGTGTACTTCACCCTGCGTAGGACAGAACCAGCCCACGCTTTGTAGAATTAAGGTCCCCAAGTCGCCCCTGGGGATGTGGTTGTTTACAGATGAGGAGGATCAGACCTCACTTGTGACCAAGAGAGCTTAGTCGCTAAATCCGTCTGCTGGAGGAACGCCAGGGTTTATGAGGCTCTCAGTAAACATGTCCGCAGAGCGGAGGAGGCGAGCGGAGTCCTCCCTGTTACTGCGGCTCCTGGTACCCAGCGCAGTCTCCTCTCTTCTCTTCCCACTATGTAGATCGCTTGTCCGTCCAAATATCCGAGACGCAGGGAGCATTGACTGAGAACAGCGCAATAACCAGAAGGAGGCGTAGTAATAAGAAGGAGCGCAGAACATGCGGAATATATTCCAGCAAGATGTTCATAGATATCATAGCCAAAGGCCCCACGCTGAAATTTCTTATGAAATTATTCATTTTACGCTTTCGCCTACTTTACCCGACTTCTACCCGCTTTATAAATTCGTCACATTCCTGAACACTCTTTGATGAACTTATACCAGATAACGGTCATAAACACACTGACAAATCTCCCCAATACAGCTCTATATCTCCTGCATCCCTTTACATGGTATACTATAAAAAATGGCCATCTGCAGACGCCACCAGGGGGAGCTCAATGCATAGAACTTTATACAGATACCACTGAATTCAATGGAAGCTATAAAATCTCTAAGCACTGAGCTCCCCCTAGTGGCAGCTGCAGGAAAATATCCTTGTGTTACATCAGCAAGAAGAAGAAGTTCAGAGCATCTTGCCAGCCATTGGTTAATATGAGGCTGCATCTTGTACAGCAGCTGGTTGCATATTCTGTAGAACATTGCTGCAGCTGCTGCAGAACCTCATTGTGAACACCGCAGCTCTTGATGTCCTCTGCCGCACGTTGCGCCTTATCCCGTTCTTGAGGACATTGGTCTGTTGTCATATTTTTTTACTCACCTGTCGTCAGGTGACTGAAAGCTGAAAAGTAAAATGTTCAATGAAGCCGCCGGTCCCCGTAAGTCGCCGGGGCCCCCGGGGCGACAAGTAAACGCGGTTATTTTCATTAAGGGATTATTAGTAATAAGCTCCCCGGTAGCCGCAGAAGAATGGCCATATTTTCCTTAAACCCAATTTAAGAAGCGCTCGGCCCACGCTGCTCCATTCTTTCTGTTTATGCCATAATTTCTTTTACTCTCCCTGGTTTTATAGGCTGTAATGTTCTTTAAAAGCTCTCCTGTCGGGAGGCAAATAGAGGCTCCACAGAACCGCCTGGAATAATCCTGAGGTCAGGTCTCCAAAGATCCTTCATGTACCTGCAGAAGGAGCCTCAAGGAAAAGCTGCAGCGCGTCTCAGGAACAAACACACAGTATTCACAGGTTGCAGAATCCATGCTGATTTCTCTTCTGTTGCTGCCCCAGAGGTTGCCATGCATCTCCTGGTCCCCACTGGCGAATGGTCATCTGCTGCTCAGGAAACTGCTCCTCCATGCTGCTCAGGACAGGAGACTGCTCCTCCATGCTGCTCAGAACAGGAGACTGCTCCTCCATGCTGCTCAGAACGGGAGACTGCTCCTCCATGCTGCTCAGAACAGGAGACTGCTCCTCCATGCTGCTCAGGACAGGAGACTGCTCCTCCATGTAGCTCAGGATACTGCTCCTCCATGCTGCTCAGGAGACTGCTTCTCCATGCTTCTCAGGAGACTGCTCCTCCATGCTGCTCAGGAGACTGCTCCTCCATGCTGCTCAGGAGACTGCTCCTCCATGCTGCTCAGGAGACTGCTCCTCCATGCTTGCTCAGGAGACTGCTCCTCCATGCTGCTCAGGAGACTGCTCCTCCATGCTGCTCAGGACGGGAGACTGCTCCTCCATGCTTCTCAGGAGACTGCTCCTCCATGCTGCTCAGGAGACTGCTCCTCCATGCTGCTCGGGAGACTGCTCCTCCATGTTGCTCAGGAGACTGCTCCTCCATGCTGCTCAGGAGACTGCTCCTCCATGTTGCTCAGAAGACTGCTCCTCCATGCTGCTCAGAAGACTGCTCCTCCATGCTGCTCAGAAGACTGCTCCTCCATGCTGCTCAGGAGAAGACCTGATGCAGGATAAAAACTAGATAAGGTGGAAATATGGATGGACGCTATGTGATATGAGTGTAACCAGGAAGCATGGGAGGCGGGGGGGGGAAGGGGGGGGGCAATGTGGGGCAATTGGTGACTAGGGGCAAAATGTGACTCTTCGCAGCCATTGCTCTGTTTAGGTGGCTCCTTTGACAAGCAGGAGGATTGGTCTGAATGCTCCTCCATGTAAACCTGCAGAAAACATTGAGAAACTTTGCAAATAGTTGGATTTAATGACTTTGTACTAATGTCTATTATGTTTTCTTCTCCAGTCCGGTACCAAGCTTTCAGCCTTTCCAAATTGCAGCATTTCTGAGCCGTGGCCCTCTAAAACCTTCCTTCCTTCCTTCCTTCCTTTTCCTTCCTTCCTTTTATTT
Source organism: Bufotes viridis (assembly GCA_033119425.1). NCBI lineage: Eukaryota > Metazoa > Chordata > Amphibia > Anura > Bufonidae > Bufotes > Bufotes viridis. The sequence continues at coordinate 8,363,217 of CM065596.1, forward strand.
CCTTCCTCAGAAAGTTAATGCAAGGTCCTTCCTAATGTATTGTGATTCTCCATGTTGCCTCCTTTGCTGGCTGGATTCATTTTTCCATCACATTATACACGGCTTGTTTCCAGGCGTTACGGCCACCACTGCAGCACAGATACAAGGTGGCCGGGATGGGAGCTGCTGCACATGCAAGTGATAGGAGGATTCGGGGAGTCGTTGTTTCAGAACAGCTGAAGTGCTGAAGGGCGCTGATTCCTGTCATAATAGCTGACGCTTCTTGATCTGTAGAGATCACTTTTTAGCAGTCATCTCATTATCATCACAGGCAGGATTATAAAGACAGATAACAACTATGTATATATAGGTGCATACAAGGTCCACAATTCACAATAGGTTATTTCATGGCATAAATACTCCCTCTCGCTACACAGTGACCCCTGCACATGCCACAGAGGATGCTCACAACATTCCCTCATAGACAACAATAAATGATGACCACAGCTCACCTCCTCTCCTCCCTGTACAATGACCTTTGCACAGGTCCCATAACATGCCCACAACTCTCTCCCATAAAAATCAATGTGATGGTCACAGCTCACCTTCTCTTCCTCTCTGCACAATGACCTCTGCACTGTTCACAATGCATGGCCACAACACTCTCCCATAAAACTCAATAGGTGGTCACAGCTCGCCTCCTCCCCCTCCCTGCAAAATCACCTCTGCACAAGTCACATGGCATACCTACAGCACTCTCTCCTGGAAGTCAGTAAATGATGGTTATAGCTCACCTCCTCCCACTCCCTGCAAAATCACCTCTGCACAAGTCACATGGCATACCTACAGCACTCTCTCCTGGAAGTCAGTAAATGATGGTTATAGCTCACCTCCTCCACCTCCCTGCAAAATCACCTCTGCACAAGTCACATGGCATACCTACAGCACTCTCTCCTGGAAGTCAGTAAATGATGGTTATAGCTCACCTCCTCACCCTCCCTGCAAAATCACCTCTGCACAACTCACATGGCATACCTACAGCACTCTCTCCTGGAAGTCGGTAAATGACGGTTATAGCTCACCTCCTCACCCTCCCTGCAAAATCACCTCTGCACAAGTCACATGGCATACCTACAGCACTCTCTCCTGGAAGTCGGTAAATGACGGTTATAGCTCACCTCCTCACCCTCCCTGCAAAATCACCTCTGCACAAGTCACATGGCATACCTACAGCACTCTCTCCTGGAAGTCAGTAAATGATGGTTATAGCTCACCTCCTCCCACTCCCTGCAAAATCACCTCTGCACAAGTCACATGACATACCTACAGCACTCTCTCCTGAAAGTCAGTAAATGACGGTTATAGCTCACCTCCTCCCCCTCCCCACACAATGACCTCTGAAGTCAACAAGTCATCGGCTGTCCAATAAAGCATATCTCTAAATGCAGTTAGCAATAGCTCAGGCAAGATGGCTGACCCTATAATCATGTACAGAATAAAAAAAAAAAAAAAAAAAATTCTACAATAAAAAAATAACAGATTACAAAAATATATATGTCTCAGTATCTGGTTTTAATTGGAAAGAAATTGTATGTGATCCATTCCCTCCTGAGTGGCAGCGTGTTACCCATGGAGAAGAGGGATGGGGGCGACCTGTGTCGGTTCCCTGGCTCCATAGCACAAGCAGCATGTGCTGATATATTATATATTCCCTTCAACATTCAGCTGGAAGAACAAGATTAGAGATTTCTACACAATAGCATCCGTCTTGGTGCTGCATATGGAGCCTGTTCACATGCAATATGCCCAGTCCTTGCCGTTGCGTCTCCCATATCTGCATGTCATTCCCTGGGCCTCCCCTGGCACAGCTCTTCCCTGTGGGCATCCAGAACCCCCGCCGGATCCGGCTGTCGACAGCACTGGAGATTGGGTATGCGTTAGCATGAAGGCTTAGTGATCCTGCAGCAAGTCTTCCCATCTCCAGCTCAGGGTCTCAGAGGGCTTTGCTCAAAGACAAAAGACTCATCCAAAAAAGCCAGGGGAGGGATCAGTGCAGGCTCCATTGTGAAGGCTGCATATTCAGACTTGGCCTTTATCTTACAAAAAAAACCTTTGATGTGGTTTTATAAATATTCATATCCACAGAGTATATACAGCAGAAACATAATTACTGCAAGCGTCTAACCCTCACTAATTTACCCTGAAGTCTGTTCTGCATGCGCTGATATCTGCAAAGTCTGAGTGACTGATAGGAAGGAGGAATCGCAGGAGAGGCGACTCTGGATAGTGACTCACGTTTACTCCTCCTGGAATTCTCACCTCAAAGATGAGTGAAATGATAAGCAGGAATTTGGGGAGGAATGAAACGCGTTGGCTAATATTTCACACACTTCAATGCTGCAAAATGGTAGAAAGCAACTTCTATTCCGGGGCTGAGCGATGGAATGACCTCAAAGTGTTAGGCAGATGCAGCAGAGCTGAGTTTATCACACGGCACATCACAAGGGCGTATTATGAGTATTGGGTCTGCATAGAAGTGAGGGGTCCTATAACAATATCGGAGCATGTTCACACCGTCTTTCCTCACCACCCCTTTCCTTCCGTTGAAGCAGGAAATGGCAGCATCACCATCGGGAGTTCCTTCCGTCTATATTTTATGTAGCCTGCAGAGGAGAAGGTCCATATTGACCATGGTGTAGGGGCTTCTTCGTTCCATGGACCCCATACAGCTGGACCCTATGTGGTGCAAAAACCTCTATATCCTCATTAGACTGCAAATACACCTCAAGCACACTGGAAGAGTTAAATAACAAACACAGCTCTGCTACGTCTTCCCTTTCTGAGGACACATTGAGTAGGATATACAACACTCTTGCCCTGCCCCTGACGGGTTTTGCATTCCCATTACTGATGCTGGCGCTACCATTGAGCCTCGTTGCACTTTAATTGATCCGCTCTTCATAGTTACAGCTTATAAATGTTCTTGATTCCAAGTATCGATCACACGTGAAGAACGACAAGGGTCTCTCCGGATGCAACTGGTTCCGGATAAATAGGCAGAAAATGGACTTTATACATTGCTGATGGCACCACTCATGCATGGGGGGAGAGGGGAACATGCAGTTCTGCCATCCGAGGAGTCTGGGCAGCAAAACTAATTTGGAAATGATTGTGGGGCCCCTGCAGAGGGCTGGAAGGTACACACAGATGTGGCTGGAAACACTTGGTTGCACAGGGTTTTCCTATCTCACAACCCAGAGACCCATCAGAACAGACAGGGCCATATGGTCAGAGATGAGCTAACGTATGAGGGATATCATTCTGCAAAGAAAATCTAAATTGCCTAACAGCAGGAGAAATCATCCCACTTCTTGTGTGAGAGCAAGAAAAATACACAAATTCTGCAAAGCATTCAAATATAAAGGGCCAGTCGCCTCGTCTGTCTCTTATCAGCCGCCATTCAGTCCTGAACATGGTGGACGCCAGGAACATAGGTGAAAGGCGCCCAATGCAGAAGAGGGATCAACGGCGGATTGCTTCCTCCCTCACCCTGTAAGTGACCCTAATCCAGGCTGACCCAGGGCCAATATTTCTATACAAGTCAGGGGTGCACCTACAGGGGTGCGGAGGTTGCACTTGAACCAGACTATTGCCCCTCCACCACATAAGAAGACACCAGTACTATAAATGGCACAGGGTTATTGGGAGAAAGGGGTGCACATTCTGAATTGGGGCTCTCGGTTGTATGTGTACAGTATTCATAGTATACTTTATTAATTTGCATGTTTGCAGCACCTATAGCACCTATCTGAAGGGAAAGTGACGGACGTAATGAATGATGGGGGTGATATGGAGGGACAGCGATGAAGCTCGCCTGACTCTTTTGGGGATTCTAACGCCGTCATCTCCTTGGCGTAAAATCCGACCTGTATTAATGAACCCTCGGGTGCAGGGATCAGCGGGGCTGCTCCCATCCACGTGCAGCTGGATCTGACAGGGGGTTTCTAGTCACAGTAATGCACCCGTCATCCCCTCGTCTCCATGATGTGATGTCGGCTCAGCTCCGGTGCTCCGGGCTTAGTGTTCTGGTCACATAGCAGCGCGATGTTTGGAGAGTTTTATCTCTCGTCCGTTGTGTGATTTCCAGGTCATGGCTGTGTGGCGCTTTTCTAATTGATTGCATGCTTCCTTTACTCCCTTCTCTCAGACTCTCCATTTCACAAGAAGCTATCAGAGACAGCAAAATGTTAACCCACAGAGAGGGAGGAGGACAGGCCGCTTTACAGCACACTCAGCCGGCATGTGCACTGAATTACTCAGCTTTAGCACCACAGACAAAATAGTCGTAGACTCCAGTCACTACAAAATCAGAACCAAGGACAGCAGACTCCAGTCACTCCACAGTCAGTATTATGGACAGCAGACTCCAGTCACTCCACAGTCAGTATTATGGACAGCAGACTCCAGCCACTCCACAATCAGTATCAAGGACAGCAGACTGCAGCCACTCCACAATCAGTATCAAGGACAGCAGACTCCAGTCACTCCACAGTCAGCACCAAGGACAGCAGACTCCAGCCACTCCACAGTCAGTATTATGGACAGCAGACTCCAGCCACTCCACAGTCAGTATCAAGGACAGCAGACTCCAGCCACTCCACAGTCAGCACCAAGGACAGCAGACTCCAGTTACTCCACAATCAGTATCAAGGACAGCAGACTCCAGCCACTCCACAATCAGTATCAAGGACAGCAGACTCCAGCCACTCCACAATCAGTATCAAGGACAGCAGACTCCAGCCACTCCACATTCAGCACCAAGGACAGCAGACTCCAGCCACTCCACAATCAGTATCAAGGACAGCAGACTCCAGCCACTCCACAATCAGTACTAAGGACAGCAGACTCCAGTCACTCCACAGTCAGCACCAAGGACAGCAGACTCCAGTCACTCCACAGTCAGCACCAAGGACAGCAGACTCCAGCCACTCCACAATCAGCACCAAGGTCAGCAGACTCCAGCCACTCCACAGTCAGTATAATGGACAGCAGACTCCAGTCACTCCACAATCAGCACCAAGGACAGCAGACTCCAGCCACTCTACAATCAGTACTAAGGACAGCAGACTCCAGCCACTCCACAATCAGCACCAAGGACAGCAGACTCCAGCCACTCTACAATCAGTACTAAGGACAGCAGACTCCAGCCACTCCACAGTCAGCACCAAGGACAGCAGACTCCAGCCACTCCACAGTCAGCACCAAGGACAGCAGACTCCAGTCACTCCACAATCAGCACCAAGGTCAGCAGACTCCAGCCACTCCACAATCAGTATCAAGGACAGCAGACTCCAGTTACTCCACATTCAGTATCAAGGACAGCAGACTCCAGTCACTACACAGTCAGCACCATGGACAGCAGACTCCAGCCACTCCACAGTCAGTATCAAGGACAGCAGACTCCAGTCACTCCACAGTCAGCACCAAGGACAGCAGACTCCAGCCACTCCACAATCAGCACCAAGGACAGCAGACTCCAGCCACTCCACAGTCAGTATCAAGGACAGCAGACTCCAGTCACTCCACAATCAGTATCAAGGACAGCAGACTCCAGCCACTCCACAGTCAGTATTATGGACAGCAGACTCCAGCCACTCCACAATCAGTATCAAGGACAGCAGACTCCAGCCACTCCACAGTCAGTATCAAGGACAGCAGACTCCAGCCACTCCACAATCAGTATCATGGACACCAGACTCTATTCCCTCCACATTCAGCACCATGGACACCTGACTCTAGTTACTCCACAGTCAGCACCAAGGACAGCAGACTCTCTAGTGACTCCACATTCAGCACCAGGGAGAACGCCCCCATCCTCCCACACTTCAGTTTTCTTTTGCCAGAGAAAGGAAACACGTTTGGATTTCACTCTGGGCCGGGAAGAAGCTGCATCTCAACCTCTGCTGCCCATGGGCAGGAGCCTACTGTGCCCAGTGCTTAGTGATAAGAGAACACACAGATATAGCAGAGCTCAATGTGCGTCATTTATGCAGTATTCCTACATTTGTAACAAGGCCCCAGCTCTGGTGTGTGGCAGCACTGCTCTCATACGATTCCCCTTCTATAGCTACACCCCTGTCTGCTCCATCTGCAGATCAGGCGCAGACATGTGTATCTAAGTGCTGCGTTGCTGTTGGATGCGCCTAGTCAGATGTATTGCTATAATCTCAATGTGACCCATATGACTGCAAAGGGGCCCTTGAAGAGAGGGGACACATCACTTTTACTACTGGGTGGGGAGAGACTAGAAGGGGTGTAGAATTGAATTAAGGATCATGGAAAGGGGTGGAGGGGAATGTCAGACTCCTCTTCTGCAGGTGGTTCTATAATTAGGGGTCATTTTGATATTGGCCGTAGGACCCCCTCCTTGTTATGGGGCAGAGAATTAATGAAAGTTCATGCTGCACCCAGGAAGGGGAATCTGTGTACTGTCTGGATATAGGGGGCGGCGCACCCATTGCTGTGTGATTATTCCTATCCGGCCCCCTCATTTCCGTGTGCGCCCCCTGTCCCCAATATCATGTCCCCATATCACATGAAAACCAGTGATTGAAATGGAGGAGAAGACCCTCGTCGTCACACTGGATGCAAATGTTGCCCAGGAAGACTGTAATCCTAAACCCCAGGGCAGTGCGATGCCAGTGCCAACCATTGATCTGCTGTGCCAGGCTGAGTGGCATCCCTGTGGCTGGCAGTGATGTGCCCACACTCCCGTTGGCACTGAGCATGCTGGGAATATACCCAAGGCGACACAGAGCAGCAGTTCTACAGCTCCTACAGGTTACACCTAGATGGAGATGAATGATCCAATAGGTCTGCGGTATGGCAGCTCCACATCTGTGTGCGCCCTACTGCAACTTTACTGCAACATTCTTGCTGTTTGTGTCCTAATCACAAGACTAAACTGAGCAGTGAGGCCGCATCTGTACAGGGGGTCTGGTCTGGGGGCTGTAAAAGTTTACGGGGTCTGGTGTCTGTATTTGTTTAGGGGGTCTGGTCTGGAGTCTGAAATAGTTTAGGGGTCTGGGACTATGTATTTGTTTAGGGGAGCTGTAAAGATTACAGGGTCTATATTTGTTTTTAGGGGTCTATATTTATTTAGGAGATCTGGCCTGGGGACTGTAATACTTTACAGGGTCTGGGGTCTGTATTTGTTTAGGAGGTCTGATCTGGGGACTGTAATAGTTTAGGGGGTCTGGGGTCTGTACTTAGGGGTTCTAGTCTGGTGTCTGCATATGCTTAGGGAGTCTTGTCTGGGGACTGTAATAGTTTACGGGGTCTGGGGACTGAATTTGTTTTAGGGGATCTGGTCTGGAGAACATTATAGTTTAGGGGGTCTAGTCTGAAGTCTGAAATAGTTTAGGGGTCCGGGGCTCTGTATTTGCTTAGGGGAACTGTAAAGATTGCAGGGTCTATATTTGTTTTTGGGGTCTAGTCTGGAGTCTATATTTCTTTAGAGGATCTGGTCTGGGGGCTGTAATGGTTTACAGGATCTGTATTTGTTTAGGAGGTCTGATCTGGAGACTGTAATAGTTTAGGGGGTCTGGGGTCTGTACTTAGGGGTTCTAGTCTGGTGTCTGCATATGCTTAGGGAGTCTAGTCTGGGGACTGTAATAGTTTACAGGGTCTGGGGTCTGTATTTGTTTAGGGGGTCAGGTCTGGGGTCTGTATTTGTTTAAGGGGTCTGGTCTGGTGTCTGTATTTGTTTAAGGGGTCTGATCTGGGGACCATTATAGTTTAGGGGGTCTGGTCTGGAGTCTGAAATGACATGTATCTGTATTGCTATAGATGGTGTAGAGGACTGCAGTAGCAAAGGGCCAAAGATGTCTCGACAGCAAACTCTGCAGTCCTCAGGAGAAGTCATCATGGTGGTCAGGGATGGATGGAGAAGAAAAAGAAAGAGAATGTCTGCAGTGGAGAAGATAGGGCTAGCAAAGAAAGGTGGGGTTGATTATGGACAAGGCGTGGCAGGATGATGGTGGGGGAAGAGGGTCAAGTTTTGGGAACAGCCCAGGGCCTATGGTCTATTTAACATGCACCATAACTCTCATCATCTAACATCTGGTTATCCAGCACCATCACGTGTAAACGGTTGTGTTTGCGGAGGAGCGCAGTAAATCTCAGCCCCTTACGATGATAAACACATCATCTCCCGTCAAAGCTTTGCGCTCCACGCCGTCTTTTTAACATGGCAGTCACATTACACAGACTTACACATCTCAGGGGAAGTCAGATGAATCCATAAATCCAATTGCACTTTATTGATTTTTAAATCTTATTTCTTGAGGGGATTATGTCATAAAGCAAAACAGAGGCATCGGCGGCGGCTCCGGGACCTCGGCATATGCTGCACAGTAATTCCGCGCTTTGTTCCTCTCATCACATGGAAATATAAATTGTCTTTTTTGCCTCTTTCTAATATTTTTTTAATGCTGTAATTAGAGAGATTGCGGCGTGCCGACAATAACGAATATTATCTTCTTCACAGGCAGGAAGCGACTGTGGCGCGGCCTCTCCGAGGGGGCACAGAGGTGACAGAGCCACTTTACTCAATGAAAGGGGACAGGACTGCCTCTGACAATCACATTCAGGAGCTGAGACGTTTCTATTGCAAGAGATTATGGGTCTGGAATCAGCACATTATTCATCATCACAGCAGCACAGAGTATTTTAGGAGAGGCGTAAGAACGGGAGGCAATGACCTGCACACTTATGTGCGGATAATAGGCAAGACAGAGGCAGGCAAAGAGTTTATGAAAGAAGCAGCGTTCTCCAATATCTCAACAAGGATCCCCAGCAGCACAGAGCATTTCAGGAGAGGGTTGTGTTGAGTGAGTGGGAGGTAACAGACTAGGAGCTGCAAAATGGCAGAAGCAGCACAGAGGATTTCAGGAGAGGAGTGCGCTGATCTTGTGGCAGTCACAGGCTGAGAGTTTCTTAGTGGAAAGAGCAGGGTCCTCCCAGCAGCACAGAGGGTTTCAGGAGAGGAGTGCGCTGATCTTGTGGCAGTCACAGGCTGAGAGTTACATAGTGTAAGGAGCAGGGTCCACAGCAGCACAGAGGGTATTCAGGAGACAAGTGCGCTGATCTTGTGGAGTTCACAGGCTGAGAGTTACATAGTGGAAGGAGCAGGGTCCCAGCAGCACAGAGGATTTCAGGAGAGGAGTGTGCCGATCCAGGTTTGGCTCTATGTAATGCATAATATTAGGATATTCAGTTTCTCAGATTGAGACATTTGTTTCGCTGCCAAGTTATTAAGTGACTATTTTTGCTGCCAATGGTCGGCACCTGCCCCGTGGCCCCTTCTCCAGGAATGAGGCCATTTAAAAAGCGCACAGTGGCAGGTGCCCGCTGATCGTTCCACACCGCACTAATTACCAGCACAAACTTCCAAGAGTGATTTAAGTCCAGCATCTGGGAACCTTAATGTTACACTGAGCAATTAGGCACCAGCGAGGGGGGAGCAGTCGCTGCATTAAAAAAGGAGGCGCAGATCGGAGAGCGGGGGAAGCAGCGCTCATCTACACACCAGAGCCTCCCGTCATCCGCTCCCAGGATGCCGCACGACAGTGATGGATATGGAGGGAAGAGGAAGAAAATGAAAATAGCATCTGCCTTGTGATAAATGATGGATGGGAGGGCCACGCTCCCACAACGAGCAGTGATCACCTGTCTAACGTCTCTCACACCTCGTTTACAGACGAGGCTGCAGATTCTGTGCGATGGATGAGGCCACCGTCTTCTCACACCGGAAATCATAGGGTTAACAAGGGCAATTTAAGGCTACATTCACACGACCGTATGTGTTTTGCGGTCGGCAAATTGTGGATCTGCAAAACACGAATACTGGCCGTGTGCGTTCTATCGAAAATGCCTATTGTCCGAGATTGCGGACAGGACATGCTCTATATTTTTTGCACCCCACTGAAATGAACTGGTCCAAACCCGTTTTGCAAAATTGCGCAATGAATGCGGACCCATTCATACGGTCATGTGAATGGACTCTAAGGCCCCTTTCCCACGCGCGTGCAAAACACCTTAAAACGCTTTGCACTCGCGCGGAAAAATCACGCATTTTCCCGCAACGCACCCACCTCTTATCCGGGCGTCAAACATGACACCCTGTGTGAAAGAGGCCTAACAGTAGGGTGAGCTTACTGAGATGGAGGAGGGGGACATGGAGGACCCCACCACCCCCTCCCTAACAAAAAAACAGCTGACACCTGTAATGAAGGGAAGGAGGACCACCTGATTTTGGGGGGGCCCCTTACGCCATTGTTTCCATAGTATGCACAGAGGCTATTGTACTGCTCTAGATAGATAGAAGCATGAATGATCCCATTCATTGACTGCAAGAAGTGATCTTAAAAATGGCGAGAGATTGAAACACAAAGACCCTGTGTGTCAGTATAATGAAGGTGGAGCGCCGCATTAAGGCGGACATTTTCAGTCCCACAGATAGGACAGGTCAGGGGTGGGGTGCGGATGAGACAGTTTTCACAGACTTGCCGTCTATGATAAATAAGGAAAAAGACCAACTCACTCCCGGGAATGGCGGGATATCTGAAGTTGACTTTGCAGGAGCAAAAAACGTCTTTGTCTTGTCGCAGACTATTGAATTTGTCTTAGACGTAAAATGACAGAAAAGTCCCAGTTTACTCCAAAAGAAAGACAAAATGAGGCCTGCGCTGCAGAAGGAGACGGGTAATTTACGACGAGGCGCTGGTCCTCCTCCTCCGCTCTCCGGAAGGACATGTAGCTCGGAGCTGCCGCAGATTTCAGTCGTTTACACTAGTTTCTGGTGTAAATAATAATGAATTAGCCGGGGTTAATGGCCCCACTGTGGTAACGCCCCCACTAAGCCCTTGCCCCCTTTTCATAGACTTGGTGAGGGTGGCGTAAAATGCAGATTGCGTCTAGAAAAGTTGCAAATACATTAAAAAGTCACAAATCTGGTGGACTTATGCCAAAAAAAGGTGTAAGGGGAAGAGAAATTTACCCTAAAAGTCTATTATAAAACTGAGAAGCTTTTTATCTTGATGAAGACCCCGAACATTACACAGGGAGGTACGGTCGGATCCCTGCCATCAGGAGAGATACGGATAGAGAGTGAGGGAAAGAGATCAGAGCTTCTAAAAGTGTGAGGTGCAGCTCACTGGCTGGTGACCGGCCCTTGGCACAAAGAGAGACTCTAAAAAAGAGACTGGGGACAATGCTGCTGTCAGTAGGGGTGGGAAGAGGGAGAATGCTGCAGCCAGTGGGGGAGAGGTGGGAAAGGGAGAATTCTGCTGGCAATGAGTTGGATGGAAAGGGGGGGAATTCTGCAGTCAGTGGAGGAGGGGTGGGAAAGGGGAGAATGCTGCTGGCAATAAGTTGGATGGAATGGGGGGCAATGCTGCTGCCAGCGGTTAAGGAGGTGAATGCTGCGAGTGGGAGAGGGGGGGGGGGAGTGGTGAATGCTGGTTGAGTCACTGTTTAAACACATCCTGAGTTACAGGTCGCCTTTTACGCCAGAACTGCAGTCAAAATCATGGTGGTTGTTATTGGGAACAGCCAGCAAGCATGATAAACTATTTATTGTTCCATTGTCTGTTTGGGGGGAATTCTCCGCTGGACATTATACAGCGATGTGAGGACCATTTCCAGGTGGAACCAATTCGTTGTTTCTCGGGCGTTACAATAAAACTATAGGGACATGATGGATTGTGATGTTTGTACTTTGCCATTTCTGGTTTTCAGGCCGTGGTGTGTTAATTCATCCTCGCTGCAGTGTGACTGCTGTACATCCTTATACAGAGCCCCCGACACCTCGCTCTATGACCCCAATTCATCTCCTATCATCTGCACAGGGCAGAGAGCTGGCTCATACCATGTTCTATTGGGAGGGGACACCAACACACATGACTCCAGCACAAGGACACACACAGCACATTCCCTCCCATATAAGTTACTACAGAGGGATTCGTCCACTGTATAATTCTGCAATTTGACTTTGTGTTTCAATTCCGTTTTGAAAATCTCTGCTTGCTGTCTATGAATAGTAAACAAGCATGTTTCCAGTGATGAGCGGCAGGGGCAATATTCGAATTCGCCATATATTCGCGAATATTCGTATTCCAGATTATTCTCTTGATTGCGAAAAATCGTCAATTTAAAAATCGCATAATGTGAATTCGTAACGCGATTCTGAACCCATTACATTTACTAATGGGTTCAGATAAAAAAATTAAAAATAAACGAATAATCGTTTTTACGATTATATATCACACTATATTCTACATATTCGCAGATTCTAGCAAGCCAACGCAATAGGAAAGTTGTCTAATATAACCCGCCCTTACTCGATTAACGCGCATATTACATTGCCGATTTTTCGCATAAGATTAAATAAATTAAATCATGTAGATCAGGCATGCTCAACCTACAGCTATCATTCTACAGAAGGGCATTGTGGGAGTTGTAGTTTTGCAACAGCTGGAGGGCCGCAGGTTGAGCATGCCTGATGTAGAATATTCTAATTCACTACAGACTACGATATTGCAGCCTCTCACATTGACCCACAAGCGAGTAGCCGGCAGGTAATGGGTTCAGATGAAAAAAAATTGATTAATATTCGTTTTTACGAATATATATCACTATATTCAAAATATTCGCAAATTCTCGAAGTTGCGATATTCGTGATTAAAATTCGCTATTCGAATATTCGCGCTCAACACTATTGTTTACATCCAGAGACTGAAATGCATCCCGACCTAACACTTTTCACATCTGAGAGTTTTGCTGGAATGTTTGTATCCAGTCTAATACACGTTACCTGCACTGATACATTGTATCAAACTTTCATGCGTCCTCATTTCTCTGTTTGCTTTACAATTCTTCTACGGCTACTTTCACACTGGCGTTTTGGTTTCCGCTTGTAAGATCCGTTTCAGGGCTCTCACAAGCGGTCCAAAACGGATCAGTTTTGCCCCAATGCATTCTGAATGGATAAGGATCCGTTCAGAATGCATCAGTTCGGCTCCGTTCCGCTCTGAAGGCTGCTGCAGCGTTTTGGTGTCCGTCTGATGAAACCGAGCCAAACGGATCCGTCCTGACATACAATGTAAGTCAATGGGGACGGATCCGTTTTCAATGACACAATATGTCACAATAGAAAACGGATCCGTCCCCCATTGACTTTCAATGGTGTTCAAGACGGATCCGTTTTGCCTATGTTCATGATAATACAAATGGATCCGTTCTGAACAGATGCATGCTGTTGTATTATCAGTGCGGATCCGTCTGTGCAGATACATGACAGATCCGCACCAGACGCCAGTGTGAAAGTAGCCTAAATTATTAGGCCCCTTCAAATTCACATAGGAGCAATGATGTCCATTTGCAAGCAGTGATGGTGTCCGTGGTAGAGTATGTGGCTCAGAATATGTAACCTGCTCCCCTCCAACATCACTTTACCCCCCTCCCACCGACATGAAACTTCATAAATGTCAGGATGCTACTCATATCCTAGCAACCCAGCAAGTTGTCAGCTCCGGTACATGTACCCCCTGTGCGCTGCTGTCTCTCCTCCTAATTAAAGCACATATCCCACTTTCCTGACCCCCATCATGCACATCTCCACCTCCCATCACACATCCCTCACAAGAAACCTCAAGATAAAACCAACATTCATTCCGGGTCTAGCTGCCCTTTAAGTCCCGGCAGCCCAGGTGGGTGGCATGTGATCAACCTTTGGTATCGAGCGGCTGGTGAAGCCTCCGGTGTGTGGAGGGGATGCGGAGGATGCGAGGTCGGAGGTCGCCCAGGTCTTATAGTCAAACATTATCAGCTGTGGATGTCTTTACAGGAAGCACAAGGCGTTCGCAGCGCTGCCGGGGATAATGCTTTAATTGGGCAGGAATTAGACTTTCATTTAAGAAAGGATAAATCCTAATGAGTTCTCACCATTCATTTTAATGAGCTCCGCGTCGTAGTCCTGAATACCGCGAGCCGCCTCAGATCTGCATTGTGCTTTGTACTCATGTAAAGATTTAGGTTACACACGGGGATGAAAGGAGCGAGGAATTCGGCTGCCTTCATAAATATATACGCAACGCTTTGTTTAATTGGGAGTCGTTCATTGTTTAATCGGAGATCATCTGAAATTGGAGGATCCAATGCAGGTTATGACGACAGGAATGGGTATCCGCCAGTGGGGATCATCCCCCGGGGGACAACATGTAACGAGCGTGTTTAGTTTTATAACAGTTTTATAAATACAAAAATGAAACAACTTTGCAATTAGTTTCATTAAAAATTCTCTGACCGTTTTGTTAGTACAGCTCCTATACAAACCTATGGGTCTCCATGGTTACAGACTACAAACAAGCCCTGTGTGGTCTGCTCCTCTGCTTCTCCTACTTAATAACCTGCAGACAGGAGGTCTGTAGTGTCCTACGATGTACATGTTCTACGAAGGGGTTGTTTACCCTGAGGGGGGTCACTCAGTCAGCTGCAGAAGGAATCATACATACTTCCACTGCTCCTACACCCAGCCCACCCTCAACCCGGGCCACTGCAGCAATGGGGTCTCCACACATAAACATCCAGTTTGACGCAGGTCAAGTGACTGCTGCAGGCATTGAGTGGCTGGAGCAGTGGCGTGTCTAATGTGTGTCATGTGATCCAATTGCTGCAGCAGCCACTTTACCTGCGCCAAACTAGACGTTGACGCTGTGGAGGTCTCTGTTAAGGGGGCAGGGAATGGTGGAGATCACAGTTAGGCCCCTTGCACACGAACGTTTTTTGCGGACCGTATACTGGCAGTTTTTTCAGTTCAGTATACTGACAGTATACTGAACCATTCATTTCAATGGGTCTGCAAAAAATACTGAAGTGTCTCCGTATGCCTTCCGTTTCCGTTTTTCCGTTTTTTCTGTTCCGTTTAAATATAGACCATGTCCTATTCTTGTCCGCAAATCACATTCAGTGGCTCCATTCAAGTCAATGGGTCTGCAAAAAAAACGGAAAGCATACTGAAGTGCATCCATATGTCTTCCGTATCCGTTCCGTTTTTTGCGGAACCACCTATTGAAAATGTTAAGACCAGCCCAATTTTTTCAATGTTATTACTGTATACTGTATATGCCAAACGGAAAAACGGAACGGAACAACGGAACCGAAACGGAAACAAAATGGAAGCAAAAAATGGAAAAACGGATCCCTTAAAAACGGACAGCAAAACACTGATAAAAAAAAACGTTCGTGTGCAAGAGGCCTTAAGGGGACGGTTCGCTATGGAGGTCAGTGTTAAGGGGCGGGGTGCTGTAGAGGTCACTGTTAAGGGAGTGAAGTGTTGTGGAGGTTACATTTTAAGGGAATGGAGCTCTGTGGAGGTCACTGTTAAGGGGGCAGAATATTGTGGAAATCGCTGTTAAGGAGACAGGGTACTGTGGAGGTCACTAATAAAGGGGCTGCCACTGTTTAAGTCACTGTTAAAGGGGAGGGTGCTGTGGATGTTACTGTTAAGGGGGCAGGCCGCTGTGGAGGTCCTATTTTACAGAGAAGGGCACTGTGGGGGGGCAGTGTTAAGGGGTGGGGGACTGTGAAGGTCACTGTTAAGGGGGCGGGGTACTGTAGATGTCACTGTTATAGTGGATACTGTCGATATCTTTTAACGACACACAGGAACATTAAATAAAATAGATTAAATATAACTGTGCCTGAAGCCGGGTCCTTCAGATAGTACTTTATATTTACAGTTACCACCATTTTCAAAATCCCTGCTTGCTGCCACTGAATTAGATTAAACATTCTTGTTTGCCTACAGAGGCCTGTTCTATACTACTCACTACTTTAGGATCTGCTACAGATGTATCCTGTTTAGAACAATAGCGGTACAAATCTCCTGATAGGTTGATACAATGTATCAGTCCGGAGACCAGGCTTTGTATCACATTGTCTAGACCCAGTACATCTATATTATACTCTCAGTTGAGAGAAGTGTTGGGTTTGTAGAGGTTTTCTCGCTTAAATCTAGGGGCTGAAAAATTATATAAAAGTTAAAACTTCTCACAGCTGAGGGTTTGCTAACTTTACACCCAGACTAGTCAACCTTCTGGACTGATACATTTTACCTGCACTGATACTATGTAACAAACTATTAAATGGGTTATCCCATTACAATGTCTTATCCCCTATCCCCAGAAAGTGGATAAGCATCCGATCAGCAGGGCTCCAAATGATGGGACCCTCACCATTCACAATACCGGAGGTCTGTACTCCCTGTTTGACTGGACATGCGGCCTCACAGAGCTGAATGGAATAGCGGCACGCATGCCCGAGCTCTGCTCAATAGAAATGGTGGGGCACGAGTGCCTGCTCTTGTGATGTCCCCAGTGGTCAGACCCTCTCTGATCAGACTCATCCCCTATCAATATATTGTCGTAGTGGGAAACCCCTTTAGAGATATATCAAAAGTTTAGATCCGGGGGTTCTGAGTGCTGAGACCCCCACCGATCTCTAGAATGAAGAGAGAGATGCGGTCACATAGCAAGAGATGGATCGAATAGAATGTCTATAAGACTGCCTTCCTCCTGCAACGAGGAAAGAGAGCGCGCCATGTGAGCAGTCCTCTCTCCTAGTTTTAGCGATTTCTCAGGACTCAGATCTCTCTGATCGCTAGAACGAGGCGAGAGAAGCGCTTCCATCAGGAGACTGACTCAATAGAAAGTCTATAAGACTATCTCGTGGAGAGAGGAAAGAGAGCGCACTATGTGATCACTTCTCTCTCCTCATTCTAGCAATCGGTGGGGGTCTCAGCATCCAGACCCCCACCAATCAAAACTTATTATATATCTCTATGACAAATTAAAAAAGATTTTTCTAAGTGCGGTGACACTTTAAAGAGGTTTTCCAGGTCCGCAGTTTCTCCTGATTTGAGCCATGTCCCCCCGGCATCTTCTCTCTTTTTGCTACAATGTATCATTGGATGATGAAACCGTCTTCACTTCTGCTTGGTTCCCTTGGAGCTCTCCTTGCCTGTCACAATGTATATCATAGACCTTCCCACTGAGCAGATGAGATCCCTACGTCGTCCCCTGTGTTTCTGCAGCAGTCCTAATACACAAGGCGATAAGTCGGGGGAGATTAGATGTGTGCATCTGGTGAGAGTAATTTGCAGTGCGTTTGGAATAAGAGGGATGACAGGAGTTATGAGTCCTGATACCTGCACAGGCACCGTCTTTAATCTTTGTCACATATTAATTGCCAGACCATAATGTAATAAAGATTCAGTCATCGTCCTGAAATTCATTATAAATGTCTTTAATTAGAGATGTTTTTCTTCTGCTTGGAACAAATCAAAGGTTACATGGAAGGTGCAAGACGACAGCAGACAGGACCCCCCCCCCCCCCATATAGAAATCACAGAGACCAATTAGTAAAACTGGATGGACAGAACACTGGAGCGGAGAGACTGGAGCTCAGCCGTGCGGTGTATTGACTTACAGGGTCACTAAACCTGCCGCCTGTCCCCTCTACACAATCTATCGCTCCCTTTTATCAGCCACTTCCAGCTAGGGCGACTCACAGAGGATACAAGTGTAACAAACCCTCCGCTGTGAGACTTATTAGGACAGCAAGGGTTTTTGGCCTATGAAATCGACCTGGAAAGTTCTCATTCATTAATAGCAAGCAGAGATCTTAGAACTGGTGAGTAGTGTTGAGCGAACTTGTGTTTTAAGTTCGGCGTCCAAAGTTCGGGTTATCGAAGAATCCCGTTATGGATTCCGCTACCACGGACCATAACGGAATTTGGAATCCATAACGGGATTTTTCGATAAGCCGAACTTAAAACACAAGTTCGCTCAACTCTACTGATGAGGAATTGAAGCACAAAGTGTATTGGAAAGTTGCAGAACTCTTCATTATATAATGATTTCGCTTCATTAACATAAAACGGAGCGTCAGGTCAATCCTTGTAGAACAGATTTCTACTGCTTCCTCATAGACTCAGTTCCTCACCATTTTCATGATCTCTGCTTGCAGTCAGTGAATGTGAACGTTGCTATTAACATCCAGTGGCTGCAAACCTGCACAGACTAAGGGTCCATTCACACATTCGTGTGTCTTTTGCCGATCCACGCATCCGCAAAACACGGACAATGTGCGTTCTGCATTTTGCGGACCGCACATTGCCGGCACTCTCATAAAAAATGCCTTTTCTTGTCCGCAATTCCAGATCTGGGCGGGACATAGTGTGTCCCCATAGAAATTAATGGGTCCGCAATTCCGTTCTGCAAAATGTGGAAGAGAATTGCGGACGTGTGAATGGACATGATCGTATGTGTTTTGCGGTCTACGGAACGGATATAATGATGCGGACAGAGTTTTTTTTCTTCCAGGCTATGAGCTCTGCGCTGCGATTGGCCAGCGCTGCAGCCTGGGAGAAGGAGATGAAGGGCAGGCTCCGCCTACTATAACCAATTCCACCAAGTCCCTGCCTACTATAACTTGGTGAGCGTCGATACCGGAGCCTATACCGGGAGAATGGAGCGGCGCCCAGGGATAATAGTAAGTGCAGGGAGATCCCTGGGCGCCGCTCTACATGTGAGCATCCTTAGTTGATATCTTTAGAAGTGATGAAAGGTCCTCTTTAATGCTCTTAAGACCATGGAGATGATAATAGACTAGGAGATCCCCCCCCCCCCCAATGACCTGAAAGCATTATAGCATAGAACTGAAAATGAACACTTCTCCCTGTTTATTGCCACTAAAACTTACATACTGTCCTCGTCCCGCACTATCCATACTGTCCTCGCCCCGCAGTATATATACTGTCCTCGTCCCGCCCTATCCATACTGTCCTCGTCCCGCACTATCCATACTGTCCTCGTCCCGCACTATCCATACTGTCCTCGTCCCGCACTATCCATACTGTCCTCGCCCCGCTCTATCTATACTGTCTCGTCCTACTATCCATACTGTCCTCGTCCCGCCTATCCATACTGTCTCCCGCATCTACTGCCTCATCCATACTGTCTCGTCCCGCACTATCCATACTGTCTCGTCCCGCACTATTCATACTGTCTCGTCCCGCACTATCCATACTGTCCTCGTCCCGCACTATCCATACTGTCCTCGTCCCCGCACTATCCATACTGTCCTCGTCCCTGCACTATCCATACTGTCCTCGTCCCTGCACTATCCATACTGTCCTCGTCCCGCTCTATCCATACTGTCCTCCCCGCACTATCCATACTGTCCTCGCCCTCACTATCCATACTGTCCTCGTCCTCGCCTATCCATACTGTCTCGCCCCGCACTATCCATACTGTCCTCGCCCCGCACTATCCATACTGTCCCTCGCTCCCGCACTATCCATACTGTCCTCGTCCCGCACTATCCATACTGTCCTCGTCCCGCACTATCCATACTGTCCTCGTCCCGCACTATCCATACTCGTCCTCGTCCCGCACTATCCATACTGTCCTCGTCCCGCACTATCCATACTGTCCTCGTCCCGCACTATCCATACTGTCCTCGTCCCGCACTATCCATACTGTCCTCGTCCCGCACTATCCATACTGTCCTCGTCCCGCACTATCCATACTGTCCTCGTCCCGCACTATCCATACTGTCCTCGTCCCACACTATCCATACTGTCCTCGTCCCGCACTATCCATACTGTCCTCGTCCCGCTCTATCCATACTGTCCTCGTCCCACCCTATCCATACTGTCCTCGTCCCGCACTATCCATACTGTCCTCGCCCCGCACTATCCATACTGTCCTCGTCCCGCACTAGCCATACTGTCCTCGTCCCGCACTATCCATACTGTCCTCGTCCCGCACTATCCATACTGTCCTCGTCCCGCACTATCCATACTGTCCTCGTCCCGCACTATCCATACTGTCCTCGTCCCGCACTATCCATACTGTCCTCGTCCCGCACTATCCATACTGTCCTCGTCCCGCACTATCCATACTGTCCTCGTCCCGCACTACCCATACTGTCCTCGTCCCGCACTATCCATACTGTCCTCGTCCCGCACTATCCATACTGTCCTCGTCCCGCACTATCCATACTGTCTGTCCTTGTATTGTTTTGTGTCTGTCAAGCAACTGCCAAGTTAAATTCCTTGTAAGTGCAAACTTATTTGGCCAAATAAAAAAAATTGATTCTGAATTGATTGATTGGTTGTTAAGAATTCACGGATGTGACATGTATTATGGTTTGCAGCTGTACAAAATGTTACTGAACACTAACAGCAAGCGGAGATCTTGGGGATGATTGGGAATTGAATCATAAAGTATATTAGAAACTTGCAGAACTTGCCCTTTTGCAATGATTAAGATTAGTTGGAGAACCCCTTTAAAGCCCATCTGTCAGCAGTTCTGTCCCTATGACACCGGCTGACCTGTTACATGTGCGCTCGGCAGCTGAAGGCGTCTGTGTTGGTCCCATGTTCCTATGTGCCCGCATTGCTGAGAAAAATGATGGTTAATATATGCAAATGAGCCTCTAGGAGCAACGGGGGCGTGACCATTACACCTAGAGGATCTGCTCTCTGTAACTGCAGCCCCCTCTGCACTTTAATTGACAGGACCAGACAGAAAAAACATCATCTTGTCTGGTCCTGTCAATTGAAATGGAGAGGGCGCAACAGTTACAGAGAGCAGATCCTTTAGGTGTAATGGTAACGCCCCCGTTGCTCCTAGAGGCTCATTTGCATATAATAAAACATCCTTTTTCTCAGCAATTCGGGCACATATGACCATGGGACCAACACGGACGCCTTCAGCTGCCGAGCGCACATAGAACAGGTCAGCCGGGGTCATAGGGACAGAACTGCTGACAGATGCCCTTTAACAATCAGGGGAAGTTTAGCTCCCGCTGCTGTGTGGAGAGCTCAGGACCAGCAGTGATTTCTGTCCCTTGATCACTTGCATTACCTCCTCAGATTCTTTCTTCTATTGTATCTAGGATTTAGAACAGAACATTCTCCTTGCGCCCGGCCGCAGTGCATGCTGGGTAACCGCGCTGGGAAAATAAATCGGTGTCAGACGACTTTGTGCAACATTTTAAATCTGGGATTATCTGCCTGGCAGGTGTCGGGGGATGTGGTTTTGTTGAGAAGAGAACGTCCTGTGTGTGACCTGCGGGGCTGGCATTCCTCCTGGCACACCTCAATAGGACTGGCGGATGAGCGGGCGGCATTCTCTCCTCGCAAGCGTCCTGTGGTGCAGCAGTAGTCATGATATTTATTCTGCTTATCTCCACATATTCCCCTCTTATTTCTCTGCCCGGTCTGCAAGTCTCAGATATGCGTGCTGGCAATGACAGGTTCTGCACCTGCAGGGGGACAGCAGCCAAATGTGCGCCGGCCCTGAGCGTGCTCTATGTATAAAAGCAGGATGGAGACAAGCGTTAACGGACGGCGCTCTCACGTTTATTGGCTGGGAATCCGATGACTAATGGCAATAATTCATTTCCTATTGTTACAGAACAAATATTTGTACCTGTCCCAGGAGCTCACAATCTAGTCTCCTTATCGCCTGAACTGTCTGAGAAGTCTTTCCAATCCTGAAATGCATTAAGTATCTAAACCAGGGGTGCACAACCTTTTCTGGTTGGGGGCCACATTCTCCGCCTGAACCAATTCCAAGGGCCGAAAATAAAACGTAAAGAGGTATTACCAACTGAAATACTGTATTTTTGGCATATTGAACATACAGTATATTCTATAAATGTCTAGTTACACTTCTAGGACTCCCATCTAATAGGAGAATACATGAAAGATACGTGTAAGAAGCCATAAGACATAGACCTACAAGTCTTTTACCAGATGTTTAGGGGCCACACAGAATGGTATCGAGGGCCACATGTGGCCCCCGGGCCGCAGGTTGTGCACCCCTGATCTAAACAGAGGCGATTTCTTCCACACCTCCAAATCCACACGTCCGCAGGGGAAGGGGCAGAGTCTGCTACAACAGTGTCTTGCCCCTTCTTGCAGGGCTTATTTTGGGGGTGCCATTGCAGCAGTGTTGATTTACAGCAGTCGTCCGGTGCAAATCCCTACTGTCCAGGCCCACCCATGGGTGATCACTGCCTCACCCTGCCACTAGCTACAGTCAGGACCACATGCTGTCTTGTGTCCAGTCGGAGAAAATCTGTTACTGACCCTCAGGAGCTCTGCTATGCCTTATGTGACAATGGCTGTGTCATCCCAGCTTTATGTGACTCTAATACCAGTGAAGGTGCAGGTCCCCCAGCGGAGAATTTACAATTTAACCTTGTCAAATGATCAAACTTAAAGGGATTGTCCATCACGTGTCAGTAAGGCAGAGTTCACATCTCCGCTACTCTGATCCAGGGCAGGAGATACAAAGTATACAATGAAATGTTCTGCAATTTTCTAATAGACTTTGGGGGTCATTCACTATCAGATATACAGTATGCCAGTTTTCTGGCGTATATCAGTCACAGATTTACATCAGATCTATGACTTTTCCCTGGCCAGGCTCATTTATTATTTTCTGCGCCTCCTTTAGATGTAGAAAATGGTCTAAATTTAAGACAGCAATGAAGCTCTTACATTTACTCCGGCGGTGGACACACCAAAGTCATGTACAGGCCGGCACCTCCTCATAACTTTGGCGGATTCACCGCCAGCGCAGGGGTTAATAAGGCCGGTGTCTTAAACGCCGGTCTTAACCTCTTAAGGGCACAGGACGTACCCGTCTGTCCTGTGTCCGCTCTTTAAAGATGGCGCCCGCTTCTGCTCCATGCGGCGCCTTAGCCGCGGGTGTGCGCATGGTTCTTGTAGCACACACCCGCGGCTAATGTCCGCGACCGGCAGCAATGCCGATAGCGGACATTTAACCCCTCAGATGCTGTGGTCAATCCTGACCACGGCATCTAAGTGAGCACAAACCGAAAGTTTTACTTTCGGTTTGCGCTCCGGCTCCCCGTGTGGCGATCGGAGGAGCCGGAGCGCGCCTGTAGTAGCCTGGGTCTCTATGAATGAAACCCAGGCTGCTCTGTAGTATTTCCCATGGAGCCATAGCCCAGGCATGTCCAAACTGCGGCCCTCCAGCTGTTGCAAAACTACAACTCCCAGCATGCCCTAATAGCTGTAGGCTGTCCAGGCATGCTGGGAGTTGTAGTTTTGCAACAGCTGGAGGGCCGCAGTTTGGACGTGCCTGGGGCATAGCCTGTAATAGGCTTCATAGGAAATATGCAATTTTTTCATACATTCCAATGCTATTGCATTGGAATATATGATAATCACAATCAAATTATTGTAAGTTATAGTTCCCTATGGGAACTATATAAAAGTGTAAAAAAAAAATTTTTTTCTTTGAAAACATAAAAGTTCAAATCACCCCCCTTTTGCTAAATTAAAAAAATACACATCATGGGTGTCGCAATGTGCGAAAACGCCCATGCTATGAAAATATAAAAAAATATTCCCCATACGTCAAACAGCAAAATGGAAAAAATCGTCCAAATGGCGGATTCGCCATTTTTGGTCGCTTCATTTTCCACAAAAAATTACATAAAAGGTGATCAAAAAGTCATACACACCCCAGAATGGTATCAATAAAAAGATAGGATTATGACGCAAAAAATTAGCCCCCATACAGCTCTGTACAAAAAAGTAAAACTGATTTTTTCCCACTTTTGATTTTTTTTTTCACTATCATAACGTGAGAAAACCTATACATATAGGGTATCGCCGGATTCGTACTGACCTGTAGAGTAAAAATAACTGGTCAGTTTTATTGCACATTGAACGTCGGAATTTAAAAACCTGCAAAACTGTGGTGGAATTTTTTTTTTGCAATTTTACCCCATTTGGAATTTTTTTCCCGCTTCCCACTACATCATATGCAATATTAAATGGTGTCGTTGGAAAGTACAACTTGTCCCGCAAAAAACAAGCTCTCATATGGCTATGTGAACCGAAAAATAAAAAAGTTATGGCTCTGGGAAGGCAGGGAGCGCAAAACGAAAACGCAAAAAAAACCTAAAAACTCCGGTCCTTAAGGGGTTAATACATGACCCCCTTTGTGTTGCAAATTGTCACCACGTTTAGGATCTCTGCTTGCTGTTACTGAATGCATACATTCTTGTTCGCCTGAAAACCCAATCCTGGCCCCACAGCTGAGGGTGTGTTACAGTTGCATCCAGTCTTCAAGCCCTGCTCCTGTAAGGTTCAGGCTTCATTACAATAGAGAGCCCTGATATATTGTAAGCCTATGAATATATACAAAAATGCTACAATTTTGGGAGTTCAATGTTTGCTGTCAGCAAATGCAGACACTCAGTTTACACGCAGAGGCTGAAAAACTGTCACTCCTAGTCTTATACTTCTCGCAGCTGAGGATCTGTTACAATTATTTCTACTTTAGACAATCCTGTTCTTAGCAGACTGCACTTTAAACTGGTGTGTTACCTGCACTGATACATTGTAACAAATATTTGTTGGCTTGTTGAGCTCACAGAGGGTTGTATAATGGAAGCGAACCCTCATCTGGTTGGTATGTTAGCTCTGTACCATTTTCTGGTAGCCTCTGTAGGCTGACAGCAAGCAGAAATCTTGGAAATTATGAGGAATTGAAAAAATTATTTAGAAAGTAGCTAAACTTATTCTTGAGAAGACAGGGCCTCACGTCTCATTTTCTCACCTTGTTATTAATCGGAAGGGTTTGGCTCCTTCTGAGATTGGGCTGCAGAGCTCACTATCTACAGCCCACAATGCTCCGCGGGGTCACTTGGCATTTGAAGCTTTCTGTCTGAACAGTTCCAGCAAGATGCTTATGCCCCATGGTGTGGGGGGGGACGCTGTGACAGCAAATTAATCACGGCTGACATTTTAAGGCTCAGAATGTCAGCTGCACAAAGTAATTCTTCCAGATTAAGTTTTCCCGAATTATCCAAAGCAAGCGACGCAGAGGGAGGGATTAATGAGAGATGTTCCACGGATGAGGGAAGAGAAACGCCAAGGAGGTGACCGCCCCACACCCGAAAAAAGGGGGCGCTTAGACCACTGCCCCTAAAATCCAGGGAGAGCCCCGGGAGTCAGAGATTAGACTCTGCAGATCTCCACATCCAAAGATAATCTGCAGAAGATTTAAAGCATCTTTACAAACAGTTGGATCAGCTTGAAGCATGAAATCACTGCACTGCCCCTTTAATTAAAATACTTGTGTGGTAGAAGGGCCTTCGGGCCCCCATGGACATTAGAGTCTGCTGCAGCCAGTCACAGCTGGAGACACATTCACAGCTCTACTGGATGCAGAATAAAATCCATGACCATGGTGCTCAGAACTTACAGATGTCACCGTGACCAGGCACGTGACTACCATAGCTGCAGACCAGGCGACTGCTATGGGGCCCAGGGCAAGAGGGGGCCCAGTCAAAGTTGTGATTATCTCCTCTTCTACTAGGGGTGAAAACTTGGTCAGGACTCTACCCTCTAAAGCAGGGATGCCCAACCTACAGCCATCCAGCTGTTGCAAAACTACAAGCCTACAGCATTTAGATGGAGTGCTGGGAGTTGTAGTTTTGTAAAAGCTGGAGGGCCGCAGGTTGAGCATCCCTGCTCTAAAGGAACAACTTTTAGCAAATGAGACCAAGAATCATTGAAAGGGGTTTAGGCAGAAACCCTTCTGTCCTGTGTGGGGGGCCAGGTTTGATCCTTCCTATGGGGCCCTTACTTCTCTATGTACACCACTGACCGTGACAAACCACATGCTGGAATAAGTACTAATGTGCAGAGGTTGGAGCTAGGACTGCAGCTCCCAGAATGCACTTCAAGAGAACATTCTCCACACAAACACTGAACAAGTAGGAGGTGTGCAAAAGGAACCCGCCTCTTTTCTAACTAACAATAGTGTACATACATTACATTACTTATCCTGTACTGATCCCGAGTTACATCCTGTATTATACTCCAGAGCTGCACTCACTATTCTGCTGGTACAGTCACTGTGTACAGACATTACATTACTTATCCTGTACTGATCCTGAGTTACATCCTGTATTATACTCCAGAGCTGCACTCACTATTCTGCTGGTGCAGTCACTGTGTACATACATTACTTATCCTGTACTGATCCTGAGTTACATCCTGTATTATACTCCAGAGCTGCACTCACTATTCTGCTGGTGCAGTCACTGTGTACATACATTACTTATCCTGTACTGATCCTGAGTTACATCCTGTATTATACTCCAGAGCTGCACTCACTATTCTGCTGGTGCAGTCACTGTGTACATACATTACTTATCCTGTACTGATCCTGAGTTACATCCTGTATTATACTCCAGAGCTGCACTCACTATTCTGCTAGTGCAGTCACTGTGTACATACATTACTTATCCTGTACTGATCCTGAGTTACATCCTGTATTATACTCCAGAGCTGCACTCACTATTCTGATGGTGCAGTCACTGTGTACATACATTACTTATCCTGTACTGATCCTGAGTTACATCCTGTATTATACTCCAGAGCTGCACTCACTATTCTGCTGGTGCAGTCACTGTGTACATACATTACTTATCCTGTACTGATCCTGAGTTACATCCTGTATTATACTCCAGAGCTGCACTCACTATTCTGCTGGTGCAGTCACTGTGTACATACATTACTTATCCTGTACTGATCCTGAGTTACATCCTGTATTATACTCCAGAGCTGCACTCACTATTCTGATGGTGCAGTCACTGTGTACATACATTACTTATCCTGTACTGATCCTGAGTTACATCCTGTATTATACTCCAGAGCTGCACTCACTATTCTGCTGGTGCAGTCACTGTGTACATACATTACTTATCCTGTACTGATCCTGAGTTACATCCTGTATTATACTCCAGAGCTGCACTCACTATTCTGCTGGTGCAGTCACTGTGTACATACATTACTTATCCTGTACTGATCCTGAGTTACATCCTGTATTATACTCCAGAGCTGCACTCACTATTCTGCTGGTGCAGTCACTGTGTACATACATTACTTATCCTGTACTGATCCTGAGTTACATCCTGTATTATACTCCAGAGCTGCACTCACTATTCTGCTGGTGCAGTCACTGTGTACATACATTACTTATCCTGTACTGATCCTGAGTTACATCCTGTATTATACTCCAGAGCTGCACTCACTATTCTGCTGGTGCAGTCACTGTGTACATACATTACTTATCCTGTACTGATCCTGAGTTACATCCTGTATTATACTCCAGAGCTGCACTCACTATTCTGCTGGTGCAGTCACTGTGTACATACATTACTTATCCTGTACTGATCCTGAGTTACATCCTGTATTATACTCCAGAGCTGCACTCACTATTCTGCTGGTGCAGTCACTGTGTACATACATTACTTATCCTGTACTGATCCTGAGTTACATCCTGTATTATACTCCAGAGCTGCACTCACTATTCTGCTGGTGCAGTCACTGTGTACATACATTACTTATCCTGTACTGATCCTGAGTTACATCCTGTATTATACTCCAGAGCTGCACTCACTATTCTGCTGGTGCAGTCACTGTGTACATACATTACTTATCCTGTACTGATCCTGAGTTACATCCTGTATTATACTCCAGAGCTGCACTCACTATTCTGCTGGAATGCAGTCAATGTACATACATTACTTATCTGTACTGATCCTGAGTTACATCCTGTATTATACTCCAGAGCTGCACTCACTATTCTGCTGGTGCGGTCACTGTGTACATACATTACTTATCTGTGCTGATCTGGAATTTGCATCCTGTATCATACTCCAGGCTGCGCTCACCTATTCTGCTGGTGCAGTGCTGTGTACATACATTACTTATCCTGTGCTGATCTGGTTACATCCTGTATTATACTCCAGAGCTGCACTGCTGCGCTCACTATTCTGCTGGTGCAGTCACTGTGTACATACATTGCCCATCCTGTACTGATCCTGAGTTACATCCTGTAGTACCTGCTCCAGAGCTGCACTCACTATTCTGCTGGTTGCAGTCACTGTGTACATACATTACTTAGCCTGTACTGATCCTGAGTTACATCCTGTATTATACTCCAGAGCTGCACTCACTATTCTGCTGGTGCAGGTCACTGTGTCACATACATTACAGGGGTTTAGGCAGAAACCCTTCTGTCCTGTGTGGGGCCAGGTTTGATCCTTCCTATGGGGCCCTTACTTCTCTATGTACGCCACTGACCGTGACAAACCACATGCTGGAATAAGTACTAATGTGCAGAGGTTGGAGCTAGGACTGCAGCTCCCAGAATGCACTTCAAGAGAACATTCTCCACACAAACACTGAACAAGTAGGAGGTGTGCAAAGGAACCCGCCTCTTTCTAACTAACAATAGTGTACATACATTACATTACTTATCCTGTACTGATCCTGAGTTACATCCTGTATTATACTCCAGAGCTGCACTCACTATTCTGCTGGTGCAGTCACTGTGTACATACATGACTTATCCTGTACTGATCCTGAGTTACATCCTGTATTATACTCCAGAGCTGCACTCACTATTCTGCTGGTGCAGTCACTGTGTACATACATTACTTATCCTGTACTGATCCTGAGTTACATCCTGTATTATACTCCAGAGCTGCACTCGCTATTCTGCTGGTGCAGTCACTGTGTACATACATGACTTATCCTGTACTGATCCTGAGTTACATCCTGTATAATGTTCCAGAGCTGCACTCACTATTCTGTAACTCAGGATCAGTGCAGGATAAGTAATGTATGTACACAGTGACGGCACCAGCAGAATAGTGAGTGCAGCTCTGGAGTATAATACAGGATGTACCTTAGGGTAAGTACAAGATTAAATAAAAAGGACATTCCAGATTCCACCTTTTGGAAAATGAAAGGTGGAATCTGATTGGTTGCTATGGACAACTAAGCCAGTTCCACTTTACACCAGTTTGATAAATCTCCCCCTTTATGTTCTGTTCTATGGACCCTGTAGACTTGCAGCCTCTCACTGAGCACCTTTTTCCCAACCGTTCCATGGATGACGTCAGCAAGGAGGGAATATTTGGATCTATTTGTTCTGAGGCTCATTTTATTTTCCATCCTCGGGATCATCAGGAGAATTATGCATGAACCTAAAGGGGACTGAACTCAATTATCCGGCCAGTATTTTGTCAGTCTCCATTTACAGAGAGAGAAGGGAAGAAGGATAGAAGATAGCTGCAGATGAGGGCCGAACCTCGGGATCCCGCACCCTTACTGCCGCCATCGCTGGAGGGGGAGATTACGAGGACTACATATCAGGACTACGGCTGGCTGGTTTAATACAGTGATGCCGCCTCTGATACTGAAATGCCAAGTCCACTCAGGAGGTAATATGCACTAAAATCAGCACTGCATGGGCCAAAAGTATGTGCCCCCAGAGCAGCACATCCATATGAGCAGGGGCGGGTACAGGGCAGATAGTGCCCCTGCTGGTCCTGCTTTATTCCAAGACATGCCTTCATCCCTGGACTGGAGGTCCTTGTTTCTATCATGAGGAGCTCTGTGATGGTTCAAACCATTAGTGTAACTACCAGGAAAGAAGAAACAGCTGCTGCTTAGGGGCCCCACATCACTGTGTGTATTATCTCTGTACTGTGACATCACTGTGTGTATTATCCCAATACTGTGACATCACTGTGTTTATTATCTCTGTACTGTGACATCACTGTGTGTATTATCTCTGTACTGTGACATCACTGTGTTTATTATCCCTGTACTGTGACATCACTGTGTTTATTATCTCTGTACTGTGACATCACTGTGTTTATTATCTCTGTACTGTGACATCACTGTGTTTATTATCCCTGTACTGTGACATCACTGTGTTTATTATCCCTGTACTGTGACATCACTGTGATTATTATCCCTGTACTGTGACATCACTGTGTTTATTATCTCTGTACTGTGACATCACTGTGTTTATTATCCCTGTACTGTGACATCACTGTGTTTATTATCCCTGTACTGTGACATCACTGTGTTTATTATCCCTGTACTGTGACATCACTGTGTGTATTATCCCTGTACTGTGACATCACTGTGTTTATTATCTCTGTACTGTGACATCACTGTGTGTATTATCCCTGTACTGTGACATCACTGTGTTTATTATCTCTGTACTGTGACATCACTGTGTTTATTATCTCTGTACTGTGACATCACTGTGTTTATTATCCCTGTACTGTGACATCACTGTGTATATTATCTCTGTACTGTGACATCACTGTGTTTATTATCCCTGTACTGTGACATCACTGTGTTTATTATCCCTGTACTGTGACATCACTGTGTTTATTATCCCTGTACTGTGACATCACTGTGTTTATTATCCCTGTACTGTGACATCACTGTGTGTATTATCCCTGTACTGTGACATCACTGTGTGTATTATCCCTGTACTGTGACATCACTGTGTGTATTATCCCTGTACTGTGACATCACTGTGTTTATTATCTCTGTACTGTGACATCACTGTGTGTATTATCCCTGTACTGTGACATCACTGTGTTTATTATCCCTGTACTGTGACATCACTGTGTTTATTATCCCTGTACTGTGACATCACTGTGTTTATTATCCCAGTACTGTGACATCACTGTGTTTATTATCTCTGTACTGTGACATCACTGTGTTTATTATCCCTGTACTGTGACATCACTGTGTTTATTATCCCTGT
The DNA here is from genome assembly GCA_033119425.1 of Bufotes viridis. Taxonomy (NCBI): domain Eukaryota; kingdom Metazoa; phylum Chordata; class Amphibia; order Anura; family Bufonidae; genus Bufotes; species Bufotes viridis. The sequence goes on from CM065596.1 coordinate 8,393,960, forward strand.
ACTGTGACATCACTGTGTGTATTATCCCTGTACTGTGACATCACTGTGTTTATTATCTCTGTACTGTGACATCACTGTGTTTATTATCCCTGTACTGTGACATCACTGTGTTTATTATCCCTGTACTGTGACATCACTGTGTGTATTATCCCTGTACTGTGACATCACTGTGCGTATTATCTCTGTACTGTGACATCACTGTGTATCATCCTGTACTGACATCACTGTGTTTATTATCCCTGTACTGTGACATCACTGTGTTTATTATCTCTGTACTGTGACATCACTGTGTTTATTATCCTGTACTGTGACATCACTGTGTTTATCATCCCTGTACTGTGACATCACTGTGTTTATTATCCCTGTACTGTGACATCACTGTGTTTATTATCTCTGTACTGTGACATCACTGTGTTTATTATCCCTGTACTGTGACACTCACTGTGTACCTTATTATCCAACTGTTACATGGATGACATCAGCAAGGAGTGAATATTTGGATCTATCTCTGTTCTGAGACATCACTGTGTTTATTATCCCTATCCTGTGATCATCACTGTGTATTATGCATGAACCTAAAGTGGACTGAACTCAATTATCCGGCTAGTATTTTGTCAGTCTCCATTTACAGAGAGAGTAGGACGAAGGATGACGATAGCTGCAGATGATGCCTGTACTCGTGATCCTGCACTTTACTGTCGCCATCGCTGGAGGAGATTACTGAGGTCTACATATCAGGACTGTGACATCACTGTGTTTAATACAGTGATGCCGCCTGATACTCAAGTGCCAAGTCCACTCAGGATGTAATATGCACTAAATATCAGCACTGCATGACAAAAGTATGTGCCCTCAGTGCAGCACATCCATATGAGCATGGGCGTGTACATGGCAGATAGTGCCACTGCTGGTCCTGCTTTATTCCAAGACATGCCTTTATCCCTGGACTGGAGATCACTGTGTTTACTATCCATGAGTGAGCTCCTGTGATGGTTCAATCCATGTAGTGTAACTATCAGAAAGAAGAAACAGCTGCTGCTTAGGTGCCCCACATCACTGTGTGTATTATCTCTGTACTGTGACATCACTGTGTTTATTATCCCTGTACTGTGACATCACTGTGTTTATTATCCCTGTACTGTGACATCACTGTGTTTATTATCCCTGTACTGTGACATCACTGTGTTTATTATCCCTGTACTGTGACATCACTGTGTTTATTATCTCTGTACTGTGACATCACTGTGTTTATTATCCCTGTACTGTGACATCACTGTGTTTATTATCCCTGTACTGTGACATCACTGTGTTTATTATCTCTGTACTGTGACATCACTGTGTTTATTATCCCTGTACTGTGACATCACTGTGTTTATTATCTCTGTACTGTGACATCACTGTGTTTATTATCCCTGTACTGTGACATCACTGTGTTTATTATCCCTGTACTGTGACATCACTGTGTTTATTATCCCTGTACTGTGACATCACTGTGTTTATTATCCCTGTACTGTGACATCACTGTGTTTATTATCTCTGTACTGTGACATCACTGTGTTTATTATCCCTGTACTGTGACATCACTGTGTTTATTATCCCTGTACTGTGACATCACTGTGTTTATTATCCCTGTACTGTGACATCACTGTGTTTATTATCCCTGTACTGTGACATCACTGTGTTTATTATCCCTGTACTGTGACATCACTGTGTTTATTATCTCTGTACTGTGACATCACTGTGTTTATTATCTCTGTACTGTGACATCACTGTGTTTATTATCCCTGTACTGTGACATCACTGTGTTTATTATCTCTGTACTGTGACATCACTGTGTTTATTATCCCTGTACTGTGACATCACTGTGTTTATTATCTCTGTACTGTGACATCACTGTGTTTATTATCCCTGTACTGTGACATCACTGTGTCTATTATCCCTGTACTGTGACATCACTGTGTTTATTATCCCTGTACTGTGACATCACTGTGTTTATTATCCCTGTACTGTGACATCACTGTGTGTATTATCTCTGTACTGTGACATCACTGTGTTTATTATCTCTGTACTGTGACATCACTGTGTTTATTATCTCTGTACTGTGACATCACTGTGTTTATTATCTCTGTACTGTGACATCACTGTGTGTATTATCCCTGTACTGTGACATCACTGTGTGTATTATCCCTGTACTGTGACATCACTGTGTTTATTATCCCTGTACTGTGACATCACTGTGTTTATTATCCCTGTACTGTGACATCACTGTGTTTATTATCCCTGTACTGTGACATCACTGTGTTTATTATCCTGTACTGTGACATCACTGTGTTTATTATCTCTGTACTGTGACATCACTGTGTTTATTATCCCTGTACTGTGACATCACTGTGTTTATTATCTCTGTACTGTGACATCACTGTGTTTATTATCCCTGTACTGTGACATCACTGTGTTTATTATCCCTGTACTGTGACATCACTGTGTTTATTATCCCTGTACTGTGACATCACTGTGTTTATTATCTCTGTACTGTGACATCACTGTGTTTATTATCCCTGTACTGTGACATCACTGTGTCTATTATCCCTGTACTGTGACATCACTGTGTTTATTATCCCTGTACTGTGACATCACTGTGTTTATTATCCCTGTACTGTGACATCACTGTGTTTATTATCTCTGTACTGTGACATCACTGTGTTTATTATCTCTGTACTGTGACATCACTGTGTGTATTATCTCTGTACTGTGACATCACTGTGTTTATTATCCCTGTACTGTGACATCACTGTGTTTATTATCCCTGTACTGTGACATCACTGTGTTTATTATCTCTGTACTGTGACATCACTGTGTGTATTATCCCTGTACTGTGACATCACTGTGTTTATTATCTCTGTACTGTGACATCACTGTGTTTATTATCTCTGTACTGTGACATCACTGTGTTTATTATCTCTGTACTGTGACATCACAGTGTTTATTATCCCTGTACTGTGACATCACTGTGTTTATTATCCCTGTACTGTGACATCACTGTGTTTATTATCTCTGTACTGTGACATCACTGTGTTTATTATCCCTGTACTGTGACATCACTGTGTTTATTATCCCTGTACTGTGACATCACTGTGTTTATTATCCCTGTACTGTGACATGACTGTGTTTATTATGCCTGTACTGTGACATCACTGTGTTTATTATCTCTGTACTGTGACATCACTGTGTTTATTATCTCTGTACTGTGACATCACTGTGTGTATTATCCCTGTACTGTGACATCACTGTGTTTATTATCCCTGTACTGTGACATCACTGTGTTTATTATCCCTGTTCTGTGACATCTCTGTGTGTATTATCTCTGTACTGTGACATCACTGTGTGTATTATCCCTGTACTGTGACATCACACGACATCTAAAGGAGATGCTGTGACATGACCTGAGGAGTCCTGACCATAATCCCATGGAGATGCTGTGACTTGAAGAAGGCACCCCAGAACAAGTGAGGAGCTGAAACACATTTGCAGGGAGGAATGGGACTAAAATTCCTCCTCACCATTGTGCAAATCTTATTTACAGCTACAGGAACCACTTGGTGGAGGTGATGGAGGAGGGTCCATTTTCTCCCCGCTCTGATTACTCCATGTATTTGTGTTATTAGTTTAGTTACATTGTGTTTCTCTATCATTGTGATACAATCAGACCACTTTGTATTAGTAACCAATGCAGAAATCCAGGTCCTTCCATAGGGTTCACTTACTTCTTCTTGTTACTGTACCTGCATTCTCCGTGATATCTCGTGGCACCGCTGGGGGGTCCCTCGCTTCCTGTGTTCTTGGTGGAACAGGAAGATTTGCGTGAATATTAATTAGTCAGATTAGCAGAGGGATTGTCACGCTGTGAGATCACTACAGGAAGCCGCAAGGCTCATTAGGCTCCTGCAGACTCCCGAGCGGCCGTGGCCTTTTCTGCTTTTAGTTTTAATTAATTTTTTGTGAGGGAGACGCAGGTGAATGGAGAGGAGCCGCCATTCATCATATAGTGTCCCTATCAGCAACATCACTGCACCTATCTGAATAATTAATTCTTATTAAGTGCCCGGAAGATTCCATTGTATAAACCCTGCAGGGGGGGGATCTACGAAGACCACCATACCTCACTGCGCAAGTTGATAAGTCTTTATTAACCCCTTAAAACATAATTTTGTACATGTATAGCATTATGCGCCTGCATTTGTATGAAGCTGGCTGCGGCGGTGAGCCCCCTCCATACGCAGCAGGTTCCAGCTGTATCACACAGCAGGCACCTGGCCCCAATGACGTGGAACGGTGATATCGCCGAACCCTGTCATTAAACCCCTCAGATGTCGCGGTCAAAAGCGATGATTGCATCTGTGAGGGATGCGGTTCTGAAATTGCGGGGCTCTGATAGGTTACCATGGCAGCCTGGACGCTTCTGAAGCTTCCCAGGCTGCCATGGTAAGATCCCTGCTAAGCTGTGCTCGAGGCACAGCTCAGCATGTAGAGTGTCACAATCCTATTTACTCTAATAGATTTCTAGGGAGATCCCAGGATCTAGCCCCCTGCTCAGACTAATAATTATCAAATAAAAAGTTTTAAAAAAAATAAACACTGAAATATTAAAAGTTTAAATCACCCCCCTTTTCCTAATTTTACATATAAAAAATATATAAACAATAAAAAATAAACTATATCTGGTATCGCCGCATCCAAAAAGTCCGACCCACTAAAATATTTTTTTTTTATTTCCCGTAACGGAAATAAAAAAATGAAAAACATACAAATTTGCATTTTTTTTACCTTGCTCCCCTAAAAAAGTTAACTAACAGTGATCAAAAAGGCATACGTACTACAAAAATGGTACCAATAAAAAGTACAGTTCTGTAGACGAAAATATAAAAAAGTTATGTCTGTCAGAAAATGGTGAACAAAAACTATACAAGTTTGGTATCGCTGCATTGGGATCGACTCGCAGAATAAGAACATCGTATCATTTTTAGCGCACAGTGAACGCTTTAATGTCAAAACCCCAAAAACTTTACCCCACAAATAATTTTTTTTCTCTTTTCCAATACAAGAAATAGTAAATTAAATGGTGCCATTAAAAATGCATCTTGTTACGCCAAAAATAAACCCTCATATGACTATGTGAACGGAAAAATATAAAAGTTACGGCTATTGGAAGGTGGAGAGGAAAAATTAAAACTGCCAAAATGAAAATAGGCTCGGTCTTTTTGGGGGTTAATGTGGCGTTAGGGACCTACATAATTGGGCACTGGACTTTGAAGGGAGCGCAAGAACTTCTCCTTTCAGCCTCCTCCTCGATGTGGTGGGCAGAGACCAGGATTACCTATTCTAGCAATTGGTGGGGGTCCTAGCCCTTTAAATGGATTTTCCACTTTATATAAGGCACTTTTGTGGCATGGGGATTAATAGAGGGGTCCCAGTCTCTATGGAGTGGCTCGTTGCCCCATATACTAGAAGGGTGGTCTTTAGGGGTAGACCATGCAGCTGCTATGGGGCCCTTAGTGAGGGGGCGCAGGCCTGGTTGGTCTCATCTCCTTGGTGACAAGAACCTATGCAGGACTTCCTTTTCTCAAAGAACAAGGGATTGACCTAAGGGTCATGAAAAGAGAGTGTTCTGGGTGAATAGGGGGTCTTGGCTATAGGGCCCCCTGTTGATTGGGTGCAGGCAGTTTGCAGCGCTGGTAGCGAGCATTACATTGTGTCACTGACAATGACCTCAAATGCCTCTAATAATAAAATCTAACAATGTCTGCTGGCGCTAATCACCCCGCAAACATCTGCAGAACCTGTGCAGAATGGGAAGAATCCAGCGTCTGCAGCCAGTAACACCAGAGCAGCGCTCCTCATAGACCTGGAAAGAGGGTGATGCATGAAATCCCCTGCAGAGCTCAGAATCCCATTCTATTCAGTGGTGCAATGTGGAAAGGCCCAACAGACAGATATTTGCATTGAATTCAGAGAGGCTGTAGCTCCGCCCCTGTGCTTTACACTGCAGCTGCGCTTGTTCAGATTCTCTACCATTTTGAGTCAGTCAGATATATGGGGTAGCACACTGACTTTTGTATAGGGTACATAGAGAGAAGGGATGCGACAGTCTGCCGCTGTTAGGGCATGCTGGCAGTGTCTCAGGGTTGCCCATCACTGCTGTGAGAGTCTGGAGATAAAACACTGCAGAGGAGCCCCGGTAACTGGATCAGGACTTGTACATAATTTAGGTTGTGTAAACTGTCAGCATTTTTCTTGCATTCATCACGTCGGCCATAAACCAGGATGATAGTCTCTCTCAATGTGACTGTATTATAGAGTTCGCTGTGTGTACAGCGCCCCCTGCTGGACACAGGCCGCCGGCTGCCAATGATCTATGTGCAGTTTGTTAGTTCAGGTCCTTGTCATATACATGAAGTTATTGTCCCTGTCAATTAATGCGACATACCAAGGACACAGAGACAAATCTCCGGAGACAGCGGCGACCTTATTGATTACCAGGAGCCGACAAGTTTCTCTGCAGATACATCCATGAAAAGAAAGTCATCAAACAGCGCCGTCTGTATGTGTCCTTATAATCCCCACCACTGTGATCTGCATCATATACTAATGACCATACTAACAGGAAACCGAAGGTCCGCCCAGATCTTTAAAGACCCACAACTGACAACTTACTCCAGCAGAATAGTGAGTGCAGCTCTGGAGTATAATACAGGATGTAACTCAGGATCAGTACAGGATAAGTAATGTATGTACACAGTGACTGCACCAGCAGAATAGTGAGTGCAGCTCTAAAGTATAATACAGGATGTAACTCAGGATCAGTACAGGATAATAATGTATGTACACAGTGACTGCACCAGCAGAATAGTGAGTGCAGCTCTGGAGTATAATACAGGATGTAACTCAGGATCAGTACAGGATAAGTAATATATGTACACAGTGACTGCACCAGCAGAATAGTGAGTACAGCTCTGGAGTATAATACAGGATGTAACTCAGGATCAGTACAGGATAAGTAATGTATGTACACAGTGACTGCTCCAGCAGAATAGTGAGTGCAGCTCTGGAGTATAATACAGGAGGTAACTCAGGATCAGTACAGGATAAGTAATGGATGTACACAGTGACTGCACCAGCAGAATAGTGAGTGCAGCTCTGGAGTATAATACAGGATGTAACTCACGATCAGTGGAGGATAAGTAATGTATGTACACAATGACTGCACCAGCAGAATAGTGAGTGCAGCTCTGGAGTATAATACAGAATGTACCTCAGGATCAGTACAGGATGAGTAATGTATGTACACAGTGACTCTACCAGCAGAATAGTGAGTGCAGCTCTGGAGTATATTACAGGATGTAACACAGGATCAGTACAGGATAAGTAATGTATGTACACAGTGACTCCACCAGCAGAATAGTGAGTGCAGCTCTGGAGTATAATACAGAATGTACCTGAGGATCAGTACAGGATGAGTAATGTATGTACACAGTGACTGCACCAGCAGAATAGTGACTGCAGCTCTGGAGTATAATGCATGATGTAACTCAGGATCAGTACAGGATAAGTAATGTATGTACACAATGACTGCACCAGCAGAATAGGGAGTGCAGCTCTGGAGTATAATGCAGGATGAAACACAGGATTAGTACAATATAAGTAATGTATGTACACAGTGACTGCACCAGCAGAATAGTGAGTGCAGCTCTGGGGTATAATACAGGATGTAACTCAGGATCAGTACAGGATAAGTAATGTATGTACACAATGACTGCACCAGCAGAATAGTGAGTGCAGCTCTGGAGTATAATACAGAATGTACCTGAGGATCAGTACAGGATGAGTAATGTATGTACACAGTGACTGCACCAGCAGAATAGTGACTGCAGCTCTGGAGTATAATGCAGGATGTAACTCAGGATCAGTACAGGATAAGTAATGTATGTACACAATGACTGCACCAGCAGAATAGGGAGTGCAGCTCTGGAGTATAATGCAGGATGAAACACAGGATTAGTACAATATAAGTAATGTATGTACACAGTGACTGCACCAGCAGAATAGTGAGTGCTGCTCTGGAGTATAATACAGGATGTAACTCAGGATTAGTACAGGATAAGTAATGTATGTACACAGTGACTGCACCAGCAGAATAGTGAGTGCAGCTCTGGAGTATAATACAGGATGTAACTCAGGATCAGTACAGGATAAGTAATGTAATGTATGTACACAGTGACTGCACCAGAAGAATAGTGAGTGCAGCTCTGGAGTATAATGCAGGATGTAACTCAGGATCAGTACAGGATAAGTAATGTATGTACACAGTGACTGCACCAGCAGAATAGTGAGTGCAGCCCTGGAGTATAATACATGATGTAACTCAGGATCAGTACAGGATAAGTAATGTATGTACACAGAGACCGCACTAGCAGAATAGTGAGTACAGCTCTGGAGAATAATACAGGATGTAACTCAGGATCAGTACAGGATAAGTAATGTATGTACACAGTGACTGCACCAGCAGAATAGTGAGTGCAGCTCTGGAGAATAATACAGGATGTAACTCAGGATCAGTACAGGATAAGTAATGTATGTACACAGTGACTGCACCAGCAGAATAGTGAGTGCAGCTCTGGAGTATAATATAGGATGTAACTCACGATCAGTACAGGATAAGTAATGTATGTACACAGTGACTACCAGCAGAATAGTGAGTGCTGCTCTGGAGTATAATACAGGATGTAACTCAGGATCAGTACAGGATAAGTAATGTATGTACACAGTGACGGCACCAGCAGAATAGTGAGTGCAGCTCTGGAGTATAATATAGGATGTAACTCAGGATCAGTACAGGATAAGTAATGTATGTACACAGTGACTGCACCAGCAGAATAGTGAGTGCAGCTCTGGAGTATAATACAGGGTGTAACTCAGGATCAGTACGGGATAAGTAATGTAATGTATGTACACAGTGACTGCACCAGCAGAATAGTGAGTGCAGCTCTGGAGTATAATACAGGATGTAACTCAGGATCAGTACAGGATAAGTAATGTATGTACACAGTGACTGCACCAGCAGAATAGTGAGTGCAGCTCTGGAGTATAATACAGGATGTAATTTAGGATCAGTCCTGTAATATATGTATACAGTGACTGCACCAGCAGAATAGTGAGTGCAGCTCTGGAGAATAATACAGGATGTAACTCAGGATCAGTCCCGTAATGTATGGACACAGTGACTGCTGTTTGCAGATCTTTCAGATGTTGATCAGAGGTGAATAGACACTTAACCTTCCTGTAGTAAACTGGAGATAACTGACTCCCATCTCCTGATTTATTGGGCCGGTTGACTGACAGGATGGGATTATGTTAATGACAAGTATTAGTTAAGGCTGAAATGTCACTTTGGTAGCAGCAGCAGCAGAAGCTGGAAGGGAAGACATCCCATCAGCTCATCATCCCTGACAGTTATCTCATATTAGAGAGGCTCATCTGTACACCGCTGTCCGGTCCATGTATTTACCCAGACCTAGAGGGGATGGCTGAGGGTGACTGCCACTGAGCTAGACCCTGACTGCTGCACACTGGCATTGAGTACATCAGACAGTGCAACACTCCATAGGAATACATTAAAATGTATACAAGTTTCCAATATTCTTTCTGCAACAATTCATCATGGTCTTTAAGATCTCTGCTTGCTGTGGTTTACTTTCAGGGGATAAACATCTGTTCTGGTCATTTGATGGACACACAGTTTCTTGGGTAAGTTAGACACAGTTCTGGTATATATACGGTAATGAGCCCCGCACCGCTGTGTCCATGACATGACAAATCTCCATCCACTGGAGGCAAACAATAGAGCTTACTATTGACTGACAGCAAGAGCGGATCTTGTACTGTACACAGAGTCTGTCAGCAGTTTTGACCCTACTAAACTGCTGACAGAACTGGGTGGTATGGTCTGAGGAGGGCAGGACAAACAATTTTTTTTAAGCGTTTCTATTCAGGAGTAGTGTGAACATGATGTTTCATTCTGCCAGATTCTGCTCCTTAAGTGTCCAAGAGGAGGAGCTTGATGGTCCCCTGCCCTCTGCATTGAGCTGCTTCACAGCCCCTCCCCTCTAGTCTGTCAAATCCAATCAGAAGACTATAGGGTAGGGGCTGTGAAGCAAGTGAGCAGGATCTTCCAGAATAAAACTTCATATTCTCACTACCCTTGTCCTGCTTTCTCCAGGCCTTACCTAGTACTGTCAGCAGGTTAGCTGGTCAAAACTGCTGACAAACTCTCTTTTTAGCTAAAGGTAGGACTAATTTAGGACTTATGCACAGGACAGATATGGGTGTAGGGGGTTGTACCGCAACACATGTCGTCTCAATGGCGTTTATCAGTGGAGGCACTCCATTGTCATATTACAAAGTTTGCATACAATAGATACAGTGGCATGCAAATGTTTTGGCACCCCTGGTCACAATTACTGTGAACAATTAAGCAAATTGAAAATTAAATGATCTCCAAAAGGCATAAAATTGAAGATGATTTACACTTTTCAACATTTTAAGCAATATCCGTGTATTATTTTGGTTTTGTCCATTTTTAGAGTGTAAAAAAAGGAAAGGAGTGCCTTGCAAAAGTATGTGAACCCAAGGAGATTGGTCTCAGACCTTAAATAGCCTGTTAGGGTTAAGGCTACGTTCACAATCATTATTAGGAAAGGCCTCGTGATGCAAATTTTAAAGCTTTATAAATACCCAGATTCCTCTAACCTCATCCCAAAAAACAGCAGCCATGGGTTCTTCTAAGCAGCAGCCTAATACTCTGAAAATGGTTGAGGTCCACAAAGCAAGAGAAGGCTATACAGAGATAGCTAAGTGTTTTCAGGTTGCCATTTCCACAGTTTGAGGAGAAATAGCAGTTACCAAGAACAGTGGAGGTCAAGAGAAGGTCTGGAAAAGACATCTGCTTGTAGGATTGCTAAAAAGGCAAATACAAATCCCCTATTAACTGCAAAAGACCTTAAGGAAGATTTAGCTGAAATGTCACTTTGGCCACAATGAGCAAAGGTATGTTCGGAAAAAAAGGGCAGAGAATTTAATGAAAAGAACACCTCTCCAACCACTAAGCATGGAGGTGGATCAATCATGCTTTGGGGTTGTACTGCAGCCAACGGCACAGGGAACATTTTATGGGTAGAGGGAAGAATGGATTCAATGAAATTCCAGCAAATTCTGAAAAGAGGATGGCATCTACAAATGGATAAGGATCCTAAACACACCTCAAGATCCACAATAGACGACCTCAAGAGGTGCAAGCTGAAGGTTTTACCCTGGCCCTCACAGTCCCCGATCTGATCATCACTGAAAATCTGTGGATAGACCTCATAAGAGCAGATCATGCAAGAATCTCACAGAACTGGAAGACGTCTGCAAGGAAGAATGGAGGAAAAGCCCTCAAACAAGAAGTGAAAGACTCTTGGCTGCTACAAAAAAAATGTACAAGCTGGGATACCTGACAAAGGGGGCACTACTAGGTACTAACCATGCAGGGGGCCCAAAGTTTTGCTTCGGGCCTTTTTCTTTTTTTGTTATTTTAAAAATATAAAAGATGAAAATAAAACATTGTTTTTGCTTAAGATACAAAGGGAATGTGCCATCTGTAACTGTAAGACTGTAAGGGTCCATTCACAGGTCCGGATCTGTTCAGCAACGTTGCGAAACAGATCCGGAACCATTTATTCTCTATGGCGCAAGAATGGATGCAGACATCACACAGTGTGCTGCCCGCATCCGCATTTCCGGTCTGCAGCTCCGGAAAAAAATAGAACATGTCCTATTCTTGTCCGCAATTGTGGACAAGAATAGGCAGTTCCATGGGGGTGCCAGCCCAGTGTATTGCGGATTCGCAATACATTACGGACGTGTGATTGGACTCTAAGCCTTATGGAGATCATTTCATCCTCAACTTGCTTAACTCTTCACAGTAACAATCCTTTTGACCAGGGGTGCCCAAACTTTTGCATGCCACTGTATATTGCATTGCTCTATAAGGCCTCTGTCCTGTCTCTGTCCCTACACCCGAGGTCTAATATTATAGACTGTGATGCTATGACTATTCCCTCTACTGGAGCTGGGTCCTGTCTGACAGTCTGGTTGCTAGGGAGGCACTGCCTAACAACCAAAGCCCTTCGAAAGCAACATTTCTAAAATAAGAGGTTAATAATGTGTCACAATGTATCAGAGAATGTGAAATGTTACGTTGTTCCAGACAATAAATACAAATGTGTGAAGTGTCCGCAGATTTACGATGATTGCTGCAGTAAAGAACTGTTCAGTCACTTAGGAGAAGAGCCCGGATCAATGATACCATGAAATATTAATACATTATAAACCTGCATCAATGGGATGAATACAGAGTATAAATTATCTTCACAGTCGCAATGTCTCCCGAGGGGGAAGATTTTTTGTCTCTTCACTTCAGCGTCTCTTTCGTTTGCTACTCAATACGCTCACAGTGGGTGATGCATTAGTAAGGGGGTAAATGGGTTAAGAAAGTGGTTGATGTCCTTTTAATGGGGGGGGGGTTAGCTGTTGTTTTATGTTTGTAGACGGCTTGATGGTTCTTTAAGGGGTGAACTTGTTTGATGTCTTCTTCAAGCAGTTGATGGGGTCTGGATTTTCGAGTGTCCACTTACAGTCACTGATGTCTGAGCAGATATTTTAGTTCTTTCTGATCTTCGCTCTCGTGCCTCATTACTTCTGTCTCTGGATTTTGCGCCCTTGGGTCGGTGGGGGTGCAGGTGCTTTTTAGGTTTAGGTGCTTGATTCATGGTCAGATATTACATTGCTGGCATATTTAATCAGGGATTTTCAGGAGCCTGATGAGTTTTATGCGGCTGTCGCGTCTTATTTCCGCTATCATTCCTCTGTGTAGTGAACTTTAAATGGAATATAATGTTAGCCATTCATATAGCATTTATCTCCAGAGGGAGCCAACAAATACCCCCCACCCCAGAGGGTCACATCACACCCACCCCAGAGGGTCACATCATCCCCACACCCCAGAGGGTCACATCATCCCCACACCCCAGAGGGTCACATCACCTCCACCCAGAGGGTCACATTAACCGCACCCCAGAGGGTCACATTAACCGCACCCCAGAGGGTCACATCACCTCCACCCAGAGGGTCACATTAACCGCACCCCAGAGGGTCACATTAACCGCACCCCAGAGGGTCACATCACCCCCACCCCAGAGGGTCACATCACCCCCACCCCAGAGGGTCACATCATCCCCACACCCCAGAGGGTCACATCATCCCCACACCCCAGAGGGTCACATTAACCCCACTCCAGAGAATCACATCACATACACCCCAGAGGATCACATTAATCCCACCCCAGAGGATCACATCACCTCCACCCCAGAGGGTCACATCAACCCCACACCCCAGAAGTTCACATCAACCACACCCGAGAGGGTCACATCAACCCCACCCCAGAGGGTCACATCACCTCCACCCAGAGGGTCACATCACCCCCACACCCCAGAGGGTCACATCACCCCCACACCCCAGAGGGTCACATCACCCCCACACCCCAGAGGGTCACATCACCCCCACACCCCAGAGGGTCACATCACCCCCACACCCCAGAGGGTCACATCACCCCCACACCCCAGAGGGTCACATCACCCCCACACCCCAGAGGGTCACATCACCCCCACACCCCAGAGGGTCACATCAACCCCACCCCAGAGGGTTACATCACCTCCACCCAGACAGTCACATCACCCGTCCCCCACCCCAGAGGGTCACATCATCCCCACACCAGAGAGTCACATCATCCCCACACCACAGAGGGTCACATCACCGCAACCCAGACGGTGACATCACCCGTTCCACACCAAAGAGGGTCACATCGCTTCCAGCCCAGAGGGTCACATCACCCCCACACCCCAGATGGCCACATAACCTCCACCCAGATGGTCACATCACCCCCACACCCCAGAGGGTCATATCCCCTCCATGCCAGAGGGTCACATAAACCCCACCCCAGAGGGTCACATCACCTCCATGCCAGAGGGTCACAACACGCCCACACCCCAGAGGGTCACATAAACCCCACCCCAGAGGGGTCACATTACCCTGTATAGCCCCGTAGGTTCATACAGAGTCGGACTGGGGTGTCTATCGGTCACCAGTAAAATTAATTCTGGGGGCCCATTCAAAAGCTACACGCAAATACTAACCCCTAATACAGTGGAGCAGCAGCAACACTCTACAAGATGATTGATTATGGGGGCCCCTGGCGTGACTTTGAGAGGGCAAGTCCCTGGGGAAAGAGGACATGGCAAGCCTGACTCTGCACCTAGAAGTCATCTCAGCCGCCCATTGTGTCTATAATAATAAATCAGGCACTTTGTTAAATAATCTACACAGTTTTTTTATTAGACATCGGCTGGTGAGACGCTGCCTATCGATATGCAGTGCAGTAAGTCTATGTGTTATGTGCCACTTGTGCAGGGGGTAGAAGACTAGGTGCCCAACTCGCTCAGGGGCCCACCGGGGGATTCACCTGTACCCCTGTGGGTCAGTCCAAGCCTGGCGTCATATCATCACCCCCACCCCCAGAGGGTCACATCAACCTCATCTCGGAGGGTCACATCAGACATGTGAAATTAAGGGAGCCTCTGCTTCTTTGGTATGGCAGCAGATGTAGGACCTGCTGTGGGGCCCACATTGAATAGGACCCCTTTCTAGTTGTCATGGAGCCCAAAGTTGCTTTATGTCTCTGCTGTGTGCATTATTCCAGTACTGTCTGTGACATCATTATTTTTCCTTTGCTCTGATGTCACTGTGTGCATTACCCTTGCACTGTAAGATTGCTATGCCTATGCTGTGACATCACAGTGCTTATTATTTCTACGCTGTGACATCACAGTGTTTATTATTTCTATGCAGTGACATCACAGTGTTTATTATTTCTACGCTGTGACATCACAGTGCTTATTATTTCTACGCTGTGACATCACAGTGTTTATTATTTCTACGCTGTGACATCACAGTGCTTATTATTTCTATGCTGTGACATCACAGTGTTTATTATTTCTATGCAGTGACATCACAGTGTTTATTATTTCTACGCTGTGACATCACAGTGCTTATTATTTCTACGCTGTGACATCACAGTGCTTATTATTTCTACGCTGTGACATCACAGTGTTTATTATTTCTACGCTGTGACATCACAGTGCTTATTATTTCTATGCTGTGACATCACAGTGCTTATTATTTCTATGCTGTGACATCACAGTGCTTATTATTTCTATGCTGTGACATCACAGTGCTTATTATTTCTATGCTGTGACATCACTGTGTTTATTATCCCTGTACTGTGACATCACTGTGTGTATTATCCTTGTACTGTGACATCACTGTGTTTATTATCCCTGTACTGTGACATCACTGTGTTTATTATCCTCTGTACTGTGACATCACTGTGTTTATTATCCCTGTACTGTGACATCACTGTGTTTATTATCCCTGTACTGTGACATCACTGTGTGTATTATCCCTGTACTGTGACATCACTGTGTTTATTATCCCTGTACTGTGACATCACTGTGTTTATTATCCCTGTACTGTGACATCACTATGTGTATTATCCCTGTACTGTGACATCACTGTGTGCATGAGACCTGCTCTGTGTGTACGATATATGTAGTGTGATGTCACTGCGCAGTATTGCGCTTCTGTGACATCACTGAGCATGGCGAGGTTATGGGGCCCCCAGTTACATGATGTACCGCTGGCTTGGAGAACCCTGGTGAACATAAATGGGGTGTCCCTTGATGTTTATAAGACTTAAAAATGTGCCACTGACTGGCCCATCAGCTTTATTTTACATCTCCTGAAATACTCTGTGCGGCTGTAATCATTCTCAGATCGGTGCTCACATTAAATTGACATCCAGTTTGGCCACCGCCCCAGAATGTGCGACATCCACTTTTCTAGATCCAGTCATACCTGAGCCAATGGGCGTCTTCAGAACTCCAGGGTGACAACCACGTTCTGAGTTTAAATTGGTGCCATACTGATAATGACCCAGCTTTCCGGGAAACTGAATAGACTGACACAGCTCAGGGACTGTGTGGATTTATGTGAAGGGACGAAGGCTCTGTTTGTCACCACTTGGATGGAATACCCCTTTAAGTGTCATCTTGTTACATAGCATCGGAGGAGCGGCAGGGTGTGGGCGGGAGGAGATAAAACAAGACCTGGAGGATTGAGGGACACAGATGGTCGGCTGACAAGAACAACATGTGAGAGTTGTGTCAAAATATGCTGCGCTGAACTGCGCCGATTCCACGCCTCGTGTTGCTGACCACTGTAACGCTAACATATTGCTCTTTTACTCGGAGGCTTAATGACATCTCAAAACTTTTCAAGTTGCGTTTTGCCGCTGATACAAAGAATGAACTCCTTTCATCAGCAAGTGAAACATATGTATTATCACTTCAGAGCGCTATAATCCGTTACCAAGGAAACGCGGGAAAAAGTTCTTTATTGGGAAAAGAGAGAAACGTGAAATTAGCGACAGTTAACTGTTTCTGTGCTGAACTCCAAGAGAGAGACCCGCCGCCAGCTCCTCACTCTCCCGGAATGTAAATTTACGTTGTTTCTTCTCTGTGAGTCTCTCTCTCCTGATGGTTTGTTACACTGTATCAGTCGGGAGAAGGTTTGACTCACAGAGGCTGGATACAGTTGGATACAACCTGTTCTTTGGGAATCTTAGGCGGCCCCGTCTGGTCTGTTCGCCCTTCTCCGCACACTGCGTTTCCAGTGTTGTCCATGGAAGATCTAAAAACTAGTTTTAGGGCTCATGCACACGACTGTATTTTCCTTCCCCTTTCATTCAGTTTTTTTGCAGACCGTATGCGGAACCATTCACTTCAATGGGACTGTAGAAAATACGGAAGTTACTCTATGTGCATTCCATTTCCATTTGTCCGCATGGCCGTTCCACAAAAAAGTAGTGCATGTCCTATTATTGTCCGCAAATCACGGTCCAAGGCCCCATTTAAGTCAATGGGTCCGCAAAAAATACGTAATGTACACGGAACACATCCGTATTTTGCGGATCCATACAGTAGAAATGCTATGCCCAGCCCATATTGCTCATGTGTTTGGTGATTAATAAGTTACTGTTTTCCGATACGCAAAAAAACAGATCGCATACGGAAACAATACGGATATGTTTTGTGGAATAATGAAACGGAAGAGGACTCAAATCAGAGAAAAAAATACCTTCAGATGCAGAACAACGGATCCGTGAAAAACGGACCGCAAACAACAACGGTCGTGTGCATGAGCCCTTATGAAAATAGCCGAGCGTGAGTGTCGCCACCTCTCTATTGACTTCTATGGGACTGTCGGATATAGTCAAGCCAGTGCTTGGCTATATTTGGAGCTTCCATAGAAATGAATGGAGAGGTGGCGGCGCTCACGCTCGGCTATTTTCAGAACAATTCCTTTAAGCTGGATGTGGATATCCATCGGATTTTGCTTGGAATCTTTTTAGTTTGACACAGATCCACAGGCGTAAAAAAAAAAAAAAAAAGTTTGTGAGGCAGAATACAACGTTGTCCCACAAATTTTGGCACAAAGAAAATCCATTTGGAAAATTCCGTGTGTGCGAACATACCCTTAAAGGAAAATGTGTCCGCAATCTTCTTGCACCCTTAAGCCTCTTTCACACGTGATAGAATCGTGCACCACACACGTACCCATTGACTTTAAGGTGGCGATGGCGACGTCGTAGAATCATGCTGTAATTTTTTCCATGATTACAGATCCCTCCTGCACATTAAAGGCTATAAACACGGATGCCATCCATTTTTGGTCCGTGGTTTTCACAGATCATGGCTAGGAGATGCTCTGAAAACCCATTTTGAGCCTAGAAGAGTCCAGGGAATACAGATCACATGCGGAGGGCAAAAAACTGACACAAGGTCCAAACACAGATGAAACACTGACGGTCTTGCCACGGACATCATCATGGACATGCGAAAGGACTGAGGGTGCGGTCACATAGGACGGATACTCTGCAGATTTTCCAGCGCTATTAATGTGGAAATGACAGTACCAATAACGTGGATGAGATCTGACAAAATCTGACGCTCTCATTACAGAAGAAAAATGGCCACGGAATCTGCGCATCAGCGGATTTGCAAACCAGAGCGTGAAATCTGCAGCCGCTATGAATTCCACAACATTCGGTGAAGATTTTGCTGCTGCAGATTTCCCGCCATCCAATGTGAATGCAGCCTTAAAAACAATCCAGCCTAAATGTCGCCTCCAGGCCCCTTCCATTGGGCGGGATGACGCGGGTCTCCGCAGGAGCCGCGAGGGGCAGAAGTGCTTACATTTCCTTGTGTCCAAATAAAAAAATAAAAAACATCTCCAGCAGGAGAAGCCGCCTCTACCCAAAAAGTAATCAGCGTGCGGATTGTTCCCTCTGAGGCGGCAGTGACAGCACATTCATCAGGGGAATTAGAGATGAAATTGGAAGGTTCTGAAGAGGCCGGATGGCGGCGGCTACCGGGTTCTTCATCTTCATTTTCGGATGTCGCGGAAGAAAGTCATTCTGTATGATTAGAGCTGAATGATGGGTAAACCCCATATTGATCAGATCTCCATGACTACGCCGCCGCCCCGCTCTGGTGTTCAGGTCACAGCATTCTTAAAGGGAAAGTCCAGTTTTAGCTCAATCATTGAGTTCTGCAACTTTTCAATAATCCTGCTTCTTTAAAAAAATCGTTGCTGGCTGTCAGTGAATGGAAACAGTTTAGATGAAAACTGGACCTGACCATATCCTGCTGCAAGGAATGGCAAAAGACACTGTATCGAGCCCTCCTGCTGCCGTTACTAAAGACAGAAACATTTATAAAGGGGGTAGGAAATGAGCCTACAGGCGATGACCACTTTGGACCCAATGTCACATGTCCACTGATGTCCCTTGGAGAGTCCGGTGCAGGCGCCGCGTCTGCACCTTGATTCTGGTAATCTTAGATCTTTCTTCCTCCTCTCTGGACGTGCTCGCAGCCTCCACAGCTCAACCTCATCGGATACATCATTAAACGCTCCGCCAGCCGAGCTCAGCAACACGAGCATCAGAAAGAGAGGAAGCCCAAGAGATGACTTACCAGAAAGAGCTCCGCACCGTCCTGCTCGCGGATACGAGGAGAAGAAACAGATTCCGACTCAATTCCTGCTCCGAGGTTCATTCCGCTCACGTCCCAGGAAGTTCAAACGCAGCGTTTTCTACAGTTTGCTTCACAGTTTCCCTAAGGCTTCGTTCACATCACCGTTCAGCCTTTCCGTTCTCCGGTTCCGTTTAGGAGCAGCAGAACGGAAAGGACGGAGAAGGGTCATAACTGACGCCAAACGGAGCCGAACGGAGCCTAAGGACCCCATAGACTATAATGGGGTCCGTTATGTGTCCGCTCAGAAGATGATTTTGAAGCGGAGACAAAAGTCCTGCATGCAGAACGGAAAGGCTGAACGGTGATGTGAACAAAGCCTTAGGTCTCATGTACACGGCCGTAGTTGTTTTGCGGTCCGCAAACTGCGGATCCGCAAAACACGGAAGCTGTTCCACGTTCCGTAATTTGCGTAACGGAACACGGCCCACTGTAGAAATGCCTATTCTTGTCCGCAAAACGGACAAGAATAGGACATGCTCTATTTTTTTTTGCGGGGCCACAGAACGGAGCAAAGGACGTGAACAGCACACGGAGTGCTGTCAGCATCTTTTGCGGCCCCATTGAAGTGAATGGGTCCGTGCCCGAGCCGCAAAATATGCGGCTCGGACGCGGGCCCAAAATACATTCGTGTGCATGAGGCCTCACTGTGTGCACAACGCCCCCCACAGCCCCCCCGAATCCATGACTGAAAAACAGACGCACATCATACTGATGGAAACCGCTACCCGGTGCTCAATAATGTACAGGGGGCGAGGAATACTATAGGAAAACTGAAGAGCGACAGTGAGGATATAGCTAAAACTGGGGATTATAGTAGTTACGGTATATTCGGTATAGTTATATTCTTGTAGATAGGAGCAGTATTATAGTAGTTATATTCTTGTAAATAGGAGCAGTATTATAGTAGTTATATTCTTGTACATAGGAGCAGTATTATAGTAGTTATATTCTTGTACATAGGAGCAGTATTATAGTAGTTATATTCTTGTACAAGGAGGCAGTATTATAGTAGTTATATTCTTGTACATAGGAGCAGTATTATAGTAGTTATATTCTTGTACATAGGAGGCAGTATTATAGTAGTTATATTCCTGTACATAGGAGGCAGTATTATAGTAGTTATATTCTTGTAGATAGGAGCAGTATTATAGTAGTTATATTCCTGTACATAGGAGCAGTATTATAGTAGTTATATTCTTGTACATAGGAGCAGTATTATAGTAGTTATATTCTTGTAGATAGGAGCAGTATTATAGTAGTTATATGCTTGTACATAGGAGCAGTATTATAGTAGTTATATTCTTGTACATAGGAGGCAGTATTATAGTAGTTATAGTCTTGTACATAGGGGCAGTATTATAGTAGTTATATTCTTGTAGAAAGGAGCAGTATTATAGTAGTTATATTCTTGTACATAGGAGCAGTATTATAGTAGTTATATTCTTTTACACAGGAGCAGTATTATAGTAGTTATATTCCTGTACATAGGAGGCAGTATTATAGTAGTTATATTCTTGTATATAGGAGCAGTATTATAGTATATTCTTGTACACAGGAGCAGCATTATAGTATATTCTTGTACATAGGAGCAGTATTATAGTAGTTATATTCTTGTACATAGGAGGAGTATTATAGTAGTTATATTCTTGTACATAGGAGGCAGTATTATAGTAGTTATATTCTTGTACATAGGAGGCAGTATTATAGTAGTTATATTCTTGTATATAGGAGCAGTATTATAGTAGTTATATTCTTACCCATAGGAGGCAGTATTATAGTAGTTATATTCCTGTACATAGGAGCAGTATTATAGTAGCTATATTCCTGTACATAGGAGCAGTATTATAGTAGTTATATTCCTGTACATAGGAGCAGTATTATAGTAGTTATATTCCTGTACATAGGGAGCAGTATTATAGTAGTTATATTCTTGTACATAGGAGCAGTATTATAGTAGTTATATTCTTGTATATAGAAGGCAGTATTATAGTAGTTATATTCTTGTACATAGAGCAGTATTATAGTAGTTATATTCTTGTACATGGGAGCAGTATTATAGTAGTTATATTCTTGCAATATAGGGTAGTATTATAGTAATTTTCTTATTAATGAATAAAAAGAACATAAAATCTTTACTTTATCATGACAGGGTCAATATTTAGTACTTTAATATTAATCAGCTTCCTTTTCCTATTTTTATACATTTTCTGGATACAGTGGTTCGGAGGAATAGGTTTCATACAGACAGATTGTATATTCAGTATTTATATTTCCCTTAATACTGGATCGCGCTCTCTCCCCGACGTTCATGTTATATCTACACCCCTGACGTCTCCCAAGATGAGGGGGGAGGGGCGGGTAACATTTGCTTCCTATATATCTGGTATTAAGCCGTCTTTTCCTCCCACCTCCAGCGCTCCGTGTACATCTGCCTCTTCATTTATTGAGCCTCAGAAGAATAAACGCTCTTATTACTTCTGAGATCGTTAAACAAATGAAACGAATTAACCGCATTCACCCAAGAGTTTATCAAAGCTGAATTCGTAAGTGCGCTGCATATCAGATAATGTCCATTTCACATACAAGCCAAATATTAACCCTTTCCTGCCTTTTAGGATCCGAGCACATTATCTTTTATTTACTTTTCATGTTTTTTTCTTTACGTTCTTCGATTTACATGAATAGGAATAAAAGAGTAACAAGAAGGGGGCGCCACAGAGGGCTTTGTACTGACCACCATGAATCTTAATGGTATAGCAGTATTATTTAGACATGGTATTGTTGTGTTATCACAGACTTCTGTTGTCATTATCATCTGTGTATGTTGATATTATCTATGGCGGTTTTAGTTTTGTGGCTCTGCAGTGCATATTTTGTGTATGTTGGTGGCAGCACCGTATGGTAATATGTAGGAAACTATATAGAAGTGTTATCACAAGTGTCACACACATGGCACTATTATTTAGGAACCATCTATGACACTGATATTTAAAGGGCAGGGGTAGGGAACCTCCGGCTCTCCAGCTGTTGCGAAACTACAACTCCCATCATGCATACTTACTCTGCTCTTCTCTGGACTCCCATAGAAATGAATGGAGCATGTTGGGAATTGTAGTTTCACAACAGCTGGAGAGCCGGAGGTTCCCTACCCCTGCTCTAGGAGCAACGGGGGCGTTACCATTACACCTATAGGCTCAGCTCTCCTTAACTGCCTCGCCGTCTGCACTTTGATTGACAGGACCAGGCAGTGTATACATCCTCACACCTGGCCCTATCAATCAAAGGGCAGAGGGCATGGCCTATTGCAGAGAAAGTTAAATCTTTAGGTGTAATGGTAACGCCCCCGTTGCTCCTAGAGGCTCATTTGCATATATGAAAACCTAAGTTTTCTCAGCAATGCAGGGACATATGGACATGGGACCAACACAGATGCTTTCAGCTGCCAAGTGCACATGTAACAGGTCAGCCGGTGTTATAGGGACAAACCTGCTGACAGATGCCCTTTAAGCACCATATGGCTTTGCATCACATGGGGGAAAGGAGCAATTTGTGGAAAAAATCCTGATAAAACTGCAATGTGCATGAAGTCCTTGGACCAGGGAACCTTGTTCAGTTTTGTTGTGGTTTTTCTTTGGGCACATTGGGTGGGCAGGGGTCTCTGGGAGCCTCAGGACCAGGGCTGCTACCCGGCCAGAAGGGTCCCCAATATGGTGCAAATCAACAGCTCCATGCTTTGTCAGCCTTGTACCAGCTGGACAGCCATGGGTTGTAGACCGCTGACCTGGTTTGACTCTCCGCCTGAAGGAAGAACCAATAGCACCCATTAAAATGAAAAGACACCCATAACTGTATTCTTCAATATGTACCCTGCAGACCAAAGACAATTAACCGCTATGAGCTTCACTACTGGGACCTGTAAGCTGAATGAGATGTGTCTGGGCCCAGGGACCCGATAACCCACAGACATGCATTCAGCACATAGACGCCATGTAATGTCTCCGCCGAGGTCTCTTCTCTCTTGTATATGAAATCTGTATATTTGTTCTTGCAGGAAGTGAGCGCGTTACCCAGGAGATGTATCTGTTCATTGTTAAAGGTGATACAATGTTGCACAACGTTCTACATGATCCTTATGTTATTACAGACTTCGGTTCTGGTGCTATTATATGAGCGCACTCCTGGGATGTAGCTGGAAGCTTCCATGTATTTAATACACCATATAGGAGCTGTATGACAGCGTTCAAATTACAGCTATATGTCAGACTCCAGCAACAAGAGAAAGGGGTGAGGACGAGAGATTAGGACTGGAGATTTATACCACGTGCATACGGATAACAATATGCGGTATAACATGTGCTTTATGGGATCCGGGGGACACACATGTGCACGGCTTGTTACTACACAAATCTCTGACAACTGGACTGTTATCATGACAGGACATGGGCAGATAAGGATCCCAGTGAACGACTGCAAGTACAGATTTGAAAGCTGTATGAAAGGGATACATAAAGTATATTGCAACATTGTATCACCTTTCATTGTGCAAATAATAATCTTTATTTGCTGAAAGTAGGAAAGTTCTTTGGTTCTGAGTGACGTATCCTACAGATTCCAAAATTACGGAGGATATAGGATGTGAGCGGCGTTTTGGTTGGAGAAAATATGGACTCTAGTCACCACAAGTGGTCTGGAGCTGGAGTCTAAACAGGCCATAAAAGCAGGGGCAAAGACCACCAAACCCACCGAACGCAGCATTTTGCCCAACTATTTTCTAAGGGTGGGGGTGTGCCATCCATCCCTGGACAGAAGATGTGGGGGGAAGAATTGGGCATACTGTATTCCAACATACCCAAACTAAAGCTGCATAAGGCTGGGGCTACACGCCGATCATGAGGGCGACCGCATTAACTTCTATGGCTGCAACGATACACGGTAATCCTTAGTCGCCCAACACCTGTTGTGCCCAAGATCGCGGTGTAGCCCCAGCCCAAGAGCTCAGTCCTGGCAGACAAGGTGTCAAGGCAGAGGTAGTCACATTAAAGCTAAAGGTCACCAGACTGTGCAGGAGCAGACTACGTGTATAGCGAGTAATCACGGATATACATGGGTCTGCGGCGGAGCTGGATGCACTAAACGGTAAGTGATTTTTCATCCCGACACTTATCTATTTTCTACAACATCCAAATTTTTCTTATCTCATTTGAATATCCTAAAGACACAGAGGCCCCCTTTGCTCCGGCACATGGCCTCCTTCACCTGAGGTTGTCACAATGTATTTCCTAGGCAGAATAGATGTGTAATAATAATCCACTGACATAAAAAACTATATATGGAGTCCATGAATGATCCGGAGGAGCTCAGTGATTGCAATAATTACCGCACTTTCACTGCAGACATTGAAAAGAAGATGCTTGCTTAAGAAGGCGCCTGCATAGTATTAGCAGAATTATGCAAATGGAACAAGCTGCCTGATACACCGCAGATCTGTAACAGGCCGTCAATAATTAATCAGGCTGCGGGGAGTGCAACATGGACTCTACATACAGAGGAAGGGACACGACAGAACAGATACTATACACAGGGTCTGCAAAGCTCTAGATATAAACCCTGAGACTGAGAAGTATAGGGGAATCTGAAAGGGATTGTTATATTTCTTTTATATCAGTTTAGTGAAAAAGCAGAAAGGAAATTTACATTGAGAAGACAGACAGACATAGACCTGTTCTGCTCCCTCAGTCTACACTCATCATCTCCCCCGGTTTCAGTGCTCGCTCTCATCCTGATGTTCTGTGGAGAATGTTTGTTTGTGTTGGGCTCTGTTTATCTTCTATGGCAAACTACCAATTAACCAGCAAACCGGCAATCTGTAAATTATAGCTCTGCCGGTCTCGCTGAGCTCCGGATCTCTGGCATCTTCCCAGCACCGGTGTCTGTATGGAGCCACCTTGAGACATTTCCCTGCCCGTGTCACACACAGCACTGACATCTGCTTCTAATTCACCTGACTGCTCCACTCAGGACCAGCCTCCGAAATCCATGAAAAGACCTGAGTGTTCGAAGAACGGTCTCCACACATCCCGCCCTCACTGCAGGAAAACTCACATGACACCAGACAATTATATACCGCAAGGAAATTTCCTTTTAAACTGCCAAGAAAAATGATGAAAACAAAAATAAGAAATATGAAACATTATTAAAACGTACTATTATAGTAGTTATATCCTTGTATATAGGAGGCAGTATTATAGTAGTTATATTCTTGTCCATAGGAGCAGTATTATAGTAGTTATATTCTTGTACATAGGAGCAGTATTATAGTAGTTATATTCCTGTACATAGGAGCAGTATTATAGTAGTTATATTCTTGTACATAGGAGCAGTATTATAGTAGTTATATTCTTATACATAGGAGGCAGTATTATAGTAGTTATATTCTTATACATAGGAGCAGTATTATAGTAGTTATATTCTTGTACATAGGAGCAGTATTATAGTAGTTATATTCTTGTACATAGGAGCAGTATTATAGTAGTTATATTCTTGTACATAGGAGCAGTATTATAGTAGTTATATTCTTGTACATAGGAGCAGTATTATAGTAGTTATATTCTTGTACATAGGAGCAGTATTATAGTAGTTATATTCCTTGTACATAGGAGCAGTATTATAGTAGTTATATTCTTGTACATAGGAGCAGTATTATAGTAGTTATATTCTTGTACATAGGAGCAGTATTATAGTAGTTATATTCTTGTACATAGGAGCAGTATTATAGTAGTTATATTCTGGTACATAGGAGCAGTATTATAGTAGTTATATTCTTGCACATAGTAGGCAGTATTATAGTAGTTATATTCTTGTACATAGGAGCAGTATTATAGTAGTTATATTCTTGTACATAGGAGCAGTATTATAGTAGTTATATTCTTGTACATAGGAGGCAGTATTATAGTAGTTATATTCTTGTATATAGGAGGCAGTATTATAGTAGTTATATTCCTGTACATAGGAGCAGTATTATAGTAGTTATATTCCTGTACATAGGGGCAGTATTACAGTATTTATATTCTTGTACATAGGAGGCAGTATTATAGTAGTTATATTCTTGTATATAGGAGGCAGTATTATAGTAGTTATATTCTTGTACATAGGAGCAGTATTATAGTAGTTATATTCTTGTACATAGGAGCAGTATTATAGTAGTTATATTCTTGTACATAGGAGCAGTATTATAGCAGTTATATTCTTGTACATAGGAGCAGTATTATAGTAGTTATATTCTTGTACATAGGAGGCAGTATTATAGTAGTTATATTCTTGTACATAGGAGCAGTATTATAGTAGTTATATTCTTGTACATAGGAGCAGTATTATAGTAGTTATATTCTTGTATATAGGAGGCAGTATTATAGTAGTTTATATTCTTGTACATAGGAGCAGTATTATAGTAGTTATATTCTTGTATATAGGAGTAGTATTACAGTATTTATATTCTTGTACATACAGTAGGAGCAGTATTATAGTATAGTAGGAACAATTCCTTCATCTCTTTGACTGTATCTCCATTACATCTCACCATGGCTGAGGTAGACACTTGTCCATCCGGGTTCATTAGCACTGAGTAGGTGTGGGTCAGAATAACTCACTTGTCTCTATCTTATGGACTAATTGCATCGCCTCGTTCGCTCCCATAGAAGGTGCGCTGCAGAGAATTTACAATAAGAACCCATAGCACGTCAGCTATTACCTTAATCTGAAGATTAGAGAGTATAATGGAAGCAGCAAAGTCTGAATGGGTTCTTAATCGACTCGTGGGGATACAGAAATGATTTGATTCATTTATAATTCATAGGGAATACTAAAGAATCCTAATAGCATTTGCTAAGGACCCATTAATTTATAATTACAAAAAGCCTCTGCTAGCTGTCAGCATGAATCCCCCGTTCCGTTGATGCGTTTCTTCAGAATAGTGCTATGTCCCTTACAGACTGGGAAACACATGGTACATGACCCTTTCCTCAATCCCGAGATATGAAGGCGAATGTCTGTCTTCTCCTGAATGCAAAGAGAGAAGGGTTCTGAGCTGCTAGCCTCATTTTTGCTTGCTAAGTGTACGGCTTATAGCGTCCTATGGACGGATCCTTCCATCTCCTCTGTGGAGGGTACGGCTTATAGCGTCCTATGGACGGATCCTTCCATCTCCACTGTGGAGGGTACGGCTTATAGCGTCCTATGGACAGATCCTGTCCATCTCCTCTGTGGAGGATACGGCTTATAGCGTCCTATGGACGGATCCTTCCATCTCCTCTGTGGAGGGTACAGATTATAGTGTCCTATGGACGGATCCTTCCATCTCCTCTGTGGAGGATACGGCTTATAGCGTCCTATGGACGGATCCTTCCATCTCCTCTGTGGAGGATACGGCTTATAGCGTCCTATAGACGGATCCTTCCATCTCCTCTGTGGAGGATACGGCTTATAGTGTCCTATGGACGGATCCTTCCATCTCCTCTGTGGAGGGTACGGCTTATAGCGCCCTATGGACGGATCCTTCCATCTCCTCTGTGGAGTGTACGGTTTATAGCGCCCTATGGACAGATCCTTCCATCTCCTCTGTGGAGTGTACGGCTTATAGCATCCTATGGACAGATCCTTCCATCTCCACTGTGGAGGGTATGGCTTATAGCGTCCTATGGACGGATCCTTCTATCTCCTCTGTGGAGGGTACGGCTTACAGCGTCCTATGGACGGATCCTTCCATCTCCTCTGTGGAGGGTACGGCTTATAGCGTCCTATGGACGGATCCTTCCATCTCCTCTGTGGAGGGTACGGCTTATAGCGCCCTATGGACGGATCCTTCCATCTCCTCTGTGGAGGGTACGGCTTATAGCGTCCTATGGACAGATCCTTCCATCTCCTCTGTGGAGGGTACGGCTTATAGCGTCCTATGGATGGATCCGTCCATCTCCTCTCTGGAGGATACGGCTTATAGCGTCCTATGGACAGATCCTGTCATCTCCTCTGTGGAGGGTACGGCTTATAGTGTCCTATGGACGGATCCTTCCATCTCCTCTGTGGAGGATACGGCTTATAGCGTCCTATGGACGGATCCTTCTATCTCCTCTGTGGCGTATATGGATCATAGCGTCCTATGGACAGATCCTTCCATCTCCTCTGTGGAGGGTACGGCTTATAGCGTCCTATGGACAGATCCTTCCATCTCCTCTGTGGCGTATATGGTTCATAGCGTCCTATGGACGGATCCTTCCATCTCCTCTGTGGAGGGTACGGCTTATAGCGTCCTATGGACAGATCCTTCCATCTCCTCTGTGGAGGGTACAGATTATAGCGCCCTATGGACAGATCCTGTCATCTCCTCTGTGGAGGGTACGGCTTATAGCGTCCTATGGACAGATCCTGTCATCTCCTCTGTGGAGGGTACAGATTATAGTGTCCTATGGACGGATCCTTCCATCTCCTCTGTGGAGGGTACAGATTATAGTGTCCTATGGACAGATCCTTCCATCTCCTCTGTGGAGGGTACAGATTATAGTGTCCTATGGACGGATCCTTCCATCTCCTCTGTGGAGGGTACAGATTATAGCGTCCTATGGACAGATCCTATCATCTCCTCTGTGGAGGGTACGGCTTATAGTGTCCTATGGACAGATCCTGTCCATCTCCTCTGTGTAGGTGTACGGCTTATAGCGTCCTATGGACAGATCCTGTCATCTCCTCTGTGGAGGGTACGGCTTATAGCGTCCTATGGACAGATCCTGTCATCTCCTCTGTGGAGGGTACGGCTTATAGCGTCCTATGGACAGATCCTATCCACCTCCTCTGTGGAGGGTACGGCTTATAGTGTCCTATGGACAGATTCCTCCAGGTCCTATATGAAGGGTACGGCTTATAGTGGTTCTATGGACAGATCCATCCATCTGAACTATGGATCTTTAAAGTTCCTTTGCTGGTGATTAATGACCTCCTTGCCCGGTCAGAGGGTTTTGGTGGACAGCCTTCTCTTTTCAGAATTGTTTTTCTGCCATTTTCTTCCCATTTGTTCTAATTGATTTAATTGGGATGTTTAAAGTTTGGTATAGATTATATAATTCATGTCTAGATCTCCACAGCTTTGTTTCTGACCTGTTTGGACGCTCCTTGGTTTGCATGTTGCTCGGTCAATAGTCCTGCTCCTCTGCACACGAGGGACTTATTCAACTAATTATGTGACTTCTGAAGAAGATAAAATGAATTTAGACGAGATCCTTCAGTGGTTGATTCCTTTTAATGAAAAGATGACGACACAATTGTTAGCTTTCGAGGCTGCTTGGACCTCTTACCTTAGGCATCTTTTAAGACAGTATCTGGAGATTCAGATATTTATACACCAAAGTACATAGGACTAATGAGGCAGATGAGACAAGTGATCAATATGAGTGGAGGAGGAGACAAAGAGTTGTAGCAGTAAATTTTTGTAGCAATTACAGATACAGAGTGTAAGGAATGTGGAGTTATGATTTCATTCCAGCCATTTGCTCCAGGAGTGGGCAGAGGAAATCAAACTTCACAGGGGGGCCCTGCTTCAAAGTGCGGCCATGTGTTTATCTTTCACACCCCACTCAGCCACACTGGCAGCTCAACTTCTCTGGCAGGATGAATGCGAGTGGGGAAGAGGAGTTGGTCAACAGAACAAAAGAATCCATCAGACATCATGAAACCGGGAGTTCATAAGGGATTATGGATTAAACCGGTTACATATCTGCGACCCTGGGACCAAGGCAGACGTGGCCCTGGTCATTGTTTGGGGGTCATTGCCAGGAAGGGGAGATACAGAGATCTCCCAGTAGGAACCTAATAACAGCGCCATGTTTGGTCTCCACTTGTAGCCGGAACCCAGCCGGATACGTTGCTGCCAGAACCATCTTCCTGTGATCTTCCGGTGAGGAGCCATGATCCATAATGGGTTTTTGGATTCTGGACAAAGGGGAAATGGGGTCCTCCCAGGGGGAGGGAGGGGAGAGGCAGACTACAGGTGAGAAGGCCCATGCAGGCCAGAGCCCAGGGTCTTTCTCTGAAGGGGGGGTCGCATCGTGTAACGTGTTTGGAGAGACTGGGAACTCGCTGTCCTCACCGCCTCCCGTGTGACTACATCTAAGGATTATAGCAACCAAGAATTCATCATCATAAAGGACTACTCATCTTAGTCATCCACCTGGTAACTGAGTTTTGCTCTGTTTAAGGCCTCATGCACACGACCGTTGTTTGATTCCGTGTCCGTTGCTCCGTTTTTCGTGATTTTCTGCGGACCCATTGGTTTTCAATGGGTCTGTGGAAACTCCGGCAAATGCACCCGCTTGTCCTCCGCGTCCGTGGTCCTGTGATTCCAGTCCGTCAAAAAAATATAACCTGTCCTATTCTTGTCCGTGAAAAGCGGTTCACAGACCCATTCAAGCCCATGGGTCCATGAAAAATGCGATGGCCATCCGTGTGTCATCCGCGTTCGTGTCCGTTTTTTGTGGATCCCTTGGCAGGCACTTGGGAAAAATTGTCAGCCTGTCTTTTGGTAAAATCTTTTGGGTCATGTCCGCTAAAAAAAATGGAAGACACACGGAAACACAACGGAAGGCAAAAACGGACACGGATCACTGAACAACGGAACCCCTTTTTGCGGACAGCATAAAAAAACGGTCGTGTGCATGAGGCCTAACCCTGTTTGTACCACATCATCTGTATTTGCACATCCGACCATTGTATATATGTGTGTATATATAGTGTTATGTCTAGTGCGTCCTTAAGGTTATTAAATATATAATTTAATCTTGTGCTGTTCTTATATCTCGATCACGAATCCACACATCCGTGTTTCGGCATAGTTATACGCCACTGCAGGTTGGTTTCTCACCCTATATAAAGCCGCTAGTGGACCGGAAGACATCCTGATGCATCATGAACAGAGGTCTTTCCCTTCAGACAGAAGGACTAAGCGGAATTTTTTTTTTTTCCGGTATTGAGATTCTCTGCCAGATTTCAATACTGAAAAAACACACAAAGCGTGAAAGTAGCCTACACGGTACAAATATAGGTGTGACCTCTGAAGTTAACTGGTTGGACCAGACCTTATTTAGGGGTTAAATGGGTATTCCCATCTCACTGATCATAGTGTAAGCTTTTACTTAGGTGCCATGGATCATTTTTGTAATTATGTTGTTTTATCTAATTCCCACCCTTTTTGACAAAATTCCTTCCCTCCTAGCCCATTGTTGCATTAAGGTAGCCATTAGATACAGCCAACGCTTCTCTCCCGAATCCAGGGGCAGCGCTTGCGCAGAAGACACTTTATTTTCACCCAGCCGGCCGCTCATTGCAGTCCTGAACACGCATGCTGCCGCACATAGCTTATTTCTTCAGTGGCGCGTCTCATACAGAGCCGCACATGCTCTGTATGCAGCGCGGCCATAGGAGCGGCGGAGATAGGACTTGGAGGACGTGCCCTGCATCTGAGGACCAGGAGAACAAATAGCCTATGTGAGGGGCAGGTCATTCATCCCCAAATCCACCAAGGATTTTATAGGTTATCACAATCAAGGGGGTTATCGGACGCTGATGCAGGACACTACGCTATGGAGTTCACGGACACTGGGGGAGGACGCTATGGAGTTCACGGACACTGGGGGAGGACGCTATGGAGTTCACGGACACTGGGGGAGGACGCTATGGAGTTCACGGACACTGGGGGAGGACGCTATGGAGTTCACGGACACTGGGGGAGGACGCTATGGAGTTCACGGACACTGGGGGAGGACGCTATGGAGTTCATGGACACTGGGGGAGGACGCTATGGACGCTATCCACATGAACGAGAACTCAAGGACCGAGCTCTCAGTCCGATGTCATAAAGAGGCGCGGCCGGCCTTCATCCAAACTGCCTCAGCCTGCCCAGCCTTAGGCCTCTTTCACACTAACGTTTTTTTTCCAAGTGTACGGGCCGTTTTTTGAGGTCCGTATACGGAATCATTTCAATGGGTCCGCAAAAAGAAAAACGGAAGGTACTCCGTATGCATTCCATTTCCGTATTTCCGTTCAAAGACAGAACATGTCCTATTATTGTCTGCATCACGGACAAGGATAGTACTGTTCTATTAAGGGCCAGCTGTTCCGTTCCACAAAAAACTGAATGCACACGGATGTCATTTTTTTTTTGCGGCTCCGTTTTTTGTGGACCGCAAAACCATACGGTCGTGTGAAAGAGGCCTTAGAAGCAGGAAACCCGGAAGTGAACAGCAGAGCCGCTGCAGGCGAGGAGGAATTAGCAAGATGGGGAAACCCCTTTAATACTTAGAGGACATGAACACACATGTAGTCACAACTTTTCATACATCTTTTAACAAAGTTTCTCTTTTTCATTCTATTGTGATACTTTGGACTGTTTGTCAGATCTGTTACATACAATCTAAATGAACATCCATTGAAATTCCAGGTTGTAAAACATCAGGAGAACATCAGGAGGAGTGAATATTTTCACAAGGCACTTTTTCTCTCCTTTTTCTTTCGTTTTCTCCATTCAGTCTTGCCATTTCCTCTCTTTTCTTACTCCTTTCTTTTTATGCCTATCTATCTCATACTTAGTGACGTTTCTCAGCAGTAAAGTCAAAAGCCGGATGTAGAAGGTGACAGCGCAGCCGCTCCCAGATCTCGCGCTGGAGTCAGTGGTTCTGCTGGAAATGACTCCAGAAAACGAAGCAAGAGATTCTGCAAACAGCGCAGCAGCCAAAGGTGGAGCGCTCCCTTATTCCCTGCTCCCCTGGGGGAGAGTAATCTTCCCGGCTCCGTCTCTTTCTTGGAGGAAATCTATTGATTTCTGCCTTGAGAGGAACACGTCCTAAAGACCTTTAATTCGCCCCCGACCCCCAGAACCTTAATCATTGATTCTGCCTTTTGGAGAGATTTTGTATCTAATCAGTTCCAATATCATATT
Source organism: Bufotes viridis (assembly GCA_033119425.1). Lineage (NCBI taxonomy): Eukaryota > Metazoa > Chordata > Amphibia > Anura > Bufonidae > Bufotes > Bufotes viridis. The sequence continues at coordinate 8,427,236 of CM065596.1, forward strand.
ATCAGCCGCTAAAGGGCGAGAAGATGACCCTGCAATGTGCTTAGATACACCAGCTCTGCAGCCTATCACATGATAGGATTAGATACAGGAGGTCAACAAACAGTATTACATATAACAGGTTTAGATACAGAACAAAGGGTCAGCAAACAGTATCACATAATAGGTGTAGATATAAATGTTCGGCAGACAGTATCACACAGGATAGGATTAGATACATGGCTCAGCAGACAGTATCACACAGGATAGGATTAGATACATGGCTCAGCAGACAGTATCACACAAGATAGGATTAGATACACAGCTCAGCAGACAGTATCACACAGGATAGGATTAGATACACAGCTCAGCAGACAGTATCACACAGGATAGGATTAGATACATGGCTCAGCAGACTGTATCACACAGGATAGGATTAGATACATGGCTCAGCAGACAGTATCACACATGATAGGATTAGGTACAGGAGCGCAGACAGTATCACACAGGATAGGATTAGATACACCGCTCAGCAGACAGTATCACACAGGATAGGATTAGATACACCGCTCAGCAGACAGTATCACACAGGATAGGATTATATACACAGCTCAGCAGACAGTATCACAAAGGATAGGATTAGATACACTGCTCAGCAGGTAGTATCATACAGGACAGGATTAGATACACCGCTCAGCAGACAGTATCACACAGGATGGGATTAGATACACAGCTCAGCAGGCAGTATCACACAGGATGGGATTAGATACACAGCTCAGCAGGCAGTATCACACAGGATAGGATTAGATACACAGCTCAGCAGACAGTATCACACCTGAAGATCATCGCTAACAAGCATTCGTATGAACCCTCATTAGCGATCATCTGGCAGTTTAATACTGCCGGCGATTATCCAATTACGCTCGTTCAGGTTCAAAAATCCTAGTTTGTCGGCAGCAGATCGCGCCACGTAATCACAATATGATACCAGCAAACAGTCCGTCAGTATGGGGACAAGCAATCACTGCTCTCTATACTGTGGAGGAGATCGCTGTGTGTGATAGAGGTCTCCTCCGCTAGCGAGCAGGCGATAGCCGGAAAGGAACGCTTCCTCCCTGACAATCACCTGCAGAATCTGTAGGTGTAATAAGGTCCTTAGATACAAAGGCTCAGACAGTAGAGCGTAACATAGGATTAGATACAGAGCTCAGCAGACAGTATCACACCATAGAGTTAGATACAGAGGTTCAACGTACAGTATCACGTATGATATACTTGGATACACAGGTGAGCAGACAGTACCACACACAATAAGCTTAGATACAGAGGCTCAGCAGACAGTACCACACATGACAGGCTTAGATACACAGCTCAGCAGACAGTCATACAAACGACAGACTGTAACCTCTCTTCCTTTTGTGATACAGTTTGGAGGTTCGGCACCCCCCCCCCCTTTATTAAGTAAGGCCGCCCTTCATGCAGACCTGCAATAAACTGCTGATTGTTCACCTGTTAATATTATTCGCTGACGACGCCAAGTGATGAATGTGCTCCGACGCGCCCTTTATTACCCGACCGCACAAACATTCTGCAGCTTTTCAGAATTTCAGTAATGTCCCTAATTGCTTTGCATTAGACAGCGGCTGTCCGCTAAGGAGATGTCTCGTTAACAGAAAAATAATAACTCATCTCAAAGTGTTTCGGGGTAAGGACACAGCGGCCACCGAGCGGCCACCCCACATATAAGGGGACAGCAGTGGGACCCCGCGCCTCCAGAGCTGTATACATGACAGATTTTAGGGGGACAGCAGTGGGACCCCGTGCCTCCAGAGCTGTATACATGACAGATTTTAGGGGGACAGCAGTGGGACCCCGTGCCTCCAGAGCTGTATACATGAAAGATTTTAGGGGGACAGTAGTGGGACCCCGCGCCTCTAGAGCTGTATACATAAGATTTTAGGGGGACAGCCGTGGGACCCCGCGCCTCCAGAGCTGTATACATGACAGATTTTAGGGGGACAGCAGTGGGACCCAGCGCCTCCAGAGCTGTATACATAACAGATTTTAGGGGGACAGTAGTGGACACAAATGCCAGAAGCGGTATACATGACCCAGATTTTAGGGGACAGAAGTAGGACCGCGCCTCCACTCTTTGTGTGACAGATTCTAGGGGAAAGCCGTGGGACCCAGCGCCTCCAAGCGCTGTATACATAAGATTTTAGAGGAGGGTCAGTAGTTGGGACCCAGCGCTCTAGGAGCTGTATACATAAGATTTTAGGGGGACAGCCGTAGGACCCCGCGCCTCCAGAGCGGTATACATAACAGATTTTAGGGGGACAGCAGTGGGACCCCGCGCCTCTAGAGCTGTATACATGACAGATTTTAGGGGATAGCAGTGGACCCTGTGTCTCCAGAGCTATATACATGACAGATTTTAGGGGACAGCAGTGGGACTCCGCTCCTCCAGAGCTGTATGCATGACTGATTATAAATCGTATCATCTTATTTCAGATACAATAGAACAATATGGGTATGTTCACATTCTAATGAGTATTTCCTGTGGCAGAAATCTGTGCTTGCGACTTTTTCAATGGTACTTGCACAAAAGGTTTCTCCATCGGCGTCACCACTTTTTCGAAAAGTTGCCCCACCAGATTTGTCATCTTCTATACCATCTTTTTACAACCAGCCTGAAATCAAGCAGCGGTGGCCTCGATTGAGCCCGCATGCAATGAGCCTCAATCCAAGCGAAATCAATCAATGGTGCCAGGAAAAGAAGGGATTTTGCGCTGAAATTCCGGATAGTGTAATTATCTTCACGGACGCCAATATCTTGTCCGTCAACATGATTAATACGATTATAAAGCTGTTAAGAAGCCGCGCTGAGCTGCGTCGCTGTCACCTGACTTGAAGTGACAGCTGGATAAAGGCGCCCTGCCAGCTACTGCTCAGGTGGGGTTTCTGCCTGATTAATGGAGTTGGACGCGCTGCCTTCATCTGGACGCCATGCCTCCCAATAATTATTTATAATCTTCCTGTAAGGAAAAAAACTGCAACTGAAAAAAACAACTCAGGACACGGGAATAAAACCGAAGCTTTTTATATGGGGATGTCATTATTAGAAAGATGAGCGTACGGTCTGGAGACGGCTGCGGTTAGGGAACGGACGTTGGTGTTTAATGAGCTGCTAAGCACTGGATAACATTATGGAGTCAGTGGAGGGAAATCGCCGACTTTAGCAGCCGGCAACTGATTCATTCACTGTGAATTGTAGAGTAAGAAGTAGGAATTGAAGGGACAGTGTCACGTCACAACCTTGCAGCATCGACGCAATCCCCTGAGGAAGACGAGTAGGCGAAACCTAAATCTGTGAGTATGTCAGCCGACCTCATCCACAGGGCTCATTAGGAAGCATAGGGCACTATATGGCAACAGGACTTTCCGTCCCTTATTATATCTGCTGAGATCCATTCTGAGAATCTGGGCTATTAGAGACCTAATGCACTGTGATCAAAACATTATACCGAAAACTAATGAGCCTGATAGACTTCCACCATACAGGGCACAAGCAACAGTGCCATACAGTGCTCAATGTTTAAAGTACATTGTGCCATACTGTGCCAAGATAACCGTGTCACACAATGCACCTATACCACCATACACTGCTAAAAACAGTGCCCAATAATACAAGTGTCATATAGTGCACATAACACGTAGTGCAAATAATTATCAGTTACACACTATCACTATATTTTAATATTAATTTTATACCAATAAAAATAATATTGTCACCATATTGTCATCTTTTTTCCATATTCAGATGTGGACAAAAACTACTATAATACTTCTCCTATGTACAAGAATATCACTACTATAATACTGCCTCCTATGTACAAGAATATCACTACTATAATACTTCTCCTATGTACAAGAATATCACTACTATAATACTGCCTCCTATGTACAAGAATATAACTACTATAATACTGCTCCTATGTACAAGAATATGACTACTATAATACTGCTCCTATGTACAAGAATATAACTACTATAATACTGCTCCTATGTACATGAATATAACTACTATAATACTGCCACCTATGTACAAGAATATAACTACTATAATACTGCTCCTATGTACAAGAATATAACTACTATAATACTGCTCCTATGTACAAGAATATAACTACAATAATACTGCCTCCTATATACAGGAATATAACTATTATAATACTGCCTCCTATGTACAAGAATATAACTACAATAATACTGCTCCTATGTACAAGAATATAACTACTATAATACTGCTCCTATGTACAAGAATATAACTACTATAACACTGCCTCCTGTGTACAAGAATATAACTACTATAATACTGCTCCTATGTACAAAAATATAACTACTATAATACTGCTCCTATGTACAAGAATATATCTCCTATAATACTGCCTCCTATGTACAAGAATATATCTACTATAATACTGCCTCCTATGTACAAGAATATAACTGCTATAATACTGCCTCCTATGTACAAGAATATAACTACTATAATACTGCTCCTATGTACAATAATATAACTACTATAATACTGCTCCTATGTACAATAATATAACTACTATAATACTGCTCCTATGTACAAGAATATAACTACTATAATACTGCTCCTATGTACAAGAATATAACTACTATAATACTGCTCCTAGATACAAGAATATAACTACTATAATACTGCTCCTATGTAAAAGAATATAACTACTATAATACTTCTATGTACAAGAATATAACTACTATAATACTTCTCCTATGTACAAGAATATAACTACTATAATACTGCCTCCTATGTACAAGAATATAACTACTATAATACTGCTCCTATGTACAAGAATATAACTACTATAATACTGCCTCATATGTACAAGAATATAACTACTATAATACTGCCTCATATGTACAAGAATATCACTACTATAATACTGCCTCCTATGTACAAGAATATAACTACTATAATACTGCTCCTATGTACAAGAATATCACTACTATAATACTGCCTCCTATGTACAAGAATATAACTACTATAATACTGCTCCTATGTACAAGAATATAACTACTATAATACTGCTCCTATGTACAAGAATATAACTGCTATAATACTGCCTCCTATGTACAAGAATATAACTACTATAATACTGCTCCTATGTACAAGAATATAACTACTATAATACTGCTCCTATGTACAAGAATATAACTACTATAATACTGCTCCTATGTACAAGAATATAACTACAATAATACTGCCTCCTATATACAGGAATATAACTACTATAATACTGCTCCTATGTACAAGAATATAACTACTATAATACTGCTCCTAGATACAAAAATATAACTACTATAATACTGCTCCTAGATACAAGAATATAACTACTATAATACTGCTCCTATGTAAAAGAATATAACTACTATAATACTGCCTCCTATATACAAGAATATAACTACTATAATACTTCTATGTACAAGAATATAACTACTATAATACTTCTCCTATGTACAAGAATATAACTACTATAATACTGCCTCCTATGTACAAGAATATAACTACTATAATACTGCCTCCTATGTACAAGAATATAACTACTATAATACTGCCTCCTATGTACAAGAATATAACTACTATAATACTGCTCTTATGTACAAGAATATAACTGCTACAATACTGCTCCTAGGTACAAGAATATAACTACTATAATACTGCCTCCTATGTACAAGAATATAACTACTATAATACTGCTCCTATGTACAAGAATATAACTACTATAATACTGCCTCCTATGTACAAGAATATAACTACTATAATACTGCCTCCTATGTACAAGAATATAACTACTATAATACTGCTCCTATGTACAAGAATATAACTACTATAATACTGCCTCCTATGTACAAGAATATAACTACTATACTTTTACTATACTGCAACCCAGATCAATCGTGGTTTAACCTTGCTTGCCCCTAACCCTTCTTCTGTATGTGATGAGCTTGAAAGGAATGTCCTTTCCTTTAGGAGCCGTCAGGTCCTGTGGGGTGTACGCCCTTGCTTGCATAATTCAGCAGATGTAGGCCTCTTGTGGAGAGGTATGTTGGTGGAATGGAGCAAGATCTACAAAACTGGAGGCGCGGTCTTCCCACACTCACTCCTCCCTCTACCCATGCTGCAAGCGTTTCTGCATAAAACTATTGCGACTCCGAGCGGGATTTGGAGGAAGCTCGATGGTATGACTTTATCTGATGTGTGCTCTTCTAATGGTGAAATGTCGTGGGCGACAATTCTAGACTCGCCTCTATTACACGGTGCCCATTTTCTTCACCTTCATAGCTTTCGGCGAGACATCAAGCAGCTTACCTCTTCTCTAGACCCTAACTTTTCTTCCACTACTTGGCTAAGCAGTATGATTGGCAAACCATTAACAGGGGGTAAAGCCCTCTCGAAAATGTACAGGCTTCTCCTCTCCTCTATGCCTCCTAATACACAGTACTTATCTGCCTGGGAAACTGAGCTCGGGGTTGAGTTCTCGGAACCAGAGAAAATGGCGATTATGTCTAACTCACATGGATTTTCCAGGTGTGTTTTATTGCAGGAAAATTCATTCAAATTAACCACTCGATGGTACAAGACGCCAGCTTTTTTGCATAGACTCAATCCGTCAGTGCCAGCTGAGTGCTGGAGGTGTGGAGGAGACCTGGGAACCTTGTCCCACATATGGTGGCATTGCCCTGCTATCAAACCTTTCTGGGCCCAGATCGAGGGTGTTATCAATAGAATGGGGGGCCAGGACAGGGTCTTAAGTTTGGACCCAAAACTGGTTCTGTTGTGGTGTCCAAACCCCACTTTTACTCCGTCGAAACATAACCTACCCTCCATTTTGTTGGCAGCGGCTCGGCTGCTTATACCACTTAAATGGAAATCAGATGTAGCACCTACGATAGAGGAATGGAAGGCTAAGGTAGACCACCTTATGAGGCTAGAAGAGCTATCTGCATGGGAAGCCAATTGTAGAGCCCGATTTCTGACTATCTGGAGGCCATGGATGTCATATCGAGGATTCGTCTAAGCGCTATGAAGTGCCACCCTCTCCCTTCCCCCCCCCCTCCTTCCCCCCCTTCTGTGTCCTCGCTGTCTTCTTCTACATTGTCACCCCTGTATTGTTCTGTCCTTATCTGTCTTTTGGTTTGATGTTATAACTTTAGACCCGTTCTATCAATAATATGTGTACTATGTTTATATGCGTATACCCGCGGTTCTCTGTACTGTGCGGCCTTGGTCGCTGATTTGAGCAACACCTTTTTGATGATGAGTCTGAGACACCTCCGGTACGACGATGTTACCTTTATTTGAGAATGCTATAGATTTCATGTCTTATGTTCCCAACATATATGTTATTATTCTTCTTTGCTTGTAACTGCCGACATGCATTTGGTATGCTTCATGGTCGTTTCTTATATGCTCATTTGCTTAATAAAAAGAAAATTGGCAAAGAATATAACTACTATAATACTGCCTTCTAGGTACACGAATATAACTACTATAATACTGCCCCTATGTACAAGAATATAACTACTATAATACTGCTCCTATGTACAAGAATATAACTACTATAATACTGCTCCTATGTACAAGAATATAACTACTATAATACTGCCTCCTATGTACAAGAATAGAACTACTATAATACTGCTCCTATGTACAAGAATATAACTACTATAATACTGCTCCTATGTACAAGAATATAACTGCTATAATACTGCTCCTATGTACAAGAATATAAGTACTATAATACTGCTCCTATTTACAAGAATATAAGTACTATAATACTGCTCCTATTTACAAGAATATAACTACTATAATACTGCTCCTATGTACAAGAATATATCTACTATAATACTGCTCCTATTTACAAGAATATATGTACTATAATACTGCCTCCTATGTACAAGAATATAACTACTATAATACTGCCTCCTATGTACAAGAATATAACTACTATAATACTGCCCCCTATGTACAGGAATATAACTACTATAATACTGCTCCTATGTACAAGAATATAACTACTATAATACTGCTCCTATTTACAAGAATATAACTACTATAATACTGCCTCCTATGTACAGGAATATAACTACTATAATACTGCTCCTATGTACAAGAATATAACTACTATAATACTGCTCCTATTTACAAGAATATAACTACTATAATACTGCTCCTATTTACAAGAATATAACTACTATAATACTGCTCCTATGTACAAGAATATAAGTACTATAATACTGCTCCTATGTACAGGAATATAACTACTATAATACTGCTCCTATGTACAAGAATATAAGTACTATAATACTGCTTCTATGTACAAGAATATAACTACTATAATACTGCTCCTATGTACAAGAATATAACTACTATAATACCGCTTCCTATGTAACAGAATATAACTACTATAATACTGCTCCTATGTACAGGAATATAACTACTATAATACTGCTCCTATGTACAAGAATATAACTACTATAATACTGCTCCTATGTACAAGAATATAACTACTATAATACTGCCTCCTATGTACAAGAATATAACTGCTATAATACTGCCCTCTATAGGTGTGACCCAGGTTCTACACTGTAACCTCCACTTGACCTTGGCATGACGTACTGATGGCAGTGCTGTTATAACGCTCCCTTTCGCCCTGTCACACACTCATCTCTCCTCTTTCATGTGATTTCCAGTTCAATGTTTTCTTTTGTTTCCACTAAATGAAGCAAATGACAGATAATTGCATGAAATTAACGCGCGGATCAATGATGGAGACGGGAAAAGGTAATGAAATGACAGGTGCAGGCACAGAACATCGGACAGACGGGGACGTCTCGCTGATGAACCTTCTCCACTCTGCTGCATCAGGACTGAATTGCAAGACTTCGTAAATATAAATTCATTTCTGTGGACGGGAATTTATTGAAGCTGGAGACGCGGCAGATTCCATTTGTTTACACTAGAAGAAAAGATTCCCGCGGGGCAGGAAGATTACTGTATTCAAATCCATCCCGGTCGCTGCGCTGATCCAGCGGCGAAGCCTCGTTCCTTTATTTTCTGAGAACGGTGCACCTGGAATTTGGTATAATACGGGCGAAGATTGCAAGTGTGCCAAGCTGAATATTTTAAGATGCTACACCAGGCACCCAAATATTGGCGCAGAGAAAGCCAACCAATAGGTGGCGTGAAGATAGACAGCGCCCAACCGTGCACCAAATGCATCATCCAGCCCGATCCTCTGTGAGAAAGCGGCGCCGACTAAATGCACGCCGTCTGCCCACTGTTCCCACTTCTCACCATTTTCAAGATCCCTGCTTGCTGCGAGTGAAGGGAGCGTTATCTTATTCTAACAGCTACAATTATATCCAACGGATAGAAATCCTGCATCAGCAGGACAAACGTCTCCTGCCCTGAGAGTTTGTTACAATGTATCAGTCTGGGCTCGAGTTGTGAATAGATTTTCAGACTTTTGTGAGTGTCTAAATATTAGAAGGAACCTGTTGCCTCTGCTGTAGGGAGTAACCCCGTTATTTTCAGTGGCGGTCACTTCTGTAATAATATTCTGTACAGTATCAGTACCGGCGGGGCGGACCACACAGCGCAGAGTAATATTCTGTACTGTATCAGTACCGGCGGGGCGGACCACACAGCGCAGAGTAATATTCTGTACTGTATCAGTACCGGCGGGGCGGACCACACAGCGCAGAGTAATATTCTGTACTGTATCAGTACCGGCGGGGCGGACCACACAGCGCAGAGTAATATTCTGTACTGTATCAGTACCGGCGGGGCGGACCACACAGCGCAGAGTAATATTCTGTACTGTATCAGTACCGGCGGGGCAGACCACACAGCGCAGAGTAATAATCTGTACTGTATCAGTACCGGTGGGGCGGACCACACAGCGCAGAGTAATATTCTGCACTGTATCAGTACCGGCGGGGTGGACCACACAGCGCAGAGTAATATTCTATACTGTATCAGTACCGGCGGGGCGGACCACACAGCGCAGAGTAATATTCTGTACTGTATCAGTACCGGCGGGGCGGACCACACAGCGCAGAGTAATATTCTATACTGTATCAGTACCGGCGGGGCGGACCACACAGCGCAGAGTAATATTCTGTACTGTATCAGTATCGGCGGGGCGGACCACACAGCGCAGAGTAATAATCTGTACTGTATCAGTACCGGCGGGGCGGACCACACAGCGCAGAGTAATATTCTATACTGCATCAGTACCGGCGGGGCGGACCACACAGTGCAGGCTCCCGTCATCGCCCGTGACTGGCAGGTTTGGTATCTTTCCTATTCTTAACATAAAAGAACCAGTCACGGGCAGGAGTCGCGAGGTCCGTCCTATCAGTACTGATAAAATACAGAATTTTAGCCCAAAAGTGACAGCGTGCAGAAATCAGCGGGCGCGTCACTATACTATGCTGCCTTCAGCAATAGCAGAATAGCAGAGGTGACAAGGTCCCTTTAAATTTTTTATTCACTGACAGAGCACCCACATCTTGAAAACAGCGGGTTAAAACATTAAAGGGGTTTTCCATCTTTGGGGGCCTTTTGGGCAGACCCCAGAAGGCCACATGTCTGAAAGACATATGGGAAGGGGTCAGCAGGGACTTTATGAATGCTTGATAGCGAGCTGCTGTATCTAAGCCCATCACTCGCGATACAGTGAGCTAAGCATCTGCATCTAAATCCATCATGTGTGATAATGTATCTAATCTTACCCCATATGTGGTACCCTGCTGAGCACATTGATCTAGCTCCATCATATCTGTCTGCTAAGCTGTGTATCTAATCCTATCATGTGTGATACAGTTAGCTGAGTCTCTGTACGAAATCCTATGATGACTGCTGAATCTAAGCCTTATGTGTGATACTGTCTGCCGAGCTGTTGTATCTAATCCTATCATTTGTGATACTGTCAAATGAGCTGCTGTGTCTGAGCTCATCACGTGGGATAGGATTAGATACAACAGCTCATAGTGTGTGATGCTGTCTGCCGAGCCCCTGTACCCAAGCTTCTTGTGTGATACTGTCTGCTGAATTGTTGTATCTAATCCTATCATGTGTGATACTATCTGCTGGGCTGCTGGACCCAAGCGTCATGTGCGATACAGTCTCTCGTGAAATACATGGCACTACCAGATGAAATGTGGCCATGTTCCCTTTAAATTGTTGCGGGCGCGCTGCAGGCACACGCTGTATGTACGCTCTGGCGGTGGCGGGGAGATGACGACGCCACTAATTTGATTTCTTCTCCTCTCGGTCTCGGTTACGGAGAATCGCTCGCTGGATTTACAATGCACAGTAACGGCACAATGGCGAGAATTACGCGGCATTGATTATTTATAGATCGGCCGCTTCTTCTGCCCTATTTAACTGCCTGGAGCCGCGCGCTGCTGTCACTATGGAGGGCAATGAATTACAGGGGCGCGCGCTGCAGCCTCCACCCGGCAGAGCTGTCAGTGTGAATGAGAGCAGAACCGCGCCACTGAGGAGCAGCACCAGTATGTATACCGCACATCCCACCGGGATTACAGGGCACTAGTTAACCCCTTCAAGACCAAGGCTATAAAGCTGTTCAACGTATAACTTAGGTGAGTGAGATCCCATCAGCCACAATAGGATTAGATACAGCAGCTCAGCAGACCGTATCATACATGGCAGGCTTAGATACAGCAGCTCAGCAGACAGCATCACAAATGATGGGATTAGATACAGCCAAGCGTTTAATGTTAACTGTATAATGACAGGTTTGCATATTTTAATAGACAATTATATATTTTTTTTTTAAAGAAATCTTCCATTTATTGTGTCCAGTCGTTATTACAAGTTTTTGTAAGCGGACTGATCGCACGAGGCCTCGGAACGGTAAACTGAAGGCACTTTGGTCATGAAGCCAATCTCCGGTTAATATAAAAACTAGAAAGGTGAGAGAAACATGAAAAGGAAATGAGAGAACAAAAACATTATCCCGGGGGGGGGGGTTGCTTACATTGTAGAAGATCACTGATAGCCGGACCCCTGCATCGGTGAAAACATCGATGCCGCCGCTTTAAAACTTGATGTGCCGCGGTCAGCGCTGACCACTGCACGTGCGATATCCTTGCGGGAGTGGAGCCGCCATGGGGTTCCCGCACTGCTGTGACAGGACCCGATGCCCGAGTTCCAGCCCCCTGTATTACACTGGTAACACACTTACAGCCAAGGCATCACAATACAGAAGTATAGTAAGGTGAAGTCCCAGAGTGGGACAAAAAATAAAGTGAAAAAAGTAAAAGTAGAATATTAAGTATCGCCGCATCCGTATTGACCGGCTCTTTAAAAATATCACATTACCTCAAGTAAACAGTCAAAAAAGTAAAATAAAAAAACTGCTAAAAAAAAAACAGCAACATTTTTTTGTCACTTTACATCACTAAAAGTGCAACACCAAGCGATCAAAAAGGCGTATGCCCCCAAAAATCATACCAATCTAACAGTCATCTCATCCCACAAAAAATGAGCCCCTACCTAAGACAATAACCCCAAAGGAAAAAGAATAAAAATAATACAACAATGGCTCTCAGAATATGTAGACACTAAAACATGATTTTTTTGTTTGAAAAATCCTTTTATTGTGTTAAAATGTAAAAAACAATACATATTAGGTATCGCTGCGTCCGTAACAAGTGAACCTGCTGTATAAAAATATCACATGACCCAAACCCTCATGTGAACACTGTAAAAAAAAAAAAATAAAAGTGTGTCAAAAAGGCATTTTTTGTCACCTTCCATCACAAAAAGTGTAATACCAATCGATCAAAAAGTCATATGCACCCCAAAATAGTACCAGTCAACTCATCCTGCAAAAAATTAGACCCTACCTAGGACAATCTCCCAAAAAATAAAACTATGGCTCTCAGAATATGCAGACACTAAAACATGAATTTTTTTCAAAAATGCTTTATTATGTAAAACTGAAAAACACAAAAAAGTTGTCATATTTGGTATTGTCGCGTCTGTAATAACCCGCTCTATAAAAATATCACATCATCTAACCTGTCAGATGAACATTGTAAATGGCAAAAAATAAAAACTGTCCCAAAACAGCTATTTTTTGTTACCTTGCCTCACAAAAAGTGTAATATAAAGCAACCAAAATTCATATGTGCCCTAAAATAGTTCCAACAAAACTGCCACCTTACTACTACTCTAGGGGTGCATCAGGGGGGCTTCAAATGTGACATGGCAACTTAAAATTATCCCAGTGAAATCGGCCTTCCAGAAACCATGTGGCGTTCCTTTCCTTCTGCGCCCTGCCGTGTGCCAGTACAGCGGTTTACGACCACATATGGGGTGTTTGTGTAAACCACAGAATCAGGGCAATAAATATTGAGTTTTGTTTGTTTGTTAACCCCTGCTGTTACTGGGAAAAATTGTAGTGGAAAATTGGCCAAAAAAGTGAAATTCTGAAATTTCATCTCAATTTTCTATTAATTCTTGTGGAACACCTAAAGGGTTAAGCAAGTTCGTTAAATCAGTTTTGAATACCTTGAGGGGTGTAGTTTCTAAAATAGGTAAATTTTTGGGTGGTTTCTATTATGTAAGCCTCACAAAGTGACTTCAGACCCGAACTGGTCCTTAAAAAGTGGGTTTTGGAAATTTTCTGAAAAATTTTCTTCCAAACTTCTAAGCCTTGTAACGTCCCCAAAAAATAAAAGGACATTCACAAAATGATCCAAACATGAAGTAGACATATGGGGAAAGCAAAGTAATAACTATTTTTGGAGTGATTACCATCCATTATGAAAGTAGAGAAATTGAAATTTGCTAATTTTTCCAGATTTTTGGTAAATTTGGTATTTATTTTATAAATAAAAATGAAATTTTTTGACTCAAATTTACCACTGTGATGAAGTACAATATGTGATGAGAAAACAATCGCAGAGTGGCCTGGATAAGTAAAAGCGTTCTAAAGTTATCACCTCAAAGTGAATCATGTCAGATTTGCTAAAAATGGCCTGGTCCTTAAGGTAAAAAAAAAAAAAGGCTTGGTCCTGAAAGTGTTAATAGTAAAGGGGTTCTGCCGTTTTTTTAGGCTACGTTCACACAACGACATTTGTCGAGCGACAAATCGGGAACCACTACACTGCAACATTTGTAGCGCGACATTGATGTCACAATAATGTCGCACGACAATTTTTATAATGGGAGTCTATGGTGGTGTCGCACGTGCAACTTGCGACTGCGACACAACCAGGGCTGTGGAGTCGGAGTCGGAGTCGAGGAGTCGGAGTCGGAGGCAATTTTGGGTACCTGGAGTCGGAGTCGGAGTCGGCAAAAAATGGACCGACTCCGACTCCTACTAGATTTAAATTGGAATAAAAAAAAATTGGAATTAAAAAAAAGCAAGTTTAAATGTCCCAATTCAGATAAAGTTATAATTAATAACTTCTCTACTATAAGAATAAAGGCCAATGCATGCAGTGCGTCACGTTACCGCTAAACAAAGACGTTAAGTGACCGTGAAGAAGCTTTTCATATGCTTTACTATGCAGTTAAAGGGACACTGACAGGCTGATATATCTGCTGGTATTCATCAGAGGATTAGGAATACAACTAGACGACTGTTACCCCCAGTTGAGGTTTACTTGTGTTTAAAAACGTTTTAATCAATATGCAAATTCTCTACCTTTGTGCCCAAGGGGGCAGGCGCAAATGTAGAGTACTGGCAGCACTAGACAGGACTAGGTAGCGAGGAGGAAGAGAGAAAGCTGGATCAGCCTCAGCATAGCCAGACGAGGCTGCTGCCAGCACTCTACACGTGCGCCTGCGCAGGAATTCAGCGTTCGGCTAGCCTGAAAAAAAGGCCAGTGCAGTGAATAATAACGAGGGGAACAGCGTTGGGAAGCTGTACTGGGCACGGCTGGGCACAAAGCCGCAGGAGACCGCTGCCCCATTGGGCACAAAGATAGTGAATTTCCATACAGATTAAAATGTTTTTAAACACAAGTACAGCTTAACTGGGGGTAACATTAGTATAGTTTTATTCCTAATTCTCTGATGAATACCAGTATATATATATCTTTAGCTGGAAAAATCAGCCTGTCAGTGTCCCTTTAAGGAGCGGCAATACTTACACTTTCCATTGTCTTGTGGTCTGCTGTTACAGGGAACCCATGGTTATCCTCGCCTCTCACTGATAACTGATTAAGGACTGGAGACACTTGTATAAGTGAAGGGAATGGATAGTCAATAGTTCAAGACTGAAGCTGTAAACCATTTGAAAAACTGCTATCATTCAGCTAAGGCTATAAAACATGTAAACTCAGATTGTTAGCTTAAATTTTAAACATGACTATGGGATTCTACTAGGAAAATCATGTTTTAAAATAAATGCCCCTTCCCCTGCCCCTTCCTGGATCCTCCCACTGCTCTATCTTCAGCAGAAGATCAGCACACAAAGGAGAAGGCAGCAGCTTCTGCTCAACTACCTCTCTGTGCTAGAGAAGATTAGAAGAACTTGGTGGAACAGCTTCGTATTTGCATATTAAATACAGAGGAGTCGGAGTCGGAAGTTTCAAAATCTGAGGAGTCGGTGTCGGAGTCGGACAATTTATCTACCGACTCCACAGCCCTGGACACAACAGTTGCCAAAAATCCATCCCGGATGGATTTTTTCCGACTGTCGTGTCGCAGTCGCAGCATGTTGCAATGCGACACCATTATAAAAATTGTCGCGCGACAATAGTGCGACTTTTTGTCGCGCGACAATTGTCGTCGTGTGAGCGTAGCCTTAAACTGATGATCTATCCTCTGGCTAGATCATCAGCATCTGATCCGCGGGGGTTCGACACTTGGGACCCCACCGATCAGCTGTAGCAGTAGCACCGCGGCCTTCTCGCCGTTTACCGCAGGCCCAGAGACGTCACGACTAGTATCACTGGCCTGGGAGGGGCCAAGCTCTGTTTACTTGAATGGGGCTTAGCCCCGCCTAGGCCAGTGATACTAGTCGTGACGTCACTGGCCCTGAGGGAAACCGAGAGAAGGCCGCAGCACTACTGCCAGCTCCGCTGCCTTCTCAAACAGCTGATCAGCGGAGGTCCGGGGTGTCGAAACCACGTGGATCAGATGCAGATGATCTAACCAGTGGATAGATCATCAGTTTTAAAGAACTTCAGAACCCCTTTAATCTTGAACAGAGTTAAAGTATTGTACTCCAGAGCAGCACTCTCTAGGTCTCTAGGAGCAAAGGGGGCGTTACCATTACACCTAGAGGCTCTGCTCTCTCTGCAACTGCCACGCCCTCTGCACTGTGAATGACAGGTCTAGGCAGTGTAAAAGTCATCATGCCTGGCCATGTCAATCATAGTGCAGAGGGTGTAGTAGTTGCAGAGAGAGCAGAGCCTCTAGGTGTAATGGTAACGCCCCTGTTGCTCCTAGAGGCTCATTTGCATATATTAAAACATCATTTTTCTCGGCAACGCAGACACTTATGAACCAGGGGACCAACACAGACGCCTCCAGCTGCCGAGCGCACATGTAACAGGTCAGCCGAGGTCATAGGGACAAAACTTCTGACAGATGTGGCTGGAACGTGTGAGAAGACCGCTGGTGCCGGTCTGCGCTGATTTCTAAGGCTGAGGTTCTTATTGAAACCCAAAAAAACAATAAAAAGTAAAAACAAAAAAAAGTGTAAAAAGTTGCCTTGGCCCCAGGAAAGGAGTGGACATGACTCCTTTAGGCTACTTTCACACTTGCGTTAGTGTGAGCCGGCAGGCAGTTCCGTTGTCGGAGCTGCCAGCCGGATCCGCCATTCAGTGTGACAACTGACAGCATTTGTAGACGGATCCGGGTGGGGATCAGTCTACAAATGCATTGCAAGAACGGATCCGTCCCTCCGCTTGTCATGCGGATGGACAGATCCGTCCTGCAGTCTTTTTCACAGTTTTCCCGGTTTGCGCATGTGCAGACCGGAAGGACGGATCCGTCCTTCAGTTGTTTCTCAATGCCGGATCTGGCACTAATGCAAGTCAATGTAAATTAATGCCGGATCCGGCATTCCGGTGACTGATCAGGCAGCATGCTGTGGTATTATGTCCGGCCAAAACACCTGACAGTGACTGAACGGACGGCATACTGATGCAAACTGAACGGATTTCTATCCACTCAGAATGCATGGGGATATGCCTGATCAGTTCTTTTCCGGCATAGAGCCCTTCTGACGGAACGCTATGCCGGAAAAGAATAACGCAAGTGTGAAAGTACCCTTAGGTTCTCATCCAACAATCAACTTGAAAGATTGAAGGACATGTACAGGACTTGGTCCATTCATGTTCTAAAAACTGAAAAAACAATAACCCAACGAGCCACGAACATCTTCATTTTTGCTTCCCAACCGAACCTTCCGTGGCCAGGAACACCACTTTTTCTGTAGCGATGGCTGGTGGATCCGAGCCTGGTGCCTAGGGTTGTTTCTCTTGAAGAGACATATTAGCTCGGGGCAGGAACGTTGTCTCGTGAAGGAGGTTTTTTATCCGGTAAAACGCCTCGTCGCACTCCTTGCTCCATCTGGCCTCTATTGACTCTTTTGTCCACCAAGGGCCTCCTGGATTCTTGGCTTTGTGATCGATGGCGTCCCTGTAGAGCTGTTTTAATGGCTTCATGAGTTCCTGGAAACCAACGACGAACTGTCGATAATAAATACAGAACTGAAGGAAACACTGAAGCTCCGACAGGATTCTCGGTTTGGGCCATTTGGCCAACACGTCCTTTTTACTACTGTCAATGGAAAATCCCGCTTCAAAGACCTCGTGGCCCGCGTAGGACACCGTCGGCTGGAAAAACACGCTTTCCTTTCTCAGGACTTTGAAACCCTGCTCATCCAGGATGTTTTCCGCCGTATACAAATTCCTTTTATGTTTATCAAAAGTCGTCCCGAAGATGATGAGGTAGTCCAGATACGCCAAGAGCTCCACCATGTTCATGTCAAAGAATATGCCCTCCATCATGGCCTGGTATCTGGCCAGGCTTTCACAGTAGCCCGGCTGCATCCTTTCATACTCGTAGAAGCCGAGAGGGCGCACAGAATAGGGTTTCTCCCGCTCCCCCGGGTAGAGGGGGCATTGGTGGATCCCACTGTCCAGACGCAACACCGTGAAGAAACTGTTGCCGATCAAGCAGTTGAGGCCCCGTTCGATGTTGTGGGGGGTGTACTCCTGGGGCAGGGTGCGCTCGTTGAAATGCTGGTAGTCTTGACAGAACTGAAACATCTTGTTGATGGGCTGGTCCGTCGGCGGGGGCAAGGACTTTATATCCTCGATGACCCCGGCCGCCATGAGCACCTTCAGTTCTTTTTTCAATATCGCCACATCGGAAGACGCGACGGGTAGTTGGAGGTCACTGATTGGTTGCGGATGCCAAAGGTTCAGTCGCTGGGAAATGAGTGAAAACAAATCCATCTTCTGGCGATTTCTGGAAAAAGAAGAGGCGTTTCAGAAAAGCAAGTGAATAGCGGAGAAACTTACGGGCCCAAAACGCCTGCGTATTAAGGCGGCCGCCTGCTTTACACACCCCTCGTAGAGCACATGACTGTAATAAAGGGACGGGGACCCTGTCTATGTCAACCACCGAGGTCGAGAGCACAACCCCCAGCGGATTGTAGGAGTCTCCACTCCCCACAGCCCAACTGTTCATTGTGATAGGACCAGTCTAAAGACACAGTCAGCACCGGTATCCGAAACTGTATCCGAAAAAGATGGAAAATCCCTCAAAAAGGAGCCTGTCCGCAGAAAACCTGATCACCCAGGCACAATGCTTTGTAGGTCCGGCTCAGCCGCATGAAATATTACTGTCTACAGCCGCGCAGGCCCTTGTGGATGCCACCATACTGCCTATATTTTTTGCTTTCCAATACACAAATTTCGGAATATCTGGAATATCTGTTCCAATTATTTAATCTTCTTCCAGAACGCCCCAATATTTACTAACAATCTGTTTAAAGCATTTTATTTGGCCATTAACGGGTACGAGAACGGGTGGAATCATTTCTTTTTTCTTGTCCATCTACTTTTCTATCACCTTTATCTTCCAACAAAGTTTGTTTATTTAATTGTCCGCATGCTGCGGTATTATCTGCGGCCAAAACGCGGTACAGACTGAACCGAAGACGTCCTGATGCATCCTGAACGGACTGCTCTCCATCCAGAATGCGGTAAGAGAAAACGGAAGCGTTTTTCCCCGTATTGAGCCCCGACGACGGAACTCAGTGCCGGAAAAGTTTAACGCAAGTGTGAAAGTAGCCTAAGAAAATAGAAATAGAGCCGTTTGCTATTAAAAATAGATAAAAAAAACTATTGGTGGTGCTTAAAATACAATTATGTGAGATGGGGCGCAAAGGGTTAAGGGAGGAAGTCCGACAGAGCATATAAGGGAGAGTCAGATTGATTCCCCGACGAAGGACAAAGCAACGTTCGAAACTAGGGATGAGCGAATTTCCTATTTTGAAGTTCGTGTGCGGGTTCCTGTTGTGGTATTCACTGAATTGCGTTATGACGAAATGCGTTTAGAGGACCACCCTGCATAACGGAAACGGGACGGATCCGTTTTGCAGCCCATAGACTTCTATTATCATGGAGAGAATAACGGAATGGCTCTAAAGGCGTTCCGTTATGCATTCCATCATAGAATTGCGTTACGGTCCGTGGTATAGAATTGAAAATGTGAAATTCGCTCATCCCTATTCGAAACGCGTTGGAAGTCTGGCACTCATGAGGACCCATAGCTCTGATAGTGGCGTCACCAGTCGCTCCACGTGAGCGCGAGCTTGTAATTATACGGAGCGGTACCACTGGCCGGGGCGCGCTCCACAATATAGATACCAGACTGATATCCCCTGGAAAATATTTGCCACCGATACAGCACCAACAACAAGGTAATTTGGGGTTTTGGATTGATGTGCACTAGCGGCTACTGTTGGGGGGGACCAGTGAGTGTCCGGGGGGGGCAGCAGAATTCATATAAGCATCGCATAAGCACCAGTGGAACAGTGTTAGCATGAGTGTAATATTACCTTTCATGTGACCTGTTGCTTCATTGTGGAGAAAAAGGGCTTTTAATCCATATGCAAATGAGCGCTCAAGTGCACTGAAGGCTGGACCAAGTCACTCTGTGCACCCTTGCTCCTCCTGCTTCCTCTGCCAGCCCCTCCCTCTTCGTCCATGTTCCTGTACAGTCAATCAAGCAGGAGGAGCAAGGGTGCACAGAGTGGCTAGGTCCCACCCTTGGTGCACTTAACTGCTCATTTGCATATGGATTAAGTCTTTTTCCTCCAGACTGAAGCAGCGGATCGTTAGGGTTTCATTACATTCCTCTGATCTAGCCCTACAAGGCATGGCTTCCGGATGACAGACTCCCTTCAAGGTGCTGTCCATTTTGAGGTCCCATGCCTCATTGCAGAGCCGCAGGTCATGTGACCACTATGGCGGAAGAACACCTGGCAGTGGAAGTTCGCGGTGTGGATGGGTTCTCTGCCTCCAGGTATTCGTAAAGAACACATTAACGAGTCGCTATGCGGGTTTAAAGTTTTTTTCAGGCCTGGCGTGTGTCTGATGGCTATGTATACGCGCTGCGTCAGGCCTCGTTCACATTTCCGTTTTTCACCGACAGCGCATGTACCCAATGATTGATTGTAACGTGTTTGCTCAAACATTGTGTTTTTTTTTATTCCAAAATGCAACATCTTCAAAGTGCAACATTCTAAGTGCTGAGACCGAATTATACCAGAATTTAATATTATGGATATGGAATCCACCTTGTCATCACTGCCTACTGACCATCACCCAATTCTCTCCTCTCCAGGTATGTCTACTCTGAAGCTAACTGCTACATCCAGCTTTCCCAGAGTCTGATATCGTCCACACCCCTCCTGTTTCCTTCACATTGCTTGGTATGTCTACTCTGAAGCTAACTGCTACATCCAGCTTTCCCAGAGTCTGATATCGTCCACACCCCTCCTGTTTCCTTCACATTGCTTGGTATGTCTACTCTGAAGCTAACTGCTACATCCAGCTTTCCCAGAGTCTGATATCGTCCACACCCCTCCTGTTTCCTTCACATTGCTTGGTATGTCTACTCTGAAGCTAACTGCTACATCCAGCTTTCCCAGAGTCTGATATCGTCCACACCCCTCCTGTTTCCTTCACATTGCTTGGTATGTCTACTCTGAAGCTAACTGCTACATCCAGCTTTCCCAGAGTCTGATATCGTCCACACCCCTCCTGTTTCCTTCACATTGCTTGGTATGTCTACTCTGAAGCTAACTGCTACATCCAGCTTTCCCAGAGTCTGATATCGTCCACACCCCTCCTGTTTCCTTCACATTGCTTGGTATGTCTACTCTGAAGCATTAATGTCTCTTTCCCTGCTGGATTTATTGAGTATTTGTTTACATTGACTATTTCTGTATCTGGTCCTCCCTTGATTAGGCCATAAGTAGCCCCCTCCCTCTTGTTCACACCTGATTGAACACTGAGTGGTATAAATCTAAGTTGTTAGGTCATTCCAGACCTTGGTCATTCCAAATGCAACATCTTCAAAGTGCAACATTCTAAGTGCTGAGACCGAATTATACCAGAATTTAATATTATGGATATGGAATCCACCTTGTCATCACTGCCTACTGACCATCACCCAATTCTCTCCTCTCCAGGTATGTCTACTCTGAAGCTAACTGCTACATCCAGCTTTCCCAGAGTCTGATATCGTCCACACCCCTCCTGTTTCCTTCACATTGCTTGGTATGTCTACTCTGAAGCTAACTGCTACATCCAGCTTTCCCAGAGTCTGATATCGTCCACACCCCTCCTGTTTCCTTCACATTGCTTGGTATGTCTACTCTGAAGCATTAATGTCTCTTTCCCTGCTGGATTTATTGAGTATTTGTTTACATTGACTATTTCTGTATCTGGTCCTCCCTTGATTAGGCCATAAGTAGCCCCCTCCCCTCTTGTTCACACCTGATTGAACACTGAGTGGTATAAATCTAAGTTGTTAGGTCATTCCAGACCTTGGTCATTCCAAAATGCAACATCTTCCAAGTGCAACATTCTAAGTGCTGAGACCGAATTATACCAGAATTTAATATTATGGATATGGAATCCACCTTGTCATCACTGCCTACTGACCATCACCCAATTCTCTCCTCTCCAGGTATGTCTACTCTGAAGCTAACTGCTACATCCAGCTTTCCCAGAGTCTGATATCGTCCACACCCCTCCTGTTTCCTTCACATTGCTTGGTATGTCTACTCTGAAGCTAACTGCTACATCCAGCTTTCCCAGAGTCTGATATCGTCCACACCCCTCCTGTTTCCTTCACATTGCTTGGTATGTCTACTCTGAAGCATTAATGTCTCTTTCCCTGCTGGATTTATTGAGTATTTGTTTACATTGACTATTTCTGTATCTGGTCCTCCCTTGATTAGGCCATAAGTAGCCCCCTCCCTCTTGTTCACACCTGATTGAACACTGAGTGGTATAAATCTAAGTTGTTAGGTCATTCCAGACCTTGGTCATTCCAAAATGCAACATCTTCAAAGTGCAACATTCTAAGTGCTGAGACCGAATTATACCAGAATTTAATATTATGGATATGGAATCCACCTTGTCATCACTGCCTACTGACCATCACCCAATTCTCTCCTCTCCAGGTATGTCTACTCTGAAGCTAACTGCTACATCCAGCTTTCCCAGAGTCTGATATCGTCCACACCCCTCCTGTTTCCTTCACATTGCTTGGTATGTCTACTCTGAAGCATTAATGTCTCTTTCCCTGCTGGATTTATTGAGTATTTGTTTACATTGACTATTTCTGTATCTGGTCCTCCCTTGATTAGGCCATAAGTAGCCCCCTCCCTCTTGTTCACACCTGATTGAACACTGAGTGGTATAAATCTAAGTTGTTAGGTCATTCCAGACCTTGGTCATTCCAAAATGCAACATCTTCAAAGTGCAACATTCTAAGTGCTGAGACCGAATTATACCAGAATTTAATATTATGGATATGGAATCCACCTTGTCATCACTGCCTACTGACCATCACCCAATTCTCTCCTCTCCAGGTATGTCTACTCTGAAGCTAACTGCTACATCCAGCTTTCCCAGAGTCTGATATCGTCCACACCCCTCCTGTTTCCTTCACATTGCTTGGTATGTCTACTCTGAAGCATTAATGTCTCTTTCCCTGCTGGATTTATTGAGTATTTGTTTACATTGACTATTTCTGTATCTGGTCCTCCCTTGATTAGGCCATAAGTAGCCCCCTCCCCTCTTGTTCACACCTGATTGAACACTGAGTGGTATAAATCTAAGTTGTTAGGTCATTCCAGACCTTGGTCATTCCAAAATGCAACATCTTCAAAGTGCAACATTCTAAGTGCTGAGACCGAATTATACCAGAATTTAATATTATGGATATGGAATCCACCTTGTCATCACTGCCTACTGACCATCACCCAATTCTCTCCTCTCCAGGTATGTCTACTCTGAAGCTAACTGCTACATCCAGCTTTCCCAGAGTCTGATATCGTCCACACCCCTCCTGTTTCCTTCACATTGCTTGGTATGTCTACTCTGAAGCATTAATGTCTCTTTCCCTGCTGGATTTATTGAGTATTTGTTTACATTGACTATTTCTGTATCTGGTCCTCCTTGATTAGGCCATAAGTAGCCCCCTCCCCTCTTGTTCACACCTGATTGAACACTGAGTGGTATAAATCTAAGTTGTTAGGTCATTCCAGACCTTGGTCATTCCAAAATGCACCATCTTCAAAGTGCAACATTCTAAGTGCTGAGACCGAATTATACCAGAATTTAATATTATGGATATGGAATCCACCTTGTCATCACTGCCTACTGACCATCACCCAATTCTCTCCTCTCCAGGTATGTCTACTCTGAAGCTAACTGCTACATCCAGCTTTCCCAGAGTCTGATATCGTCCACACCCCTCCTGTTTCCTTCACATTGCTTGGTATGTCTACTCTGAAGCATTAATGTCTCTTTCCCTGCTGGATTTATTGAGTATTTGTTTACATTGACTATTTCTGTATCTGGTCCTCCCTTGATTAGGCCATAAGTAGCCCCCTCCCTCTTGTTCACACCTGATTGAACACTGAGTGGTATAAATCTAAGTTGTTAGGTCATTCCAGACCTTGGTCATTCCAAAATGCACCATCTTCAAAGTGCAACATTCTAAGTGCTGAGACCGAATTATACCAGAATTGAACCAGAAGGGACCCAAAGGTAACTACAAAAAGTTAATGTAAACAATGTTTCACTTTTTCATCTTACTCTTCCCACTTTTCCTAAACCTCCTAAAATACCCCCACATCCATCCTCCCAGCAAGGAACTATTCATATCTCCCTCCATCTTACCTTCTCATCTGACTGATTGCACAAACTTATTTGGCAATGTAAAACACTTCCTTCCCAAGCACACACATATACCTCCTGCCCTTTCTTTTTCTCACCTACTGACACTTTCTCTGCTTCTCCTTATTGCTGGTGATATCTCACCAAATCCAGGCCCCCTCAGCAAATTCCCACTATCACCTCTACCTCCTACTACAAATCTCATTCCACAAATTTCTGCAACCCCTTAAACCTAATAACCATTCCTCTGACCCCTGCTCCTTTGGCTCCTCTTTCTGGAGCATTATGGAGCGCTTCGCTCTGTCTGTAACAAACTCTCCTACATTCATGATCTCTTTATCTCTCAAAAACTTTCCTTTCTGGGTCTCACAGAAACATGGCTGACACCCTCCGACACCTCCTCCCCTGCTGCACTCTCGTACAGTGGATTTCATTTCACTCACACCCCCGCCCTGGCAGCAAACATGGTGGAGGAGTTGGTCTGCTCCTATCAGATACCTGCTCCTACAGCCCAACTCCACTGCCGCCCTCCATTGCACCCACTTCATTTGAAGTACACTCTGTTCGCATCTACTCTCCCTCCAACTTCCAAGTAGCTGTTATTTACCGCCCCCAGGCCCAGCCACCATCTTTCTTGACCACTTTAACACCTGGCTCCTACACTTTCTTTCTGCTGACATCCCCACTATCATCATGGGTGACTTCAACATCCCCATTGAAACCTGCCACTCAGCCGCCTCTAAACTCCTATCGCTCTCTTCCTCCTTCGGCCTCTCACAGTGGTCTTCCGCTCCTACACACAGAGATGGTCACACTCTGGATCTTATCTTTACCCGCCTCTGCTCCCTATCTAACCTTTCTAATTCGCCTCTCCCCTATCCGACCACAACCTACTCACCTTCTCTTCACTGGTCTCTTCTGCTGCTCCCTCGGTCCACACACTAACACACCCCGCAGGAACCTTAAACATCTCGACTTTCGCTTGCTCTCCGACTCTCTTCTGCCGCTCTCTTCAATTTTTCCCTCCAAGACCCAGATACTGCCACCACCCTATATAACACCACAATAAGTGCAACTCTGGACACTATTGCCCCACTTACACACAACAAAACCAGAAAAATTAACAGACAACCCTGGCATACCGACCTGACCAAAAATCTCAGACAAGCTTCCAGGGCTGCAGAGCGGCGATGGAAGAAATCCCATTCTAAAGATGAATTCACCGCATACAAGCAATCCCTCCTCATTTTCAAATCCTCACTTGCTGATGCAAAACAGGCCTACTTCTCATCTCTCATATCTTCCCTATCCCACAACCCAAAACAACTTTTTAACACCTTTAATTCTCTTCTCCGTCCACCAGCGCCCCCACCCTCTCCTCTCATCTCAGCTGAGGATTTCGCCACATTCTTCAAACAAAAGATAGTCAACATCAGAGAAAGCTTCAACACACAGTCTCCACAGACCCTCCACACAGCTGCTCCGTCCTCTTCACCCAAAACCAGCTTCTCCGCTATTACAGAAGAAAAACTCTCCACTCTACTCTCCAAATCCCATCTCACCACCTGTGCACTTGACCCAATCCCATCCCACCTCATTCCTAACCTCACCACAGTGTTTATCCCAGCCCTAACTCATCTCTTCAACCTATCACTAACCTCTGGTCTCTTCCCCTCTGCTTTTAAACAAGCTACCATTACACCCATCCTCAAAAAGCCATCACTTGACCCATCTTCTTTGTCCAGTTATCGCCCCATATCACTTCTTCCATATGCCTCAAAGCTACTTGAGCAACATGTCCATTCTGAACTGTCCTCTCACCTCTCCTCCTGCTCCCTCTTTGACCGGCTACAATCTGGCTTCCGACCCCACCACTCAACCGAGACTGCCCTCACCAAAGTCACCAATGACCTACTACTTGCCAAAACCAAAAAACATTACTCTGTCCTCCTTCTACTTGACTTGTCCTCTGCCTTTGACACTGTCGACCACTCCCTTCTGTTACAAACTCTCTCATCTCTTGGCATCACTGACCTGGCCCTCTCTTGGATCACATCATACCTCACAGACCGGACATTTAGCGTCTCCCACTCTCACGCCACCTCCTCGCCTCACTCCCTCTCTGTTGGTGTCCCGCAAGGCTCCGTCCTAGGACCCCTGCTCTTCTCTATCTACACCTTCGGCCTGGGACAGCTTATAGAGTCCCATGGTTTCCAGTATCACTTTTATGCTGACGACACACAAATCTACCTCTCTGGTCCAGACATCACAACCTTACTATCCAGAATCCCACAATGCCTATCTCGCATATCCTCCTTCTTCTCCTCTCGCTTTCTAAAACTTAATATGGATAAAACAGAATTTATCATCTTTCCCCCATCTTGCTCACTCCCCCAACAGACCTATCTATCACAATCAATGACTGCACACTCTCCCCGGTCAACCAAGTCCGCTGCCTTGGAGTGACCTTGGATTCTGCCCTCTCCTTCCGACCACACATCCAAGCCCTTTCCACCACCTGCCGTTTCCAACTCAAAAACATCTCCCGCATCCGCCCTTTCCTCAACTTTGAATCGGCAAAAATGCTTATACATTCCCTCATCATCTCCCGCCTAGACTACTGCAACATTCTCCTCTGTGGCCTTCCATCTAGCTCTCTCGCACCCCTACAATCTATCCTCAACTCTGCTGCCCGACTAATCCATCTCTCCCCCGTTACTCCTCTGCATCTCCCCTCTGCCAGTCCCTGCACTGGCTCCCCATTGCCCAGCGAATTCAGTTTAAAATACTAACCCACACATACAAGGCCGTCCACAATCGGTCCCCTCCCTACATCTCTGAGCTACTTCCCGATACATCCCCACACGCAATCTTCGATCCTCACAGGACCTCCTTCTCTCCTCTCCTCTTATCACCTCTTCCCACACTCGCCTCCAGGATTTCTCCCGTGCATCCCCTATACTCTGGAACTCTCTACCCCAACATATCAGACTCTCACCTACAGTGGAATCCTTCAAAAGCAACCTGAAAACCCACCTCTTCAGACAAGCCTACGACTAGTGACACTGCTGCTTCTATACCGCCATGACCAGCTTCACCCTCGCCTACTGTCTCCATCCCCCATACCATGTAGATTGTAAGCCCTCACGGGCAGGGCCCTCTATCCTTCTGTACCAGTCTGTAACTTGTCTCATTCATGCTTAAGGCTATTGTCTTATTATGTATGTGCACCGCTTATGATATGTACAGCGCTATGGAATGAATGGCGCTCTAAAAATAAATAATAATAATAATAATAATAATAATAATAATAATGACTATGGGTCATTGAAATGAATGTAAAAAAAAAAAAAATAATCACGGAGACACCCCACTGAAGTCTATGGCATCCGTGTTGCGTCTGTGTTTGGTCCGTTTTTCACTGACCATTGAGAAATTAACGTCCGTGGGATACGGATGACACACGGACCAGACACAGACATCGTTACGGATGAAGCACCGAGCGATTTTTTCACAGAAGTCAAATGGCAATGGAAAGGTGAAAACGGCCTAAACTGGATGAAAAAAAATAACATCATTGATTTGGATCTGAGCAAAAGCCACATGCACGCCCTGCGAGGGTTAAAATTCATACTGCAACTTCCAAGCTAATTTTTTTGCAGGTTTTTTGCTCCTTTAAAGGTTTTCACAGAATATGCACATCATATGCGCTACGTGTGAACATGCCCTATAGAAAACAATAAGGTCCATTAAAAAAAAAAAACATTTTAAACCCTAAAACGTTATTCAGCCCCTGGAGTTGAAAGTGCAACTTTAAGGCAGGTCATGTGTATCCTGCTGGTGTGACTAGTCTGCAGAGCTTACACATGAGTATGGAGGTTGGGGGTGGTAGTACTTACACGGCGGCCCCAGGACCTCTCACCACATTCCCCGCACCGGCTGCTCCGCGCACAGAGCCCTTCACTTCCCGGTCCGCCCTTCTCCAACATGGCCGCCTTCTACTCACTTCCTCCAGGCATGCCAGTCTCGCCCCTCCCCGTTTTATCATCTGAGACCCGCTCTTGCCGCAAGTCATGCATGGAGTTGTAGTTTTTATGCTTGTACCGCTGCCTACCTTCTCTAGAAAACAGAAACAAAACAGCGTCTCTATGTAAGTCGGAGATTTCTTAGAAACGTACAGAAGTATACTGACGAGGAGGTTGGGAAATGAAGAGGTGATGAAGATTACGCTGAGACTGACCAATCAGATGGCCCCTTCATTTATCTTCTCTTCCGGAGGGAAAATAAGAGCTTTCATCTGATTGGTTGCTAGGGAGTTCTTGCTCGTTGGTTGCTAAGGACTAATTTTTGAGGGTTAAAAAATTAGTAATTTTCTACCACGGTGATGTATTAACAGGGATTTTAAATAAAGGATGCGAACTAGTGGCTACAGAGGGCGAAACATTAGGAACTAACGTTCACCTGGTTTATATACATCTGAACAGAAAGGAAAGATCCCTGGCAGTGATATAGCGGCTTTACAAAATGTAGCTCTCTGGGTGTAACACTTGTCGTTCTGACATCACCATTGACATCCATTGATAAAGTTACATCATTATTATATTACTGAATCTGTGGCGTAAAATACGTGGGATGCACAATCAGAAAACTGCAAACACGTATCTAAGGCATCTCTGTCCTCACAAAACGGGCAGACCGGGAATTTGGGGGGGAGTAGGCGGGTCCAAATTGAAAGCAGGCGGGGCAACACAAGTAGGCGGGTCAGCAATACTATAGGACAATAAAAATACCGCCCCTGCAGAACCGATCATCTGATTGACCTTCATTCAGTCCATTAGTCGGTCTGATTTTAAATGGTCTGATTTCCTTTTCAAGCTCGAAACGCGTCAGAGAAGGATCACTGTGGAGTTTTTAATGATAATACAGTAAAAGTTCAGTTTTATTCATCAGAGCGCTGGACCTACTGTCGTTGTACAGAATATACATCGATTTACCTGTAAGGCCCCTTTCACACGAGCGAGTATTCCGCGCGGGTGCAATGCGTGACGCGATTCATTTCAATGGGGCTGTGTACATGAGTGTTGGTTTTCACGCATCACTTGTGCGTTGTGTGAAAATCGCAGCATGTTCTATATTCTGCGATTTTCACGCAACACTGGTCCCATAGAAGTGAATGGGGCTGCGTGAAAAACGCATTGCATCCGCAAGCAAGAATGGATGCGATGCTTTTTTCACGGATGGTTGCTAAGAGGTGTTATTTGTAAACATTCCGTTTTTTTATCACACGCGTGCAAAACTAATTTGCATTGCACCCGCGTGATAAAAACTGAACAACTAAACGCGATCGCAAACAAAATACATGAACCTACACGGACCACTGGCAGAGCCATTTCTGTTCTCGCCTCTGCCGGTGATTTCTGGGCCGCGGTGGAGTCTTTGCTCAGCAATTTCCGCCACGTGGCTGATGTTTGCTGTCACATAATTCTATAAGATGCTGTTTGGAAGGTGCTGATGCCCCTTGAGCCAAATGCACACCCCTGTAATGGAAACCATTGATTTACGCCGCCAGCTAAGCTGTAAAGTTGGAGGAGAGCGGTGACCGCTGCCCCTCCTGCCTCCCTCCGAAGAGCCCCTGGCGTCCATGAGATGGACAGAAAACAAAATCCAATGTGATGAAGAGGAATGAGCGAGGCTGGCCGCGATGCCGAGTCAGGTGCACGTTCCTGGAGAGCAATTGCATAGTTGAAAAGGGGCTTGAGATGTAGCAGAGCCGAGTTAGTCTTATGCAGAATTGGGTTATTTCAGATGTTACAATGCTTTCATTCAAGGACCATGATGGTCCAAGGTGGGGGGAGGGGGTTCTGCAGCAACTTAAAGGCGTCCCTCTCCTGATGACAAGATGATATAGGAGATAATAATTTCCTACTTAAGTTCCTGGGGAGTTGGCCTGGGGTTACATGGCAGATTTGCAAATGTCAAAATCCGCCTGATTCCATGGCAGACCCCAGAGGAATCTGTCCACGGTTTTAGCCCCATTCAGACTCCCATGC
Organism: Bufotes viridis; assembly: GCA_033119425.1. NCBI lineage: Eukaryota > Metazoa > Chordata > Amphibia > Anura > Bufonidae > Bufotes > Bufotes viridis. Next base: position 8,457,781 of record CM065596.1, read on the forward strand.
ATGGTTTTCAGTGTTGTCTGGGCCAAGGTGGAGAAGGACATGTCTGTTCTTGGCACAGTCTAGAAAACCACATTCAATATTCTGTGGATGCTGTGTGGCTCCCGGTGCTGCATCATTGGACAAAGTCAACCATGTGAACGCTACGTAATGTCTGCCACTGCTGAGCTCCTGCCCATAGTCTTAGTTCAGTTCTGTGTCTGGCGCCTGCCGGACACCACCAGCAACTGATGGACACCAGTAGCACCTGACGGACACCATCGGCACCTGACGGACACCAGTGGCACCTGACGGACACCAGTAGCACCTAACTGACACCATCGGCACCTGACGGACACCAGTAGCACCTGACGGATACCAGTAGCACCTGACGGACACCAGTAGCACCTGACGGACACCAGTAGCACCTGACTGACACCATTGGCACCTGACGGACATCAGTAGCACCTGACGGACACAGTAGCACCTGACGGACACCAGTAGCACCTAACTGACACCATCGGCACCTGATGGACACCAGTAGCACCTGACTGACACCATCGGCACCTGACAGACACCAGTAGCACCTGACGGACACCAGACAGACACCAGCAACACATGACGGACACTAATGTCACTTGACAGATACCAACAGCCAAATCTGCAATGGTGTCTTCTAACAGAGCCTCTGCTGCAGATGTGTAGAGAGCCTAACAGGCTCCTTTTCCACTATGGCAGCCACTGAGATGATGTCATGGTGATCAGCAGAAGATCAGATACAAAGAGTACCCATCATTTGATGCATAACCCCCTCTCAGTCCCTTCTAGGCAGGGGAGACACTTCTGCCCCCTCCCTAATTTACATCCCATGCTGCCATTCTTCCACCCCCTGCCCCATTCTTCCATCCCCTGCTGCCATTCCTTCATCCCCTGCCGCCCTTCCTCCATCCCCTGCCGCCCTTCCTCCATCCCCTGCCGCCCTTCCTCCATCCCCTGCCACCATTCTTCCATCCCCTGCCGTCCTTCCTCAATCCCCTGCCGCCATTCCACCATCCCCTGCTGCCATTCTTTAATCCATGACACCATTCTTCCATCTCCTTCTGCCATTCTGCCATCCTTGACAACACTCCTCTATCCATCTGCCGCCATTCTTCCACCCCATACCGCCATTCTTCTATCCCCTGCTGCCATTCTTCCTTTCCCTGCCGCCATTCTTCCACCCCATGCCGCCATTCTTCCACCCCATGCCGCCATTCTTCCATCCCCTGCCGCCATTCCTCCTTCCCCTGCAGCCATTCCTCCATCTCCTGCTGCCATTCCTCCATCCCCTGCCGCCATTCCTCCATCCCCTGCCGCCATTCCTCCATCTCCTGCTGCCATTCCTCCATCCCCTGCCGCCATTCCTCCATCTCCTGCTGCCATTCCTCCTTCCCCTGCCGCCATTCCTCCATTCCCTGCTGCCATTCTTCCATCTCCTCCTGCTGCCTGTCACGCTTCGGTGTGGGAGGGAAACCTACACCAAACGTAGGAGGGAAAGGGGTGAGGGGAAAAGGCCTGGAAATTAGGGAAAGGAGCAGAAAGGAAAAAAAAGGACAATGCAACAGCACTCTGCAGACAGAAATAGTACAAAAAAAAGTACAATAATGCCATAATTATAGAAAACATTCTGGTGCTAATGTTACGCTTATTTAGCAAATTTGAAATTCTTGGCAAATACATTTTGCAAGAAATTATTTGAGCCCGTCTGCCAAACGTCAAGGCGATCTCTATCAGACTGGAACCTAACACTAAATACTGCCTGGAATGTGCCATAACGGCCTCCATTAAATCCAGGGATGCAGGTACCAACATGCATGCTGAGCCTACTCTATACTTCTCCTGGTGCCAAATGGCCTCCAATGAATACAATGCAAGCAGGCTACAGCTTTCTACTTACTCTAATTAAAACAAGCCTATAGGGCAGACAGGCTAGTCAGGGGTGCAAGACCAACTGGAGTCAGCCACACCTCCAGCTTAGTACAACTGCAAAAAAAGGGGGTCAATCAGCACATCCCAATGTGGACCCAGCATGCATGTGGAACCTGCACTCCCTGAATTTTATGGTGGCCGTTATGGCACATAACAGGTAGTATTTAGTGTTAGGTTCCCGTCTGATAGAGATCGCCTTGACGTTTGGCAGACGGGCCCAAATAATTTTGTACAAAATGTATTTGCTAACAATTTCAAATTTGCAAAATGAGCGGAGCATTAGCACCAGAATGTTTTCTATAATTATGGCATTATAGTACTTATTTGTGTCTGCAGAGGGCTGTTGCATTGTCCTTTTTTCCTTTGTGTTTCTAGCCATAGCAGTGTGCACCTGCACATTGGGATGTGCTGACTGACCCCTTTTTTTGCAGTTGTACTAGGAAAAGGAGCAGGTCACCTCCTAGAGATACCCTAATCAAAGTCCTGACTGACTGCCAGTATAAACTGAACCCAAAAGGTAGGTGAGTTCATACACAGGAACCTAAAGTCCTAACTTACCCTGTAGGACCCTGGTACCAGGACCAGAGACAACCTGTTCATCCAGAGGGTAGAACGAACAGGAGTCTCCCTCAGGCCTAAACACAAATGGCAGGGAAAAGAGCAACACAAGAAGACCCAGCAATAAACAATAGGGGAAGAAGACACTTAACTTCAAAAAGCAATGGAAGCACAGGAACTCCGCCGAGATCCAAACACCAGCAATCCAAAACTAGGCTGAAGCTGTAAACCACACAGCCATTTTTTCATCCCCAGCCCCCATTCCTTCACCCCGCCACCATTCTTCCATCCCCTACCGCCATTTTTCATCTCCTCTTGCCACCATTCTTCCATCCCCTACTGCCACTCTTCCATCCCCTACCGCTATTTTTCCATCTCCTCATGACACTATTCCTTCATCCCCTGCCGCCATTCTTCTATCCCTGCCACCATTCCTCCATCCCCTGCCGTCATTCCTCCATCCCTGCCGCCATTCCTCCATCTCCTGCCACTATTCTTCAATCCCTGCCGCCATTCCTCCACCCCCTGCCGCCATTCCTCCATCCCCCTGCCCCCATTCTTCCATTCTCTGCCGCCATTCCTCCATCCCTGCCGCCATTCTTTCATCCCCTACCGCCATTATTCCATCCCTGCCGCCATTCTTCCGTTGTCTTGCTGTTCTTCACGTCCATCTGCGGGGCACATTTCAGGGTGAGTTTCGCAACCAGATGCCCAGCAGGGATGGGGTTAATTACTGCATTATGGTCTCGTCCTCCTGAGTAATAGAGCCGATTATCACAGCCCTTCCCCCCTCTTCCAGAAGCCACATAAATATCCCGTGTTTGTCGCCGCGCCTAATCCCACGCACGGCGTTCACGTCTCACTTTGTATCATTATGGTGGGTGTATTGTTCAGGTCTGAAACGAGCGGCATCCAGAAGCCGGCGCTGGAGACAGTCACCATGGCAACTGCAAAAGAGAGGCCGCTGCAATGGAAAGAACAGTTACAATGCCCAGGAGAGCCGGAGACAGTCTGCACAGGGCTCTACGCCGGACCTCGGGGGCCTGCACCAGCAAATGACTCCCCCTGTCTCCCGGGATGTTTATGGTGTATTGACCGGCTGCAGTCGTTCCGGGGAGGTCTCAATTAACCCTTAATTGCCAGTCAAGAGTAATGGCTTGCTTCTAACGTTTGCTGCAGAGCATATTGTTGTGTGGTTACCGGCAGCACTTTCTTCCGCATGAATTTATCTTCAAGGCAAAGAAAAAACACATGAAATAATTGAGTAGAAAAGAAACATTGTATCATACAAAAATTGTATCCAAAGTGCGGAAAACTGCAGCGGGTCGTGATTACATGTACAGCGGGGCTTAGATACAATGTCTGCGGCACAAAGGATGAAATATACAACATATCTACAGTATATACTATCCCCATATAGGGAGCATAGCGCCGAGGGATACTGTGAGACTGTATCACACATGACAGGCTTAGATACACAGTGGTTCATCAGGCACCTTCACACAAGTTAGGATTAGATACAGGAGCTCAGCAGATAGTATCACACATGATAGGATTAGATACAGGAGCTCAGCAGACAGTATCACATGATGGGATTAGATACAGGAGCTCAGCAGATAGTATCACACATGATAGGATTAGATACAGGAGCTTAGCAGACAATATCACATGATGGGATTAGATACATCAGCTCAGCAGATAGTATCACACATGATAAGCTTAGATACACAGTGGTTCTGTGGGTGACTTCAAACAGTAAGATTAGATACAGTAGCTCAACAGACAGTATCACACATGATAGACTTATATACACAAGTTCTGCAGACCGTTTCACACCATGGAATTAGATACAGCAGGTCAGCAGACAGTATCAAACAGGATAGGATTAGATACACTGCTCAACAGACAACATCACGAATGACAGGATTCCTTACACTGGTTCTGCAGATAGTATCACATATAAGAGGGTTAGATACACAGCTCTGAAGACAGTATCACATATAAGAGGGTTAGATACACAGCTCTGAAGACAGTATCACACATAAGAGCGCTAGATACATCAGCTCAGCAGAGAGTATCACATATGATGGGCTTAGATACACGGTGGTTCAGCAGGTAGCGTCAAACAAGGTAAGATTAGATACAGTAGCTCAGCAGACAGTATCACACATAATTGGATTGGATGCACCAATTATCAAAGAGGGTTAGATACACAGCTCAGAAGGCAGTATCCACATAATAGGCTTAGATACACTGCTTATTAGACAGTATCACAAAATAGGCTTAGATACATTAGCTTGTCAGAGAGTATCTCACATGAGAGGCTTAGGCCTATTGCCTGCGAACGTGTGCGCCCCGTGGCCGTCCCGTGCACGAACACAGACCGTTGGGCAGCTGCAGCGGATCCTGACCCATTCAGTTGAATAGGTCCACGATCCACCCGTTCCGCAAAAAGATAGGACATGTTCTATCTTTTTGCGGAACGGAAGTACTGGACAAAACCCCACGGAAGTACTCCGTAGTGCTTCCGTAGTGTTCCGTTCTGTGAGACCGTTCCACACCGTTCCGCATCTTCGGATTTACGGACCCATTGTAGTGAATAGGTCCGCATCCGTGATGCGAATTGCACACGGAACGGTGGCGGTGTATTGCGGATCCGCAATACGGCAACGGGACACCTACGGTCGTGTGCAATAGGCCTTAGATACGGTGGTTCTAGGGCTCAGTCCTCGTGCGTGTTCTGACTGGTTGCAGTGGATGCTGGTTGTTGTCCATCTTGTGCTGGGTTCACACCATGTTTTTGCGCTACTATTTAACTTATACATTTTTATATACGTTAAATGTTAGACAAAACGTGATGTGAACCGAGCCTTAGAGGAGCAGTCTACAGGACTCGGCTGAGAAGCACAGTGAGCGGCAGAGCTTCCCTCCGATCCGCGCGCCGGTCGCTGCCGTAAAGTTCACCATTCCCAATACTGTCAATTTCCTCCAAAGAGACAGAAGCCAATTAGAAGGTTAAATTGCCTGCGAAAGTTTGCAATTATCATAAAAAGCTGCGAGTATCAGTGGAAACCACTAAAGCGAAGTCTGCGCATTAATGCCGCGATAAAACCGGATAATCACTCTCTCCTCCTCAGCTGAATCTTTAGGTGCCGACACCGAGGAGGCGCACGCCTTACATCATAGGGCGGTATACATCTATCTATCAAAGTCCAAAACGCACTACAGATGAGGCCTATTTCATTTTTTTTGTTTTTTTTTAACTTTACGCATGCTTTTTGGCATTTTCCCTTAGGCATCTCTACAGTGAGCATTTTTTTTTTTTTTTTTATATAAATCAGCAAAAAAAATCTATGTTTTTTTTTTCTTTACCAGCACTCGTTTCCAGGGTTTATGACCACCCTGCAATCCAGCAGCCGTGGCCTCTCTGGTGGAAGTGCACATGGGCTGGCGCGATTTCCTATAGTGTGCAAGCACGACCACTGCTGATGGATTGCAGAGTGGTCGTAACCATGGAAACGAGCCGTGTATAATGTGATGGAAAAATGAATCCAGCCAGCAAAGGAGGCAACATGGAGAATCACAATACATTAGGAAGGGCCTTGTATTAACCCTTTGTACAACCCCTTTAAACATGGGGGAGAGAAATTGCATCACCCTAAGGCAGGGATGGCTAACCTGAGGCTCTCCAGCTCTTGCAAGACTACAACTCCCATCATGCCTGGACAGTCTACAGCTATCAGCCTACAGCAGGGCATGGTGGGAGTTGTAGTTTTAAAACAGCTGGAGAGCCGCAGGTTGGCCATGCCTGCCCTAAGGTATTGCAGACTATTTCAGTTTATTACAGTAGCTGTGCACTAAGCAGAGCTGTAGTGTATAGCATGGTGGACAAATAGAGAAGAAGTGTCGGAGACCCTGCATTATACTGTGGATTTTTGGATATTATATTTTTATTTTAAATACTGGATGGTGGAGGTAACTGCAGGATATCGGGTTCCCTTAGTTGATTGTATTTTACAGTCTATGACACCTTCATGGTTGATATTGATTGTACGATTTACACCATGCAGAAAAAGTAGCAAAAAAAGGAGATAATGGTCAAATTTACTAATGAAACTGAGGCACATTTACCATCTTAGACACTTTTGGCTCCTCAATCAACAAGTGGGCATGACTTAGCGGAAAAGGAGGCGTGTGGTTTAAATTTAGGTCCCTGTGCGTGAGACCACCCTTACACTGCTCGTTTGGGATTTCGCTTTTTGAGACGATTAGCAGTTGGTCGTATATTCGATCACAGCAATCGGCTCTAATCCGTCAGAAAGTGTTTAATTCCGCTGCAGCACCACCACTGGGGGAATGAAGCATTGCAGCGCTCTCAATGAAATCTCTAGGTTGCCTGGGTCCTCCACAGTGATATATCAGGGTTCTGAGTGGGGAAGAATCTGGTCTATGACACTGGGTTTCCAATCCCTTTAAGCACTGACGGCAGCCGAGCGGAGAAGCTCCACTTAATGGCAGAATTTTATACAGCAATGTGCTGAGACAACATTTATGAAGGCAGATTAAATATTATATCCCCCCATCTTTCGGTTCTGAGCCGCTCATAGTAGCAGCAGGGGAGGCAGACACATAAAGCGTCAGTCGACTGCTGATACTTACATCTAAATTGCAAAGAAGGATCTTTAAAATGAAATGTCTGGCAGAATGCCTCCCGCTACAGAGCCATCCCTTATAAAGTGCACTTACAGATGCCAAAATGTATGTTCTGCACCACTACTGGGTGGGAACTAAAGCACTGCTCATCCTGTGCCTCCTACTTCATGAATACAATACCAGCCCTGCAGTAAGTACTGACACAGTGCAATAAACATGCTGCTTAACATTTTATACAAGTGAAGATTTAAATGCCAGAGCCTGGAAAAGCTGAATGACAACCCCTTGGGGTTCTGTAATGGTGGCCATTAGTGGTTACCACTGGAACACCGCGCTCGGTGGTATTGGTTGTGTCTAAGGATGCTTTTAATTTTGGCCGAGCAGAAAATATTTTTAAGTTGCTTATTTCCTTGTGGAGTTTTGGGGCTGGAGATAGATGGAGATGCAACCCTGCCCTTCCGGTTCATCTGCCGCAGATATCGGCAACGCGTTTCACGAGAAATACATTGTACGGATGAGAATTAGATTGGTGACAACAGCAATCAGGAGTCAATTACACAAGATTTGTGTTATGTGCCGCTGGCAGCCCTAGTCAGGAACAGAGTTAATCACTGTGTTCTCTGTGCAGCATTCCATTGGACGGTGAGATCAGAACAGGTGCTATGCTGCGGACGATGGTGGTGGTGGTCCTCCTGAATAAGAAGGCATCACATGAAGAACTTGGAGGGTAAATTCCTCCCCATGACCCAAGTTAGTAACATAAACTTCAGAGGACCCCAGTGGCTGAGTTAATTTAGGTGGCCCTTCAGTTGGCGGTTCTTCCAGCCCCCATCAGTGGCTTCCTGCGTAGATGAATTGCTATAAGTCCTAACGCTGCCAGTTTCGCAGGCAGAGGGAAAATCAATTCCGAGTCTCATTCTGGGAATTGGTTTTTAATGGTGTTCTGTAAACACAGTGGTGTAAAAATTGTTACTCCCCACTTCCTGGCCCAGTCGCACTCTCTGGGGGCCAGGCCACCTGACTCATCACTCCCTGTTCTAGGAATGTCTCTGTGGCCACAGCTCTCTGCTGCCAACCTGCATCGGGTTCCAGTGGCAACCTGTTATGGATCCCACACCTGAACTGGTAACTCCTTTGTGTGGTTCTTGTTCCTGGTCCCTCTTCTAGACTCTGACCCTGACATTGAACTCATCACAGGATTCCACTTCTATCTTCCTTCTTGGATTTTTTGCTTGGTTCCTGTTGTTCTACTCCTGTTTTTGACTCCCAGTTTGTCTTTCCATTGCATCTTAGTTTCACCCTCTGGCTTCTTGCATCCTGGAGACCATGACCTTGGAAAGTCCATACTTCCTTGGTGTGGAAAAAGGAGAGGCCACCAGCCTCATCACTTCCTGTTCCAAGAATGTCTCTGTGGCCACAACTCTCTCCTTCCAACCTACATCAAGTTCCAGTGGCAGTCGGCAGCTGTTGTTGACATGAGGCTTGACCTGCCATGGTTCTGGCACCTGCAAAGGTTCCTCTTTGTGTGGCTCTTGTTGCTGATCACTCTTCTGGACTCTGACCCGGACTTTGACCTCATTACTCGATTCCACTTTTATCTCGCTCCTTGGATTTTTTGCTTGGTTCCTGTTGTTCTCCTCCTGTTTTTGACTCCCAGCCTGTTCTTCCATTAAGTCTCTGGCTTCTTGCATCCTGGAGACCATGACTTGGTAAAGTCCATGCTTCCTCAATGATGAATGAGAGGATTGTTTAGATTCTCCATCCCAGTATAGCCAGTGGCAAACCAATTGTGGCTTCCACATCTCTTGTCAGAGATGTAACAATTCTGTTCAATATTCAGGGCCCTGGAAAGCTCTTTGATTCCGAATCTGGCTGATATCAGATTATTCTTGGACGTGGCTCTTGCAAAGTGTACAAACACACTGGTGTCAGGCGAAATCCGTCATATGTCTGTTAGACTCAGAGTAAATAATTTACTGAAGCCTCATAAATATAAATTAAGACTCAATTCTGGGGTCATTTCTCCTTCATCAGAATGTCACAGCTTGAGATCGTCTGTGAACGCGATCAGCGGTGCCAACTGAGGTAACAGCCCCTGATTCCTGATGGGATTTTTTCAGCCGTCGTGTAATAACTCTCAGCCGGCGCTCACGTTCTGCCTGTTTATCCTTTTACTTTAATCTACTCGCTCCTAACTCCGCTGGTTTTTCCTTTTCACTTGTCACTTCTATGTATGAGTGTCATAAGAGGAGAATTACTGTGTGCGAACCGTGTAATTACACTCACTTACTGCACCAGCCATTATATTCATTATAAACTGCAGGTTCCTGCTCTGCACACAGACACCGTGTGTTCAGTACAGCACACCAGGGACGCCACAAGCCGCAGACATGTCAGGAGCAACCCTACAGGGAGGCAGCATCCAACAGAATAGGGAGTGCAGCTCTGGAGTATAATACAGGATGTAACTCAGGATCAGTACAGAATACGTAATGTATGGACACAGTGACTGCACCAGCAGAATAGTGAGTGCAGCTCTGGAGTATAATACAGGATGTAACTCAGGATCAGTACAGGATAAGTAATGTATGTACACAGTGACTGCACCAGCAGAATAGTGAGTGCAGCTCTGGAGTATAATACAGGATGTAACTCAGGATCAGTACAGGATAAGTAATGTATGTACACAGTGACTGCACCAGCAGAATAGTGAGTGCAGCTCTGGAGTATAATACAGGATGTAACTCAGAATCAGTACACAATAAGTAATGTATGTACACAGTGACTGCACCAGCAGAATAGTGAGTGCAGCTCTGGAGTATAATACAGGATGTAACTCAGGATCAGTACAGGATAAGTAATGTATGTACACAGTAACTGCACCAGCAGAATAGTGAGTGCAGCTCTGGAGTATAATACAGGATGTAACTCAGGATCAGTACAGGATAAGTAATGTATGTACACAGTGACTCCACCAGCAGAATAGTGAGTGCAGCTCTGGAGTATAATACAGGATGTAACTGAGGATCAGTACAGGATAAGTAATGTATGTACACAGTGACTGCACCAGCAGAATAGTGAGTGCAGCTCTGGAGTATAATACAGGATGTAGCTCAGGATCAGTACAGGATAAGTAATTTATGTACACAGTGACTGCTCCAGCAGAATAGTGAGTGCAGCTCTGGAGTATAATACAGGATGTAACTCAGGATCAGTACAGGATAAGTAATGTATGTGCACAGTGACTGCACCAGCAGAATAGTGAGTGCAGCTCTGGAGTATAATACAGGATGTAACTCAGGATCAGTACAGGATAAGTAATGTATGTACACAGTGACTCCACCAGCAGAATAGTGAGTGCAGCTCTGGAGTATAATACAGGATGTAACTCAGGATCAGTACAGGATATGTAATGTATGTACACAGTGACTGCACCAGCAGAATAGTGAGTGCAGCTCTGGAGTATAATACAGGATGTAACTCAGGATCAGTACAGGATAAGTAATGTATGTACACAGTGACTGCACCAGCAGAATAGTGAGTGCAGCTCTGGAGTATAATACAGGATGTAACTCAGGATCAGTACAGGATAAGTAATTTATGTACACAGTGACTCTACCAGCAGAATAGTGAGTGCAGCTCTGGAGTATAATACAGGATGTAACTCAGGATCAGTACAGGATAAGTAATTTATGTACACAGTGACTGCACCAGCAGAATAGTGAGTGCAGCTCTGGAGTATAATACAGGATGTAACTCAGGATCAGTACAGGATAAGTAATGTATGTACACAGTGACTCTACCAGCAGAATAGTGAGTGCAGCTCTGGAGTATAATACAGGATGTAACTCAGGATCAGTACAGGATAAGTAATTTATGTACACAGTGACTGCACCAGCAGAATAGTGAGTGCAGCTCTGGAGTATAATACAGGATGTAACTCAGGATCAGTACAGGATAAGTAATGTATGTACACAGTGACTGCACCAGCAGAATAGTGGGTGCAGCTCTGGAGTATAATACAGGATGTAACTCAGGATCAGTACAGGATAAGTAATGTATGTACACAGTGACTGCACCAGCAGAATAGTGGGTGCAGCTCTGGAGTATAATACAGGATGTAACTCAGGATCAGTACAGGATAAGTAATGTATGTACACAGTAAATGCACCAGCAGAATAGTGAGTGTAGCTCTGGGGTATAATACAGGATGTACCTCAGGATCAGTACAGGATAAGTAATGTATGTACACAGTGACTGCACCAGCAGAATAGTGAGTGCAGCTCTGGAGTATAATACAGGATGTAACTGAGGATCAGTACAGGATAAGTAATGTATGTACACAGTGACTGCACCAGCAGAATAGTGAGTGCAGCTCTGGAGTATAATACAGGATGTAACTCAGGATCAGTACAGGATAAGTAATTTATGTACACAGTGACTCTACCAGCAGAATAGTGAGTGCAGCTCTGGAGTATAATACAGGATGTAACTCAGGATCAGTACAGGATAAGTAATTTATGTACACAGTGACTGCACCAGCAGAATAGTGAGTGCAGCTCTGGAGTATAATACAGGATGTAACTCAGGATCAGTACAGGATAAGTAATTTGTGTACACAGTGACTCTACCAGCAGAATAGTGAGTGCAGCTCTGGAGTAAAATACAGGATGTAACTCAGGATCAGTACAGGATAAGTAATTTATGTACACAGTGACTGCACCAGCAGAATAGTGAGTGCAGCTCTGGAGTATAATACAGGATGTAACTCAGGATCAGTACAGGATAAGTAATGTATGTACACAGTGACTGCACCAGCAGAATAGTGGGTGCAGCTCTGGAGTATAATACAGGATGTAACTCAGGATCAGTACAGGATAAGTAATGTATGTACACAGTGACTGCACCAGCAGAATAGTGGGTGCAGCTCTGGAGTATAATACAGGATGTAACTCAGGATCAGTACAGGATAAGTAATGTATGTACACAGTGACTGCACCAGCAGAATAGTGAGTGCAGCTCTGGGGTATAATACAGGATGTACCTCAGGATCAGTACAGGATAAGTAATGTATGTACACAGTGACTGCACCAGCAGAATAGTGAGTGCAGCTCTGGAGTATAATACAGGATGTAACTCAGGATCAGTACAGGATAAGTAATTTATGTACACAGTGACTGCACCAGCAGAATAGTGAGTGCAGCTCTGGAGTATAATACAGGATGTAACTCAGGATCAGTACAGGATAAGTAATTTATGTACACAGTGACTCTACCAGCAGAATAGTGAGTGCAGCTCTGGAGTATAATACAGGATGTAACTCAGGATCAGCACAGGATAAGTAATTTATGTACACAGTGACTCTACCAGCAGAATAGTGAGTGCAGCTCTGGAGTATAATACAGGATGTAACTCAGGATTAGTACAGGATAAGTAATGTATGTACACAGTGACTCCACCAGCAGAATAGTGAGTGCAGCTCTGGAGTATAATACAGGATGTAACTCAGGATCAGTACAGGATAAGTAATTTATGTACACAGTGACTATGCTATTTATATACACTGAACAAAAATATAAACGCAACACTTTCGGTTTTGCTTCCATTTTGCATGAGCTGAACTCAAAGATCTGAAACATTTTCTACATACACAAAAGACCCATTACTCTCAAATATTGTTCACAAATCTGTCTAAATCTGTGTTAGTGAGCGCTTCTCCTTTGCCGAGATAATCCATCCCACCTCACAGGTTTGGCATATCAAGGCGCTGATTAGACAGCATGAATACTGCACAGTTGTGCCGTAGACTGCCCACAATAAAAGGCCACTCTGAAATGTGCAGTTTGATCACACAGCACAATGCCACAGATGTCGCAACGTTTGAGGGAGCGTGCAGTTGGCATGCTGACTGCAGGAATGTCTACCAGAGCTGTTGCCCATGCAATGAATGTTCATTTCTCTACCATAAGCCGTCTCCAAAGGTATAACCGCTGACCACGCGTAACCACACCAGGCCAGGACCTCCACATCCAGCATGTTCATCTTCATGATCGTCTGAGACCAGCCACCCGGACAGCCGCAGCAACAATCGGTTTGCATGACCAAAAAATTTCTGCACAAACTGTCAGAAACCGTCTCAGGGAAGCTCTTCATGCTCGTCGTCCTCATGGGGGTCTGGACCTGACTGCAGTTCGTCGTCTTAACTGACCTGAGTGGGCAAATGCTCACATTCGATTGCGCCTGGTACATTGGAGAGATGTTCTGTTCACGGATGAGTCCCGGTTTTCACTGTTCAGGGCAGATGGCAGACAGCGCGTGTGGGGGAGCGGTTTTCTGATGTCAACGTTGTGGATCGATTGGCCCATGGTGGCGGTGAGGTTATGGTATGGGCAGGCGTATGTTATGGACAATGAACACAGGTGCATTTTGAATGCACTGAGATACCGCGATGAGATCCTACGGCCCATTGTTGTGCCATTAATCCATGACCATCACCTCATGTTGCAGCGTGACAATGCACGGCCCCATATTGCAAGGATCTGTACACAATTCCTGATAGCTGAAAACATCCCAGTTCTTGCATGGCCAGCATACTCACCGGGCAGTAAGACAAAACAAAACTGTGCACATTTCAGAGTGGCCTTTTATTGTGGGCAGTCTAAGGGACACCTGTGCAGTATTCATGCTGTCTAATCAGCGCCTTGATATGCCGCACCTGGGAGGTGGGATGGATTATCTTGGTAAAGGAGAAGCGCTCACTAACACAGATTTGGACAGATTTGTGAGCGATATTTGAGATTAATAGGTCTTTTGTGTATGTAGAAAATGTTTCAGATCTTTGAGTTCAGCTCATGCAAAATGGGAGCAAAACCGAGAGTGTTTATATTTTTGTTCAGTGCAGATTCATTCTGTTTGACCTTACAAAGGTTGGCCTGTAATGAATTGTTTTGTAAGGAAGAACTTTTTAGGAGTTTTTCGGGGCCATCCATCAATAGTAGATTAGCACAGAGCTGTTTTGGGTAAACAGTGAAGGGTACGTTAAGGTGGCAGCAGCCCCTTCAAACAGCTGACGGCGGGGGTGCTTGGAGTTGGATCCCCACAATCTGATATTGATGGTCGATCACGAGGACAGATCAGCAGATATTCTCTTTAACTATAAGTTACAGGAATGATCTTTTTTATAACTTTGGAAGTTGTTCAATGTCGCACTTTCCTCGCAGCAGCTCTGAGGAGCGTCTTATGTAACCTGTGACCGAAGTGTCTTCTAGCATCTCAGGAGAACATCTGCAGCCGCACATTTAATGGCTCTGCTGTGAATCTTCTTATTGACCAGAAAGTCAGAACAAGAAATTGAGTTCCTAGCAGGGAAGACGATCGGCAGGTGATTATTTCCTGATTCAGCAGCTGATAAAGAGAACTTCAACCAGTAATAGAGCGATGGCGATGATTCCCCCAACAGCGGAGCACTGCCCAAATCAGCGGGAAGTGAGAAGAGGCGCGAGATCACAATGTATCACACCCAGGAATATAGGACGTTACTGACGTCACATGTACACAAGGCTAAAAACAACATGTGTGTCATTGTCCTGCACCCCAAGTGTCAGTGTCATTGTCCTGTACCCCAAGTGTCAGTGTTATTATCCTGTACCCCGAGTGTCAGTGTCATTATCCTGTACCCCAAGTGTCAGTGTTATTATCCTGTACCCCGAGTGTCAGTGTCATTATCCTGTACCCCAAGTGTCAGTGTCATTATCCTGTACCCCAAGTGTCAGCGTCATTATCCTGTACCCCGAGTGTCAGCGTCATTATCCTGTACCCCAAATGTCAGTGTCATTGTCCTGTACCCCAAGTGTCAGTGTCATTATCCTGTACCCCGAGTGTCAGTGTCATTATCCTGTACCCCAAGTGTCAGTGTCATTATCCTGTACCCCAAGTGTCAGTGTCATTATCCTGTACCCCAAGTGTCAGTGTCATTATCCTGTACCCCAAGTGTCAGTGTCATTATCCTGTACCCCGAGTGTCAGTGTCATTATCCTGTACCCCAAGTGTCAGTGTCATTATCCTGTACCCCGAGTGTCAGTGTCATTATCCTGTACCCCGAGTGTCAGTGTCATTATCCTGTACCCCAAGTGTCGGTGTCATCATCCTGTACCCCAAGTGTCAGTGTCATTATCCTGTACCCCGAGTGTCAGTGTCATTATCCTGTACCCCAAGTGTCAGCGTCATTATCCTGTACCCCAAGTGTCATTATCCTGTACCCCAAGTGTCAGTGTCATTATCCTGTACCCCAAGTGTCATTATCCTGTACCCCAAGTGTCATTATCCTGTACCCCGAGTGTCAGTGTCATCATCCTGTACCCCAAGTGTCATTATCCTGTACCCCAAGTGTCATTATCCTGTACCCTAAGTGTCAGTGTTATTATCCTGTACCCCAAGTGTCAGTGTCATTATCCTGTACCCCGAGTGTCAGTGTCATCATCCTGTACCCCAAGTGTCATTATCCTGTACCCCAAGTGTCATTATCCTGTACCCCAAGTGTCAGTGTCATTATCCTGTACCCCGAGTGTCATTATCCTGTACCCCGAGTGTCAGTGTAATTATCCTGTACCCCGAGTGTCATTATCCTGTACCCCAAGTGTCAGTGTCATTATCCTGTACCCCGAGTGTCAGTGTCATTATCCTGTACCCCGAGTGTCATTATCCTGTACCCCAAGTGTCAGTGTCACTATCCTGTACCCCGAGTGTCAGCGTCATTATCCTGTACCCCAAGTGTCAGTGTCATTATCCTGTACCCCAAGTGTCAGTGTCATTATCCTGTACCCCGAGTGTCATTATCCTGTACCCCAAGTGTCAGTGTCACTATCCTGTACCCCGAGTGTCAGTGTCATTATCCTGTACCCCGAGTGTCAGCGTCATTATCCTGTACCCCAAGTGTCAGTGTCATCACCCTGTACCCCAAGTGTCAGTGTCATTATCCTGTACCCCGAGTGTCAGCGTGTCATTATCCTGTACCCCAAGTGTCAGTGTCATCATCCTGTACCCCGAGTGTCAGTGTCATTATCCTGTACCCCAAGTGTCAGCGTGTCATTATCCTGTACCCCGAGTGTCAGTGTCATTATCCTGTACCCCGAGTGTCAGTGTCATCATCCTGTACCCCGAGTGTCAGTGTCAATATCATGTACCCCAAGTGTCAGTGTTATCATCCTGTACCCCAAGTGTCAGCAACATTATCCTGTACCCCAAGTGTCAGCGTCATTATCCTGTACCCCGAGTGTCAGTGTCATTATCCTGTACTCCGAGTGTCAGTGTCATCATCCTGTACCCCGAGTGTTACTTTCCTGTACCCCGAGTGTCAGTGTCATTATCCTGTACCCCGAGTGTCAGTGTCATTATCCTGTACCCCGGGTGTCAGTGTCATTATCCTGTACCCCAAGTGTCAGTGTCATTATCCTGTACCCCAAGTGTCAGTGTCATTATCCTGTACCCCGAGTGTCAGTGTCATTATCCTGTACCCCAAGTGTCAGCGTCATTATCCTGTACCCCAAGTGTCAGTGTCATTATCCTGTACCCGAGTGTCAGTGTCATTATCCTGTACCCCAAGTGTCAGCGTCATTATCCTGTACCCGAGTGTCAGTGTCATTATCCTGTACCCCGAGTGTCAGTGTCATTATCCTGTACCCCGAGTGTCAGTGTCATTATCCTGTACCCCAAGTGTCAGTGTCATTATCCTGTACCCCAAGTGTCAGTGTCATTATCCTGTACCCCAAGTGTCAGCGTCATTATCCTGTACCCCGAGTGTCAGTGTCATTATCCTGTACCCCGAGTGCCAGTGTCATTATCCTGTACCCCAAGTGTCAGTGTCATCATCCTGTACCCCAAGTGTCAGCGTCATTATCCTGTACCCCAAGTGTCAGTGTCATTATCCTGTACCCCAAGTGTCAGTGTCATTATCCTGTACCCTGAGTGTCAGCGTCATTATCCTGTACCCCGAGTGTCAGTGTCATTATCCTGTACCCCAAGTGTCAGTGTCCTTATCCTGTACCCCAAGTGTCAGTGTCATCATCCTGTACCCCAAGTGTCAGTGTCATTATCCTGTACCCCAAGTGTCAGTGTCATTATCCTGTACCCCGAGTGTCAGTGTCATTATCCTGTACCCCAAGTGTCAGTGTCCTTATCCTGTACCCCAAGTGTCAGTGTCATCATCCTGTACCCCAAGTGTCAGTGTTATTATCCTGTACCCCAAGTGTCAGCGTCATTATCCTGTACCCCAAGTGTCAGTGTCATTATCCTGTACCCCGAGTGTCAGTGTCATTATCCTGTACCCCCAGCACCGCATACTGGTCATAGGTGAGTCTTATTTATTTATTTTTATTTTATGTGACATCTTTGGGGGGACATGGGGGGGGGGCACACAGGAGGACATGTGAAGAGACAGTACATCGGGGGGCAGTGTGAAGGAAATTACTGTGTGGGGCAAATTACTATAGTGGGGATTACTATGTGGGGGCAGAGTGGGGGGCGTTGCTATTGGGGGAATAATCTATCCCTGGATGCAAGAGGTATGTGGTAGAAAGTGTTTTTAAAGGAGCGGTACACTATATTTGTCTGTCTTCCCAACCTGCTTCTTGTTTTTTCAGTTAAGGTTTACCTGGGATATGGATGGTCTATCCTCAGGATTGGTCATCAGTATCACATCAGTGGAGATCCGACTCCTGACACCCCGCTGATCAGCTGTTTGAAGAGGTGAGCACTGCGGTCTCTTTAAAGTTCACAAGCACATTAGATTAGACAGTACATTGTACACTGTACATTAGACAGCAGCGATGATTGGTAATGCAGATCATCTCCCTTCACTTGAATGGGACTGAACTGCGACTAGGCCATGTGACTGATATACCGCCGTGACATCACTGGCCTCCCAACAGTTGATCGGCAGGGGTCCCGGGAGAAGGACGCCAGCCGATCTGATACTGATGACCTATCCTAATGATAATCTTATACACGTTGCTGGTACTGGATTACACTGCAGTTTCTCTTCATGAGAATCTGCGTGGAAAAACCATGTGTAATCCGCAATCAGTGCGGGCAGGCTGTGTGTGAATGTGTTGTTTGTGCAATATAAACTTTTGGGCCCCACTTAAAATTTTGCCCAGGGCCACATTTTGTCTAAAACCGGACCTGCATATAGTCACAAGCTGTTAGGTCTGAACAGGCACTTGTATCATTTGATTGATACAATATTACACATGTGATACATAATTTCCATTCCATTAGTAAACAGCCGGGAAGGGATCCGCGCTCTATACATTGCTATTTCGTGTTACGCTCCTGACGCCCCTTTCCCATTGTTGTCTTCTGAAGCACACAGCAGAGAACCGGCTCCCGGTGTCACGACAATATGGGATAATGATACCGTGTGCCGTATAACGATAATTTGAAAACAAAGCGCTGACCCCCAGCTGAGCCGCTATTTGCACTCCGACGGAATCATATAGTGAACATAAAACGGCAGATTAAAAGCCATAATTCCCACAAGGCGTCTATGTAAAAAACCCAAAAATACTTTGAGCTTTTGTCAAGTGAATCCATCTCCAAAACGAGTGCAAGGTAAAAAATTAGAAAACCTGCAGGAGGAAGAAAATAATAAAAAACATAAATTACTGAATTATATTCATTTATTATTAGTAGTAATATTACCACTGTTGTTGTTATTACTACCACTATCATTGGAGTTTTTGTAGTAAATGTTATGAAGATATGATGACATATTACATAATGACATTCTGTAGATGTAACAGATAATGACAATGGCACTCTGACACTCGGGGTACAGGATAATGACGCTGACACTTCGGGGTACAGGATAATGACACTGACACTCGGGGTACAGGATAATGACACTGACACTCGGGGTACAGGATAATGACACTGACACTTGGGGTACAGGATAATGACACTGACACTCGGGGTACAGGATAATGACGCTGACACTCGGGGTACAGGATAATGACGCTGACACTCGGGGTACAGGATAATGACACTGACACTCGGGGTACAGGATAATGACACTGACACTCGGGTACAGGATAATGACACTGACACTCGGGGTACAGGATAATGATGCTGACACTTGGGGTACAGGATAATGACGCTGACACTCGGGGTACAGGATAATGACGCTGACACTCGGGGTACAGGATAATGACACTGACACTCGGGTACAGGATAATGACGCTGACACTCGGGGTACAGGATAATGACACTGACACTTGGGGTACAGGATAATGACTCTGACACTTGGGGTACAGGATAATGACACTGACACTCGGGGTACAGGATGATGACACTGACACTTGGGGTACAGGATAATGACACTGACACTTGGGGTACAGGATAATGACACTGACACTCGGGGTACAGGATAATGACACTGACACTTGGGGTACAGGATAATGACACTGACACTTGGGGTACAGGATAATGACACTGACACTTGGGGTACAGGATAATGACACTGACACTTGGGGTACAGGATTATGACACTGACACTTGGGGTACAGGATAATGACACTGACACTCGGGGTACAGGATAATGACACTGACACTCGGGGTACAGGATAATGACACTGACACTTGGGGTACAGGATAATGACACTGACACTTGGGGTACAGGATAATGACACTGACACTTGGGGTACAGGATAATGACACTGACACTTGGGGTACAGGATAATGACGCTGACACTCGGGGTACAGGATAATGACGCTGACACTCGGGGTACAGGATAATGACACTGACACTTGGGGTACAGGATAATGACACTGACACTCGGGGTACAGGATAAGGACACACTGACACTCGGGGTACAGGATGATGACACTGACACTCGGGGTACATGATAATGATACTGACACTCGGGGTACAGGATAATGACACTGACACTTGGGGTACAGGATAATGACACTGACACTTGGGGTACAGGATAATGACACTGACACTTGGGGTACAGGATATTGACACTGACACTTGGGGTACAGGATAATGACACTGACACTCGGGGTACAGGATAATGACACTGACACTCGGGGTACAGGATAATGACACTGACACTTGGGGTACAGGATAATGACACTGACACTTGGGGTACAGGATAATGACACTGACACTTGGGGTACAGGATAATGACACTGACACTTGGGGTACAGGATAATGACACTGACACTTGGGGTACAGGATAATGGACGCTGACACTCGGGGTACAGGATAATGACGCTGACACTCGGGTACAGGATAATGACACTGACACTTGGGGTACAGGATAATGACACTGACACTCGGGGTACAGGATAAGGACACACTGACACTCGGGGTACAGGATGATGACACTGACACTCGGGGTACATGATAATGATACTGACACTCGGGGTACAGGATAATGACACTGACACTTGGGGTACAGGATAATGACACTGACACTTGGGGTACAGGATAATGACACTGACACTTGGGGTACAGGATAATGACACTGACACTTGGGGTACAGGATAATGACACTGACACTTGGGGTACAGGATAATGACACTGACACTCGGGGTACAGGATAATGACGCTGACACTCGGGGTACAGGATAATGACGCTGACACTCGGGGTACAGGATAATGACACTGACACTTGGGGTACAGGATAATGACACTGACACTTGGGGTACAGGATAATGACACTGACACTTGGGGTACAGGATAATGACACTGACACTTGGGGTACAGGATAATGACACTGACACTCGGGGTACAGGATAATGACACTGACACTCGGGGTACAGGATAATGACACTGACACTCGGGGTACAGGATAATGACACTGACACTTGGGGTACAGGATAATGACACTGACACTTGGGGTACAGGATAATGACACTGACACTTGGGGTACAGGATAATGACACTGACACTTGGGGTACAGGATAATGACACTGACACTCGGGGTACAGGATAATGACGCTGACACTTGGGGTACAGGATAATGACACTGACACTCGGGGTACAGGATAATGATACTGACACTTGGGGTACAGGATAATGACACTGACACTTGGGGTACAGGATAATGACACTGACACTTGGGGTACAGGATAATGACACTGACACTTGGGGTACAGGATAATGACACTGACACTTGGGGTACAGGATAATGACGCTGACACTCGGGGTACAGGATAATGACGCTGACACTCGGCATACAGGATAATGACACTGACACTTGGGGTGCAGGATAATGACACTGACACTCGGGGTACAGGATAATGACACTGACACCTGGGGTACAGGATAATGACACTGACACTTGGGGTACAGGATAATGACACTGACACTTGGGGTACAGGATAATGACACTGACACTCGGGGTACAGGATAATGACACTGACACCTGGGGTACAGGATAATGACACTGACACTTGGGGTACAGGATAATGACACTGACACTTGGGGTACAGGATAATGACACTGACACTCGGGGTACATGATAATGATACTGACACTCGGGGTACAGGATAATGACACTGACACTTGGGGTACAGGATAATGACACTGACACTTGGGGTACAGGATAATGACACTGACACTTGGGGTACAGGATAATGACACTGACACTTGGGGTACAGGATAATGACGCTGACACTCGGGGTACAGGATAATGACGCTGACACTCGGCATACAGGATAATGACACTGACACTTGGGGTGCAGGATAATGACACTGACACTCGGGGTACAGGATAATGACACTGACACCTGGGGTACAGGATAATGACACTGACACTTGGGGTACAGGATAATGACACTGACACTTGGGGTACAGGATAATGACACTGACACTCGGGGTACAGGATAATGACACTGACACCTGGGGTACAGGATAATGACACTGACACTCGGGGTACAGGATAATGACACTGACACTCGGGTTGCAGGATGATGACGCTGACACTCGGGGTACAGGATAATGACACTGACACTCGGGGTACAGGATAATGACACTGACACTCGGGGTACAGGATAATGACACTGACACTCGGGGTACAGGATAATGACACCGACACTCGGGGTACAGAATAATAACACTGACATTCGGGGTACAGGATAATGACGCTGACACTTGGGGTACAGGATAATGACACTGACACTCGGGGTACAGGATAATGACACTGACACTCAGGGTACAGGATAATGACACTGACACTTGGGGTACAGGATAATGACACTGACACTTGGGGTACAGGATAATGACACTGACACTTGGGGTACAGGATAATAACACTGACACTTGGAGTACAGGATGATGACGCTGACACTCGGGGTACAGGATAATGACGCTGACACTTGGGGTACAGGATAATGACGCTGACACTTGGGGTACAGGATAATGACACTGACACTTGGGGTACAGGATAATGACGCTGACACTTGGGGTACAGGATAATGACACAGACACTTGGGGTACAGGATAATAACACTGACACTTGGAGTACAGGATGATGACGCTGACACTCGGGGTACAGGATAATGACGCTGACACTCGGGGTACAGGATAATGACACTGACACTTGGGGTACAGGATAATGACATTGACACTCGGGGTACAGGATAATGACACTGACACTTGGGGTACAGGATAATGTCACTGACACTCGGGGTACAGGATAATGACACTGACACTCAGTGTACAGGATAATGACACTGACACTTGGGGTACAGGATAATGACACTGACACTTGGGGTACAGGATAATGACGCTGACACTTGGGGTACAGGATAATGACACTGACACTTGGGGTACAGGATAATGACGCTGACACTTGGGGTACAGGATAATGACACTGACACTCGGGGTACAGGATAATAACACTGACACTTGGAGTACAGGATGATGACGCTGACACTCGGGGTACAGGATAATGACGCTGACACTCGGGGTACAGGATAATGACACTGACACTTGGGGTACAGGATAATGACATTGACACTCGGGGTACAGGATAATGACACTGACACTTGGGGTACAGGATAATGTCACTGACACTCGGGGTACAGGATAATGACACTGACACTTGGGGTACAGGATAATGACGCTGACACTCGGGGTACAGGATAATGACACTGACACTCGGGTACAGGATAATGACGCTGACACTTGGGGTACAGGATAATGACACTGACACTTGGGGTACAGGATAATGACACTGACACTCGGGGTACAGGATAATGACACTCGGGTACAGGATAATGACACTGACACTCGGGTTGCAGGATGATGACGCTGACACTCGGGGTACAGGATAATGACACTGACACTCGGGTACAGGATAATGACACTGACACTCGGGGTACAGGATAATGACACTGACACTCGGGGTACAGGATAATGACACTGACACTCGGGGTACAGGATAATGACACTGACATTCGGGGTACAGGATAATGACGCTGACACTTGGGGTACAGGATAATGACACTGACACTCGGGGTACAGGATAATGACACTGACACTCAGGGTACAGGATAATGACACTGACACTTGGGGTACAGGATAATGACACTGACACTTGGGGTACAGGATGATGACACTGACACTCGGGGTACAGGATAATAACACTGACACTTGGGGTACAGGATAATGACACTGACACTTGGGGTACAGGATAATGACACTGACACTTGGGGTACAGGATAATGACACTGACACTTGGGGTACAGGATAATGACGCTGACACTTGGGGTACAGGATAATGACACTGACACTTGGGGTACAGGATAATGACGCTGACACTTGGGGTACAGGATAATGACACTGACACTCGGGGTACAGGATAATGACACAGACGCTTGGGGTACAGGATAATAACACTGACACTTGGAGTACAGGATGATGACGCTGACACTCGGGGTACAGGATAATGACACTGACACTCGGGGTACAGGATAATGACACTGACACTTGGGGTACAGGATAATGACACTGACACTCGGGGTACAGGATAATGACACTGACACTTGGGGTACAGGATAATGACATTGACACTCGGGGTACAGGATAATGACACTGACACTTGGGGTACAGGATAATGTCACTGACACTCAGGGTACAGGATAATGACACTGACACTTGGGGTACAGGATAATGACACTGACACTTGGGGTACAGGATAATGACACTGGGGGTACAGAATAATGACACTGACACTTGGGGTACAGGATAATGACACTGACACTCGGGGTACAGGATAATGACACTGACACTCAGGGTACAGGATAATGACACTGACACTTGGGGTACAGGATAATGACACTGACACTTGGGGTACAGGATAATGACGCTGACACTTGGGGTACAGGATAATGACACTGACACTTGGGGTACAGGATAATGACACTGACACTCGGGGTACAGGATAATGACACTGACACTCGGGGTACAGGATAATAACACTGACACTTGGGGTACAGGATAATGACACTGACACTTGGGGTACAGGATAATGACGCTGACACTTGGGGTACAGGATGATGACGCTGACACTCGGGGTACAGGATAATGACGCTGACACTCGGGGTACAGGATAATGACACTGACACTTGGGGTACAGGATAATGACATTGACACTCGGGGTACAGGATAATGACACTGACACTTGGGGTACAGGATAATGACATTGACACTCGGGGTACAGGATAATGACACTGACACTTGGGGTACAGGATAATGTCACTGACACTCGGGGTACAGGATAATGACACTGACACTCGGGGTACAGGATAATGACGCTGACACTCGGGGTACAGGATAATGACACTGACACTTGGGGTACAGGATAATGACACTGACACTTGGGGTACAGGATAATGATTCCACAGCTGATATTGGGAAAAGAAAGATCGGGCACGATGGATTTGAAAATGCCGATTCCTTCTGGGAAATAAGCCTTGTAGCCTTGTTTGACAGCAGCTTACTTCCCTCTCCCCATTCTCAACACTTGCATACTCGGCTGAACCAAGTGCATGATGGATTTAGAAGGAATAGCAGACGGCAAAACACGATGGCAGCCATTACAGGTGTATGGTGACCTTTAGGCTTGTTATGTTAAGGTTCACCCCAGATCATTTCATAGGGGTGCCCTCACATGGTGCCCTAATTGCTGGGCTCCACCTGTACCTCGTACATACCCGCAGAGGGAAGTGGGCAGTACCTGCGGCCAGACCACGCCCCTCTGTCTACGTGCAGACCCCTTGTAGTATTTTTTGACTTGACCTGAAGAAGAAGCTGCCGTCCAGAAACGCGTTGCGATACCTAGACCAATAAAATGTATCCAAGCCGAGAGGATTGTCCTGTCTTTCGCCTTCACTTCTCTATTACAGAGGTCGCCACTAACCGTGGACAGGACGGTATCTGACCGATGGGTCATATAATACGCCTTGCAAGTTGTAAGTCCTATCCGTGCGTCATCCTTTCATTTTCTCTTTCCTTTGTGCTCAACCCACAGGCGATTTTGTGACAATGTTGAAGAATGTTCTAGACTTTCGATACAATAAATAACTGTTTCCTATAAAGGTGCCACTTCTGGCCCCAAATTGCGTCGGCCCCCAACCCGAAGAGACTTTGCTTTCCTCCAGTCTTGAGAAATGTCACCTGCCTTGGGGACAGTCTCCATGGAAAGAGGCTCACCGTGGATCGCTTCCCCTCATGCATAGTACAGTGAATGCAATATGTCTCCCACCACAAGACAACTGGCATCAAAGCTGCTCTCGCTCAAAGATCTTATTACCGCCTCACCCCATTATGTCCGGGCCGCCATGAGATCCAGTCTGGGGATTTCTAAGTCTCAGAATTAAATTTTGCGGCTGACAACAAGAAATGAATGGCGGCGCTGGCGCTCCCCGGCTCTCCTGACACGTCCCCATCCATCATTCTGCCAATGGATTGTGAACAATAAATGTTTAATGATTCCATGGTCTGGGTTTTTACTGGTTCCATTTCAGGCTGACAGCAACCTGCAATCCCCGCAGAGCGGACCGGGCAGAATCCGCATTCATAGTATTCAGACGACTTAAGCAATGGATTTACCGGGAAGATTTACATCTCACACTTAATTGACATGAGAAGAACTGACAAAGGAGGAAAGAAACACATCAGAAGAGACAATCCAGCCACCGAGCGGCAGATCATCAGTCATTTACTGCCCATCATATACACTGATAGAGAAAAAAATACCGCACCCCGACAAAAATGTCAGAGTGCTGCAAAATTCAGCATGCCGTTATGTCTCTGGCAGATATGTGAATGATTATAGGTGCGGTCCTGCCACAAGAGGGTGTAAAAGTGCTTCCCCCACCCTATAAAGGGCTCTCAGAGGCTACTTTTGGGTAGTGTACCCAGTGGCGTACATAGAGAAGTAAGGGTCCAATAGCAAGGATCAAACCAGGCCCCCACGCAGGACAGAAGGGTTTCCACCTAAACCCCTTTCAATGACCCTTCGGCCATTTTTCCACTGCTTCATTTTCTAAAACTTGTTCCTTTAGAGCAGGGATGCTCAACCTGCGGCCCTCCAGCTGTTGTAAAACTACGACTCCCACAATGCCCTGCTGTAGGTTGATAGCTGTAGGCTGTCCGAGAATGCTGGGAGTTGTAGTCTTGAAACAGCTGGAGGGCCGCAGTTTGAGCATGCCTGCTTTAGAGGGTAGAGTCCTGACCGAGTTTTCACCAGTAGAAGAGGGGATAACCCCAACTAAGACTGGGCCCCCTCCTGCCCTGGGCCCCATAGCAGTCGCATGGTCTGCCGCTATGGTAGTCACGTCCCTGAGTTTACCTCTTGGTGAACGATCACTGACAGCGAGACATGTCTGTACGACGCACATGAAGACATTTTGCCCAGTTGTCAGGCTCTGAGAGGGAACGCATCATGGATGGTCATTTGGCCAAACTGCCTGCCATCTGTTAGAAGATGTTGGGAGCAGTGGTTACGTGAGGGCACACACGGTGATCTCATCTTGTATCCAGGCTAGAGGCCGTATCTCATCTTGTATCCAGGCTAGAGGCCGTAACTCATCTTATATACAGGCTAGAGGCCGTATCTCATCTTTTATCCAGGCTAGAGGCCATATCTCATCTTGTATTCAGGCTAGAGGCCGTATCTAATCTTGTATCCAGGCTAGAGGCCGTATCTAATCTTGTATCCAGGCTAGAGGCTGTATCTAATCTTGTATCCAGGCTAGAGGCTGTATCTCATCTTCTATCCAGGCTAGAGTCCGTATCTCATCTTGTATCCAGGCTAGAGGCCGTATCTCATTTTGTATCCAGGCTAGAGGCTGTATCTCATCTTGTATCCAGGCTAGAGGCTGTACCTCATCTTGTATCCAGGCTAGAGGCCGTATCTTATCTTGTATCCAGGCTAGAGGCCGTATCTCATCTTGTATCCAGGCTAGAGGCCGTATCTCATTTTGTATCCAGGCTAGAGGCCGTATCTCATCTTGTATCCAGGCTAGAGGCCGTATCTCATCTTGTATCAAGGCTAGAGGCTGTATCTTATCTTGTATCCAGGCTAGAGGCCGCATCTCATCTTGTATCCAGGCTAGAGACCGTATCTCATCTTGTATCCAGGCTAGAGGCCGTATCTCATCTTGTATCCAGGCTAGAGGCTGTATCTCATCTTGTATCCAGGCTAGAGGCCGTATCTCATCTGGTATCTAGGCTAGAGGCTGTCTCTCATCTTGTATCCAGGCTAGAGGCCGTATCTCATCTTGTATGCAGGCTAGAGGCCGTATCTCATCTTGTATCCAGGCTAGAGCCGTATCTCATCTTGTATCCAGGCTAGAGGCAGTATCTCATCTTGTATCCAGGCTAGAGCCGTATCTCATCTTGTATCCAGGCTAGAGGCCGTATCTCATCTTGTATCCAGGCTAGAGGCCGTATCTCATCTTGTATCCAGGCTAGAGGCCGTATCTCATCTTGTATCCAGGCTAGAGGCCGTATCTCATCTTGTATCCAGGCTAGAGGCCGTATCTAATCTTGTATCCAGGCTAGAGGCCGTATCTCATCTTGTATCCAGGCTAGAGGCCGTATCTCATCTTGTATCCAGGCTAGAGGCCGTATCTCATCTTGTATCCAGGCTAGAGGCCGTATCTCATCTTGTATCCAGGCTAGAGGCCGTATCTCATCTTATATCCAGGCTAGAGGCTGTATCTCATCTTGTATCTAGGCTAGAGGCTGTATCTCATCTTGTATCCAGGCTAGAGGCTGTATCTCATCTTGTATCCAGGCTAGAGGCCGTATCTCATTTTGTATCCAGGCTAGAGGCCGTATCTCATCTTGTATCCAGGCTAGAGGCCGTATCTCATCTTGTATCCAGGCTAGAGGCTGTATCTTATCTTGTATCCAGACTAGAGGCCGTATCTCATCTTGTATCCAGGCTAGAGGCCGTATCTCATCTTGTATCCAGGCTAGAGGCCGTATCTCATCTTGTATCCAGGCTAAAGGCTGTATCTCATCTAGTATCCAGGCTAGAGGCTGTATCTAATCTTGTATCCAGGCTAGAGGCCATATCTCATCTTGTATCCAGGCTAGAGGCCGTATCTCATCTGGTATCCAGGCTAGAGGCCGTATCTCATCTAGTATCCAGGCTAAAGGCTGTATCTAATCTTGTATCCAGGCTAGAGGCCATATCTCATCTTGTATCCAGGCTAGAGGCCGTATCTCATATTCTATTCAGTCTAGAGGCTGAATCTCATCTTGTATCCAGGCTAGAGGCTGTATCTCATCTTGTATCCAGGCTAGAGGCCGTATCTCATCTGGTATCCAGGCTAGAGGCCGTATCTCATCTGGTATCCAGGCTAGAGGCCGGGCAGCCTCCATTCACCAGCGCTACTTTTGAGGCCGCTGACATTTCCATTGACGGGGCAGATGAGGGAGGACGTGATGTGGGGCTCCTCCTGCAGATATAGAACGTTCTGACCCGCAGACGGTGGAGGAAAAGCCTTCTTCATACGAGACAGATTGGAGCGGAGACCTCAGTGCGAGGCTCGTGTAACGTTCTTATCCAGTGCATTGAGGTCAGGATGGAAAAGCTGAAGGGATATTGGAGGCGCATCTCCTGCTTCATCAGATCCCGGCAGGATTTATCTTTCGCAGACTATTCACCGTGTAGACGGGCCGGGGACTGCATGCTTTGGGCTCATGCACACAAACGTGTCCGTTCTGTTTTTTTCTTGCTGCCCGTATTTAGAACCATTCATTTCAATAAAAACCAGAAATGAATCAGCGTGCATTCCATTTCCGTATATCCGTGAGTCCGTTCCGCAAAAAAATAGAACATGTCCTATTCTTTTGCAGACAAGGATAAGTAGAGTTACAATGGATCCGCAAAAAAAACTGATGTAATAAGGATGTCATCCGTGTGTTTTCCGGACTGCAAAATACATACAATCGTGTGCATGAGCCCTTTCTGTAATATAACTGGATCCCATAGAGAACACTTCTCTGCTGAAATCCTCTGTGCTGCTGGGAGGACCCTGCTCCTTCCACTATGTAACTGTCCGTCTGAGACCTCCCACAAGATCATCACACTCCTCTCCTAAAATCCTCTGTGCTGCTGGGACACTGCTCCTCCCACTATGTAACTCTCACCCTGTGACCTCCATAAGATCAGCGCACTCCTCTTCTGAAATCCTCTGTGCTGCTGGGAGGACCCTGCTCCTTCCACTATGTAACTCTCAGCCTGTGACCTCCACAAGATCAGCACACTCCTCTCCTGAAATCCTCTGTGCTGCTGAGGACCCTGCTCCTTCCACTATGTAACTCTCAGCCTGTGACCTCCCCTAGATCAGCACACTCCTCTCCTGAAATCCTCTGTGCTGCTGGAGACCCTGCTGCGTCCACTATGTAACGTTTACTCTGTCCCCATGCCAGAGTAATATATACATTGTATTATATACATATTGTAATATATACATTGTATTAGGGCTCATGCACATAAACATATTTTTGGTCCGTATCCGATCCGCATTCTTCGCGGGTCGGATGTGGACCTATTCAATTCAATGGGGCCGCAAAAGATGCGGACACTCCGCGTGCTGTCCCCATCCGTTGCTCTGTTCTGTGACATCCACAAAAATATACAACACGTCCTATTATTATCGCCATTACGGACAGGATAGGACTTTTTTATTATGTCCTGGACATTCCGTTCCGCAAAATGCAGGACCCCTCCTCCTCGAAAGGATATAATGTTCCCCCAGGTTTCTCGCGCACAGAAACAACACATTTCCAAATCTAAAGCGCAGAGTACGTGCAAATATGAGAAGGTGAAACCCTGCGCAGGCGCGTCTAGCGGAGGGTCATTACTGCGTGAAGACGAGGGACACTGAGTGCGACCGCCGCTGTCTAGCAGGAGAAATCAATGATTTCATTATTTTCCAAATTAATGTCAATTAAAGACTAAGCACAGGAGACGGTGGCTGCGCCCGCCGCGGCGGGGGAAATCTTCGTGATGAATAATTTATCTGCATGCTTCCTGTGAAGAATCCACTGAAGTGTACTTAGTCGGATGTATGTGACCGTCATCTCGTCTCCATTAAATAAACGGATTTAATGGACGCCGATCCAGTGTATGAAGGCTGTCCCTCTCAGTAATCCATATCTGCTACGACCAGGGACTCCAGGTGAACTACATTATCTATTGGAGTCTGTGGTAGTCTGAAATCTAAAGTCTCAAACTGCTGTGTTGTCTCTGCTCCATGCTTTATCCTGCAGCTCTGCTCATTCATAACACATCTATACCTATTGGGGCACTAGAGTGGCTTTTTATGCCGGTTTTAGTTTCCCCCCTCTGCGTCTAATTTATGACGTGGCCTCTGTGGCAGTCCGTGTGTTTGGCGTTGGCGCAGTTTTTAGCTAACATTTGTGCCTGTTTCCAGGAGTCCCAGCACCGACACGGCCCCTGACACGCCCCCACCCCTGTCACGCCCAACAAGGCGCAAAACCGGCCATGCGCCAAAATTATGTCAGCCAGCAAAGGGGACTGGCAACGCTTTTTACATCTAAAAGTGTATGAAGACCATTAGTAAATGTGCCCCATTGACTCCGGGTGAGCTGCATCATCTGTTGGAGTCTAAGGTAGTCTGAAATCTACCTTCCTACTGTTTAAAGTCTCAGACTGCTGTGTTGTCTCTTCTCCATGCTTTATACTGCAGTTCTGCTCATTTAAAACACATATCTGTGATAAGTGATCCAGGTTAGCTGCATCATATTTGGAATTTGAAATCTACCTTTTTTTCTCAGTAAAGTCTCCTCCATGCTTTACACTGCCAAACTGCACATTTAAAACGCATCTATAATTAATGATTCCAAATTGATGCATCATCTAGAGGAGTCTGTGGGAGTCTGAAATCTACTTTCTTTATCATTAAAGTCTCGGGAAGCTGCAGTCTCTCTCTGCCATGATTTACACTGCAGCTCTGCTCCTTTATAACACACCTATGACTCAAGCAACATCACAAATGCACCAGACTTGCATAATTTTTAAACACTTTTCCCCTCACTCACTAAATTTGAGCGAGATCGCCCGGTAGATGCAGCTTAAAGGGGTCCCCTAACTTCAGTAAGTGGCATTTATCATGTAGAGAAGGCGCTTACTAATGTATTGTGATTCTCCACGTTGCCTCCTTTCCTGGCCGGATTCATTTTTCCATCACATTATACTCTGCTCGTTTCCATGGTTACGACCACCCTGCAATCCATCAGTGGTGGTCGTGCTTGCACATACTAGCCTATGTGTGCTCCCATGGTCCACCAAAGAGGCTGACGCTTTTTCCTACAGTGTGCAAGCACGACCAAATTGCGGAACTAAACGCGGAGCAGCTTCCGTGTTTTGCGGATCCGCGGTTTGCAGACCGCAAAACACCAACGGTCGTGTGCATGTAGCCTAAGGAGGAGGTATGGTGTCCTCTTGCTTTGGGAGCTGTTCATCTATCCCCTTGCCACCAGGAGGCGCTAAGATAAGGATAGTGATTTATATGGAGATCTCTTTATTACACTCATTAATCCCTAGTCCTGTCAATAGACCATGACGGCTGAATTCACTTTAAAAAAAAAAAAAAAAGACTAAAAATCCTCAATTTTTTTTTTTGTTACCCCAGGAGATGATATCGGGCGCCGAGCTGTTCCCTATGATTTACACGGACTTTTTTCTTCTCTTTGATCTTCTCCTCTTCAGCTGGATGTGCTGACATTTCCTTTCCTCTTCCCAAGGTTTTGCTTATGTGTCAGAATGCAGATTTCACTCCCTTGTGCCAGAAAGAAAGTTTAGAAGTCGGCTGGTACTCTGCGGGCGCGCGCTCTCACTTTATTTCATGGGTTTTGTAATGACAATGATTCTAGAAAACCTGGGAAATGTCTTATCTGTGGAGACCTCTTCTCTCTTGGGTGCCGCTTAAAGATCCAAAATCTGTGAAGAAAAATTAGCAAAGAATCAGGAGAAATAATAAGAAACGATGAGAAGAGCTCTGAACCATTTAAAGGGGAACTCCTTACTACGTTATTACTGGAAATTCACTTCCTCTGATTAAAAATCATATCTTCAAGATCAGATATTTTCCTTTTGTCCGTGGTAGAAAAACTTACAAACGTTCCGTATTCAGTTCATTGATGATGTATGAAGTCACAGAGTAGTCACTGAAGGTCCTGGCAGACAGCCGAAGCTACTGTTTCTATAGTTACTTATTTATTTATTTATTTATTTATTACATTGTTGCAAAAGTAACTTTTTTTCCTTTCTTTATTTTCCCGTAATTGGGAAACTGAATACACACTTTAAGGCCTCTTGCACACGGGCGTCATGTTTGACGCCCGGATAAGAGGCGGGTGCGTTGCGGGAATCGCCACGATTTTTCCGCGCGTGTGCTAACGTTTGTAGTGCGTTTAGCACGCGCGTGAAAAAATACGCATGCTTGGTACCCAGACCCGAAGTCAGAATTCATTACTGAAGTCCGGTTTCGGGATAAGTATTCTGTATGTGTAATTATTTTCCTTTATAACATAGTTATAAGGGGAAATAATCGCATTCTAATTACAGAATGCAATGTTCCCCGGGCTATAGAGGGTTAAAAATAATAAAGAGTTAACTTACCTTCTCCCATTGTACGCGCAGAGCCCCAGAACGTCTTCTCTCTTGATGATTGTTTGCTTCAGGACCTGTGGTGACATCACAGGGTCACATGCTCCACTCAAATGCTTCTATGATTGGACCATGTGACCCTGTGACGTCACCACAGGTCCTGAAGCAAACAATCATCAGAGAGAAGACGTTCTGGGGCTCTGCACGTACAATGGGAGAAGGTAGTTAACTCTTTATTATTTTTAACCCTCTATAGCCCGGGAACATTGCATTCTGTAATTAGAATGAGATTATTTTCCTTATAACTATGTTATAAAGGAAATAATAACGATCGGGTCCCCATCCCGATCGTATCCTAGCAACCATGCGGGAAAATCGCAACGCATCCGCACATGATTGCGGATGATTGCGATTTTCCCGCATCCCCATTCACTTCTATGGGGCCTGCGTTGCGTGAAAATCGCAGAATATAGAACATGCTGCGATTTTCACGCAACGCAAAAGTGATGCGTGAAAATCACCGCTCATGTGCACAGCACCATAGAAGTGAATGGGTCCGGATTCAGTGCGGGTGCAATGCGTCCTCCTCACGCATTGCACCCGCGCGGAAAACTCGCCCGTGTGAAAGGGGCCTAAGGGTACTTTCACACTTACGTTTTGGATTCCGTTTGCTAGATCCGTTTCAAGGCTCTCACAAATGGTCCAAAACGGATCAGTTAAGCCCCAATCCATTCTGAATGGATAAGGATCCGTTCAGAATGCATCAGTTCGGCTCCGTTCCGCTTCTATTCTGTTTTGGAGGCGGACACCAAAACGCAGCTTGCTGTATTTTGGTGTCCGTCTGAAGAGGCGGAGCCTAACGGATCCGTTTTTAATTACAATGTAAGTCAATGGGGATGGATCCGTTTTCAATGACACAATATGGCGCATTTGAAAACGGATCCGTTCCCCATTGACTTTCAATGTAATTCAAAACGGATCCGTTTTGGACTTTGTCATTTTTCTTTTAACTAATGCAAACGGATCCGTTCTAAACAGATACAAACGTTTGCATTTATAGGTGCGGATCCGTCTGTGCAAATAAACAGACGGATCCGCACCAACGCAAGTGTGAAAGTATCCTAAAATCAATGGATATTTGAGCATGGAGACTAGGGATGAGCGACTCGATTTCGGATGAAACATCCGGAGTTGATTTGCATAAAACTTCATTCCAATACTGTACGGAGCGAGCGCTCCGTACAGTATTAGGATGTATTGGCTCCGATGAGCTGAAGCGAGACTTCGCGTAATAACTTTAGAAATTGATTTATACTGTTAAACCATTTCCCGAACTCGGGTTCGGTTCCAAGGTACCACTTGG
This sequence comes from Bufotes viridis, assembly GCA_033119425.1. NCBI lineage: Eukaryota > Metazoa > Chordata > Amphibia > Anura > Bufonidae > Bufotes > Bufotes viridis. The sequence continues at coordinate 8,492,461 of CM065596.1, forward strand.
AACCGAACCCGAGGGGAATCACTGGGGGTCATTTACAGAACGTGCGGAAACTGAGCCCGGAAACAGGTGTAAAAGAAGAGCGAGAACTACTCCAGCTAGAGGCTGAAGTCGTTTTTACTCCAGACGCATGTCTCGTCATAAATCAGGCAAATCGCCCGGCAGTGCAGGGGAAACAAAAAAGGTGTTAGAAAAGCCTGTGCTTGTAAATGCCACCACTGACGCGTGAACTCAGCCTTAGGGCTCATGCACATGACCGTGGTCATATTGCGGCCCACATACGGCAGGTCCGCAATACACGGGCACCAGCCATGTTCATCATGGATCATGGACCCATGGGTCAGCGATCCGGGAGATGCGGTGCGGAAGTACGGAGCAGAACCCCACGGAAGCACTACAGAGTGCTTCCGTGGTGTTTCCGGCCGTGCCTCCGCACCGCAAAAAAGTACTGCATGCACTACTTTTTTGCGGAACGGACGGATCACGGACTCATTCAAGTTGAATGGGTCTGGATCCGTCTGCGGGCAGCCGCACGGATGTTGCCCGTGCATTGGGGACCGCAATTGCAGCCGGCACACATTTGCGTGCATGAGCCCTTACAAACACAATTGTGCAGCCGATTAACTAAATTAATTAGAAAACCCCACCTAGGGGACAGGTAGGCGGCCGCTAAAAACCTGACCTTGCAGCTTTTACCTGTTGCCGTCCATGCACCTGTTTCCAGCTAAACAAAATCTGGAGAAGTTTATGGCCCCTGGATATAAACCAGAAGGTTCAGACTCACAGCAAGCGGAGATATTGCAAAAGTAAGGAATTGAAACCCAAGATGGGATTTTTGTGAGTTTTGCTTGAGTCTGCATTACAGGAGTTTGCACCGCATTTATAAAATGTTGCAGGTTATGTGATAGACTTGGTGCTTCTAGGAGGCCTCTTTCGCGCGATACGGATTGCATCAGGGTGCGTTCAGTGAAACTTGCACCATTTTGCAAGCAAGTTTTGTCTGCAATTGCGTTCAGTGTTTCGTTTTTTTCCGCTCGGTGCAATCAGTTTTGAGGCGTTTTTAACGCGCATGGAAAAAAAAACGGAAGGTTTACAAACATCTCTGAGCAACCATCAGGTTACATCCGGATAAGATGTATTTTTCACTGAAGCCCCATTCACTTCTATGGGGCCAGGGCTCCGTTAAAAACGTAGAATATAGAACAGGCCGCGATTCTCACACAATGCAGAAATGATGCGTGAAAAACAACGCTCATGTGCACAGACCCATTGATATGAATGGGTCAGGATTAGTGTTGAGCGAACTTGTGTTTCAGGTTCGGTGCACGAGGTTCGGCTTCAGGTTATGTAAGAATTCCGTTATGTATTCGGCTACCACGCACCATAACTTATGGTCCATCGTTGCGGAATCCATAACCGAATTCTTAGATAAAGCGAACCTTGTACGCCGAACTTGAAACACAAGTTTGCTCAACACTAGTCGGGATTCAGTGCGGCTGCTGTGCGTTCACTTCACACATTGTACCCGCACTAAAGGGGCCTGAAGACGACACTTTTACTAGAAATGTTACCCAGTCGTTCCCACCTCCCACTAGAGGAGACTGACTGATGCCATTTTTCTAACTTTTTGATGAATTGCATTCGGTAGCGATTTGCCTAGCAAACTGCGCCCGAGTCCTCACCCACCCTTCAAAGTCACCCACAAACAGGTAGATTTATCGGTATAAAGTAGAACGGGCTTAGGGTACCTTCACACTAGCGTTAAAGTTTTCCGGTTTCGAGATCCGTCATAGGGGCTCAATACCAGAAAAAAAGGCTTCAGTTTTGTCCCCATTCATTGTCAATGGGGACAAAACTGAACAAAACGGAGTCACCAAAATGCGTTCTTTTCCATTTAGTTGCATTCCCAGACCAGAGAGCAAACCGCAACAAGCTGCAGTTTTCTTTCTGTCATGGGATGCGGAGCAAGACCAGCATAACCCCCAATGCAAGTCAATGGGATCGGATCCATTTTTTCTGACACAATAGAAAGCGGATCCGTCCCCCATTGATTTAATGGAGTTCATGACGGATCCGTCTTGGCTATGTTAAAGATAATACAACCGGATGCATTCATAACGGATGCAGGCGGTTGTATTATCAGTAACGGAAGCGTTTTTGCTGAAAACTGCTGGTGTGAACGTAGCCTTAGCTGCCCACAGCAACCAGTCAGATCTCACTTTTTATTTCTCAGAAAACCTTTGAAAAATTAAAAAAGGAATCTGATTGGTTGCTGCAACTAAGCCAGTTTTTTTTTCCACCAGTCTTGTTAAATCTCCCCCAAAATGTCTTTAAAAAGTAGCAGAAGCTTAGGGGGTCATTTAGACCAGTAATCGAGCGCTTGGAGTGTATTCTACTCCTCTTCCTGAGTGGAGTAGCCTGGAAATGGAGTACATGTTTGTGAATGTCCTGAATGTCCTGGCTATAAATTCGCTGGTTTTCGAATATTTTTTTTTTTTGTTTTTTTTTAGTTAGATTTTTTTTTTTCCCACTTCCCATAAGTAGTTCTTACCTGTCCTGAGGATTCCTGGCTTCCTGGCTGCTCCAGTCAGTGCCTGTTGCCGCTTCTGCCGACTTCCGTGCTCATGGAGCGTCCCCATCACCATGGGAACATCTCCATATACTAAAATGTACTGTCGGATTTGAGAATTACGTTGAAATCGCGATGCGATTAATTCAAGTTATATTAATCGCATTGCGATTTCAACTTAGCACTGCTGCTATATTCCATATTTGTTAACTTCGTTAATTCTAGCAAGCTGACCCATTATAAACCCAGCTCGAAGTTGTAATCGCAATGCGATTAATGTAACTTGGAGTAACCGCATTGCGATTTTAACAGACATGGTTTACTATGGTTGCTAAAACGAAGATGGAGAATACTTCGTTATGTTCGTTTTGAGGAATATGACAAATACATTCGTCATATTCGCTAATTCTACCAAGCCAACCATAGTAAACCAGGTCTAAGTAGAAATTGCAATGCGATTAATTCAAGTTATATTAATCACATTGCGATTTCAACGTAATTCTAAAATCCGACAGTACATTCTAGTATGGAGACGTTCTTGGCTTGGTAGAATTAGCGAATATGACGAATGTATTCGTCATATTCCTCAAAACGAAGATAACGCAGTATTCTCCATCTTTGTTTTAGCTACCTATTCGTCAACTTCGCTAATTCTAGAAATCAAATATGAAGGTTGACTATAGAGACAGCTGTATTTAATTCGCTATGCGATTATATAATTATATATATTTTTTTAATAAATAGAATAATTATAATAATTATCAAGTAATATAATTATTCTATTAAAAAAAGCAAAGTAATATAATCGCATAGTGAATTAAACACAGCTTCTCTATAGTCAACCCTCCTATTTGATTGCTAGAATTAGCGAAGTTGACGAATAGGTAGCTAAAACGAAGATGGAGAATACTTCGTTATCTTCGTTTTGAGGAATAGACGAATACATTCGTCATATCCGTCATCTTCGCTATAATTCTAGATATGAAACCAATAGGAAAGTAGCCTAAGTTAAAATCGCAATACGCGATTATTTAAATCGCATATTAATCGCGATAACTAGAATAATGACGAATATTCGATTTCGACGAATATGAAACGAATATTCTTTTGAATATTCGCAAATTTCGTCGAAATCGAATATGGCACCTGCCGCTCATCACTAGATGTCACTAAATTGTAACAATCTCGCATCCAAAGAATAAAAATCTGTCCCCATTAAGTATCACTGAGACAGTTGCAGGGGGCTGATTACAAATACAAGCTCTGATACATTGTAGCAAACCTTGCCTTGTGTGAGTTTGATTCAATTTTTTGAATGTAGGTAAAGATGTTACCATTCATTGCTAGCAAGTAAAGATTTTGAAAAAGGGATTGAAACACAAAGTACTATATAGTTAAGTTGCAGAACGCTTCATTACGCAATGATTAAGCCTTGAGACCCCAATAAGAACCACTCGGGGGCTTCTGTTCCCCTATGTCTTCTGACTTGGTGTATCAGCAGAATACCCAGTAAGAACAGGCCTGACAGTCGGGTCTGGGGACATGGAGCGCACTTACCTGTAGCATCGTCTTACCTGGTGACAGCCGGTCCTGGCCTTCAGCCCTAATGATCAGTTCTTGTCCTCGTGGATGGTGGACATCAGATGCTGTCAGTGTGAGAAGATTAGAAGGTTCCTGGAAGTAAAGATTGGACAATGTGACGGCTGCTGCTCCTGAAGTCTCAGAACATCAGATCAATATATTCTTACTTGTGCACTACATGGAAAATGTATTTGGGCATTCTGTGGGCTCTTGCTTGTGCACTATAGTATGTGAAGCTCTCATTTGGGCACTGCATGGTTAATTGCTGGGGAACTATACATATATTTTGGGTACCATATGGGGCTTTTGTTTCAAATATAGTTTTGAGTACCTGGAGTACTGTTTGTATAGTATACGTACCGGTAAGTGGCATATGGATTGGGCACTGCCTGGCTGGTATTTGGGCGGTACAGAGGGTATTGCTCGAGGATTACAAGTATGATATGGAACCATTACATGAGTGCTATGCTGGACTGGCATTTGGGTACTTCTAATAGGACGCGTTCCTTCCTGACAATCGCCTGCTCATCAGTGAAGGAGACCTCTGCTATTACACGCAGCGATCTCCTCCATAGTATAGGGAGCAGCGATCTCCTCCATAGTATAGGGAGCAGTGATCTCCTCCATAGTATAGGGAGCAGTGATCTCCTCCATAGTATAGGGAGCAGTGATCTCCTCCATAGTATAGGGAGCAGTGATCTCCTCCATAGTATAGGGAGCAGTGATCTCCTCCATAGTATAGGGAGCAGTGATCTCCTCCATAGTATAGGGAGCAGTGATCTCCTCCATAGTATAGGGAGCAGTGATCTCTATTCCCATACAGAATCATTAGTTTTTAGTATGAATAAAAAATGTGACTGCCTGATGAAGATGAACTACTGTTTGAGTATTATATGGAACTGGGCACTGAGGGCATTAATAGGTCACTTGTTTTTGGGTACTATATGGCGCTATTTTGGCACTCTATAGCACTATTAGGGCTCATGCACGCGACCGTGTGCTGCCTGGGCCTGTGCTGTAGACCACAAATTGCAGTCCGCAATGCACAGGCGCCCGCATGCTGATCGCAGACCCATTCACTTGAGTGCGGTCCGCGGTCCACATCTGACGGTAGCCCGAAACCAGTAGACGAGGATTTGTCAAACTGGATGTTTAACTTTTAATCGCTGAAATGAAGTACCACGGCACCGTCTGCGAATTGAAATGGATTTTTTTTTTTTTATCGCAAAAAAGTAGTGCATGCACTAGCAGTGCGGAGGCACGGACAGAAAACCCATGGAAGCACTCCGTAGTGCTTCCGTGGTCTTCCGATCTGTGACTCCGTTCTGCACCACACCGCACCTTCTGGATTGCGGACCCATTCAAGTGAATGAGTCCGCATCCGTCATGCGGGGTGCACACGGCCAGTGCCCGTGTATTGCGGATATGCTGTATGCGGGCCGCAATACGGCAACGGCCGTGTGCATGAGCCCTTAATGGGCACAAAACCAAAATGCATTTCGTTCCGTTTGGTTGCGTCCTCATCGCGGACAAAAAAACGCTGCAAGCATTGTTTTTCTGTCCGCGATGTGGTGCGGAGCAAGACGGATCCGTCCTGACACACAATGTAAGTCAATAGGGACGGATCCGTTTTCTCTGACACAATAGAAAACGGATCCGTCACGGCTAAAGAAGACATAATACTAACGGATTGGTTCATGATGCAGATGGTTCTATTATTGTAACGGAAGTGTTTTTACAGCTCCATGACGGATCCGCAAAAAACACTAATGTGAAAGTAGCCTTAGCCAGCCCTGATGCAAAAGATTTCTCCGACCCTGAAACGGTTGCCGTCGATGTTTCCATGGCAACACTCTCCGAACAAACTTTGTAACAAAAACGTTGCTTACTTTATAAATGCTTTTTTTTCCGTTTTTTTTTTTTCAGCCTGCGTTGAAGTTATTTTATTTCAGAGTTTTTTTTCCCCCTTGGTAATTTCCAATAAATAATGTATGCATGGCGCAGGGCGGAGGAGTCGGTGGCGTGAGGCTGGCTTAGGCTGCGTGCAGGCATTTCATCTCCCTGCAAAGACATAATATGCGCAGAACAAACAGCAGAAGAAACTGCCTGAAAGCAGAGACGTAACCAGGCGAAGGAATAAAGCGAGTGCTCGCGGTTTATTAATCTTTGATCGCCTGCAGGTTTTCAGCTCTTTCAAGGAAAAGGCTTTAAAAAAATATCTGTAAGCTGAATAGAAAAAAACGCGCGTCTAAAACGCCGCCCGTAACTCAGTTATACCAACTGTAAAGGGAACCCGCTAGAGGGGCCTGAAGAAAGCCCGCTCCAGGGAAAGACGAATGTTTTGTTACTTTTTGCTAAATTCACAGTTTTATTTTCTTTGCTGTTTTAAGGAATGTATACACTTTGGCAAGTCGCCACACGTCCGTGACAAGATGCTCAGGGGTTCATCCTTGAGGGATCCATTTTCGGTCCGTGCATCAGTGTTTTGCCCTCCATGTCTCATCCGTTTTCCATGAATTCCAGAACATCTACCACCAATGGTCCGTAAAAACCATGAATAAAACACGGATGACGTCTGTGTTGTGCCTGTGGTTTTCACAGATCCATAGACTATGATGCACATGAAGGATCACAAACAAAATAGGGCGCGCTTCCGTGGAACACCACTGACGTGTGAACACACAGTCAATGGGTACATGAGTGATCCGTGATGAACATGGCGCACGTCCGTGATTCATTCACATGGGAAAGGGGCCTAAGAAATGAAACAACTTTGCAAATAGCCTGGAATAAAAACCGTATACAGCTCCTATGCAGAGCTATGTGTCAGCACGGACACAGATAACTAAACCTGTGCTCATGTTTTAGGCTGACCATACGCTTTAAATAGCAGTCTTCGACCAACGGCTCTTCCTTCCCTGGCAAGTGTGCATCTGTGATCAATAGGCACAGGGGAGTACGCCGCCGCAGACTCCTATGGTAGAGGGTTATCTCTCTTGATAATAAAAAAGATTAGGCTGTTGAATCTCATCATGCCTGATCATGTCTTCATCATGCTACTAATTTCCAAAAATAACACCACCCCTGTCGCTGTGGTTGTGTCTGGTATCGCAGAAGTGAATAAAGCTGAGCCCAGATTTGCTAATCCTAGATAAGCTTATCCGGATGCGGTGCCCATGGATGGCTCAAATCCTCCAGAACAGTGGCATCTTCTATAGAGCGTCTCTCCTTTCTGGCTTGGGCCCCGAGATGGGGATCCTAATCTATGACGTTATGCCTGATCTTTCAGGTCACCCGCATACACATTGGAGGCCCCCGGTTTGGCAGGTTTGGCCAGCATGCATGTAATGCAGGGATACTACACCTGTGGCCCTCCAGCTGTTGTAAAACTACAACTCCCACCATGCCCTGCTGCAGGCTGATAGCTGTAGACTGTCTGGGAATGCTGGGAGTTGTAGTTTTGCAACAGCTGGGAGGCCGCAGGTTGAGCATGCCTGATGTAATGTATATGTATATCTAATGGCTGCAGTGGGTTTGGCTTCTGAAACCGCTTGCCAAGAGCTGATCTCACCAGACATGTAGTATGGCTTGGCCCCAGGAGCGTAGCTAACGGCTCATGGGCCCTGGTGCAAGAGTTAAGCTTGGGCCCCTCTTTCTTCAGTGCTTTGTGTGTTTTCTTATGTGGCACAAGGGTCTTTGGGCCCCCTCAGGCTCCGGGGCCTGGTAGCGACTGCTACCTCTGTCTGCAGCCCTTATAGCTACGCCCATGCTTGGCCCCCATTGATAGTGGCTCCAGAAGGCGACCCCCCCCCCCCCGCCCTTCCTCTGTTGGGTCTCTACTATAAGTGAGAAAATGACCTCTGACCCTTAGGACTCATGTACACGAACGTATTTTCTTTCTGTGTCCGTTCCGCTTTTTTTGGGCGGACTGTATGCGGACCCATTCATTTTAATGGGTCCGGGGAAAAAAACGGAAATTACTCTGTGTGCATTCCGTTTCCATAAGTCCGTTCTGCAAAAAAATAGAACATGTCCCATTATTGTCCGCATACGGGCAAGGATAGGACTGCTCTATCAGGGGCCAGCTGTTCCGTTCCACAAAATAGGGAATGCATACAGACGTCATCCGTATTTTCTGCTGATCCATTTTTTGCAGACCGCAAAATACATACGTTTGTGTGCATGAGCCCTTATACAGCTTCCGGACCCTAGCGGTGTAGCCTATACCATGCACATACTCCCCCTGAACCATGGCACTTGAAGATCTCGGATATTAATACTTCTTCATCCTCCAGATGCAAACATTTCGTTCTTTGAGAGAAGACAGATAAGCGCACACTGCACGGGGAGCATCCTTCATCAGCGCGTCGCGCAGCTCGCTCATTATCTGGAGATGCCGCTTTGGAGCGACAGTGAAATATATCATATTAATACCGACATAAAACCGCGGGAATGTAAAAACACAAATGAAAAGCGTCGGCGCAGAGAGAGGTGCACATCGTCCCGTAAAACCACTGAGTTATACTCCCCCAGTCCGGCCATTATACCATCATTGTGGTGATTATGGGGCGTGCAATACACATAGGGACAGTAGCAATAAACGGGGCGTGATAACTGCCCACGGCGCACGCTCTCGGTTGCCAGTGAATAATGATCTCATAAATGCTTCTAATAAAAGCCGCTTGCATGCATTTAGTCGTGTGGCTGCAGGAATCCATCTGGGGAGCCGGGCGCTTATGGGGCAGGGGGGATGGGCGCTCGTTAATTTATCTCTATTCATTAGTGCGGTCTACAGATGCAGCAGAGCCCAATAGGATCAGGTTCTGAATCATTGGTGTACACACAAGGATCTCTTCCCATGTTGCCTCACCTCCGGGGGCGCCAGAGAGCAGTGTTCGACTACCAGGAGGCAAAGGGTTCTCCGGGGTTAGATAATATGGCTATTTTTTCCCCAAAATAGCGCCACTCCTGTCGCTGTGGCTGTGTCTGGTATTGCAGCTCAGCTCCTTAGAAGTGAATAGAGCTGAGCCTAGATTGGCTAATCCTACGTAAACCCAAATTTTTGGTTTATGTTCAGAATAATGGCGCATATTAGACCCTACCTCTCTTCCCGAAAAGCCCCACCCCTTTCCACTAAGCCCCACCCCTAAGTTGTCGAGCATGTTGGAAAAAGTGTTGAAACCCTAGATGTGCCACATTGTGCCAACTTTTTAGACAGAATTTTTTTTTTCTTGGCACAGACACATCACTATTTTTGTCTAATCCTGGACAATCCCTTTAAAAAAGTATCGGGATAAGTTTTGCTCCATTCTAATATTCTTTGTTTTCATTAATAATTGCCATTTTCAAGACCTCCGCTTGCTGTCGGTGAGTAGTAACATCCTTCTTTCCTCCCTCCTGCAGCTGAACACTCTCTGATACAGAGTAACAAGATCATCGTCACAGCAGTTTCGTTACTTCTTATAGGAGACTGGGGGCGACTTCCCCTTTAAGGAATTATTACGTTTCCGGCTGATTCCAGCAAAGAGCACGTGTTCCCCGATGTCTGCACTGAAGTGGAACCCTGCATTAATAGCAGCCGGCTATACAGTGTACAAATTACACCCAGCCGTATCGCGGCATTAATAAGCCCGCTCTGTAATTCACTACAATCTGTGCCGCACGGAGATAATGGGATGAGCCAGGTCTATAATCACCGCCGCTCTCCAACACGGATGAGCCATTGCAAAAATTAGAGCCTTTGTCAAGAGATTGCGCTCAGTCATAGGTGTGCATAAAGGGAGTCCGGCAGGGAACAGGTTAACGAGCGGAGACTGGGCGTGACACCGAGATGAGCCCTGGACGGTAATTACCTGGAGGGGGGCTGCATCTGCTGCCATTCACATGAATGTCCTGTGCACTTAAAGGGGCATTCCCACCTCACGAAGTGATGCTATGCCTCCGGTTCATGATGGGTCGGGATTTGACCTCCGAGATTCCCACCGATCCTGGGACCGCAGCGAATGCTGTGCTGCGCAGAACACAGTGAAGGGGGCGCAGCACTAAATCAGCGCTGGGTCCCCTTAATTCTCAGAGTCAGTGGGGGTCCCCACAGATTATAAAGTAATGACATGTCCGTCCTAGCGATAATACAAGGATAGTGTCGCATCTTTTTTGTAAAACTGTTTTTACTGAGTTTCAGGCGAAAAAGGGAGGCTGTCAGCATGCTTAGCTGCTGACAGCATTACGTAGATGGATATACTTTCTGTGGAGCTTTTATCAGGAGTAGTGTAAATATAAAGTTTTATTCTGACAGGTTCGGCTCCTGCATGTGCACGGGACGGAGCTTCACTATGAAGTGATGTGTAGCAGTCCCTCTACTCTGTAGTTGCTGTAGAAGCCGAAGGCAGAGACCGCGTCACAGTGAAGCTCGGCCGCTGTGACGGGACCCGATGTCAGGGAAGGCAGCCGATGCCTTATGCGAGATCCTGTGAGATCCAGCCCCCTGTGTTACACAGTGTAATACACTTACAGCCAATGCATCACAATACAGAAGTAATGTAATGCATCGTAAAGGGGATCGGAGCCCCAAGAGTTGAAGTCCAAGAGTGGGACAAAAAAAAAAGTTTAAAAAAAAATTAAGTTAAAAAAAGGGTCCTTTTCCTAAAATAAAGTAATTTTTTTTTTGGAAAAAATAGGGAAAAAAAAGAGAAATAAAAATATTAGGTATTGCCGCATCTGTATCGACCGACTCTATAAAACTATCACATGACCTAATCCCTCAGGTCAACACTGTCAAAAAAATAAAATAAAAACTTTTTTTGTCACCTTACATGACTAAAAGTGCAACACCAAGCGATCAAAAAGGTGTATACCCCCCAAGATAGCACCAATCTAACCATCACCTCATCCCGCAAAAAATGAGCCCCTACCTAAGACATTCGCCCAAAAAATAAAAAAACTATGGCTCTCAGACTATGGAGACACTAAAACATGATTTTTTTTTTTTTGTTTCAAAAATGATATTATTGTGTAAAACTTAAATAAATACCTAATATGTATACTTTTTATTATTGCTGCGTCCTTAAGAACCTGCTGTATAAAAATATCACATGACCTCAGGTGAACATGGTAAAAAATAAAAAGTGTCAAAAAAGCAATTTTTTGTCACCTTCCATCACAAAAAGTGTAATACCAAGTGATCAAAATGTTATATGAGCCCTAAAATAGGACTAATAAGACCGTCATCTCATAACGAAAAAAATCAGCCCCTACATAAGACAGTCGGCCAAAAGATAAAAAAAACTTTCAGAATATGGAGACCCTAAAAAAATCATTTTTCTCAAAAATGCTTTATTATGTAAAACTGAAACAATCAAAAAAATCATATTTGGTATTGTTGCGTCCGTAACAACCTGCTTTATAAAAATAGCACATGATCTAACCTGTCAGATGAACATTGTAAATAACAAAAAATAAAAACGTTGCCAAAACAGCTATTTTTGGTTACCTTGCCTCACAAAAAGTGTAATATAGAGCAACCAAAAATCATACGTACCCTAAAATAGTACCAACAAAGCTGCTATCGTAGTTTCCAAAATGGGGTAATTTTTTGGCGAGTTTGTACTCTAGGGGTGCCTCAGGGGGTCTTTAAATGTGACATGGCAACTTAAAATTATCCCAGTGAAATCTGCCTTCCAAAAACCATATGGCGCTCCATTCCTTCTGCGCCCTGCCGTGTGCCAGTACAGCAGTTTACGACCACATATGGGGTGTTTCTGTAAACTACAGAATCAGGGTAATAAATGTTGAGTGATTGTTTTGCCGTTAACCCTTGCTTTGTTACTGGAAAAAATGGACTAAAAATGATTACAATGGAAAATCTGCCCAAAAAGTGAAATTCTGAAATTTCATCTACATTTTCCTTTAATTCTTGTGGAACACCTAAAGGGTTAACAAAGTTTGTAAAATCAGTTTTGAATACCTTGAGGGGTGTAGTTTCTAAACTGGGACCAGAGAGTTGGAGAAGGCGAATTCATTCAAACGGCGCAAATTAGGTAAGCCAACACATGCGGATGTTTTTTGCTCTGAAAATGTTTATTGTTTATCTCTACCTTTGATGCACTGGTGTATATATACAGTAGGGGAAGCAGGGAAACTTTTTTGTAATAAAATAGTTATATTCCTTGTCCCCTTCCGCAGCGCTATACATTGATATATCACTTTAGCGATGGCCATCTGCAGCTCCTGCTGTAGTGAAACCAATTCCCACCATGCCCTGCTGTAGGCTGATCTCTTTATTAAGTCTGGACATGCTGGGAGTTGTAGTTTGTAAACAGCTGTAGAGCCGCATATTGTCCATCCCTGTATTATAACTATATAACGTTTGGCAACTGTTTGAGCCCTGACACATTTCCCTGGTTGCGACAACCCTGCTATCCAGCAGCGGCGGCCATGCTTGCACAGTATAGGAAAAAGCGCCCCCCTCTCTGTTGGCTGGGACCACTGGAGCTGGGAAAGTGCTGCTTTTTTTTCCTGTACTGTGCAATAGTGTTGGACACGAATATTCGAATCGTGAATTTTTATTGCGAATATCGTGACTAATACTGATATTTATTAGTATTATTGAATATTCTAGATTTTTTCTTTTCCTCTGATCCGTCATGAACACCATTGAAAGTTAAGGGGGACGGATCCGTTTTCTATTGTGCTAGATTTTGTAAGAGAAAACGGAATCCCTCCCTTTTGACTTACATTGTGTGTCAGGACGGATCCGTTTGGCTCCGCTTTGTCAGGCAGCGTTTCGGTGTCCGTCTCCAGAGCGGAATGATGACTGATCGGAGGCGAACTGATGCATTCTGAGCGGATCCTTCTCCATTCAGAATGCATTAGGGCAAAACTGATCCGTTTAGAACCGCTTGTGAGAGACCTGAACGGATCTCACAAACGGAAAGCCAAAACACGAGTGTGAAAGTAGCCTGAGCTCTCAATGCTGCATAAAATGGAGTACCAACAATCACATGACCAAGTTAAATAGGGGGAGTGAAAAGGGGATGCGTCAAAAATGATTACAAAGTTCCTGTCTCCATTTGCAATCTGCAAAAAACAGATCGTATACGGAAACCATACAGAGATTTTTTTTGCGGAAATACAGAACGAAAACAGAAACACTATGGATACAAAAACCGGAAAAACTGATCCATGAAATACGGACCGCAAAATACATACATTCGTGTGCAAGATGCCTAAGGCCTCTTGCATAGGACAGTATGGCTTTTTCAGTATTTTGTGGTCCGTTTTTAACAGATCCGTCAGTTACGGTTTTTGTCTCCGTTGTGTTCCCATTTCCGTTTCCGTAGTTCCTCAAAAAATCCGCATGCTATCCATTGTTTGCAGATCGCAAACAGAAACATAACATTTTTAATCATTAATGTAATGTACAGGAACGTGTTTTAACAGTAAACACATGGGCAAAGTGGGCATGGATCTGCAAAAAACGGAAGACATACGGATGTGTTAAGTATGCATTCTGTATTTTGCAGAACCCATTGACTTGGATGGAGCCACGGATCATTATTTGCGGGCAATAATAGGACAAGTTCTATCTTTCATCGGAACGGATATATGGAAACAGAATGCATATGGAGTACATTCCGTTTTTTTTTGTGGAACCATTAAAATGAATGGTTCCGCATATGGACTGCAAACGGAATCTGCAAAAACGGAACGAAAACTTAAAAAAAACAAAATACGTTTGTGTGCAAGAGGCCTAAAGGAGAACTCCACCTGCAGACATTGTGATGTAACTAGATGGCTATAAAGGATGGAGTGGGTGATGAATCTCTGCCCAGAGCAGGCACAATAGGTGAAGGAGGATTTATTACTGCCAGGGCCTTTGGTAGCTAAACACATGCTGAGGTTTTTGGTTACGGTTACCTGCTGTATATCTAGGCGCAACTGATATGTCCCCAGCTTGCATTGCCTATAGGACTCTGAGGCAGCCTACAACCCCCGTCTCATCAGGTGCTCAGTACATCCCTATGCTTTACACTGCAGCTTTATTCCTTCTGGACACAGCTTTGATTCACTCTCCAATGAAACTGCAAGGCACCCGCTTACTCACACTTCTCATATGTTTCCACCATATTTCAGATTCCACCGTACAGTCCTTGGGTCTCGGGGACCATTGCCTATATGAGTCATATTGCGCCTTCGCCCCTTGTCTTCTAACCCAGGGGGTCCCAGCGGGCGGACAGGGATGAGTTCACACTGCACAGAATAATGTTCGTCTATCACACTTGCTCATGTTTTACATTTTGCTGTACAGATGGTCAAGTTAATAATTTCAGAATTTCTGCAAGCCAAAGTCAGCGCTGATCTTCAGTAGATGACAAGTAACCCGGGGGCACAGGGGCCCCTCACAGCTCCAGCACTGATCCCAGGATATCTCTCCTGGGTTTGGTTTATTAGAATTTCCTGATATGTTCTGCTACTGCCGAGCATTTTATCATAGAAACGCACCGCACACACGGAAGAATCCATCACTGTCCTGCTCCTTGTTTCACTCCAAGCTAAAGAAACTGTCAAATGTTTCCATAGAAATATCTGTGATTTAGGAGTTTGTCACCTTCTGAATAAAAGCTCGGCTTTCGGAGAGACTCAAGTAATGCTGAAAATTCTATCTGAGCACGAACCAAACTCTGTCAATTACATTATAATAACCCATAAGGGTCCAAAAAGTAATCCAATCAGCCATAGGAAGAGGGGGGCAGGAAAGGGGCTTACTGCACAATATCTATTAGTGAGCTATATATAACAATATAATAGTATGAAAAAAGATAGTTGGATCCAGCTTCCGTTAAAACTTCACTTTTATTCATATGCGGTAAAATCCTGTTCAGACATGGCACAGAGTACACTAGTTCAGTCTACGCGTTTCGGACCTTACTTCTTTTTTATAGGTCCTTACTCATGAGTACTCATGAGTAAGGACCTATAAAAAAGTAAGGTCTGAAACGCGTAGACTGAACTAGTGTACTCTGTGCCATGTCTGAACAGGATTTTACCGCATATGAATAAAAGTGAAGTTTTAACGGAAGCTGGATCCAACTATCTTTTTTCATACAGTACGTCTTTTGGTCCTGTCCAGGACCGGATCCGGGCCGCCGACTTCATTGCCACACAGGTGAGCGCTGCAAGATTTTGAATGAACAATATAATAGTGTACCATATATAATGCAATATTATCACTATTATAATACTGCAGCCTAACTACAAGAATATATCTACTATAATACTGCCTCCTATGTACAAGAATATAACTACTATAATACTGCCTCCTATGTACAAGAATATAACTATATAACTACTATAATACTGCTCCTATGTACAAGTATATATCTACTATAATACTGCCTCCTATGTACAGGAATATAACTACTATAATACTGCTCCTATGTACAAGAATATAACTACTATAATACTGCCTCCTATGTACAAGAATATAACTACTATAATACTGCCTCCTATGTACAAGAATATAACTACTATAATACTGCCTCCTATGTACAAGAATATAACTACTATAATACTGCCTCCTATGTACAAGAATATAACTACTATAATACTGCCTCCTATGTACAAGAATATAACTACTATAATACTGCTCCTATGTACAAGAATATAACTACTATAATACTGCTCCTATGTACAAAGGAATATAACTATTATAATACTGCCTCCTATGTACAAGAATATATCTACTCTAATACTGCTCCTATGTACAAGAATATAACTACTATAATACTGCTCCTATGTACAAGAATATAACTACTATAATACTGCTCCTATGTACAAGAATATCACTACTATATTACTGCTCCTATGTACAAGAATATAACTACTATAATACTGCTCCTATGTACAAGAATATAACTACTATAATACTGCCTCCTATGTACAAGAATATAACTACTATAATACTGCTCCTATGTACAAGAATATAACTACTATAATACTGCCTCCTATGTACAAGAATATAACTACTATAATACTGCTCTTATGTATAAGAATATAACTACTATAATACTGCTCCTATGTACAAGAATATAACTACTATAATACTGCCTCCTATGTACAAGAATATAACTACTATAATACTGCTCCTATGTACAAGAATATAACTACTATAATACTGCTCCTATGTATAAGAATATAACTACTATAATACTGCCCCTATGTACAAGAATATAACTACTATAATACTGCTCCTATGTACAATATAACTACTATAATACTGCTCCTATGTACAAGAATATAACTACTATAATACCGCCTCCTATGTACAAGAATATAACTACTATAATACTGCTCCATGTATAAGAATATAACTACTATAATACTGCTCCATGTATAAGAATATAACTACTATAATACTGCTCCTATGTACAAGAATATAACTACTATAATACTGCCTCCTATGTACAAGAATATAACTACTATAATACTGCTCCTATGTATAAGAATATAACTGCTATAACAATGTCTGCTGTGTATTAGAGGATAAGCACTGCCAGTAAGCAGAGCTCTTGACGTGAAGCTATATTGCAGAGCTTCTCATGATGCGGTGACTGAGTTGTAAAGACGGGATGAGCCCTTTAAAGTTTACACGTTGCAGAACTTGGAGAGCGATGATAAGCTCAGTTCTCTTCTAAGATGACGGTTTTCTTCCAGGCGTTCTGCCTTAAGCGTCAGTTGCCTGTGACATGCCGCGCAGTGGTGATGGAGCGGAGCAGTCAGTCAGAATGGATGTGCTGTTCAGCCTCATTTCGGCAAGAACTAGGGCGTTCTGGCTGTGAGCGATAGCGGGGGGGTCACATAATTTCCTGGGCGGAGCTCCACTTCCCGTCACGGTGAACGCTCTCTTTATAGGATTTATCACTTTAAACGTCAGCGCAGTTTTTGGTCCTAATAACAACAACTCCAATTATCCAGATGTAGAATTGATTTCAGTGTCTGTTGAGCTGACCGCCCCTGCGCTCTGTTATTACGCTCAATTATAATGTGTATTATCGGCTGATTACGCTTCAGTTGTGCCGCGCAGCAGAATGTATTGGAGCTTTATAAATAATAATGGTTTTGTTCCTCATCTCGGCAGGATTGTGGGTCGCTATTGCGGCATAATTCTCTGAATCACTATAATCACCGCTCGGTAAACGATGAATTATTTGCATTATTTCCTTTCCTAGGCTGTTCTCCCAGGATTCCAGCCCCACGCATCTGCTCCAAAAAGATTTCACCGTCTTCCCCCTTTTATCTGGTGACCCCCCCCCCCCCTTCCCCAGCTAAAACTATATAAGGGCTGGGGGAGCCTATGGATTGGACATAATGGGAGTTGTCCTTCAGCATAGCCAATGATCAGGGCGCAGGGTGAGGAAAGCAGCTACAATGTGCATACAACTCCACTAATCTGCAGGTCTATGGCTGTCCAATACTCCAATCAGATTTACTGCAGATTTTTGCCTGTGGATTTCCACTGGTGACACAAAATGTCATCCACACAAGGACTTTAACACCCAGCATTAATGTCGCGCGACAATTTTTATAATGGTAGTCTATGGTGTTGCATTGTGACATGCTGCGACTGCGACAAGACAGTCGCAAAAAATCCATTCAAGATGGATTTTTCTGCGACTGTCGCGTTGCAGTCGCAGCATGTCGCAATGCGACGCCATAGACTACCATTATAAAAATTGTCACGCGACATTAGTGCAACATCAGTGCTGCGCAACACATGTTGTCGTGCGAAAAATGTCGTCGTGTAGACCTATTCGAAGGCTGCGCTCACATCTCCGGAGAATGTTTCCGGCAGGCGGTTCTATTAGAGAACAGCCGGCTGGAATTCACCGGATCCGGCATTACCGGATTCACTTGTTTAGCGCTGAAACCCAGTTGACTGTAATGAGGTCCGGCATAAATGCGGCGGTTATGTGGAATACGTGCCGAAACACCCTTGAAATTTTGGGTGTGTGAACAGACTATGGAACTGGTTGCATCTGCTCTACTTTTTCTTTAAACTACTTTTAAGTCCCCAAAGTGCTTCACCATTTTCAAGATCTCTGCTTGCTTGGTATTGAATGGGAACATTCTAGTTTTTAATCCAAGGCCTTAACCCTTAGGCTGGGTTCAGACTTGTACGTATTTGATACACGCATTTCTGTCGCGCGTATTACAACGCGTTTTTGCGAATAGGAAACGCGCATCATACGCGCGTTCATGTGATTGACTACTGTGGCGTCAATCACAATACGCGCGACAAACGCCCCAAAAAAAGCTCAAGTACTCGTTTATGGGTCGGGCATTTTTCAGCGCGTTCCAACGCGCTGTAAAATGTGAAAATGTGAACCAGTCCCATAGAGAAGCATTGGTTTGCATCGGTTATGCGTTTTACAGCGCGTTCGAACGCGCTGTAAAACGCGCAAGTGTGAACTGAGGGTAAGTCCTGACCTAGTACATCTGATAGCTGAGGTTTTGCTACAGTTTTATCCACTCCGAACAATCTTCTGTGAGCTGAGCAACCTGCGCTGATACATTGTAACCATCTGTGCAGCTGATGTGTTTAGCTTACGGAGCATTGTCTAAACTGGATACGTTGTAACAAATCCTCAGCTTTGAGAAGCATAAGCCCCTGTGCAGATTTCACAAATGTTTCCGTTCTCTGACAGCAAAGGAAGATTTTGAAACTGGTAAGAAATGGAAAGTGCATTAGAAAGTGGCACAGAGGCTGAGGATGGTGAAACCATAAGTGCCCCCACGGCAGCCGCAGGTTCTGTTTCCGCGGCATCGCCAGCAACTAAGCGCAAGCAATAAAATAAACGTCAAAAACTGTGGATGATTTAGAATCTCCTTCGCTGTGAACATGGCTGATGTCTCACTAAATGGCTTCGGTGCCCGCAGGAAAGCCGCGGCGCAGATAAGCGCTTTAATTAAGTTATTATTTATCCCTGCTTGGGGTTCTGTTTATCATGGCCGCCACGCTGAATGGATGCCGCCCGGCAATGTGTTTCCAATTTATAGCGGCCTCATAAGCTGGGTGACCTTAATGTCACGGGGCCACATGGCTCAGGGCCGAATGCTGGCGACACAATTCCTTGTGACGCGCCGGCCATTGCTTTCTAGAGGAATGTGCTAGGGCACGGGCGTTTAGCAGAGCGCTGGCACCTCAGGGGTTAATTGTGATATTTTATTACGAAGGTTTCAAAGCATCAAGGGAAAAGAGAGGGAAAAAAATTGCGAAAATAGAGAAATTCAAGGTTATGAGCAGAAGAAAGAAGCTTGGAATCCGCCTGGAGCCACAGCGCAGAATACAAACTATGCCTGCTGCTGCTGGGGCGCCCGCTCCTCTCACTCTTAAAGGGGAAGTCTACTTTTAGTCAGGTGTATTATAAAATTATCAAGTCCTGTTGGCATCTGAGAAACCATATTGACCTAATGCTTCTCATTGCTGAGGGTTTGTTACAACTGTTTTCTGTCTATACAATCCTTTATGAGGTAAACAGCCTAGACTCTAGACTGACGCATTCAGGGGCGGATTAATTGGCCCAAAGACCCTGGGCTGTTCCTCAAGCTTGGGCCCCACAAGTGGAAGAAAAAGTATACTGCCCAGTAACCCCCCAGCCCTAGCGCTAAAGACATATTCAGATGAACATTCCATTCGGTGCTGGCATACATACAGGAGAAGCCAGCACCGCACACCTCTTACATCCAGTCTCCTCTGATGTGGCTGTTCTGTTTCCTCATCTTCTCCATCGGACCAGACCGCCATGATGACTTCTTTCAGCCATCTCTGCAGAGTTCAGCGCACAGATATCTTAGGCTCCTCATTTTCATCGTTCTCTTTCTCTTGGTGCCCCAACAGTGTTACCCTGCTGTGCCCCCCAACACTGTGCGTACTGGGTCCTCAGTGCCCCCAAATACTAAACTGAAGAAATACCAGTATCATACAGATAGTCCCCAAAGTGTTCCCAAAAGTCCCGCCAATAGTAATAGTTCTCTGCCAGAATGCTCTCATAAGTAGTAGTGCCCTCTATATTGTGTCCACTAATAATAATGCCCCCCACAGTTCCCCCAGCAGTAATAAAGCCCCTCTAGTATCAGGGGCCTCAGTAGTTCTTATTGCCCCAATATGAACCCACTAATAGTCATTACCCTAGTACGCCTCCAGTGGTATTAGTTATTGCCCCAGTTTGCGCCCGGTGGTAGTCATTGCCCCAGTATGCCCCCAGTTGTAGCTACTGCCCCTGTATGCCCCCGGTTGTAGCTACTGCCCCAGTACGCCCACCGGTTGTAGCTACTGCCCCAGTACGCCCCCAGTTGTAGCTACTGCCCCAGTATGCCCCCGGTTGTAGCTACTGCCCCAGTATGCCCCCGGTTGTAGCTACTGCCCCAGTATGCCCCCGGTTGTAGCTACTGCCCCAGTACGCCCCCGGTTGTAGCTACTGCCCCAGTACGCCACCGGTAGTAGCTACTGCCCCAGTACGCCCCCAGTTGTAGCTACTGCCCCAGTATGCCCCCTGTAGTAGCTACTGCCCCAGTACCCCCCGGTTGTAGCTACTGCCCCAGTATGCCCCATGTAGTAGCTACTGCCCCAGTATGCCCCCCGTAGTAGTTATTGCCCCAGTACGCCCCCGGTTGTAGCTACTGCCCCAGTACGCCCCCGGTTGTAGTGACAAAAAAAAAAAATCTAAATACCTCACTCTGCCATTTGCAATGAAGGCCTCGTCCAGCCTGTGGCCTGATCCTGTTTAGCTCACAGAGGATTGTCTAGACTGGATACAACTGTAACAACCCCTCAGCTTTGAGAAGTATAAGGTCTTCAGGATGAATATTCTATGACTGGTCATGTGTTCACTGACTGCTATGTATGTAGCTTTGTGCAGCGTCCCACATTTATGTGTGTAAAAGGAACCCTTTAAACATCTGCCTATTTATATATTTATTTGCATTGTATGGTATTTTCTATTATCAGGCTGGCAGTGTCATTTCACCCATTCGCCCCTAGGTGGCACTGGCGTCCCTCATTTATATAGCTTGTGGTGTGTGTCTAGCTCAGGGCATTGCATTACAGTCTAGAGAGAACTAGAACAGCAAGCGAGAGGAGAGAAACAGGCATCGTCCACCATGTAGTCGGCTATTTCTGCCCCTTGGTTGTGGCCAGGCTAAGGGAGTACAGCCAACATCAATCTACAGCAGCATAGCACTAAACAGTGAGCCTATAACTGAATATAGAGCGAGCCTAGTGAAGGTTAAGGCTGAACCCGGCCTATGGACTTTACAAGCACCGGTGCCTAAGAGCAACTTTAGGAGTGCCGGGACACGAACGGATGATTAGTAGGCAGAATTGTCCTTATTCACTAGAAGCCTTCCAGTACATAGTAAAACTGAATTCTTCAGGAGAGCATCCTGCAAATAATGATGCAGAGAGTTTGCCTGCCGCGAGGGAGATCACCCTTATTGGATAGCTCAAGATAAGTATATTTAGTACCAGAGTGCTATAGTTTGAACATGCAATAATTACAGAAGTCCTGCCTGTAAAGTGTCAACCCTAAAGATAACATCTCAACTGACAATTGCCAAAACCTGATAAGTGGAATACATATGAACCTATTTCTAAGTCATCACTTTTCCTATACGAATGAACTGTGTCTGTACTGG
Organism: Bufotes viridis; assembly: GCA_033119425.1. NCBI lineage: Eukaryota > Metazoa > Chordata > Amphibia > Anura > Bufonidae > Bufotes > Bufotes viridis. Next base: position 8,514,299 of record CM065596.1, read on the forward strand.
CTACCTGGGGACAACTGATTTACTAAATGTTTAACTGTTTGATAACAACTCATCATTTCCACTACTACACTCAGCATTTGCACCCTACGGTGCTGGCGTCACGGACTACAACACAGGGGCCCAGCCACCAAAGCACCCTAAGCCCCTACACCATCATGGGCATCTCAACTTCCATCTGGCTGGTGTTCCCTGCAACCGAGAGTGCCCCGGAGGATTTAGTGCTGTCTTCCCATCCTATGCACTGCCGACCCAGGGAGGCTCTGCTAACCTGGAGTACCAATGAACTACTACCCCCATTGGCCCACCGTAGCCTCATCTGTTGCCCCTGCAGTCTGGCTCGTCGCATTTGCACCAGGACAAAGAGGGTTATCTGGCACTGACCAACTGCTCAATATATCCTGCGCTGCCTGGTTCATGAATATAATGCAAGAACTACAGTGAGGACTGACACAAGAAAAGCAGTGGCATATACGGAGCCGAAGAGACAGTAGCTCTGCGTACACTAGACCTGTGATGGCTAACCTCTGGCACTCCAGCTGTGGTAAAACTACAACTCCCAAGATGCCCCCTTGCTTGGCTGTTCTTAGAACTCCATACAAATGAATAGAGCATACTGGGAGTTGTAGTTTCACCACAGCTAAAGTGAAGGAGGTTAGCCATCACTGCACTAGACTATTATGTCGCTCAGTGACTTTGGAGAGTTGTGTGCTGACAGGTGTTGTCATGGTGGCCATTAGGGGCTGTCACCGGGCACCTGAGCAGCGGCTGAGCAGGGTGCTCATAGGCATGTGACCTACTTGATGTGGAAGTCCTCACCCCCTGCGCTCAATGCTGCCAAAGGAACAGACAGTTGACCTCAGTGGCTTCTGGTGATGAAGTAAATGTCCCTTACAGCATGTGTCATTAGACATATGTACATAGATCTATCACACAGCGCGAGATGACAAGGGCCACAGGCGCCCTGCACCCAGTCACCCATGAGTGTGCCACAGCGCCCACCACGCTGTCACATGCACTAAACCCAGACAGGGGGAACCTGCGGCCATGGCCTAGATTCAGCTCAGTGCGAAATATGAACTAGATCCCAACATGTGGGGTTCTCTATATCCAGATATCTCGCAGACATCCTAGAAATATCCCCCAGATGTCTCACAAATATCCCAAGGCTTCTGACAAATGTCCACAATCTTCCCTCAGATATATCTAATGACTTATTTACATGTTGCAATTTTCTTGCACTTGTAAGGAATGTTACAAATTCTCATAATCGTAACCTGCGTACACCGGCCACAGACATGAGAAATGGCTGCTTTAGGGCTCATGCACACTAAAGGCTGTATTACACGGCCCGATGTGGCATAACATGTCCTATTTTTTTGCAGTGCAGAATGTATCTTGCAGATCACGGACCCATTCAAGCGCGGTCGACAGCACCTGCACGGGGCACACACGTTCGTGTGCAGGAGCCCTTAGGCCCTTGGATCATGATGGTTGACTTGGCCATTTTGGAAAATGAGATCATCGTTGGACAAAATGACGTGTGAGACATGATCGAATCATTTACCATTGTGCTGATTACCAGGGAAGCGTAAATTTGTTTTCCCTTAGTCCTAACAGCAGCACAAGTGGGGATTTGCCCCTGTGAAGCTGGTCAGGACAGGCGGAATTTTATTGAACAAAAAATTTCTGCCAAATAACCTAAATAAATAATTAATTAATGCCCACCCCTATATAAACCATCCCCTGTCTGGACGGGGTCGCTTTTCTTAACAAGTAATCAAAAACACACCCCCAAGAAGGTGGGAAATTTGTGTGCTGCTGTTAGGACTAAGGGAAAACAAATTTACATCAAAATTGATGCTTCCCTTTCGTCCTAACCAGCAGCACAAGTGGGGAAGTAGCAAGAACCTTACACAAACTGGGAAGGCAGAAGGATCTTTGTCTAAACATATATTAATATTTAACATATATATTTTCATATATTTTTTTTTTTTGGGAGAGCGGCCTCTAGACGATAATGCGTAATGAAAGTGTTCTGGGAACTCCAAGAGACAGCAGCACAAATTTGGTCTAAAGGAATTAATTTCCTTTCGGCATAAGACGTGGATACTGCCCTAGTAGAATGGGCGGACACAAAGGACGGAGGCGACAAGTCTTGGGACAGAAAGGCCAGACGCATAGCCTCTTTAATCCACCTACTCAAAGTGGGTTTGGAGGCTCTAAGACCCCTGTTTTTCCCGGAGCAGGATAGAAGGAGATTTTCCGATCTTCTAAAATTCACTATTCTGTCCAAATACACTTTCAGAACCCTTAGGCTGCATTCACACGGGCGAGTTTTCCGCACGGGTGCAACGCGTGATGTGAACGCATTGCACCCGCACTAAATCCTGACCAATTCATTTCAATGGGTCTGTGTACATGAGCATTTTTTTTTCACGCATCACTTGTGCGTTGCGTGAAAATCGCAGCATGTTCTATATTCTGCGTTTTTCACGCAGCCCTAGCCCCATAGAAGTGAATGGGGCTGCGTTAAAAAACGCTTTGCATCCGCAAGCAAGTGCGGGTGCGTTGCGTTTTTCACTGATGGTTGCTGGAGATGTTGTTTGTAAACCTTCAGTTTTTTATCACGCGCGTGAAAAATGCATCAAAACGCATTGCACCCGCGCGGAAAAAACTGAACAACTGAACGCAATCGCAGGCAAAACTGAATGGCTTTGCCTGTGAAATCGCACAGTTTTCACTGAAAGCATCCGCAACGCATCCGGACCTAATCCGGACACGCTCGTGTGAACCCAGGCCTTAGAAGGTCTAGAGTGAGTGACCTTTCTTCTTCTGGAGAAGTTGGAGCAGGGGAAAACCTTGGTAGTGTTATCGTCTGATTATTATTTGAGAATGACGGAACCTTTGGTAAAAAGGTTGAAAGGAACCTTGTCCTGAAGGAAAGTTAAGTTCGGCTCCACTGCTCCTAAATTCTTTTAGCCGAGGTTATGGCTAATAGAAAAGTGACTTTGAGAGATAGGAATCTCAAGTCTACCTCCTCTACCCAAAAGGGAGACTTCAGTACGGAGTCCAGCCTGTCCGTCAGTCCACAGGACAATAAAAAAGAGACCCCGTCAAGACAGGGGATGGATTATATAGGGTTGGGCATTAATAAATTAATTATTTAATTAGGATAATTGGCAGAAATTTTTTGTTCAATAAAATTCCGCCTGTCCTGACCAGCTTCACAGGGGCAAATCCCCACTTGTGCTGCTGTTAGGATGAAAGGGAAAGGGGGGGGGTCATCTCCTTGGTGGCCAGTTTACTTTGCCATGTTGCTGGTGGGATCATTCCTATGAATGCAGACGATCATTCCTCCCGTGTACAGCAGATCTGCTTAAATAGACCGCAAACGATTGGATCAAATGTGCCTCCCCCATGCTGGCACTGCTGGAATGATAACTAGCAGGGGAACAGTGTATTCCTCAGGGGCGTAACTATAGGGAAGCAGGGGAAGCAGCTGCTTTGGGGCCCTGACCAAGAAGGGGCCCATCCAAGAGGAGGAGGAGAAGTACTAAAAAAAAATTCAGGGCCCCTCAACAGTATTATACAATGAAATGATACACAGCGGCAGTATAGACAGTGTAGAAAACGGATGGAACAGCTGCCGGGCCTGGTCTAAAAGAGCGATCTTTACTAGCCACAGGAAAGGGTGCGGCATGAAAGGAAGGGGTTGTGAAAAACTTACTGGGGGAGGGGGCTCCATTCAAAAAATTGCTGTGGGGCCCAGTCATTTCTAGTTACGCCACTGGTATTCCTGACTGCTTTCATAGGAGTGTTGAGCCTATAGCATGCCCCATTTGTCACATATGTCACATATACACTGTATATAGACGCCATAGTTTAATAGAACGGATCCTGAATTGCAATAAGTTCCCAATGACACTCTCAGCTCTGCTACATCTGTATATACAGTATATGCCACACTGAATAGAGTGCTCTCTCTCCCCTCGCCTGAATAAACAGACAGATAAATGGTCGTAATAATCTGCATTGGGAAAACAAACAAACCGGTGTCAGTTCTGGGATTCAGATGTAATACGGCAGGCGGCGAGTGAGTCACATGAAGTGCCAAATATCATCAGGAGACGGCGCGGATGGTACGCCTGCGTTACTACTTGTTAGTGACTTGTTCCAGGCTGGTTGTTGTTGCAGATTCCTTGTATTTCGTCCCCATCTAGAAGTCTAATCAGCTCCTCACCCTTATAATATACGTCGACAGGGAAACCGTAGGCAGTGGCGAGTTACAGTGGAAATAATTGCAGGGAGTCTGCCTGACGCTGCTCTTCTCTGCACTCAACCTGGGGGCTCATTATCTCTCAGCGCTGGAGATACACATCAGATTCTGTCTATTTTCTGCTCCGTATTCCTGCTTTATTATTCTTTTTCTGTTGCCTATGGTTTCCAGACTTTAATATGTACCCCACCCCCCTCCTCCCTTCCTCCGGGGGGACCTACAGTGCGGAATGCAGACTTCCTCCTGAGAATTAAAGGGTTAAAAAATGAATTAGTCTTGGCAAATTAGGAAGCTTGCACTGGTCTGCAATTGATGCTACATCTTAGGCCTGGATCCGGGAGTGTTCCTTGCTGTTGCCATGGTAACGGGCCCCCAGATCATCAGCGCTCAGGGATAAGTGCTTGTCTCGCTGTGTGCACTCTTTAGTGCCTGATGGTTGATAAACCTCAGGCAAAATAATAATGAGGTAAAATGATATACATATAACCAGAGGTCCAGAGACCCACCCAGGGGCAGATTTATGAGGTAGGTAATAACTGCAGGATGCAGTATCTAGATAAGTGGTCTGCTAACCTGGGGCTCTCCGGCTGTTGCGAAAAACTACAACTCCCAGCATGAGCCACAGGTTGGAGAGCTCCTATGTGGACACGGTGGCCAGTGAGAGGGTGAAGAATGATGGTGAAAAGCAACATTGTCATAATATAAAATAACAAACATTGTTACAGATCAAATGGCAACATTGTCATAATATAGAATGGCAACATTGTTACAGATCAAAGCCCGGCCCCCACAGCTAATACTACTGAAGAGTCATATAGAACATGGAAGAAGTAGCGTCCGCGTCCTTCTATCCAGCTGTATCCACAAAAGAGGAGATCACCCAAAAATGATCTTCCGTCTGTCTCCTAGACCTTGAGGGAATGTTTCTTATGGCTCTGAGTTCGTTTACTGCTATGGAAAAGTTGCAGATCTTGCTGTAAGGGCCGGTTTGCCACACAATTTGTGACTTTTTAGCTTTTTCTGACACCTTCACCACTTTTCCAAAAAGAATCCAGAACCTGGCTGGAGCAGATTTCAGTTCGGGCGCATGGGCGTTCCCATATGCACCACAAATTAAGAGGTTGGCGCCTCTTAATAATTGTGATGCATCTCACACCCGGACAAATTAAAGGGGTTTTCTGCCTTTTTTTTATACTGTATCAGTATTTGATCAGGAGGGGATTCACAGACCACTGCCGATCGGATGTTTGATGTGGTACTCCTGTGGATGCCGTGGCCTTCTCTCGGCTTTTCTTAGGCCAGAGACCTCACGTTCATTGGTCACATGTCCTAGGCGCCGTGAATGTGGCTGTGATGCCAGGCATGGCCACTATACAATGTATGTGCTCGTTAAGCAACAAGGAGACCGCGGCGTTCACTAGAGCTCCGCAGCCTCATCAAACAGCTGATCGGCGGAGGTCACGAGGGTTTGACTCCTACTGATCCTCAAGATAGATCATCAGTATAAAAAAAGTACACAACACCAATGCTAATAAATCTCGCCCTTTGAGTTTGTTTTTCACCATTCTTAACCCCTTCCCGACCGCCATATAGCTATTTACGTTGGCGGTTGGAACTTTAAAGATGGCACCCATTTCATACAGCAGGCACCCGCAGCCAATATCCGCCACTGGCGGTAATGCGGATCGGGGACATTTAACACTTCGGATGCCATGGTCGATCCTACGCGCTTCCAGGTGTACTCCGGCTCCTCCCGGCGGACATCGGGGGGGCCGGAGTGTGTTTGCTGCAGCCCCTGTCCTCCGGTGTAATTTCTATGGAGCCCCTGCCTGTAGCTCCATAGAAATACAGTAAAATCCTCATAGACTCCAAAGCTAATGCAGTGGAGTCTATGAGAAACGCAATCCAATGACTGCTTGTTATAGCTCCCTAAGGGAACTATAAAAAAAAAAAAGTTTTTATAAAGTAAAAACAAAGTTTTTTAAATATATAGAAATTGGATACAACTGTAACAAATCCTTAGCTGTGGGAAATATTAGGTCAGGACTAGTTTCAGCTACCCCAATCACTGACAATAAGCAGAGATCTTGAAAACTGTAAACAATTGAAGCCCTAAGTCTAGCGAAGTGGATTTATCCTTTTATTGCGAGATTTTAAACGTAATCATACTATCGCCCAGTGATTGGAATAACGGGGGCGGAGCTGTGACTACCTGCACATTTTAAGAAAATGTCAGTCTTGAAGGGGGTGTTAGAGGAGACCCCTGAAATATGACAGTCCCCGGCTGCAGGAACCCCTGTCGGCGATGGGCTGTAATCAGCGGAAGAGCCTTGCCGTAAGTGCTCAGCTTCTCTGCGGCGCCACCTCAGGAGACGTGTAGTATTACACAGTTGCAGTTGATATCAATGGTTCATGTGTGTAAGGTCACATGCATATGAACGTATTGCAGTACGCAAACCACGGATCCGTAAAATACAGATAACGCCAGTGTGCGTTCAGTAACGCTCTCACTCCCATCAGTAGAAATGGTTAAAAATGGAGAAGAATAGGGCGTGTTCTATAATCTGCAATAATGGCCATAATAGTGGACCCCATAGAAATTATTGGGAAGAGCGTCTGATCCACAAAAAAATGTGAATCGGACGCGGATCCTAAATGTGGCCATGAGCATGAGGCCTAGTGCTCAGATGAGTCAGGTCCTCCAGCGTTAGAGACAGCGCTACTTGTGAAAGCCGTGCCGTGGTGTAGCAGAGCCCAGTGGTCAGGGTGTAGTGGTGGTGCGGTTGGATGGATGGGAGCGATCACAGAGAACTGAGTTGTGTATGGATTCGCAGCGCGCAGTCCTCGCCGCAGCGTAGAGACGCACACAGCGCTTCTATAATACGCAGAGTAGCGTTCCACAATGTAAACAGCGTGAGCGAGTGCAGAGCCGGTCAATGGTCGCATATTGTCCGTGAACTGTGAGGGCCCGAGACAAATTGTGACTGAGTCCGAACAAAAGCGACTGATGGGATATTGATCCGATTTATGTCTCTGAGATCCGTCATTGTTGTGTGCACACTCGTCTTTACTACTCGCATTAGAGATCCTGCCGAGCTCTGCACATCGGGGCCACCGCGGAAATTAGTATCATTAACCCTTCACTGGCTGCACAGTAATAATAGAAGAAAAGGTGTAGTCGGTAATTCCAGAAATACACAAGTCTAAGCCGAGAGTATCACACAGCATAGACTTGGATACAGCAGCTCAGCAAACATTACTCCTGATAAGATTAGATACACAGCTCATCAGACAGTATCGCATATGACAAGCTTAGATACATGACTCAACAGACAGTATCACACAGCATAGGATTAGATACACAGCTCAGCAGACAGTATCACACAGCATAGGATTAGATATACAGCTCAGCAGACAGTATCACACAGCATAGGATTAGATACACCGTTCAGCAGACAGTATCACACAGGATAGGATTAGATACACCGTTCAGCAGACAGTATCACACATAACGGGATTAGATACAGCGGCTCAGCAGACAGTATTATTTATGATGGGATTAGATACAGTGGTTCATCAGACAGTATCACACATGGCAGGATTAGATGCACAGCTCAGCAGACAGTATCACACAGGATAGGATTAGATACATAGCTCAGCAGACAGTATCACACAGGATAGGATTAGATACACAGCTCGGCAGACAGTATCGCACATTATAGGATTAGATACACAGCTCAGAAGACAGTATCACCGTTTCATCCAAACACGTCATCTGTCAGACAGTCCCCCGTCCATCCGTTCAGCGCCTCGTCTTCCTTTATACAGTGAATGTGGAATCTGTTCATACATCTCATGTTCGCGGTGTGCTATCGCATTATCATCCAGACGCCATCACACGCTGCAGCATTGAGTGGGTTCTGGAGCTTGCAATCTAATTTCTGGTGAATTGATCTGAAATCTGCAGATATTTAGGGGCACATTTCCTAGCTTTATACGCCGCTCTTTCGATGTCTAAATTAGGCATATTTTTGGCAGTCCTTGTACCTGGTGAGAAAACTACTCAGCCCCTGACTGACAGGCGTAAATGTTAGTAAATTTGCTGGCGCCAGCGTCCCAGCACGGCCTCCGACACGTCGATGTCCCGCCCAACTGCCGAAAACAGCGTTCAACTAAATATTGTCACATGGCCGCTTAAAAAAAGGGACTTGTAACTTTCTTTTTAAAGTAAAATAGTCACAATTCCCTCGATAAACTACATCCAGAGATTGTAATACTGATGGCCTGTCCTCTGCATAGGTCATCAGTATCTGATCAGTGGAGGTCCGACACCCGGGACCCCCTCAGCTCTTTGAGAAAGCAGCTTTTCCTAGGCCAGTGATGACACGTTCATCAGTCACGTGACCGTGACATAGAAGTGAATGGGGCTAAGCGCGATGCCAAACGCGGCCACTATATAGTGTACGGCGCTGTGCTCGGAGAGCTGCGAGGAGGCCGCAGAGCTCACAGGAGCGCCGGTGTCTTCTCAAACAGCTGATCGTGATCAGATACTGAAGACCTACCCAGAGGATCGCTCATCAGTGTTAGGCCTCTTGCACACGAACGTGTGCACCCCGTGCCCGTGCTGCGGCCCGCAAATTGCGGCCCGCAATGCTTGGGCACCGGCCGTGGGGCAGCCTCAGCGGATCGCGGACCCATTCACTTGAATGGGTCCGCGATCTGCCCGTTCCGCAAAAAGATAGGACATGTTCTATCTTTTTGCGGGATGGAAGTACGGAACGGAACCCCGCGGAAGCACTCCATAGTGCTTCCGTAGTGTTCTGTTTCGTCATTCCATTCTGCACCGTTCCGCATCTCCGGATTTGCAGACCCATTGAAATGAATGGGTCCGCATCCGTGATGCGGAAAGGCCATGGAATGGTGCCCGTGTATTGCGGATCCGCAAATGCGGTCCGCTATACGGGCACGGGGTGCACACGTTCGTGTGCAAGAGGCTTTAAAATCTCGAAAAACCCTTTTGTCTATATTCACCTTAAAGGGCCGGTTCAGTCTTGTATGACATCAAATTCTGCAGCTTCTAGTTGACTTTTGAGCTTTAGTTCGTCATCATTTTAAAGCTTTGCTGTTGGGAAACGGTAACATTTTTATGCCAGTTTTTGGAGTAAAAAAAAACTTGCGACTATTTTGTTGCTCGGGTGTTTTTACGCCATAGGGCGGGATCTATGACTCCAGCAAATTACTATCATTTACACCTAGAAACAGACATAAAAGAGAAGCAAAAAATAAAATAAAATACTGTAGTCCAGGGATAGAGTAGTTTTTATTCTAGGTGCATGGACTGCCAGAGGCGCGCCTAAATTACGAGGAGCATGTCTCATCGTAAATAAGACCAATCCTCCGACAGTGAGGGGGAGGGGGACAAAGACTGGCGTAAAAGCTGGCCATTATAAATTGCCCCCATTTTTGCTTTCGTCCCTAATAGCTCTGACGCCTGGATGTATCCAGTGCACAATCCTCTGGGAGGTAAACACAGCAGCAGCACAAAGTAAAATGTATCAATGTAACCAAAACGTGTCAGTGCAGAAAAGGCCTCGTGCATACGATCCTGTCTGTATCTCAATCTGCAAACCACATATTACGGACGCCTTCTGTGTGCAATCTGCAAGACAGACAAGAACAGGACACGTTCTATAACTTTCTGAACCGCCACATGAATGAGAACAGCTCACAGATTTTAGAAATAATTGGGTCAGTGAACAATCCATAAAAACTGCGAATCAGACACGGATGTAAAATATAGTCATGTGCCAGAAACCTAAGATGTATCAGTGCTGGTAAAATGTATCAATCTGGCTTCTGTTTTGCTGCAGAACATTGGGCGTCATTTACAAAAGCCCACCTATTACGCAGGTCTTGTTTCCCCTTTATGGCGCCTAATTTATGATCAGACATGTACCTCATCATATATTAGCTGCACATCCGGCGGTCCGTGTGCCAGGCCTAGAAACGACTCCGGCCCCTGACTGGAGTAGTTTTTCCCATTTATGTCTGATTCCAGGTTGGGAACTTTTTCGGGCCAATGGCCGGGCTCTGTCCCCGTCACACCCCCACCACTCCCTCAAGACGTTCAAGTGTCAAACCCGGCACGCAAACCCCTGTGCGACAAAGGTGTTCAAAAAGTTGCACTAAAAGACCTGTGCAACTTCTTTTTTTTTTATAATATGCCAAAAATAGCGTGGCACCATTCATAAATGACCCCCAATGTCTTACCTGGTAATTAAAGGACCCAGTTTGGTGCACGGCAGGATCAGCATCCTTCAGCACTCCAGCTGCTGTGGAACCACAACTCCCAGCATGCAAACTTACTCGGCTGTTTATATAACTCCTACATAAGTGGAAGGAGGATTATGGGAGTTGTAGTTTCAGAACAGCTGGCGTGCTGGAGGTTGCTGATCCCTGGTGTATGTGATTTCACATTGGCTTTTACACCCGGAAGCTTTTATTTCCAGGGGTCACTTCTACGGCTTAAAGCTGAGGGTCTGAACAGGGACCAGACGTAGGCTCCGACTGGCCCACAGGGGTACAGGGGAATCCCCCGGTGGGCTCCTGAGCAAGGTGGGCCCCTAGTCTCCCACCCCCTGCACAAGTGGCACATAACACATTAGATTTACTGCACCACATACATATATTCAATGTACAGCACCTCAACCAGTCTATGTTCCTATAATAAACTTGTTAGATTATTTATTGTATTTGAATGTATCCGTATGGTGGGCCCCCAAAATAATTTTTACTGGGGGGCCCTAGGTACCCCAGTCCGACACTGACCAGACGTATAGTACTGGAACAGTGGCAAAGCCATACGGCAGTGATCTTCAACCCGTGGCTCTCCAGCTGTTGGAAAACTACAACTCCCAGCATGCCCTGACAGCCACATAGGGTACAGCACTAACAGTTTCAAACATCTATAGACTTAAATGTTGCGGCGCAGGGAACGCCATAACATCACAGACTTTACATCAGAGAGGAACGGACATGATAAATGTCGCTCGCAAACCTCCCTCACCCCCACGACCACCCTTAAGGTACCGAGGAGGTGAAAGGTGATCCACAAGGGAAGGGGCCTCTTATCCACATCCATAACATTATCTTTGGGCTTTTATTGAATTCTTTTACAGGTACTGAAGCTCCCCCTGCAGGGCAGAGAGAGAACTACAGCTGAGGTCTCAGCACTGCATAGAATCCCCCATGGTCCTAATCCGGAGGTGGGATATCTATTAACTGTATCTTACCCTATTGCTGGAGCTGCTGATATCTGTCACTAGTGCTGAGCGAATCAAAGTTAACAAAGTGGACTGATCCGAATTTCAGGAAAATTTGATAAGCTGCAAAGCCAAATTTCCTTGTGCTTCGTGGAAACTAATCGATTTGTTTTTCCTGAAATAGTGGTAAATAATGCAAAAATATAAATACTTACCTCATCTATCTAAGCATGAAGAGGCTGCTGCGGCCATCTTGCTTAAAGATCCTGCTCGGTGACGTCACCACGTCGGCCGACGTATTGATGTTATCACACGCCGCAAGCAAGACGGCCACTGCGGCCTCTTCACGCTCAAATGGATGAGGTAAGTATGATTTATTTATTTTTGTCAATTGGCAAACACTAAAAATGCCCCTGTCATTGTACCCGCTACTTTAAAAAAAGTCATTAATCACAAAGTGAACTTTTTTGTAAAATTCGGCATTTTTTTATGTTTTCAATTCCTCGCCATTTACCAGATCTCTACTTGCTGTCAGTGAATGGTATTTCTAACTGTTTACATTAAGTTGGAAAAAAAATATATAGCATGACTCGTTTGTTACAACGTAGCTGTGTAAATAGAGCTATACAGGAAAGGAGCGGGATTTAGATCACTAAGGATTCTCTGCACTTGTGCACTGAAACAAACCCTCAGCATCGTGACCTGCCCTAAGCCAGGAACTTATTTTAGCTTCCAAAAATAACATTTCTAATCATTCACTACAAACAAAGAGCTTGAACAGGTGAGGAACTAGCAGTAAATGTATTAGAAAGTTGCACAACTTTTCATGTCATGTAAATAAGTCTTAATTACATGTAAATAAACAAAATTAGGCTTCGTTCACATTGATGGAGGAGGAGGAGCAGAAGAACGGAAAGGACGGATTCGGCACATAACTGAGCCGAATGGAACCTAAGGACCCCATAGACTATAAAGGGGTCCGGACCGTTAGGTCTCCGCTCAGAAGATGATTTTGGAGTGGAGACAAAAGTTGTGCATGCAGGACTTCTGACTCCACTTCAAAACTCTTCCTCTGAGTGGAAACATAATGGACCCCATTATAGTCTATGGGGTCCTTAGGTTCCGTTCGGCTCAGTTATGTGCCAAATCCGTCCTTTCTGTTCTACTGCTCCTAAACGGTGATGTGAAAGAAGCCTTACATAAGAAATGTTCAGACTGATACATAGGAGGCAGTATTATAGTAGTTATATTCTTGTACATAGGAGGCAGTATTATAGTAGTTATATTCTTGTACATAGGAGGCAGTATTATAGTAGTTATATTCTTGTATATAGGAGCAGTATTATAGTAGTTATATTCCTGTACATAGGAGGCAGTGTTATAGTAGTTATATTCTTGTAGATAGGAGCAGTATTATAGTAGTTATATTCTTGTACATAGGAGCAGTATTATAGTAGTTATACTCTTGTACATTGGAGGCAGTGTTATAGTAGTTATATTCTTGTACATAGGAGCAGTATTATAGTAGTTATATTCTTGTACATAGGAGCAGTATTATAGTAGTTATATTCTTGTACATAGGAGCAGTATTATAGTAGTTATATTCTTGTACATAGGAACAGTATTATAGTAGTTATATTCTTGTACATAGGAGCAGTATTATAGTAGTTATATTCTTGTACATAGGAGCAGTATTATAGTAGTTATATTCTTGTACATATGGAGGCAGTGTTATAGTAGTTATATTCTTGTACATAGGAGCAGTATTATAGTAGTTATATTCTTGTAGATAGGAGCAGTATTATAGTAGTTATATTCTTGTACATTGGAGGCAGTGTTATAGTAGTTATATTCTTGTAGATAGGAGCAGTATTATAGTAGTTATATTCTTGTATATAGGAGCAGTATTATAGTAGTTATATTCTTGTACATAGGAGCAGTATTATAGTAGTTATATTCTTGTATATAGGAGCAGTATTATAGTAGTTATATTCTTGTACATAGGAGCAGTATTATAGTAGTTATATTCTTGTACATTGGAGGCAGTATTATAGTAGTTATATTCTTGTATATAGGAGCAGTATTATAGTAGTTATATTCTTGTACATAGGAGCAGTATTATAGCAGTTATATTCTTGTACATACGAGCAGTATTATAGTAGTTATATTCTTATATATAGGAGCAGTATTATAGTAGTTATATTCTTGTACATAGGAGCAGTATTATAGTAGTTATATTCTTGTACATAGGAGCAGTATTATAGTAGTTATATTCTTGTAGATAGGAGCAGTATTATAGTAGTTATATTCTTGTAGATAGGAGCAGTATTATAGTAGTTATATTCTTGTACATAGGAGCAGTATTATAGTAGTTATATTCTTGTACATTGGAGGCAGTGTTATAGTAGTTATATTCTTGTACATAGGAGCAGTATTATAGTAGTTATATTCTTGTACATTGGAGGCAGTGTTATAGTAGTTATATTCTTGTAGATAGGAGCAGTATTATAGTAGTTATATTCTTGTACATAGGAGCAGTATTATAGTAGTTATATTCTTGTACATAGGAGGCAGTATTATAGTAGTTTTATTCTTGTACATAGGAGCAGTATTATAGTAGTTATATTCTTGTAGATAGGAGCAGTATTATAGTAGTTATATTCTTGTACATAGGAGCAGTATTATAGTAGTTATATTCTTGTACATTGGAGGCAGTGTTATAGTAGTTATATTCTTGTACATAGGAGCAGTATTATAGTAGTTATATTCTTGTAGATAGGAGCAGTATTATAGTAGTTATATTCTTGTACATTGGAGGCAGTGTTATAGTAGTTATATTCTTGTAGATAGGAGCAGTATTATAGTAGTTATATTCTTGTATATAGGAGCAGTATTATAGTAGTTATATTCTTGTACATAGGAGCAGTATTATAGTAGTTATATTCTTGTACATTGGAGGCAGTATTATAGTAGTTATATTCTTGTATATAGGAGCAGTATTATAGTAGTTATATTCTTGTACATAGAAGCAGTATTATAGTAGTTATATTCTTGTACATTGGAGGCAGTATTATAGTAGTTATATTCTTGTACATAGGAGCAGTATTATAGTAGTTATATTCTTGTACATAGGAGCAGTATTATAGTAGTTATATTCTTGTACATAAGAGGCAGTATTATAGCAGTTATATTCTTGTACATAGGAGGCAGTATTATAGTAGTTATATTCTTGTACATAGGAGCAGTATTATAGTAGTTATATTCTTGTACATAGGAGCAGTATTATAGTAGTTATATTCTTGTACATAGGAGCAGTATTATAGCAGTTATATTCTTGTATATAGGAGCAGTATTATAGTAGTTATATTCTTGTACATAGGAGGCAGTATTATAGTAGTTATATTCTTGTACATAGGAGCAGTATTATAGTAGTTATATTCTTGTACATAGGAGCAGTATTATAGTAGTTATATTCCTGTACATAGGAGGCAGTATTATAGTAGTTATATTCTTGTACATAGGAGCAGTATTATAGTAGTTATATTCTTGTACATAGGAGCAGTATTATAGCAGTTATATTCTTGTATATAGGGGGCAGTATTATAGTAGTTATATTCTTGTACATAGGAGCAGTATTATAGTAGTTATATTCTTGTACATAGGAGCAGTATTATAGTAGTTATAGTCTTGTATATAGGAGCAGTATTATAGTAGTTATATTCTTGTACATAGGAGGCAGTATTATAGTAGTTATATTCTTGTACATAGGAGCAGTATTATAGTAGTTATATTCTTGTACATAGGAGCAGTATTATAGTAGTTATATTCCTGTACATAGGAGCAGTATTATAGTAGTTATATTCTTGTACATAGGAGCAGTATTATAGTAGTTATATTCTTGTACATAGGAGCAGTATTATAGTAGTTATATTCTTGTACATAGGAGCAGTATTATAGTAGTTATATTCTTGTACATAGGAGCAGTATTATAGTAGTTAAATTCTTGTACATAAGAGCAGTATTATTGTAGTTCTATTCTTGCACATAGGAGGTAGTATTATAGTAGTTATATTCCTGTACATAGGAGCAGTATTATAGTAGTTATATTATTGTTGTTTTTTTTTTGTTGTTGTTTTTTTATCATTGCACTGAATAGAATTTCTCTATAAGTGGCACATTTTTGACCCTGTCATTTCTACTTTGTACTATGTTATAATGAATTTGTGCAGCCTCATAATGTCCCACCTCATTGGAGACTGCGCCTCCTGAACTGTATTTTATGGTCCTGTATTTTTGCGCGGAGGCTGCGGGGCCATGTGTCATCTGATGAGGGAAAGCAGATTAAGATGCAATTTACATGAGTCATAAGCCTCACTAACAAGGACAGATGAATTCATTAGAAGCATTTCCTAGTCTCTTGGCAAATTTCAGTGACTTTCACTGCAGAAATGCTGCTGCAGCCCCCCAGTATAGTGGGGGTCACTCTTGAGTTGAAGAGTTGGGGATTATTACATAGGAAGGAGCAGGGATTTTACAGCCCTGTGTCTGGTGAACGTTACCTTGTATCAGTCGCCGATTAAAAGAACAAAAAAAAAACACCATATGATTAATGAGAGATATTAAAATCCCATTGAAAGAAATATTTGACTCATAAATACTGGCGACAGCGGAGGAAGTTGCGTCTTAAGGTTCATCGAAGAGAAAAAAACTTTACTTTTTAATTCTCCAGGGAAGAGATGAAGGGCGGCGATTGTCTCTGGGATTTTTACGATATCAATATCATCTTAAGGTTGGAAAAATAGCAGAAAGAAGGTTTAGTGAATATATTCTATGTCCAGCTGTTCAGGTGTGTTATTTCATGTGTGCACACTCCTGTTTATGCATACAATGCCAGCTTGACAGTATAGACTGACACTGTATGGAGTATAATTCCATATAATAAGGCAGGTTTCTATGCCATTCAGTGTTCGATGAGAACTCCTATAGATACTGTGAGGTCAGCCATGGATGGTTGTCACACAAATCCAACATGTCTGATCTGTGATTAGTGGGCTCCCCCAAACACTTTAGACGGTGGTCCTACCGAAATAGTTTGGACGATGTAGAGGGGGCGAGGTCACTACTATGTACGACATTTTAGCCCCATTTACTTTAGTGGAGCTGAGCTGCAGTACCAGACACAACCCCCGGACAGGTGGGGCGCTGTTTTGTTAACTTTTTGTATTTTCCATCTTACTATAGGTTCCCCGAAGTTGAGAATTTGAAGATTTTCTCATCTGGCTGGAGGCGGGGGAGGAGGTGAAATCCTTGATTCTCGTTATCCTAATTTGTTTGTTTCTTTTTTCTTCCATCTCTGTACAGTTAGTGAGATGTCGCCGTGTCTGCGGTTAATTAATCCTGTCATTTAATTAAGCATCCCGAGCGCGGTGCGTTCTTTAACTTCCTCTCCAGATTTGGGTCCGGCATCGCCGCCGCCATTCGTCTCTGACAGATAAATGTTTTATACATTCTGCCCGGTTACATTAAGCTCCTCGGCGCGGCGGCGTCCTGTCATCGCGAGACGTCTTGAACCGATGTGATGGGAGACAAGTCCGCCGCTCGCTTTAACTTTTTAATTTTTTTACATTCACTTTGAATAGAAAAAAAGCAAACATAACGCAGGAGATCTTGGCTGTCAAAAGAGATAAGGGGATGTCTCCGCGTGGAAGACGCTGATCCTGATGTGTACGGTCACCATGCAGAGACGGGGGAGCCGAGGGGGTCAGTTAACGGCAGGACTTATACGGCGGGTGACCAACCGGTCACTATTTACAGGACAGTCTCTGAGGCGTCGTCTTGCGGCAATTAACTGCTGTAACTATCACCTTCAGCCTATTGTTAGTTATATCTGAGTCCGAGAAAGCTGGGCGACAACTAGGGTTGAGCGAATCGAAGTATCGGAAGTGGACTTCGATCCGAATTTCTGGGAAAATTCGATTCGCTGCAAAGCTGAATTTCCTAAATTTTCCCTGAAATAACGTAAAAAAAAAACAACAACAAAAAAACAATACTCACCTCATCCATTTAAGTCCGAAGAGGCCATCTTGATTGAAGATCCCGTGCGAAGTTTCCTGCAGGGTGATGTACTACGTCATCATGCACAGTGCAAGGCTTCACATTCATCACTTGTATTCGCGCGCAAATGGATAAGGTGAGAATTTTATGTTTTTTAGATGCTGCGATCAGTGATGAACGCGGCATCTTAGGGGTTCAGTGACGGGGCGGCACAATCGCCATTCCCATCTTTGCGCTTTGCGCTTACTTACAAAGTAATGCGCTGCGTGAAGAACTTATTAGTCACAAAGCGAATTTCTATGTGAAATTCGGCGAAGCAGCCGAATAAAGGTTTTTATAACTTTGCTCAAACTAGCGACAACCAACATGAGCGCCAAGGCAGCTTCCATGGGAGGGTTGTCACCCAGTATTCTTGGAAAAGTTGCGTCATCTTTAGCGTTTTTTTGCCTGTGGTATTGTCAGTGTTCACTGTAGTACTTGCATTTTATTCATTAACCAGGATGCACAAGGTGAAAGGTGCCAAGATGAATGCATAAAACCTGTGACAATCATCTTGATTAAGACCCTATTCACATCTGCATTACAGGACACCGAACCCCAATTTAAATCAATGGCCATTGCTATGTGATCATAATGCAAATGTGAACAGAGCCTTAAGTGCATCTGCAGTGGCGATCGATGGGATCTCCTGGAATATCTGTGTTTACTAAGTTGTATCAACCCCTCCCCCACTTAATATAGACCGTATTAAGTGCTGTCCTCTGCAAGGAGCAGATAGCATTGTCCGAGATACAATATTGACACTGCTACATCGTGCAGTATCTGGATCTGTATTAGCTTTGTGTCATCGGTGCCATCGCCCAGATGTCCGGATTTAACATTCAAGAGTGTTGTGAAGGGCTCAGATCCACTAGACAGACACTCGGGCCCCTCTATAAAGGCCGCCGCTTATCTTGGGGTTTGCACACGCGGTATTGAGCGACCTTGACAACTGCCTAATCCGTCTTGGCAAGTTCAAGATAGAGAAAACAAGCAGGAGAGACAGACCTGCCGCCTCGTGCTATCGATCAGGGGCCTGAGTGAGAGCTAATTAAAATTGGGATGAAAGCGAAGATCCTGAATATACACTCATAGGAGGAGACAGCAACGCAGCAGCCGGTCCCCGAGAAAA
Organism: Bufotes viridis; assembly: GCA_033119425.1. NCBI lineage: Eukaryota > Metazoa > Chordata > Amphibia > Anura > Bufonidae > Bufotes > Bufotes viridis. The sequence continues at coordinate 8,533,062 of CM065596.1, forward strand.
CCGCGGCCAATAGATCGATTTATTATATGAGTGTCCTTACAGTAAAATCAGCATTTACCAAATAAAAAATATAAGACCTGTAGTGTATGTCAGTGCAGCATCTAATACAGCCTCTACTACCAACCCCACAGGGTGTCACCCAGATTTCCCACACTCTGTGCCTCCCTCCCCCGCTATATAATAATTTATTACCATCTATTTAAAAAAAATATACAAAATTGCCAAATAAAGCGTATTACAAAAACACCAAACAACGATTTCCCTAAACATTAAAAATAAACAATTTATCCTTTAAGTGATACATTCCTGTCTTCCTGAATTCTCCACTAGAGGGAGCCCACTACATACAGATTGTACAGCCACCACTAGAGGGAGCTCACTACATACAGATTGTACAGCCACCACTAGAGGGAGCTCACTACATACAGATTATACAGCCACCACTAGAGGGAGCTCACTACATACAGATTATACAGCCACCACTAGAGGGAGCTCACTACATACAGATTATACAGCCACCACTAGAGGGAGCTCACTACATACAGATTATACAGCCACCACTAGAGGGAGCTCACTACATACAGATTATACAGCCACCACTACAGGGATCTCACTACATACAGATTATACAGCCACCGCTAGAGGCAGCTCACTACATACAGATTATACAGCCACCACTAGGGGAGCTCACTACATACAGATTATACAGCCACCACTAGAGGGAGCTCACTACATACAGATTATACAGCCACCACTACAGGGATCTCACTACATACAGATTATACAGCCACCACTAGAGGCAGCTCACTACATACAGATTATACAGTCACCACTAGAGGAGCTCACTACATACAGATTATACAGCCACCACTAGAGGGAGCTCACTACATACAGATTATACAGCCACCACTAGAGGGAGCTCACTACATACAGATTATACAGCCACCACTAGAGGGAGCTCACTACATACAGATTATACAGCCACCACTAGAGGGAGCTCACTACATACAGATTATACAGCCACCACTACAGGGATCTCACTACATACAGATTATACAGCCACCGCTAGAGGCAGCTCACTACATACAGATTATACAGTCACCACTAGGGGGAGCTCACTACATACAGATTATACAGCCACCACTAGGGGAGCTCACTACATACAGATTATACAGCCACCACTAGAGGGAGCTCACTACATACAGATTATACAGCCACCACTAGAGGGAGCTCACTACATACAGATTATACAGCCACCGCTAGAGGCAGCTCACTACATACAGATTATACAGCACTAGAGGGAGCTCATTGCATACAGATTATACAGTCACCACTAGAGGGCGCTCATTACATACAGATTATACAGTCACCACTAGAGGGAGCTCACTACATACAGATTATACAGCCACCACTAGAGGGAGCTCACTACATACAGATTATACAGCCACCACTAGAGGGAGCTCACTACATACAGATTATAGAGCCACCACTAGAGGGAGCTCACTACATACAGATTATACAGCCACCACCATGTTGCATAGGTTGCTCCTGTTGTATCATTGATGAGTTAGACTTTTCTTGTAACTATTGAAAGGAGGATTCTGGGAGTTGTAGTTTCAGAGCAGCTGGAGGATTAGACTTTTCTTGGAAAGCTTGGTATCGCTGGCAGCCCTCATAGCAGATGTAGGAGTGACCCAGCTCTCCCAGATACATATGTAACTAAATGCTATCTACTTTAGGGGAAATTCTCTTGTCATACACAGTATTGCTGACTGTCTCCTCTCTCTATTCGCTGTGGTCGCCAGCGCTCTGTGACACCCCGCCTTCTCTCCGGTGAATTGCGCTCTGGTCTCTAACAAACCATAAACATTTCAATTATATTTCATTAGGATCCAATTAAAATATAATTCCATAATTATTCTAAGTGCGGCCACATTTCACTTCCCTGCAATAATGTGGCCAGGAAAATGCGATTAATTCTTCCCGGCCGATGACCTCACCTTCACCGCAGTAAACAGGAGACCTAATGGAGGGCAACAGCAGAGGATGAGGATGATGGGGGTCAACCACAGACTGTCCAGGACCCCAGACTGGTCATTTCATGGGGGCATTCAACCAGCCATGCATTGTAACCATCACCTGTATTTCTGTCATATATAGTTACCGCCATATGGTTCCTTGATAAATAGCGCCATCCAAATAGTCATTTCATCAGTGGCCAGACATTCAGCACGGAATGACTGCATACAGTACCCAGTGGGCGCCATAACTTACCCACATACATCCATTGCCCAGAGCACTATGTTTTGCTCAAACCATGTCTACATAAAGCCATATAGTACCCATATAGTGCCGTACAGTTCCCGCTTGCTCACATAGTGACACAGTCCATCCATATAGAGCTATGTGCTGTGCAGAAAGAGACCGTGTCCATAGAGAAAGCCATATAGTGCCAAACAGTGAACAAATTCTCTATATAGTGCCCGACAGTCTATATATTCTGCTACATAGTGCCAAACAGTGCAAAGATAATGCAAAACCTTTTTCAGAGGGAGCCATATAGTGCTCACATAATATAACCAGATAGAACTACATGCTTTCCAGAAAGAGCCAGTGTCCATAGAGGAAGCAATATAATGCCAAACCGTGCATGAGTAGTGCCATATAGCGGTCCAATCGGGACAATCAGTGGCCATAGAGTAACCTATTGTGCCGACACAGAGCTAATCAGCGCCTAGAGAGCGCCATACTTTGCCGGGATGAATAATCGACTGTGGAGCTCAGAGACCCCCGTGTCATCCTGCAGCAGTGAAGGGTCGTCTGCTTCAGTCTACACCTGCAGTCTTTTTGGGGGGGGGGCTGAGCTAATAGAAGGGGCTCCCCACTCTGGACCCCTCTTTAGCTAAAGGTAAGAGTCCTGTCCAAAATACCGGCCAAAACTAGAAGATATCAGTGAAAGAGAAGGACACCCCAGTATTGAGGGCTTGCAGTACTTCAACTTCCCTGCAGGGGCATTGTTGGGCAAGCAAGCAGTTACGCTGCAGTTTTCTTGTTGGGGCTCTCAACAATGTGGCCCCCAATTTATGGGAGACCCTCAATATGCAAAGTCATTTAAATTATAAAATGTAACATACTATGAATATATTGGATTTTGAAGACGTGGCGAATGGCGCCTTCCTGGATCAGTGCTGACTTATGCTACCTGAATGGTACGATCTAGTCATCTCCATACATGATGATTGCTTCATTTCATCTGTACAGAATGCAACCGCCACTCATCACACACAGCTGCCACTCATCACACGCAGCCGCCGTTCATCACACACAGCCGCCACTCATCACACGCAGCCGCCGGTTATCACACGCAGCCGCCGGTCATCACACGCAGCCGCCACTCATCATATGCAACCGCCACTCATCACACACAGCTGCCACTCATCACACGCAGCCGCCGTTCATCACACACAGCCGCCACTCATCACACGCAGCCGCCGGTTATCACACGCAGCCGCCGGTCATCACACGCAGCCGCCACTCATCATATGCAGCCGCCACTCATCACACACAGCCGCTGTTCATCACACACAGCCGGCGATCATCACACTCAGCCGCCACTCATCACGCACAGCCGCCTCTCATCACACACAGCCGATGTTTAGCACATGTGGCCCCGCTCATCGCACGCAGCCACCACTCATGGTCCCGCTTATCAAACGCAGCCCCATTCATCACACACCGCTGCCGTTCATCACACGTGACCCCACTCATCACACGCAGCCACCACTCATCACACACAGCCGCTACTCATCACACACAGCCGCTACTCATCACACACAGCCGATGTTTAGCACACGTGACCCCACTCATCGCATGCAGCCGTCACTCATCACACGCAGCCCCCGCTCACATGCCATTTTCTCCCTCGCTCTCATATTGTTGAGTTACTGGCGAAGCAGCGTTCAATATATTGATGAACAGATTGTGCGCCGCAGCAGAGAGAAAAACAAATTGATTGATATGTATAAAGTAGACATGAAGCGGGAGAGACCTGCGAATGGCGAGCGGATGGTGATTTAAATATTAGGGAAGATGAATTGATTCTGAGATGGAGAGAACGGAAAATGAGGCTCAAGTGAATTAAAGAGCGATAATTGATTGTAGTGAAATGAGGCGCGGGGAGCGACCTCCTCCCCACGAGGGACCCAGGCATAGGGCCGTATGATAGCAGGCCAGACAAGTAGCACTCAAGGAGCCTGGGTGCATCTTAAAGGAATCAGTGGCTAAATATGGTGACAATTCGGACAATTCAGAAATAGCTAAAAGGAACAGAGGGCCATATGGGGATTTACGCAGGGGCGTAACTATAGGGGAAGCAGGGGAAGCTGCTGCTTTGGGGCCCTGACCCAGAAGGGGCCCATCCAAGAGGAGGAGAAGTACTAAAAGATTTTGTCAGGGCCCCTCAACAGTATTACACAATGAAATGATATACAGTGGCAGGATAGACAGTGCAGAAAACGGATGGAACAGCTGCCGGGCCTGGTCTGAGAGAGCGATCTTTACTAGCCACAGGAAAGGGGGCGGCATGAAAGGAAGGGGTTGTGAAAAACTTACTGGGGGAGGGGGCCCCATTCAAAAATTTGCTGTGGGGCCCAGTCATTTCTAGTTACGCCACTGGATTTACGTATACCGCCCACATCCAAATAACCGACCCCCTGCAGCCGCCGCACCGATGGGAAAGTATTGTGGGATGATACCAGTACACATGCGGAAGAGAAATGTTCAGAGAGGTTAACCAGATAATTATAATGTAGGATATAGTGATGAGGATACAGGGTATGAGAATGGAGAGGCGACATAGCTGTTCTTCCATACCTCCCCTGTGGGCTGGACATGTCCCGATATACAGCGGTCCCTCAAATTACAATATTACTTGGTTCCAGGACAACCATTGTATGTCGAAACCATTGTAAGTTGAATCATCAGTTCCAAAACCCCAAAATGTCATCCAAGATAAGAGAAAATGAAGATTTAAGAAAACTAAGCAGATAACTAAGACGGATAAAGAGTCCTTACATCTTACAGTCAGGAATAGCTGCACCTAGTAACTAATACAGGTATTTACCGGAGAAGGGGCTGGATCTGAGTCTGAGACATTGTATGTTAAATATATGTTGACCACTGTACTATATGATCATCAGGGTCTATATATAGGATATAGGCTGTATATACTGATCATCAGGGTCTATATATAGGTATAAGCTGTATATACTGATCATCAGGGTCTATATATAGGGTATAGGCTGTATATACTGATCATCAGGGTCTATATATAGGTATAAGCTGTATATACTGATCATCAGGGTCTATATATAGGATATAGGCTGTATATACTGATCATCAGGGTCTATATATAGGTATAAGCTGTATATACTGATCATCAGGGTCTATATATAGGTATAAGCTGTATATACTGATCATCAGGGTCTATACATAGGATATAGGCTGCATATACTGATCATCAGGGTCTATATATAGGATATAGGCTGTATATACTGATCATCAGGGTCTATATATAGGTATAAGCTGTATATACTGATCATCAGGGTCTATATATAGGATATAGGCTGTATATACTGATCATCAGGGTCTATATATAGGTATAGGCTGTATATACTGATCATCAGGGTCTATATATAGGATATAGGCTGTATATACTGATCATCAGGGTCTATATATAGGTATAGGCTGTATATACTGATCATCAGGGTCTATATATAGGGTATAGGCTGTATATACTGATCATCAGGGTCTATATATAGGTATAAGCTGTATATACTGATCATCAGGGTCTATATATAGGGTATAGGCCGTATATACTGATCATCAGGGTCTATATATAGGATATAGATTGTATATACTGATCACCAGGGTCTATATATAGGGTATAGGCAGTATATACTGATCATCAGGGTCTATATATAGAATACAGGCTGTATATACTGATCATCAGGGTCTATATATAGGTATAAGCTGTATATACTGATCATCAGGGTCTCTATATAGGGTATAGGCTGTATATACTGATCATCAGGGTCTATATATAGGATATAGGCTGTATATACTGATCATCAGGGTCTATATATAGGTATAAGCTGTATATACTGATCATCAGGGTCTATATATAGGTATAGGCTGTATATACTGATCATCAGGGTCTATATATAGGATATAGGCTGTATATACTGATCATCAGGGTCTATATATAGGTATAGGCTGTATATACTGATCATCAGGGTCTATATATAGGGTATAGGCTGTATATACTGATCATCAGGGTCTATATATAGGGTATAGGCCGTATATACTGATCATCAGGGTCTATATATAGGATATAGATTGTATATACTGATCACCAGGGTCTATATATAGGGTATAGGCAGTATATACTGATCATCAGGGTCTATATATAGAATACAGGCTGTATATACTGATCATCAGGGTCTATATATAGGGTATAGCCTGTATATACTGATCATCAGGGTCTATATATAGGGTATAGGCTGTATATACTGATCATCAGCGTCTATATATAGAATATAGGCTGTATATACTGATCATCAGGGTCTCTATATAGGGTATAGGCTGTATATACTGATCATCAGGGTCTATATATAGGATATAGGCTGTATATACTGATCATCAGGGTCTCTATATAGGGTATAGGCTGTATATACTGATCACCAGGGTCTATATATAGGGTATAGGCTGTATATTCTGATCATCAGGGTCTCTATATAGGGTATAGGCCATATATACTGATTATCAGGGTCTATACATAGGATATAGGCTGTATATACTGATCATCAGGGTCTATATATAGAATATAGGCTGTATATACTGATCATCAGGGTCTAGATATAGAATATAGGCTGTATATACTGATCACCAAGGTCTATATATAGGGTATAGGCTGTATATACTGATCATCAGGGTCTATATATAGGGTATAGGCTGTATATACTGATCACCAGGGTCTATATATAGGGTATAGGGTGTATATACTGATCATCAGGGTCTATATATAGGATATAGGCTGTATATACTGATCATCAGGGTCTATATATAGGGTATAGGCTGTATATACTGATCACCAGGGTCTATATATAGGGTATAGGCTGTATATACTGATCACCAGGGTCTATATATAGGGTATAGGGTGTATATACTGATCATCAGGGTCTATATATAGGATATAGGCTGTATATACTGATCATCAGGGTCTATATATAGGGTATAGGCTGTATATACTGATCACTAGGGTCTATATATAGGGTATAGGCTGTATATACTGATCACCAGGGTCTATATATAGGGTATAGGCTTTATATACTGATCACCAGGGTCTATATATAGGGTATAGGGTGTATATACTGATCATCAGGGTCTATATATAGGATATAGGCTGTATATACTGATCATCAGGGTCTATATATAGGGTATAGTCTGTATATACTGATCATCAGGGTCTATATATAGGGTATAGACTGTATATACTGATCACCAGGGTCTATATATAGGGTATAGGCTGTATATACTGATCACCAGGGTCTATATATAGGGTATAGGCTGTATATACTGATCATCAGGGTCTATATATAGGGTATAGGCTGTATATACTGATCATCAGGGTCTATATATAGGGTATAGACTGTATATACTGATCACCAGGGTCTATATATAGGGTATAGGCTGTATATACTGATCATCAGGGTCTATATATAGGGTATAGGCTGTATATACTGATCACCAGGGTCTATATATAGGGTATAGGCTGTATATACTGATCACCAGGGTCTATATATAGGGTATAGGCTGTATATACTGATCACCAGGGTCTATATATAGGGTATAGGGTGTATATACTGATCATCAGGGTCTATATATAGGATATAGGCTGTATATACTGATCATCAGGGTCTATATATAGGGTATAGGCTGTATATACTGATCATCAGGGTCTATATATAGGGTATAGACTGTATATACTGATCACCAGGGTCTATATATAGGGTATAGGCTGTATATACTCTATAGTCCTGATATTCTATGTATAGGTCACACCTGTATACATTAGTCAAGGCTGTTATAACAAGGCCTTACTATTACCAGAAAGAAGAAACTTAAAATCCTATAGGGCTGCCTGTATACTGTGTATGTATAGTGTGATTTACCAAGCCGTGCAGGAGTATCCCACCATCATCTGTCCGATCGCTGCTGGAGGAGGGGGCATTATCCTGCGCTCACTTACATGTCCTACAGGGGATACATATGGGGCCATATGACACTATAGAGTCACATGTCTCCAACCCCCGTCATATAGTGTGACTCATCCTCAGAAAAATTAATATTATTTCCTAAAGAAGACGGGATGACTTCATAAAGCCATGAACGTGCCATAAATGCCCATGACGCATCACATGACTCCGGGGGGGGGGGGGGTGATCATCCGTGATGTAATATTCATGTGATTAATAGAGATACCTTAAGATTCTGTCGCCTCAATCCATAATGTATGGAGGAATGCTCCGGAATCTGGGTGGAGGAGGCTGCGGTGACTACATGTAATGTATGCAAAAGAAGATAAAGCAGATCGTATGTCATCGGCTGTCACACCGCAAGGTATATCTATTAGAACATCTGCTATAATTGTGCTTCACTCCATCATCATCAGCAATGACGAGGCAGCCGCTCTATACTGGGAGTTTAAGCCTGGCTGCGCTTTCTAGACCCTTCTTCAGCTATCATTCTTTAAAGATCCAAAATTCTGTGTTAATTAATTTTTTAATATAAATTTATAGGGATCAGACCTCTGTTTTTTAGCTCTCCAAATCCCCTGCAGAGTAATAAAGCCACATGCTAAAACTCTGCTTCTGCAGTCACCACTATGTGGACCTCAGGAGATTACTGCATACAGATATATACAGCCACCAGTAGAGGGAGCTCAGGAGATTACTGCATACAGATATATACAGCCACCACTAGGGGGAGCTCAGGAGATTACTACATACAGATATATACAGCCACCACTAGAGGGAGCTCAGGAGATTACTGCATACAGATATATAAAGCCACCACTAGGGCAGCTCAGGAGATTACTGCATACAGATATATACAGCCACCACTAGAGGGAGCTCATGAGATTACTATATACAGATATATACAGCCACCATTAGAGGATGCTCAGGAGATTACTACATACAGATATATACAGCCACCACTAGAGGGAGCTCAGGAGATTACTGCATACAGACATATACAGCCACCACTAGAGGGAGCTCAGGACATTACAGTATACAGATATATACAGCCACCATTAGAGGATGCTCAGGAGATTACTACATACAGATATATACAGCCACCACTAGGGGGAGCTCAGGAGATTACTACATACAGATATATAGAGCCACCACTAGAGGGAGCTCAGGAGATTACTACATACAGATATATTCAGCCACCACTAGAGGGAGCTCAGGAGATTACTGCATACAGATATATACAGCCACCACTAGAGGAAGCTCAGGAGATTACTACCTACAGATATATACAGCCACCACTAGAGGGAGCTCAGGAGATTACTGCATACAGATATATATATAGCCACCACTAGAGGCAGCTCAGGAGATTACTGCATACAGATATATACAGCTATCACTAGAGGGAGCTCAGGAGATTACTGCATACAGATATATACAGCCACCACTAGGGGGAGCTCAGGAGATTACTGCATACAGATATATACAGCCACCACTAGGGGGAGCTCAGGAGATTACTGCATACAGATATATACAGCCACCACTAGGGGGAGCTCAGGAGATTACTACATACAGATATATACAGCCACCACTAGAGGGAGCTCAGGAGAATACTGCATACAGATATATACAGCCAGCATTAGAGGGAGCTCAGGAGATTATTACATACAGATATATACAGCCACCACTAGAGGGAGCTCAGGAGATTACTACATACAGATATATACAGACACCACTAGAGGGAGCTCAGGAGATTACTGCATACAGATATATACAGACACCACTAGAGGGAGCTCAGGAGATTAATACATACAGATATATACAGCCACCACTAGAGGGAGCTCATGAGATTACTATATACATATATATACAGACACCACTAGAGGGTGCTCAGGAGATTACTGTATACCGATATATACAGTCACCACTAGAGGGATCTCAGGACATTACTACATACAGGTATATACAGCCACTACTAGAGGGAAGTCAGGAGATTACTGTATACAGATATATACAGTACTACTAGGTAGAGCTCAGGAGATTACTACATACAGATATATACAGCCACTACTAGAGGGAAGTCAGGAGATTACTACATACAGATATATACAGCCACCACTAGAGGGAGTTTAGGAGGTTACTACATACAGATATATACAGCCACCACTAGATGAAGCTCAGAAGATTACTGAATACAGATATATACAGCCACCACTAGAGGGGGCTCAGAAGATGACTATATACAGACACCACTAGAGGGAGTTTAGGAGATTACTGCATACAGATATATACAGCCACCACTAGAGGGAGTTTAGGGGAATACTACATACAGAAATATACAGCCACCATTAGAGGGAGCTCAGGAGATCACTGCATACAGATATATACAGCCACCATTATAGGGAGCTCAGGAGATTACAATATACAGATATATACAGCCACTACTAGAGGGAGCTCAGGAAATTACTACATACAGATATATACAGCCAGCACTAGAGGGAGCTCAGGAGATTACTACATACAGATATATACGGCCACCACTAGAGAGAGCAGGAGATTACTACATACAGATATATACAGCCACCACTAGATGGAGCTCAGAAAATTAGTGCATACAGATATATACAGCCGCCACTAGGGGGAGCTTAGGAGATTACTCTATACAGATATATACAGCCACCACTAGAGAGGAGCTCAGGAGATTACTACATACAGATATATAAAGCCACCACTAGAGGGAGCTCAGGAGATTACTACATACAGATATATACAACCACCACTAGAGGGAGCTCAGGAGATTACTGCATACAGATATATACAGCCACCACTAGAGGGAGCTCAGGAGATTACTACATACAGATATATACAACCACCACTAGAGGGAGCTCAGGAGATTACTACTATACAGATATATACAGCCACCACTAGAGAGGAGCTCAGGAGATTACTACATACAGATATATACAACCACCACTAGAGGGAGTTTAGGAGATTACTCTATACAGATATATACAACCACCACTAGAGGGAGCTCAGGAGATTACTACTATACAGATATATACAGCCACCACTAGAGGGAGCTCAGGAGATTACTACATACAGATATATTCAACCACCACTAGAGGGAGTTTAGGAGATTACTCTATACAGATATATACAGCCACCACTAGAGGGAGCTCAGGAGATTACTGCATACAGACATATACAGTCACCACTAGAGGGAGCTCAGGACATTACAGTATACAGACATATACAGCCACCATTAGAGGATGCTCAGGAGATTACTACATACAGATATATACAGCCACCACTAGAGGGAGCTCAGGAGATTACTGCATACAGATATATACAACCACCACTAGAGGGAGCTCAGAAGATTACTATATACAGATATATACAACCACCACTAGAGGGTGCTCAGGAGATTACTGTATACTGATATATACAGTCACCACTAGAGGGATCTCAGGACATTACTACATACAGGTATATACAGCCACCACTAGAGGGAGCTCAGGAGATTACTACATACAGATATATACAACCACCACTAGAGGGAGCTCAGAAGATTACTACATACAGATATATACAACCACCACTAGAGGGAGCTCAGGAGATTACTGCATACAGATATATTCAGCCACTACTAGAGAGAGCTCAGGAGATTACTGCATACTGACATATACGGCCACCACTAGAGGGAGCTCAGGAGATTACTACATACAGATATATACAGCCACCATTAGAGGATGCTCAGGAGATTACTACATACAGATATATACAGCCACCACTAGAGGGAGCTCAGGAGATTACTACATACAGATATATACAGCCACCACTAGAGGGAGCTCAGGAGAATACTACACACATATATATACAGCTACCACTAGAGGGAGCTCAGGAGATTACTACATACAGATATATACAGCCACCACTAGAGAGAGCTCAGGAGATTACTACATACATATATATACAGCCACCACTAGAGGGAGAGCAGGAGATTACTACATACAGATATATATAGCCACCACTAGAGGAAGCTCAGGAGATTACTGCATACAGATATATACAGCCACCACTAGGGGGAGCTCAGGAGATTACTGCATACAGATATATACAGCCACCACTAGAGGGAGCTCAGGAGATTACTGCATACAGATATCACGGACAAACCAACAGAAGCAGCTCTCACCTGTAGTGACTAGCAAAGAAGCACGGATGCAGTCTGGACTGGACTGTGGAACTTTAAATGAGATATAGACAGTCCACTACTAGAGAGTTGCAGATTTACTCATCAGGTTGAAATCTTCAGATACAGGAATAGACTCAACGAACAATGCATTTCAGACCGTAATGTTTTTTAAGGTCTGAAATGCATTGTTCGTTGAGTCTTTTCCTGTATCTGAAGATTTTAACCTGATAGAATAAATTTGCAACTTTTAAGAAGCTGGATTTTCCTGTTTTCTCATTTGCATACAGATATATACAGCCACCACTAGGGGGAGCTCAGGAGATCACTGCAGGTTTATATACAGCCACCACTAGGGGGAGCTCAGGAGATCACTGCATACAGATATATACAGCCACCACTAGAGGGAGCTCAGGAGATTACTACATACAGATATATACAGTCACCACTAGAGGGAGCTCAGGAGATTACTACATACAGATATATACAGCCAGCACTAGGGGGAGCTCAGGAGATTACTACATACAGATATATACAGCCACCATTAGAGGGTGCTCAGGAGATTACTACATACAGATATATACAGCCACCACTAGAGGGAGCTCAGGAGGTTACTACATACAGATATATACAGCCACCACTAGAGGGAGCTCAGGAGATTACTGCATACAGATATATACACCCACCACTAGAGGGAGCTCAGGAGATTACTGCATACAGATATATACAGTCACCACTAGAGGGAGCTCAGGAGATTACTACATACAGATATATACAGCCACCACTAGAGGGAGCTCAGGAGGTTACTACATACAGATATATACAGCCACCACTAGAGGGAGCTCAGGAGGTTACTACATACAGATATATACAGCCACCACTAGAGGGAGCTCAGGAGATTACTGCATACAGATATATACAGGCACCACTAGAGGGAGCTCAGGAGATTACTACATACAGATATATATGTTACAGCTACCACTATAGAAGCTGTATATGGGTGTATATATCTCTATGCAGTAAACTCCTGAGACAGCAGAGAGAGAGAAGCTAGTTTACAGGTGACAATCTGCATAATAACTTCATAATGACAAAAAATAATAATAAATACACACCCAGATAGCAATATCGGATTGCTGCAAAATTCAGCATGTTACAGATGGTCTTGTCACAAGAGGACATAAAATCACTTCCCTTGCTACCCTTCAAAAAGGCTCTCAGAGGCTACTTTTAGGTCGGGTACCTCTTGGTGACCGATCGGTGACTGCTTGCCTCTGCTCTGCAAGACATTTTGCCCAGTTGACAGACTTTAAGAGGGGGCGGACGCATCACTGGACTGACAGAAGGTCGAATGGTCTTTTGGATGAATTGTCTGCCATCTAGGCCGATCTGACCCATCTGTTTGGTGGTGTTGGGAGCAGTGGTTAAATGAGGACACGCACACCGTGGCCCAGACAGACAGCAGTAGAAAGGATGGCCTGACGAGCAGCTCCACAGTTTCGTTGTCCACCACTTTATTACAGGGACCACCTGTGTCTGAACCATTTCTAGGAGCTTAGAAGTAGCAAATTTAGTGTCACGGCACATATTACGTGTCCTGCCATTGCCAGCCTGCTGCCGTCACCTTCGCCTGCAGTGGCGTCATGACCTAGAAACCAGGACTGCTACGGACTGGAACCATATTGTCTTTACCGATGAATCCAGGTTCTGTTTGGGATACGACGATGGTCGGGTTTGAGTATTAAGGTCTTTACTGGTGAGGAACGTACTGCCCCCCCCCTGCTGGTGTGATGATCGGGGGAGCCATCAAATACGACAGTCGGTCACCCCTAGTAGTCATAGGCTCAGCTCAGCGATATGTGCAGGACATCCTGCCGCCACGTGCGCTCCTCTCATGGCAGGATACTGCTCGCCCACACACAGAAGGGTTTCCCAGGAATGTCTCCTCCAGATTACAGCACTTCCTTGGCTGCCGGTCACCAGATTTATCACCGATACAGCATTTATGAGACCGGCTGGGACCTCGGCTTCACCAACATACGAGTGCAGGATCTACAACATCTGAATCTCATTGAACTGAACCTATAATTAAAAGAAAGAAATCCTTAAACGCCTTTGTCTTCAATACAACTAAATTCTGCGTTCACCTCCCTCCCCCCTCCCGCAGCCTTCACAGCCCTGATATAATGTGCAAACCAACATCTGGGCGAGCGCACGTCTCATTAACTCATTGCCTCGTATATTAAAATGTGGGATTTCTCCAGGAATGTCACCAGCCGCCTCAGTGTATGTGGGCGGGAGGCAGCGGAATCCATCACTTGTCATAGCTGTGCCGCCCTGTAGGGGGCAGTGACATGGACTGATGTGACGATGTGTCACATACCGGCTGTCATCACAAGACAAGAGGACCCTGCATCGTGAGATTCAGCATCAAAACATGACACCCCGCCCCCAACACTGGGGACTCAGCGGGGACCCCCTAAATGGGGACACATGAGTCATCAGCAGTCGTTTGATGAAACCAGCTCCCCCGCAATAAGCCTGCCATCCTCTGTCATACCGCCACTAACCCAATTAGAAAGTGTTCAATCAGGACAGGGGATTCCTTCGTGTTCGGAGTTAACCCCTTCTGCCTGCCTCATAAGAGCAGAGCTCCATATGTGACCCATTATGTTGTTCTATCTATTGAGGATTTGTTCTCTGCTTTGTCATGATAACGAAGAGTTGACCGTTTGCTGCGGCTTTCGGAACGTGCTGCAGACCACCTGGCGTCTTGATGGTCAGCCAAAGGCAGAGGGGGAAGCGATCGCTTCCACGTCCTAGAACATGACTTTGCTAAAGGAAATTTGGTTAAATTGCAGAGTTACATATTTAATACGGTTGAAAAAATACATAAGTCCATCAAGTTCAACCAAGGGATCGGGGGGGGGAGGGACGCGAATCCCAGAAGGAAGTGAGTGTTGCACTTTACATTAAAAAAAAAACCTGCAAGAATGGGGACCACCACCCGTTTTTTTTAAAGACCCCGAATGCATATGAATCGGCATTATACAAGATTATATATCACCCCAGTGGGCGCTGTCCCCGATGCTGTATCTTGACCGCCACGTATTGGGGGTCCCATCCCCATATGGAATCTGTATTATATAATATAGTCTCTAGTATATACACTGTGTATATTATCCCTGTACTGTGACATCACTGTGATGTATTATCCCTGTACTGTGACATCACTGTGTTTATTATCCCTGTACTGTGACATCACTGTGTTTATTATCCCTGTACTGTGATATCACTGTGTGTATTATCTCTGTACTGTGACATCGCTGTGTGTATTATCTCTGTACTGTGACATCACTGTGTTTATTATCTCTGTACTGTGACATCACTGTGTTTATTATCCCTGTACTGTGACATCACTGTGTTTATTATCCCTGTACTGTGACATCACTGTGTTTATTATCCCTGTACTGTGACATCACTGTGTGTATTATCCCTGTACTGTGACATCACTGTGTTTATTATCCCTGTACTGTGACATCACTGTGTTTATTATCCCTGTACTGTGACATCACTGTGTGTATTATCTCTGTACTGTGACATCACTGTGTTTATTATCCCTGTACTGTGACATCACTGTGTTTATTATCCCTGTACTGTGACATCACTGTGTTTATTATCCCTGTACTGTGACATCACTGTGTTTATTATCCCTGTACTGTGACATCACTGTGTTTATTATCCCTGTACTGTGACATCACTGTGTTTATTATCCCTGTACTGTGACATCACTGTGTTTATTATCTCTGTACTGTGACATCACTGTGTTTATTATCCCTGTACTGTGACGTCACTGTGTGTATTATCCCTGTACTGTGACATCACTGTGTTTATTATCCCTGTACTGTGACATCGCTGTGTTTATTATCCCTGTACTGTGACGTCACTGTGTTTATTATCCCTGTACTGTGACGTCACTGTGTTTATTATCCCTGTACTGTGACGTCACTGTGTTTATTATCCCTGTACTGTGACATCACTGTGTTTATTATCCCTGTACTGTGACATCACTGTGTTTATTATCCCTGTACTGTGACGTCACTGTGTTTATTATCCCTGTACTGTGACGTCACTGTGTTTATTATCCCTGTACTGGGGATCACTGTGTGCATTATTCTGTTACTGCTTATGGTGGCCCGGGGCCATTCTCCAGGTTCTGTTATGGGTCCCATTAGTCACATGTTGCCCCCTTTTTCTGGCTCTGGCCCTGTAAGTACCTCTCTCGCTGTCATCTCTTGGTCGTCTTCTTGCTCTCTCAGTGGGGTGATGGCTCATTTTGCACCCCTGTCTCGCCCCCCGTATTGAGCGTCTTCTGATGAGTTGTAGACGAGGACTCTGAGTGCACAGCCGCTCGCTCCAAGGTATCTGGCAGCTATCGTTGAGCGCTCCTTTGATTACACTTTATTGATGTTTGCATGAGAATTTTTAAGATTCAATGTTTCCAGGAAGTCTCTTGGGATATCGAGCGCTGATAGCTGCAGATAATGAACCAGAAATCATTAGGGGAGCTTTAAAAATGTCACTCGGTTCAGAGGAGTACATCACTTCACAGAATGAGCATGCAGTTGGAAGTGCAGTGCTGCTGTGTTTTCAGACCCGGGAACCGCACAATGGCGCAAGCATGGGGGCTGGGCGCCTCTGTTAGAATGCTCTATAACAGGGATCAGCAATCTCCGGCACGCTAGCTGTGGTGAAACTTCAACTCCCAGCATGCTCCATTCACTTCTATGGGAGTTCTGACAACAGTCAGGCAAGTGTGCATGCTGGGAGTGTTAGTTTCACAACAGCTGACGTGTCAAAGGTTGCTGATCCCTGCCCTATAAGCTCCTGTCTCTGCATATGATACTGACACATTATTACTTTACTGGAACCTCACTCATTTCCCAACATGTTTGCTGTTGCACAGCAGCTTCCTCAGACTTTTGTGTCTCCTTGGATCTAGGTCTTCCACAGGTAATTATAGACCAGGGAACTCTTTGCCTGGCTCCTAAGGCTCTAAGCTGTGGCCTCCACATCCAGCCGAGACTTGCCCAGCACACCCTCCTTCCCCTAGCGGGGGTAAGCTAGACTGCTCTAGAAACTGGTCCCCACCGTTCCTGCAGGAAGTGGGACTCGCCCAGTCCTTCACAGAGGTGGGTTAGAATGAAATGGAAAACTCTATTCTACCCGACTGTAGCTCTGCCAGATTTGCTGCCACCTGTTGGTGAACCAGGCACATTACATTTGAACATAACAGTTACATAGAAATAGGAATGCACATTGTGAAGGATTTGGAATAAATACACAAGATAACATGAGGTTAACCAATAAAGACAGCAGCAGGGTGCATAAGTGGTAATGCCACTCTAGGGCGTGTGGGGAGTCGCTCTGGTAGACAGCGGTGCGGGTGCAGTTTAGAGGCAAAACAAGGAGTCCAGATTGTGCATCAAACAGTGTTTTATTCACACTTGCACACCAGAAATGAAAACAGTCTCTTGGTGACAGTTCACACACAACAGAAATCATGTGGCAAAACCAAAAACAGGCCAACACAGGGTCCAGTCACCTTGGGTGGTTTAGGTGCGGGTTCACACCTAGCAGTCGGCTCAGCCGCAGGCGATTCCTCCTTCAGGTTGCAGGGAAACACCACCTTGCTGAGCTCCTTCCTCCAGGACAGAGAATTCCTCAGCCCTGTTTGCAGGCTCCAGGATAATCACAGCCTCAGACACAGCTGATGGCTGTGTTTATACCTAGCCCAAAACTCGGACTGGACCGTGGGGAGCAGCCACCCACCCTACTCTTTAGCTGCTCCCAGTAAGAGCCGGCCCGGATCGGCTTTGCAGCCATGCTATTTAACAGAGTCAAACAGCACTAGCTGCTGCAGACAAAAACCGGCTCTCACCTCACCGAGGCCAGCAACCTCGGTGACACGTACCTGCCATCGCATATGACACCTTGCACCTTACCACATACCCCCTTTGTTCAACCCTGAGGGTGAACACACGTGAGGCAGTGGACGCGGGACAGGGCATCTGCGTTGCCCTGCAAGCGGCCTGCCCTGTGTTCCACGGAAAACTTGAAATTTTGAAGAGATAGGAACCACCTGGTGACCCGAGCATTCCTCTCCTTGGCCTGACTCATCCATTTGAGGGGAATGGTCGGTCACCAGACGGAACCTCCTCCCTAACAGGTAGTAGCGGAGAGATTCGAGTGCCCACTTGATAGCCAGGCACTCCCTCTCCACTATACTGTATCTGGACTCGGCGGGACTGAGCTTACGGCTCAGGAAGACAACGGGATGTTCTTCCCCGTTGACCTCCTGCGACAGTACCGCACCGAGGCCCGAGGCCTACCTCCGAGGCGTCGGTCTGTACGACAAACTCCTTGTTGAAGTCGGGTGTCACCAAGACCGGGAACCCACACAGGGCCGACTTCACTCCAGCTAACCCTCCCAGACTTTCGCCCCTTCAACAGGTCTGTCAATGGCGCTGCTATTGTGGCAAAGTGGGGCACAAACCTCATGTAGTATCCTACAATCCCAAGGAACGACTTTACCTGCCTGGTGGTGACCGGTCGGGGCCAGTTACGAATGGCCTCTACCTTAGTTACCTGAGGTTTGATGACTCCCCGCCCAATTATATATCCCAGATATTTTGTCTCCTCTAACCCTATGGAGCACTTCTTTGGGTTAGCGGTCAGTCCGGCTTTCCTCAGGGCATCCACTACCGCCTGCACCTTGGGTAAATGGCTTTCCCAGTCGGTGCTGTGGATGACTACATCATCTAAGTAGGCCGAGGCGTACCGGCGATGTGGTCGCAGCACTATGTCCATTAACCTTTGGAAAGTGGCGGGGCGCCATGCAGGCCAAAGGGTAACACCTTGTAGTGATACAGGCCCTGCGGAGTAACAAATGCGGTTTTTCCTTAGCCGACTCCGTTAAGGGTACCTGCCAGTACCCTTTAGTGAGGTCCAGCACAGAAAAATAACGGGCTTGTCCTAAACTTTCAACCAGCTCGTCTACTCGGGGCATGGGATGCAGCGTCAAACTTGGATACTTCATTTAACTTGCGAAAGTCGTTGCAGAACCATAGCGTCCCATCCGGCTTAGGTATTAGGACTATGGGACTGGCCCACTCACTTTTCGACTCCTCAATGACCTCGAGCTTCAACATTAACTGTACTTCCTCCGCGATGGCCCGTCGCCGAGCCTCGGGTACCCGGTATGGTTTTAACCGGATCTTGGCCTGAGGCTCAGTGGCGATGTCATGTTGGATGAGAGGCGTGCGGCCAGGGAGGTCCGAGAACACATCCGTGTTCCGACTGATGAACTCCCTGACTTCCTGAACTTGTTTGGAAGACAGGCTGTCTGCAATTTTTACCGTGGTTACGGCTTCACAGGCCTCGAACTGTGGGGCTGGACCCTTCTCACCTAGAAGCCCTGGCCGGGGGCTGTGGTCGTCGGCTGTGTCCCTATCTTTCCACGGCTTAAGTAAATTCACATGGTACACCTGCTCCGGCTTGCGCCGCCCTGGCTGGTGTACTTTGTAATTACTTCCCTACCTCTCGATCACCTCATAGGGGCCCTGCCACCTAGCTAGGAATTTGCTGTCAAGGGTGGGTACCAGAACCAAAACCCGATCTCCCGGATTGAAGTCCCGTACCCGAGCCTGACGATTGTACACCCTACTCTGGGCTTGTTGCGCTGCCTCCATATGCTCCCGGACCAAAGGCAACACCCTTTCCATCCGTTCCTGCATCTGGGCGACATACTCAATGACACTTTTGTGGGGGACAGGCTGTTGTTCCCATGCTTCCTTGGCGATATCCAACAGGCCCCGAGGGTGTCTGCCATACAGCAGTTCGAAGGGCGAGAACCCAGTAGAGGCCTGGGGCACCTCTCGCACTGCGAACATGAGATAGGGCAGAAGCAGGTCCCAGTCCTTCCCATCTCTAGACACCACCCTCTTTAACATATTTTTTAGAGTTTGGTTAAACCTCTCAACAAGACCGTCTGTTTGCGGATGGTAAGCGGACGTCCGTAACTGCTTTATACGCAACAATTTACACAGTTCCTTCATTACTTTGGACATAAAGGGGTCCCTTGGTCTGTCAGAACCTCTTTTGGCAGGCCCACACGGGAAAACATCTCCATTAACTCTTTGGCAATGAGCTTAGCTGAGGTATGTCGCAGAGGCACCGCCTCCGGATACCGAGTGGCATAGTCGAGAACTACCAGAATGTGTTGGTGGCCCCTGGCAGACTTTGGTACAGGCCCAATTAAATCCATAGCGATTCGCTCAAGCGGTACTTCAATAATTGGCAGAGGTACCAGAGGACTACGGAAATGAGGCTGGGGGCTAGTTATCTGACAGGTTGGACAGGACTTACAATAATTTTCTACCTCCTTGAACACACTGGGCCAATAAAACCGCTGCAGTATGCGGTCCTGGGTTTTCTGCCACCCCAGGTGTCCCCAAGAACATGTTGGTGGGCAAGCTCCATGACAAGCTTGCGATACGCTGTGGGCACCACCAACTGTTCAACAGGTTCACCTCGGATTTGGTTCACCCGATACAACATATCCTGTAGAACAATAAATCGTGGGAACATTAATTCAGCCCCTGGTTTCTGGGGTTTACCATCAATTTCAGCACATTCTCCCAGGCCCTGGTTAGGGTTTGGTCCCGGTGTTGTGCGGTCCCAAAATTTTCCCCGGAGACATTGAGGTCTGCCAACTCAGGTCCCGGTGGCAAGTCCTCCGTGTCTCCCACCATTACACTCAGTGGGGTTGTCTCCCCCTCTACCGCTGGAGCAGTGGTCACCCCTACCGCCCGGCCCTTCAGACTCGGGCTCCCAGGGTTCTGGCCTTCCAGCGGTATCAGGCCACTCTACTAGGGTCACCCCTGTCTCGGGTCCCTCAGATACCTTTATTGCCGGCCACAGCGCCGGAAAACCGGGGAAGTCCCTCCCAAGTATTAGTTCATGTGGGAGTTTAGTAGCGACAGCCACCTCGT
Source organism: Bufotes viridis (assembly GCA_033119425.1). Lineage (NCBI taxonomy): Eukaryota > Metazoa > Chordata > Amphibia > Anura > Bufonidae > Bufotes > Bufotes viridis. The sequence goes on from CM065596.1 coordinate 8,554,616, forward strand.
GGGTCCACCTACCAGCCGCTGTGGACAAAGTCACTAGTGCAGTGGGGTAGTCTTTCAGGTCTCCGTGGATGCACAGGACCCCGACTTTACGGCCAGTATACTCCACAGGTCGTACAAGGGCAGCCCTTACCAGGGAGACTAAACTCCCGGAGTCCAGCAGAGCCACCGCCAGAGAGTCTCCCACCTCTACCTGACACAGGTGGTTATGGTCCTGCACCTCACGGGTGCCAGTTGCGCACAGCTTCCGGGCATACAGGGAGTGACGACCCCCGTAGTTCATATCCATCGGCTCATCCCGATGCGGACAGTCGGCCCTGATGTGGCCTGGCTCCTGACACCTCCAGCATACCACGGGAGGCGGACTCGCAGGGGGTATATTCCGTGCAGGCCGCTCTGTCGCCGGACGTCGGAACTGGGGCAGAGGCCTCCGGGGTTTGACTGACCCCTTCCCAGCAAGACTCCCCTGCAGGTTTCTGGTGGCCTCGTACTGCTCCACCAGGTCGACCATCTCCAGGGCATTGGTGGGCGATACCTGGCCGATCCAGTGCTGGAGAGGGTAAGGCAAAGCCCTCCAGAAGACATCGGCTAACAGACGGTCGAGCATAGCAGTGGGAGTCAGTATGTCTGGCTGCAGCCATTTTTGCAACCGTTGTAGCAAGTCATAGTATTGTGGCCTGGCGGGTTCAGCCGGGTTAAACTCCCACTGATGCACCCGCTGGGCCCGGACCAAAATATTCACCCCCAGTCTTGCCAGGATCTCACCTTTCACAGTCGGGTAGTCAGCTGCTTGGTCACCTGGGAGGTCAAAAAACACTTGCTGGGGTCCAGACGCCAGGAACGGAGCGACGACCTCTGCCCACTGTTCTCGGGTAATTTCTCCCTCACGGCCACCTTCTCGAACACCGCCAGATAGGTCTCAACATCATCCGAGGGGTCATCTTAGGGATCGCGGCACGGACAGCTTTCCGGGCATCGTGGACGCGGTGGGACGCTCCTGCCGCTTGCAACGCCATCACGTGCTGTAGCAGTAGCTGGTTGGTCTCCCGCTGCTGCACGTTAGCCTCTATGAGGGCTTTCACAGCCGCCTCCATTTTGTCGGGGATCACAGGCTGCAACTTTGCCGGCTTAATATAGGACATTCACTTTTGCTCAGCAAAAACAAAGTTCGGCGTTCACGCCAGCCTCACTGCGCATGCCCGCATCCTCCACCAAATGTGGGGAGTCGCTCTGGTAGACAGCGGTGCGGGTGCAGTTTAGAGGCAAAACAAGGAGTCCAGATTGTGCATCAAACAGTGTTTTATTCACACTTGCACACCAGAAATGAAAACAGTCTCTTGGTGACAGTTCACACACAACAGAAATCATGTGGCAAAACCAAAAACAGGCCAACACAGGGTCCAGTCACCTTGGGTGGTTTAGGTGCGGGTTCACACCTAGCAGTCGGTTCAGCCGCAGGCGATTCCTCCTTCAGGTTGCAGGGAAACACCACCTTGCTGAGCTCCGTCCTCCAGCACAGAGAACTCCTCAGTCCTGTTAGCAGCTCCAGGATAATCACACCCAGACACAGCTGATGGCTGTGTTTTCTACTCAGCCCAAAACTCGGACTGGACCGTGGGGAGCAGCCACCCACCCTACTCTTTAGCTGCTCCCAGTAAGAGCCGGCCCGGATCGGCTTTGCAGCCATGCTATTTAAAAGAGTCAAACAGCACTAGCTGCTGCAGACAAAAACCCGGCTCTCACCTCACCGAGGCCAGCAACCTCGGTGACACGTACCTGCCATCGCATATGACACCTTGCACCTTACCACAGGCGTTACACATATTCCAGATGAGGCTGCACCAACGCTTTGTAATGTGGTAATATTACATCCCTTCCCCGCGAGTCCATGCCTCGTTTAATACATGACAATATCCTGGCGGCCTTAGAAGCAGCTGATTGACATTGTGCTGTTATTTAATTTATTATCTACAAGGACACCCAAATCCTTCCCTATAAGTGACTCCCCCAGTGTTACATCACCGTCCTAGGGCATATAAAGCACGGAGATTATTACTACCAAGATGCAGAACTTTACAATTATCCACATTGAATCTCATTTCCCAAGTTGATGCCCAATCACTCAGAGAGTTCAAGTCAGCCTATAGTTTATGGACATCTTCCATAGACTGCACAGTACTACACAGCTTAGTGTCATCTGCAAAAATACAAACAGTGCTAATAATCCCGTCCTCGATATCATTAATAAATAAATAAAATAATAGAAGACTCAGCACTGAACCTTGGGGTCACCACTTATAACCGGGAACATTGTGAATAGGAATCATTGACCACAACTCTCTGGACATCGTCCTTCAGCCAGTTTTCAATCCAATTACAAACTATACTTTCTGAGCCTATAGACCTTACTATATCTATTAAACCTCTATGAGGGACAGGATCAAAAGCCTCTGCAAAATCCAGAAACTCTACATCCACAGGCGCCCCTCTGTCCAGGCTACTACTCACCCCACTACATCCACAGCCGCCACTCTGTCCAGGCTACTACTAACCTCACTACATCGACAGCCGCCCCTCTGTCCAGGCTACTACTAACCTCACTACATCGACAGCCGCCACTCTGTCCAGGCTTTTACTTACCTCACTACATCCACAGCCGCCACTGTCCAGGCTACTACTCACCTCACTACATCCACAGACGCCCCTCGATCCAGGCTACTACTCACCTCACTACATCCACAGCCGCCCCTCTGTCCAGGCTACTACTCACCTCACTACATCTATAGCCGCCCCTCTGTCCAGGCTTCTACTCACCTCACTACATCCACAGCCGCCCCTCTGTCCAGACTTCTACTCACCTCACTACATCCACAGCCGCCCCTCTGTCCAGACTTCTACTCCCCTCACTACATCCACAGACGCCCCTCGATCCAGGCTATTACTCACCTCACTATATCCACAGCCACCCCTCTGTCCAGGCTACTACTCACCTCACTACATCCACAGCCGCCCCTCTGTCCAGGCTACTACTCACCTCACTACATCTATAGCCGCCTCTCTGTCCAGGCTTCTACTCCCGTCACTACATCCACAGCCGCCCCTCTGTCCAGACTTCTACTCACCTCACTACATCCACAGCTGCCCCTCTGTCCAGGCTACTACTCACCTCACTACATCCACAGCCGCCCCTCTGTCCAGGCTTCTACTCCCCTCACTACATCCACAGCCGCCCCTCTGTCCAGACTTCTACTCACATCACTACATCCACAGCCGCCCCTCTGTCCAGACTTCTACTCCCTCACTACATCCACAGCCGCCTCTGTCCAGACTTCTACTCACCTCACTACATCCACAGCCGCCCCTCTGTCCAGACTTCTACTCCCTCACTACATCCACAGCCGCCTCTCTGTCCAGGCTACTACTCACCTCACTACATCTATAGCCGCCCCTCTGTCCAGGCTTCTACTCCCGTCACTACATCCACAGCCGCCCCTCTGTCCAGACTTCTACTCACCTCACTACATCCACAGCTGCCCCTCTGTCCAGGCTACTACTCACCTCACTACATCCACAGCCGCCCCTCTGTCCAGGCTTCTACTCCCCTCACTACATCCACAGCCGCCCCTCTGTCCAGACTTCTACTCACCTCACTACATCCACAGCCGCCCCTCTGTCCAGACTTCTACTCCCCTCACTACATCCACAGCCGCCCCTCTGTCCAGACTTCTACTCACCTCACTACATCCACAGCCGCCCCTCTGTCCAGACTTCTACTCACCTCACTACATCCACAGCCGCCCCTCTGTCCAGGCTTCTACTCACCCCACTACATCCACAGCCGCCTCTCTGTCCAGGCTTCTACTCACCCCACTACATCCACAGCCGCCCCTCTGTCCAGACTTCTACTCACCTCAATACATCCACAGCCACCCCTCTGTCCAGGCTTCTACTCACCTCACTAGTGAATGAGAAATAAAAGATAATTGAAAGATGAGTAATGGTGCTGGGTTTTGCCCTCAGGGTAGTGGAGCTGGATGCTTACCCTTACCTTGACCACTATGCACCAATCCCATGTTTGCTAGTAGGCACAGGACTAACCAGAGCTGGGCCCTCTCTTTCCATGGGCCCCATAGCACCTGAATGGGCTGCTTCTATGGTATGTATCTAATGACAAAGCATGGGTGATGCGGGAGAGGCTGCCACGGTTGTCGCCCTGGTGCCTGAGGACCCCAAGGGCCTCACCAGCACAAAAGCTGGGAGTAGCATTATAAATGGTATGACCTGCTGGGAGTTGTAGTCCCACAGGAGGCTGTTTTTATAGATTACAGTAGTTCATTACATTGGGGATTTGTATCAGTTTCGGGACTCGATTGTGAAATCTCTGCGACAATTTCATTTCCAGTCTCCAGAGAGAAGAATATTTTCTGGGAAACGTTTCCGAGATTTACTGTTCCGAGTACGAAGCGTCTCAGTCCATGAAATGTATTAAATTGCCTCCTCCGCAGAGAAGATTTGCGCTACATTGATGCCATTCTACCCGGGGGACAAAATAAATTGTTTCCAATAATTTCCTGGCGATACAGGAAAGAGCAAATCGATGCGACAACCGAGGGAGGGGAATTCAGGCACGTTTTAGTTTTTATTCGCCCTGAGAAAATCAGAAATTTTAGGTAGGGTAAGGTGGAAGATGCCGGCAGGATCCACGGATCTTCTGCTGATAAAAAATATCAAATCTGTCACTGACAGAAACAAAATCCAATCAGATCTGTCCAACTGAATCTAAGCAACCACATCAGTCAGACAAAATCTGGCATCCAAACTATCCAATTAAATAAATATGCTGAACTGAACCAAATATCTCTGCAACCAAATCTGCTCAACCGAATCTATCTAAAAAGCATCCATGCATCCAAATCTGCTCAAATGAATCTCTCCAAAAAAAATCTATCCAACCAAATTGAAAAGAATCTATGCAGCCATCGCAATCTATACCAGGAACACTCTCCAACAGAATGTAACTAACTTGGTCAAACCAGTTCAGCTCAACTGAATCTATAGAACCAAATCTGCCCATAAAACCAACCAAACTAAACTGCTCAATCCCAACCTGTCCAAAATAATCAATACCATATAACAGAATCCTGTCTGCACTATCCTAGCACTTGTACAGTGCCCACATAATGCTGCCATCCAGTGCCCACACAACGCAAGCATCAGTTACAAAGTAATATCATAATGTAGCCGTACAATGCCCATAATAACTCCAGAGTGCGTACATAATAGCGTCTGACAAGACCGAAATAATAAACCTATATAGTGCCCACGGAATGATGTCCAAATAAATTCCATATAATAGTACCCAAATAATACTGCCATACAGCATACAAATAATAAATCCAGAGTTCCTATGTAATAGCTGTATATAATTCCCAATTACAAACTCATACAGTGCCCACATAAAAGTGCCATAGAGTGTCCAAATAATTCTAAACCATAGTACCCAAATAATACCGTCATATAGTGTACAAATAATACATCCATAGAGTGCCCACATCATAGTGCCATAGAGTGTCCAAATAATTCTAAACCATAGTACCCAAATAATAATGCCATACAGTGTACAAGTAATACATCCATAGAGTGCCCACATAATAGTGCCATAGAGTGTCCAAATAATTCTAAACCATAGTACCCAAATAATACCGTCATATAGTGTACAAGTAATACATCCATAGAGTGCCCACATAATAGTGCCATAGAGTGTCCAAATAATTCTAAACCATAGTACCCAAATAATACCGTCATATAGTGTACAAGTAATACATCCATAGAGTGCCCACATAATAGTGCCATAGAGTGTCCAAATAATTTTAAACCATAGTACCCAAATAATACCGCCATATAGTGTATATAAATCCATAATAAATCCATAGAGTGCCTATATAATAGCCTCAGAGAATTTCCAATAATAAGCTCGTACAGTGCACACATACTAGTGCCGCAAAGTGTCCAAGTATTTCTATAATACAGTAGCTCAACGTTACTGCCATACGGTGTACAAATAATCTGTCTTTGCGAGTTGTATATAAGCAGCTGAGAATCTGCGACGTGACCCGTCACTACGTCACAGGACCGACGCCAGGGGGGAGACGAGCGGCTAAAGTCCATTATCTACCATGCCGGAGCAGAACTCCTAAAGAGGGAGAATACCGCCTACATTGTAGAGCGTGAAGGCAGGAGAAATGTAACATACTACATACGTGTGCAGTGCACATCCTCCCAAGCTGGGAAGGGCCCCTGTCCAATTTATACAAATAGATCAGGCATGCTCAACCTGCGGCCCTCCAGCTGTTGCAAAACTACAACTCCCAGCATGCCCGAACAGCCTACAGCTATCAGCCTACAGCAGGGCATTGTGGGAGTTGTAGTTTTACAACAGCTGGAGGGCCATAGGTTGAGCATGCCTGAGATAGATGTAGCAGAGCTAAGTTTGCCAGATGTGATGATTTTGTCAGGTGTAATAGTACTTCCGGATTATGAGATTTTCCAGATTATCAGAGTTTTAGGATAACACATACTTTCTCTGAGCGCCAGAAGATGTAGTACTACACCTTGTGGGGTGTTAGTTAATATTGAGGTGTTAATCCGCTGGCTGGGGATGCGAATCTGTCCGTCATGGAGATTTTATTGCTTTCAAGAGTGGCCATGGGTCAGAAACGTAATTATTACTGCAAGAAATCCCGCGGCTAATGTGAATGTCTTGTAAAACCGAAGCAAAAAACAAATCAATCGGCTACAGCGGCTCCTCAGAGGGGGTGCACAGATAGAAGAGCCCCGCCCCCGCGGAGCAAGAGATGGGAGGATTTATCCAACCAATTCATGGATCATTTAGCTGGTTTGGGTTGACAGTGGATGGGCTTAGATACAGAGCTCAGCAGACACTATCTTAGAGGATGGGCTTAGATACAGAGCTAGTATCATATATGATGGGATTAGATACACCAGCAGTATCACTCAATAGGCCAATTTCTTTTTCAAAATGAACCCATAATTATAAATACATGCGGCGTGGGCCGCTCCCCGGGATATGGGGGGGGGTCATTTATTCATTTTCCATGACCTGAATAATCGATAATTTCCCCACAAGTAAAGGAATTACAGTTGCGCCATTATGTCTCTGCGGAGCACGAGCGCCATAAATAATCCGCGGAAATGATCCATAAAACACCGGAAAAAGAACATTAATATTTCCCCCAAATTCACTTCAGTCCATAAACCATAGAGAATATGATTCAATGCATGTAGCCCCTGAGCTCGGCCGCGGCACCCCCTGCTGACACGGATGGGGGTGTATATATAGAAATACGGCACATTAGGCACGATGTGGCCGTCATCTGAATATATGACAGGTGCCACCGCATCACTGACTGCACGATGCCTAAATCATTAGAATTTGAGAAGCCACAGCAGCACAGAGTATTCCAGGACAGGCATTAGCTGTTGGAGGATCAAATCTGCGTGACCTGAAGCTCTTTGGCCCCAATGTAAAATCTGTGCCAGAGCCCCACCTGAATCTTTTTATGAGGCAGAGGGGACTTTGGGCCCCTCAGGTACCAGGGCCCGAAGTCAACATCTGCTCCCACAGGGTGGATATTTAGGCCACAATAATCCACTGTAATTATGTAAGTACAAGTACTTATATACTATTGGTTTCACCTCCTCTTCACTTCAACATCTCTGCTTACTGTCAGTGAATGGAAATGTCAGGCTGTCTTTTAGTAAAATCTTTTGGGTCATGTCCGCTAAACAAAACGGAAGACACACGGAAACACAACGGAAGGCAAAAACGGGCATGGATCACTGAACAACGGAACACCGTTTTGCGGACCGCAAAAAATACTGTCGTGTGCATGAGGCCTAAAGAGAATGGTCCAGTTCACTGACTGCAAGCAAAGATTTTGAAAATGGCTAGAAATTGACGCAATTTGTAGGATCCTTGATTATACAGTCATTATATATCTGCTGGTAATGTGGGATCCGGTATTTGGCGCTGTTTTTCCTCTCACTATACTCGGTCATAGTCGAGCCAAAACTTGAGATCCTATAAAATGTCGTTACACTTGCAAGCACAACCAGGAGCAAGCACACTCCTTGACATGAAACGACTGGCGGCTCGTACCTCCCACCACAAGAGCCGCGGGGCCCCGTCCTGAGGTGACCGCGCCGCTCTGCCCTGCAAACTACTCTGCCTTTCTCTAATTAAGAGCGAAAAAACAGGAATACATCAATATGCCAGGAGTCAGTCAGGCGGCGGGCAGGATGATGTATCTGGTGCGCGCCGTGTAGCAGAGACTGGGAACATTTCAAAATTATTTTCTGAAATAAATGACATTTTATGAATTTCGCCTCTCACTCCGTCAGACATCCAACCGAAATAAGTGTGAGGGGGCACCGGGCTTTTTCAGACCCTGACGCCAGGGAGAATGCGCCTGTAATATACAGATGACGTCCTGTCCTTCCGCCGGGGTATTTATGATGTGTGTAATAAGGAGGCTGGAATCACCGCGATGTATAAGTGACGCCGCGCTGAGCGGCAGGCGGGGGAAGTGACAGTGATACATTGTTACACCCTCATCCAGTGATGTACACAATGTATCTCTTATGATAACAATATGATTGGTGTTATATGAGCGATAAGTGCGCCCTCTGCAGTTGGTAAGATGGCGCCGAATGCGGTAGACGGAGGCGCTTACATCCTTGCTGCAAACAACAACTTTACTGGACAATATTTCCCATAAGGCACGGTACTTCCAACAGTATCACCAAGGGCTCATGCACACAAATGAATTTTATGTATTTCAGTGTCCGTTCCGTTTTATTTGTGGCCCTTATGCGGAACCATTCATTTCAATGGGGCTGCAAAAGGAAAAAACAGAAAGACTCCGTGTGCATTCCGTGTCCGTATGTCGGTATGTCCGTTCTGCAAAAAAATAGTGTGCGTCATGGACCTCACACGGATGTCATCTGTTTTTTTGTGGATCCATGTTTTGCAGACCGCAAAAGGCTACATGCACACGACCGTTGTTTGTTTCCGCGTCCGTTCCGTTTTTTTTCACGAATAGGATGCTTCCCCATTCATTTCAATGGGTCCGACAAAAAATGCGGATGGTCAACCGTTTTTGTTCCACATACGAGATCCGTGTTTTCATTCCGTAAAAAAAAATAGTGCATGTCCTATTTTTTTCACGTTTGCGGACAAGGATAGGCATTTTTACAATGGATCTGCCATAAAAATCGGATCCGTCAAAAAAAACGGTCCGTCATCCATTTTTTTTGACAGACGCAAAATTTGCAGGAGGAGCGGACGTGGAGGCAGGCAACGGTCGTGTGCATGTAGCCAAATACATACGTTTGTGTTCATGAGCCCTAAGGCAGAGTTCAAACTTCAGTTATTTGATCAACAGACACTCGCATCTTCTGCAGGTCACTACAGTCATCTTATCTGCAGACCCTCACATCTTCTGCAGGTCACTACAGTCCTCTCATCTGCAGACCCTCGCATCTTCTGCAGGTCACTACTCTCATCTCATCTGCAGACCCTCACATCTTCTGCAGGTCACTACAGTCCTCTCATCTGCAGACCCTCACATCTTCTGCAGGTCACTACTCTCATCTCATCTGCAGACCCTCACATCTTCTGCAGGTCACTACTCTCATCTCATCTGCAGACCCTCACATCTTCTGCAGGTCACTACTCTCATCTCATCTGCAGACCCTCACGCAGACCCTCACATCTTCTGCAGGTCACTACAGTCGTCTTATCTGCAGATCCACACATGTTCTGCAGGTCACTACTCTCATCTCATCTGCAGACCCTCACGCAGACCCTCACATCTTCTGCAGGTCACTACAGTCATCTTATCTGCAGACCCTCACATCTTCTGCAGGTCACTACAGTCCTCTCATCTGCAGACCCTCACATCTTCTGCAGGTCACTACTCTCATCTCATCTGCAGACCCTCACATCTGCAGGTCACTACTCTCATCTCATCTGCAGACCCTCACATCTTTTGCAGGTCACTACTCTCATCTCATCTGCAGACCCTCACGCAGACCCTCACATCTTCTGCAGGTCACTACAGTCGTCTTATCTGCAGATCCACACATGTTCTGCAGGTCACTACTCTCATCTCATCTGCAGACCCTCACGCAGACCCTCACATCTTCTGCAGGTCACTACAGTCATCTTATCTGCAGACCCTCACATCTTCTGCAGGTCACTACAGTCGTCTTATCTGCAGATCCACACATGTTCTGCAGGTCACTACTCTCATCTCATCTGCAGACCCTCACATCTTCTGCAGGTCACTACTCTCATCTCATCTGCAGACCCTCACATCTTCTGCAGGTCACTACAGTCATCTTATCTGCAGACCCTCACATCTTCTGCAGGTCACTACAGTCGTCTTATCTGCAGACCCTCACATCTTCTGCAGGTCACTACTCTCATCTCATCTGCAGCCATCCTCACATCTTCTGCAGGTCACTACAGTTGTCTCATCTGCAGCCATCCTCACATCTTCTGCAGGTCGCTACAGTCGTCTCATCATCTGCAGACCCTCACATCTTCTGCAGGTCACTACAGTCGTCTCATCTGCAGCCATCCTCAGCGGCTCACCTGTGGGTAGGGAGACCCCCTATCCTTCAATGCGTGCTGTAGCCTGCGTTTGGCCTCTGCAGCTGTTTTGGGGCCACCATAGCTATGGTGACCACTGCTTCACCTCCCCACTCTATAATTCAGTCCTGGTGTCCAGACTTTTTTTTGCACCCTCATCATGGCTGCCGGGGCTACTGCGCCACTTTTCCGGAACACATTCACAGTATGGGGCCGCCCTGTCCTCGTGCACTCACCTGCTGCAGCAGGCCTTGTTTCAGTGCTCACCCCCAACAGGGGAGTGAGTGTGCACCATGTGGCACTTGCTGCTCTGTCTCCCAAGATGGCGCCAGCATCCTCTGTGAGTGGGTAAGGTGCTAATCGCCATCTGGGGAGCACAGGACAGAGAACTCCGCCTCATCCGCCACCATTATGGGCTGAAACCTTGTCATTTCCTTAATTGCCACAGAAACCGTATCTTGTAAAGCTCCCGTTATAAGTAACTAGTAACAGTAAGACTCATGCGCTCTCTGCTTTTGTTCTCTGTTTTCATCTTGCTAATTACTTGTTTTTCTTCTCGCAGTGACCTGAAAGGAAGATTTACTTTACAAACGGAAATCCTCTGACTGTAAAATCCAAAGGAAACCGGCGCCTTCCAGGTAATTACCGCCACCTTTCTGTTCCCCTGATTTAAGCTTCATCAGAGCGCCTTGCGCTGCGCGGACCTCGCCGCTGCCTAATCAGAGCTATTCTCTGAGATTTGCATGTAATTACAGCTCTACCTGAGAAGTGACAGCGCCATTAATTGGGAGCAAAGTGGTAAAGAACATTCTGTAAATTGGTCTCGTCGAGGCTGCGGCTTGTTTCCTGCCGTAAATTCTCGCTGCTTGGCTGCATGTCCCTGCGGGGCTCCTCTGGATCCCACCCTTCATTATATAATGGCGGCAGAATGCGCAGGAGACTTCAGCAGCAGCATTCCAGAGCTTCCTTCTCTTCATTCGTTGATATCTATTGCCACCATATTCTCCATTGGAAACTATATGCTTCGCAGACTGCTGAATGCCTCTGTCATGGCCTCTCCAAAAAGATTTAGCCAGAGGCCACCACAACAGCGCGAGGTCCAGTAAAACCTCATTCACAGACCATATTACCTCCGCATTGTACTGAGCAATAGACACCTTGGAGCCTTCACTGTGGCGACGCTTCTTCTGCTGCCGCTGAGAGCATTAAGGCCTCTGTCCATCTGATGACCTAATAACGAGGTTCACAGCATTGATTCAGCGGAGAATCACTCCAAACCACGGGCTGTATGAGGGAAGCCACACGGTCCACTGCCCTATACATGAGAACAAAGATACTAGGGCCACAGGATGATGACACTGACACTCGGGGTACAGGATAATGACACTGACACTTGGGGTACAGGATAATGACGCTGACACTTGGGGTACAGGATAATGACACTGACACTTGGGGTACAGGATAATGACACTGACACTTGGGGTACAGGATAATGACACTGACACTTGGGGTACAGGATAATGACACTGACACTCGGGGTACAGGATAATGACACTGACACTTGGGGTACAGGATGATGACACTGACACTTGGGGTACAGGATAATGACACTGACACTTGGGGTACAGGATAATGCCACTGACACTTGGGGTACAGGATAATGACACTCTGGGGTACAGGATAATGACACTGACACTTGGGGTACAGGATAATGACACTGACACTTGGGGTACAGGATAATGACACTGACACTTGGGGTACAGGATAATGACACTGACACTTGGGGTACAGGATAATGACACTGACACTCGGGTACAGGATAATGACACTGACACTTGGGGTACAGGATAATGACACTGACACTTGGGGTACAGGATAATGACACTGACACTTGGGGTACAGGATAATGACACTGACACTTGGGGTACAGGATAATGACACTGACACTCGGGGTACAGGATAATGACACTGACACTTGGGGTACAGGATAATGACACTGACACTTGGGGTACAGGATAATGACACTGACACTTGGGGTACAGGATAGTGACACTGACACTTGGGGTACAGGATAATGACACTGACACTTGGGGTACAGGATAATGACACTGACACTTGGGGTACAGGATAATGACACTTCGGTATCTGTCCTATTATAATGGTGAAGTCTTTATTTCACTATAGGGGTCACACCCGTTGTGTAGTATAGAGTATATCCTATATATGTTACATACTGTGAGGTTCTGTCCAATTTACAAAGACGAGGGTTCATGCACATGTATACATTTCTTTTCTGTGTCTGTTCAATTTTTTTTGTGGCCTGTATGCGGAACCATTCACTTCAATGGGGCCGCAAAAAAATGGAAATGACTCGATGTACATTATGTGTCCGCAAAAAAATAAAACATGTCCTCTTACTGTCCGCATTATGGATAAGAATAGGACTATTCTATTAGGGGCCGACCATTCCGTTCCGTAAAATGTGGAATGCATACAGCAGGTATCCGTGTTTTGTGGATTCGCAATTTGCGGACTGCATAACAACAACGGTCATGTGCATAAGCTGTACCTTAACCTAGAGCTTCTTCAGTGTTACAGTTTCAGATTTTAATCAGCATTTACATGAGAGAAATAGAGGTCAGATCGCCCCCTATGGAGCAATTCTGCAGAAATTTCCATTTGCAAAATGGAAAATTGGCATTAAAATCAAATATGAGTCTTTGCATGTTTACCGTCTCTTCTAATCTTGGCTCCTGATAAGGTTTTTCTAGGAACGCTTAATAGTTATACTTTACACCTCAGCAGCGGTCGTATATCCAAAAGAGCGGCTGAAATGTCCCCCTATGCCGTGCAAATTACTGCTGAGTGTTACTTATGCCCCTGATAATATATTTCATACACAGCCTGCTGCAACCTGCTTGTGATTTAGAGGTTGATAGTTCTTTTCCTGATTGGCCCGCTAATAAATCACTGAACGCGTCTGGAGAGCTGAACTCATATGATAAAAAGAAAAAATATACATTTTATTGGCCTTTTCATTTCAAAATAAATTGACTGACTATAAAAGCCATTAGAAAAAGGAATAACAGCGGTTCTCGGATAGACGACGACTTAACCACCAATTCTCAGCAGTTTATTGCAAGGATTTCAGATCTTATATTAACCCAATATGAAAACACAGACCTTATAAACGTACAAGAAGAAGAGCAACCAGAAAAATACCTCCATCAAGGTTCCCCCAGATCTAAGAGACAGTATGAAGTATATTCTGTGATATTATGTGATTATAAGTGTCTATACTATACTGAGAGAGGAGAAAAATAACAAATGCATGTTAACCACAATGCTCAAGAACAAACTAAAAATGTCTCTAGTTCTGCTATGTACAAGAATATATCTACTATAATACTGCCTCCTATGTACAAGAATATAACTACTATAATACTGCTCCTATCTACAAGAATATAACTACTATAATACTGCTCCTATCTACAAGAATATAACTACTATAATACTGCCTCCTATGTACAAGAATATAACTACTATAATACTGCCTCCTCTGTACAAGAATATAACTACTATAATACTGCCTCCTATGTACAAGAATATATCTACCATAATACTGCTCTTATGTACAAGAATATAACTAGTATAATACTGCTCCTATGTACAAAAATATAACTGCTATAATACTGCTCCTATGTACAGGAATATAACTACTATAATACTACTCCTATGTACAAGAATATATCTACCATAATACTGCTCTTATGTACAAGAATATAACTACCATAATACTGCTCCTATGTACAAGAATATAACTACTATAATACTGCTCCTATGTATAAGAATATAACTACTATAATACTGCCTCCTATGTACAAGAATATAACTACTATAATACTGCCTCCTCTGTACAAGAATATAACTACTATAATACTACTCCTATGTACAAGAATATAACTACTATAATACTGCCTCCTATGTACAAGAATATATCTACCATAATACTGCTCTTATGTACAAGAATATAACTACCATAATACTGCTCCTATGTACAAGAATATAACTACTATAATACTGCCTCCTCTGTACAAGAATATAACTACTATAATACTACTCCCTATGAACAAGAATATAACTACTATAATACTGCTCCTATGTACAAGAATATAACTACTATAATACTGCCTCCTATGTACAAGAATAACTACTATAATACTGCTCCTATGTACAAGAATATAACTACTATATTACTGCTCCTATGTACCAGATTATAACTACTATAATACTGCTCCTATGTACAAGAATATAACTACTATAATACTGCTCCTATGTACAAGAATATAACTACTATAATACTGCCTCCTATGTACAAGAATAACTACTATAATACTGCTCCTATGTACAAGAATATAACTACTATAATACTGCCTCCTATGTACAGGAATATAACTACTATAATACTGCTCCTATGTACAAGGATATAACTACTATATTACTGCTCCTATGTACCAGATTATAACTACTATAATACTGCTCCTATGTACAAGAATATAACTACTATAATACTGCTCCTATGTACAAGAATATAACTACTATAATACTGCCTCCTATGTACAAGAATAACTACTATAATACTGCTCCTATGTACAAGAATATAACTACTATAATACTGCCTCCTATGTACAGGAATATAACTACTATAATACTGCTTCTATGTACAAGGATATAACTACTATATTACTGCTCCTATGTACCAGATTATAACTACTATAATACTGCCTCCTATCTACAAGAATATAACTACTATAATACTGCTCCTATGTACAGGAATATATCTACTATAATACTGCTCCTATGTACAAGAATAGAACTACTATAATACTGCTCCTATGTACAAGAATATAACTACTATAATACTGCTCCTATGTACAAGAATATAACTACTATAATACCGCTCCTATGTACAAGCCTATAACTACTATAATACTGCTCCTATGTACAAGAATATAACTACTATAATACTGCTCCTATGTACAAGAATATAACTGCTATAATACTGCTATGTACAAGAATATAACTACTATAATACTGTCCCTATGTACAAGAATATAACTATTATAATACTGCCCCTATGTACAAGAATATAACTACTATAATACTACCTCCTATGTACATGAATATAACTACTATAATACTGCTCCTATGTACAAGAATATAACTACTATAATACTGCCTCCTATGTACAGGAATATATCTACTATAATACTGCTCCTATGTACAAGAATAGAACTACTATAATACTGCTCCTATGTACAGGAATATAACTACTATAATACTGCCTCCTATGTACAAGAATATAACCACTATAATACTGCCTCCTATGTACAAGAATATAACTACTATAATACTGCTCCTATGTACAAGAATATAACTACTATAATACAGCTTCCTATGTACATGAATATAACTACTATAAAACTGCTCCTATGTACATGAATATAACTACTATAATACTGCCTCCTATGTACATTAATATACAGTAACTACGATATGTCAGTGACCCTCTGATATTTGTGGTACTGCAGGGTACTCTGATGAGTGAGAAGAATATAACTCTGCTACATGGTATTAGTATCGTCCTCACACATCACAGGGTTCTAGGTAACAGTGTAGTTGTGCCGGGTGTAAACACAGCAGTCTACTTATTACTGATGCGATCTCATGGATCGTCAGCATTAGCTGATATTGCAGTCGCTTCAGATCGAGTGTGTGAATTAAACATGCCTGGAGAAACACATCGCCCCGCGCAGGCTGCTCCGGCATCTAACCTATGGTGATTTAATGTGGGCACAGTAACAAATATCTAATGTGCCTGGAACATCGAAGCCGACATTGGGAGAGCGGTTCTGGGTGATACAGAGCTGCAGAGGGATGGCAGAACTTTGTTACTTTACTGCCCCTTGGTGTCTGTATGTGGGATGAGCACTTTGAAGATTTTGCATTCAATGAATGCTCTGTGATAAGTAAAAAAAAAAAATACATAATAATTAATAATTTTCTTATTATAGACTAAGAAGAATGTTCTGGTTCTATGTAAATAAAGCTTAATTTGTGTTTAAATGAAAAGTTCTTATATTTTCTATGAGTTTTTGTATCATTTTATTGCCATTTTTAAGATGTGTGTGCTATTCAGTGACTGAGAACACGTTTCCATTCAGAGACAGTAAACCTGCACATAGCATGTCCTGCTCTCAGATGAGAAGTGGATACAATTGTATCCAGTCCAGACAATACTAAACAGCCTGGACTCCAGACTGATACATTGTAGCAAACTGACAGCTATTTGGGAGCTATTCGGGAGCCGCACGGACGGTAAGTATCTGCTCCCCTGCCTCCCCACTACACTTTACCATGGCAGCCGGGACTTTAGCGTCCTGGCTGCCATGGTAACTATTCACAAAAGTTAATCGTCGGATCCGGCGATGCGCCGAAACGACGTTAAGCTTAATGCTGGATCCGGATTAATGCACTTCAATAGGTATTTATTCCGGATCCGGCGTTACGGCATGTCTTCCGGATTTTTGGACGGAGACAAATCCGCAGCATGCTACGGTTTTGTCAACATCCAAAAAACGTTCACATACTGAACGGAAGACGTCCTGATGCATCCTGAACGGATTTCTCTCCATTCATAATGCATTAGGATAATCCTGATCAGTATCTTTCCGTCCTAGAGCCCCGAGGAAAGTAAAAGCGCAAGTGTGAAAGAGCCCTAAGTTCTTTACTGAGGAGAAGAGCATTAGTCCAGCTCACATAGCTGAGAGTTTGTTACAGTGTATCAGTCTGTGAGCTGCACATAGTAGCCATATTATCCTGCCTAAGGATGCTCCCAAAATCGTATAGAAAATTTTAAGATTTGGATGGAACTGTCCCCACAGAAAACTGCGCCTGGATGGTCGATAGGCAAATTTCGCTATTGTGTCCTGAGGGTCTGTGAAAATTACACTCATCTTTATACAGAAAGTAATACAATGATGGGAGCAGTTGTACCGCACTGTGCTTTAATTCCCTCTTCACTGAAGGGAATCTGCAGAATGAATTGCATTTTCATGGTGACAGGTTCCCTTTAATGGTTTAGCGGTCTTGTCCCAGCTGGTGACACTGCAGTGACAGATCAATGAAGCCACCATGTACAGTATCTATATGACGCAGAGGTCAGAGCAGAGATGGCACAGTGGCAGGCCTGCTCGCCCTCCCCCCGCTCGCCCGCCGTGCCTGTCATAACATTGGAGCAATAATGTTCCTGCTCTCAGTCAGTAAAAGGCTCTTGGTACCAGGAGGAATCTCTTATAGTGAGAGCTCATAAATTGTGTCCATTAGAGGAGGCTGAGACATCGCCGCAGGGCGAGAGATCAGCAACAGACACAAGAGCAAGGCGCGTTTAACCCCTTCACTGCCCCTGCCACCGGGAGAATCAAATCTTCAATTCTACGCAGGATCTCCGGCGACACACGGGGCATTTACCCCCTGGCATTCCGATATTTCACCCATCTCTGGCTGCAGACGCTGCAAAATATTCACAGCAATGAAAACGATTCTTTATTTGTTCAGAAAATTCATTGTTTAGACATGAGCCTCAAAAATGTTGGGAGTTGTAGTTATTTAATAGCTGATAAACCCCACCTTGGTAACAGCTGCTAAAGATGTTAGAGACCCGGCCTTCAGGAGTGTACACAGAAATAAGAGCAAGGCTCGTCCTCCCCATGAAATTTCTTCCAAATTTACGTTATTTATTAAGCGGAGGAGTTTTCTTTGTAAATGTGGCGCTCTTCCTGTACACCATATTTCTCAATATATTTACACTGGGCAACTGGCATAAATACAGAGATAAATCCCCCTACAGCTACCACTAGGGGGAGCTCAGTGCACAGGAATTTATACAGTTACCACTGAATTTCATGGAAGCTGTAAAATCTTCTTTTGCATTCAGCGCCCTCTAGTGGCGACTGCAGGAAAACACTGTGTTTTATTATGTTGGGAAGCAAGAGAATGAGTTGAGTGGTGGGACCCCCTGAACATGGACCCCATAGCGGCAGGGTCTGCCTTTCAGTGATCTGGTGATACTATTATTGCCCCTTGGTGTCATAGTAATGTAAACTGTGGTACAGTGACACTGACAGTCATATCATCTCACCTATATCGCAGTCTAAATACATACCTATACCAGGAGATGTCCATTTTGAATCTCCTCCTTGGGGTGCAGACAGGGTGGCCTATGGCTGGGAGGTAGCTTTCTGCAGGAAGAGCCCTCTCCTGCTGATCTGCCGGCAATAAGAGAACGGACACCTATTTAGCCAAGTCCCACCAAGCAGGTCACCTAAGAGGTTAGGAGTGGACTGTCCGTTCTTTTCTAGGCTTAGTGGTACTTTTAAAGGGATTTGAAGGTGGAGTTACACTTTAAGGTTAGGGTGATACTACTGGGTGCTACGTTGTATCACCTTCAGGTTGCTGTAAAATTGTGGGATCATGTGCCCCAGCTTTAGGCTAGGGCTACACAGCGACATTCATAGTAACGATAGTCTGTGATGTTGCAATGCAACGTGCAACATGCTGCGACTGAGTCAAGTTGGATTTTTGTGCAACTGTCGCCTTCCAGCATTGACTATTGTTACAAAAAATGTTGCACGACACCTATCACAATGTAGTTCTACCCTTTTTAGGGCGCGACACATGTCTCCGTGTAGCCCTAGCCTAATGTTGGGAAAAAACACAAAAATCTGGACTTTTTTGAGATTTTTATATATAATATATTAATTTTCTTTATGATTTTTTCCCCCCACATTAAGGAGTTTTCCATCTCCAGGGTCCTTTCGGGCAGACGTCCCCAACAAGCACACGGCTGGACCTAAAGGAGGAAGCCTACTTCTCTTATACCCGCCACTAGGTTCCAGCTCCTTTGCTCCCCCGCAGCTGCTGCTGCCGTCCGGTCCCTAAATGTCAGCATCCAGTTTGACGGCCTCGGAAGCCAATCACTGGCTGCAGCGGTGCCCCGCGCCCCTTGTTTCACTTGACTCATTGATGTAACTGGCTGCAGCGGTCGTCAAACAGGATGTTGACACACTTAGACCGGGGGAGCACAGGAGCCGAATCCCGCAATGGGGAGCAGGTAAGTATGCTACCATCTGCAGGTCCTGCCACGTAGGGGTACGCCTGTCCAAAATGCCCCTGAAGATGGAAAGCCCCTTTAAAGTCATGACAATGACATCACGTTAACATATTTTTAACAGTGCTAAGCTGTTATTAGCACTAGGAGTAGTGTTTTCTTTTAATTACGGTAAGTTCTTTTCTGCCATTTCTGCCCCTACAAGTGTCAAGGAGGCGGAGCTTCACTGTAAAGTGCCCTATGCTGTGAGGCACAGCTGTAGCATCCAGCTAGGAGACCACTACAGTTGACATTCAGAGCAGAGATGAAGTTCCCCCTCCTGGGCACTTGCAGGAGCAGAACCTGGCAGAATAAAACTTCATGTTCACGCTACTCCTGATGAAAAAAAAAAACTCTACTAAAGGTATATTTGTCCTGCTTTCTCCAGGCACCTAGCTGGTGCTGTCAGCAGTTTAGCATGGTCAAAACCACTGACAGACTGCCTTTATGGGTCTATTCACACGGTGTGGTCTAGTGTCGCAAAATACTGCAGCATTTTGCATTCCACAATAACTGCAGCAATAAATCTCAGTTTGTCCGCACCATGTGAATAAACACTAAGGCCATAGATATCGGACCCCCTTCCCCCGTGCGGTAGCTAGTTCTCTTCATACAAGGCTCTTTCAACCCCTCGTATAACAACTTAGACGCGTTCTAAAGTTCGCCACAACTGTTTCTTTAAGAAAACCAATAGAAAATGCACAAAACGTGTCGAGATTCAGAGGCAGCTTCAGAGGTGTGATAAAAGGAGGAGGAACGTAACGTGTAACACGCGCCTCGCAGATACGGCTAAAAATAAGCTTTTATATATCAATCACACGGCTCCGAAGAATCACTGAATAATTACACGGTTCGAGCGCTGCTGATACACGCTCTGCACACTTCACTGCGGAGCTGATTTCCATCCACAGTACTGCAACCACTACCCCCAACCTCCTGGAGCAGTTCTGGGCCGTCAGTCCAGGAGCAGATATCAAGGAGGTCGATAACCAAAGCCTTATTGTGTCATAACAACATTGTAATCAGGTTTAATACCTCTGCTTGTTGTCAGTGAATGTCATCAACAATATATTTACAAGACATTCAGCTGAGGACTGTTATAATTGTATCCAATGCTCTGTCGGCTAAACAAGCTGATACATTGTAACACACTGTCAGGCCAGGAGATAGCCCCTGCTGCTGATTGGGCTTTCCTCAGAGTTTATATTTACATCTTTTTAATGCTAAAATGTTCTTTCTTAGGCTACTTTCACACCAGCGTTTTTGCTGGATCCGGCAGGGTTCAGCAAAAACGCTTCCATTACTGATAATACAACCGTCTGCATCCGTTATGAACAGATCCGGTTGTATTATCTGTAACATAGCCAAGACAGATCCGTCATGAACTCCATTGAAAGTCAATGGTGGACGGATCCGTTTTCTATTGTGGCAGAGAGAACGGATCCGTCCCCATTGACTTGTGCAGTGTCCCACTCCATGTTGGAAGAGCGCCCCTTAAATCTCATGTATGTCATTTTATGCCATTGTATTTTCCCTTTCATCTCCGGAGGTTTTTTTTTTTCTTGCATTTTTGTTTTGCGCTCCCTGCCTTCCCAGAGCCATAACTTTTTTATTTGTCTGTTCACATAGCCGTATGAGGGCTTGTTTTTTGCGGGACAAGTTGTTCTTTCCAACGCCACCATTTAGTATTGCATATGACTTAGTGGGAAGAAGGAAAAAAAATCCAAATGGGGTGAAATTGCAAAAAAAAAAAAAAAAGTGATTCCACCAGTTTTACAGTTTTGTTTTTTTTTACTTACGACGTTCGATGTGCAATAAAACTGAACTGTTACTTTTATTGTACAGGTCAGTACGAATCCGGCGGTACCTTATATGTATAGTTTTTCTTGCGTTTTTATTCTGACAATTCTGGGGTGTGTATGACTTTTTGATCACTTTCTATTTAATTTTTTGTAGAAAATTAAGCGACCAAAAATGGAGAATTGGCCATTTGGACGCTTTTTTCCATTTTTCTGTTTGCCATATGGGAAATATATTTTTATACTATGGGCGTTTTTGCACATTGCGACACCCATGATGTGTATTTTTTTTGTTCTTTTATTTTTATTTTGGGAAAAGGGGGGTGATTTGAATTTTTATGTTTTTTTTTATTTATTTATGTTTTAAAACTTTTATTTATTTTTACACTTTTTATAGTTCCCGTAGAGAACTATAACGATCAACCATCTGATTGCTATTCTTATAGACTCTAATGCACTTGCATTGAAGTCTATGATGATTTTACTACTTTCCTATGGAGCCCTATTACAGGCAGGGGCTCCATAGGAAATACTATGCAGCAGCCTCCTGTCATTCATAAAGACAGGGGCTGCTGCACACATGCCTCGGCTCCTCCGATCACCACACGGGGGGAATCGAAGCACCACCGAAAGCGTGCGCTTTCAGTTTTCAGTGCTCTCAGATGCATCTGAGGGGTTAAATGTCCGCGATCAGCATTACTGCCGGTTGCGGACATGAGCTGCGGGTGTCTGCTATAAGAAGCAGGCGGCCACCCACGACTATGGCACCTGCAGCGCTCAGGAGCGGGCGCCATCGTTAAAGACCCCGCCAGCGCCGTACTATTACAGCGCTGGTTGGGAAGGGGTTTAGCTGCAAATTCCTTATAACAGGCTGTTTTATTTGAGCATGTCATTACAACCATTCACCCCTAGGTGGTGCTGGCACCACATATATATATCTTATGTCAAGTCAGAGGTAGAAGGAAGGAAGTAGCTGAGGAGTAAGGAGAGAGGTAGTGGAGTGTGAGGAGCAGGAGAAGCAAAGCCCAATATGTAGCTGCTATCTTGGCCCCTTGGCCCCGGCCAACCTGAGGGAGTAGGGAGAACATCCTTACGGCAACGCAGCACAGACCCAGAGTAAACTGCGGATATAGAGACAGTCCAGTGGAGATAGAAGCAGCATTAGCTTATGGACTCCATAGCACCAGTGACCGGGAGAAGCCTAAAAGCACCTGGACACAGCCGGACGACTAGGCGCAATGTTGTCCATTACCACATTCCTCTATGGATATTGTGGACCAGTGTTTCTGAAAGCAACCAGTGCAAACAATGGAGCAGAGGATTCCTGCCCGCCGTTAGGGAGACCGCCCTGTGGGTGGCCAAACACAAGTAAGGCCTCATGCACACGACAGTATTTTGCGGACCGTATACTGGCCGTTTTTTCAGTTCAGTATACTGACAGTATACTGAACCATTCACTTCAATGGGACCGCAAAAAATACTGAAGTGTCTCCGTATGCCTTCCGCTTCCGCTTTTCCGTCCTGCTTAAATATAGAACATGTCCTATTCTTGTCCGCAAATCACGTTCAGTGGCTCCATTCAAGTCAATGGGTCCGCAAAAAAAACGGAAAGCATGGGGAAGTGCATCCGTATGTTTTCCGTATCCGTTCCGTTTTTTGCGCAACCATCTATTGAAAATTTTAAGACCAGCCCAATTTTTTCTATGTTATTACTGTATACTGTATATGCCATACGGAAAAACGGAACCGAAACGGAAACACAACGGAAGCAAAAAACGGAAAAACGGATCCGAAAAAAACGGACCGCAAAACACTGAAAAAGCCATACGGTCGTGTGAATGAGGCCTAAGAGTCATTATTATATCCAGTATCTGGAGGCTAGAGTGTGGACAAAGTGAGGACAGTTAGAAAGGAACGCTCTCATACCAGCCAAAGGAAAATCTCAATGCACCTATTGTCAAGCCTGTTACTAGGATTGCAGCATATGAGTTGTCCCCCTTTCCATGTACATGTACTACACTAACTACCTCAAGGCAATTGATTAAGTAAAAAGTTCCATTGTTCACAACCATTGACTTCTCATCCTTTCTACCACCTTCCATTGCACCTAACGGTGCTGGCGTCACGAACACCAGGGACCCTGCCGCCAAGGCACCTTAAACCATTCCACCAAGGGCACCTCAACCACCATCTGGCGGAATCCCTGGACAACAGAGTGTGCCCCGAAGGAACTGGTCCTGTCCTTCCATTCCCTGCACACCGGCCCAGGGATCTCTACAGAACAGTGAGTAAACAACTACTACCCCTATCAGTCCCACCAACACTCACCTATTGCCCCTGTGGCCAGGTCGCTGCACTTGCATTGTGGGTCATGCCAGATCCGTTTAGCTCCGCATCCCAGGACGGAAAGCAAAGCGCTGCATGCTGCTCTCCGGTATGAGAACGGAATGGAGTACATTTTGGAGCACTCCGTTCTGTTCAGTTACGTTTTGTCTCCAATTGACAATGAATTGGGACAAGGCGGAAGCGTTTTTTTCCAGTATTGAGACCCTATGACAAATCTCAATACTGGAAAATAGAAACGCTAGTGTGAAAGTAGCCTTAGATCATTGGAAGACATAGGGTTCTGTTGCAGGTTTTCCTGCCACGCTATGTCGTATGTAGCAGCAGAATCGCTGCACGAATGCTATGTCTGTATACACCTATAGGATGAGGCTTGTAGAAGGCTCTACGGGGCTAATGCCTTTTGCATTTTTCTTTATGGACGCCCCCTCCCAGAGGGCAGATCTTAGGCAGCTACATGCAGAGATTTGTACTGGAGGAGTCCTGACAAAGTCCTGTCGACAGAACTTTGTTTTCTGTTCTGCATAACGGAAACCAGACAGATGCGTTATGCTGCCCATAGACTTCTATTATGATGGATCAAGACGGCCTCTTAAAGGTCTTGCCATAACGCAAGTGCGAACCCACCTTACTATAACATTTCCCCATCTATTGCACCTGTAAAGCTTGGATGAGAACAGGTGGCGTCTGTGTGCAGTTCACCTCTCAGCCTCCAGGGGGCAGACAGACATAAAGGAGCACAGACACTGCATTTTGTTTTGGATCCTATTTTATTATTAACCTCTTAATCACCTACAGCCCTACAACAGTTCCCTGGCAGTCATAGGCAGGCATTGTTTGCTGGGACTTGTAGTCCTTCAGCATCAACTGATCAATGGATCTGTAATCAGGAAGACTATTGCAGGTTTTGCTGGCACTTGTAGTTCCGCAGCGAACTGTGGGATAGATTCTGGTGCAGCTGACCCTACATGGGCAGACATGAGTCACGCGTTTCTCCTCTGTACGTTTAATTGTCTCATATTTCACATACGTGAAATGAGTTAATAAATAACACATGGACGTTCAGATGCATTTGGTTTGGAAAATATTCTGTTTTGAGAAATTACACATTTACAGTGAAGAGAAATAGTTTTCTTAAAGGAGCACTCCAATAACAACTAGCAAGCGGGACTGCAAGGCTATGGTAACACAGGGCGAGGAGTGAAAGCCTAGCTACAGCCCAGATTTGGTCACCTTCTGTTTTGTGAGAGGTTGTCACAGCCCCGCCCATCGCTCATATCACTGAAGAGTAATGGCAAGTACTAATGTCTCTTACTCTGTCTTCTCAAGGTATAAAATGCAAAGCTTAATTCTGATGTCTCTGACAGGTCTATAGGGTCAAGAAGAAAGGTCAGGGAGCTTGACATCAATGCTTTACAAGATGATTGACAGCCAGGCGTTACAAGATGATTGACAGTCAGGCGTTACAAGATGATTGACAGCCAGGCGTTACAAGATGATTGACAGCCAGGCTTCGCAAGGTGATTGACAGCCAGGCTATGCAACATGATTGACAGCCAGGCTTCGCAACATGATTGACAGCCAGGCTTCGCAAGATGATTGACAGCCAGGCTTCGCAAGATGATTGACAGCCAGGTATAAAAGATGATTGACAGCCAGACTATGCAAGATGATTGACATCAATGCTTTACAAGATGATTGACAGCCAGGCGTTACAAGATGATTGACAGCCAGGCTTTACAAGATGATTGACAGCCAGGCGATGCAAGATGATTGATAGCCAGGCTTTATAAGATGATTGACAGCCAGGCTTCGCAAGATGATTGACAGCCAGGCTATAAAAGATGATTGACAGCCAGGCTTCGCAAGATGATTGACAGCCAGGCTATAAAAGATGATTGACATCAATGCTTTACAAGATGATTGACAGCCAGGCGTTACAAGATGATTGACAGCCAGGCTATGCAGGATGATTGACAGCCAGGCTTTGCAAGATGATTGACAGCCAGGCTTTACAAGATGATTGACAGCCAGGCTTTACAAGATGATTGACAGCCAGGCTTCGCAAGATGATTGACAGCCAGGCTTTACAAGATGATTGACAGCCAGGCTATGCAGGATGATTGACAGCCAGGCTTTACAAGATGATTGACAGCCAGGCTTCACAAGATGATTGACAGCCAGGCTTTACAAGATGATTGACAGCCAGGCTTCGCAAGATGATTGACAGCCAGGCTTCGCAAGATGATTGACAGCCAGGCTTTGCAAGATGATTGACAGCCAGGCTTCGCAAGATGATTGACAGCCAGGCTTTACAAGATGATTGACAGCCACAGATAAAGCTTGGCAGTGACAGAGATTATGCAGGATCCTCAGTCAGACATTGAATGTGTTTGGTGTCACTGGTCCTTAGGGGCCCTGTACTTCCAGTTGGTCATGTGGGTAAATATTTGAAGAACAGGCACCCTAAATATTGCCCTCAGTGTCTGACCTCCAGCCGCCACATCTGTAAGGAATTATGGAGATGGATTCCATAGAAATTACCAGACAAAGAACTTCTCCAGGTTCAAAGATGAAATACTGGGAAACTCAACTTCTCCTCTGCTTCCACCCAACCACATTCCTCCTCTCACCCTGCTCCAGGCACACAGCCACCTATCTTATCCTCATGGATACTGCCCCATATAAGAACATGGCACTAGCTGTGCCCGGGGGGTGACCCTTCAAGGTCTTTACTGGTGTTGTCAATGGAGACGTCGTTTTTTCTCCGTCTGTGCAGAGAAAACATTTATTTTGGACATTCAACTAATTTCCCGAATTCCAAGGCTTGAAGGAATGTTGCTATAATTAGGATACAGAGTTGCCAACCAGGAACCAGCTCCACTGAGGGCGGCAACATTGTAACCGGCCGGGATTATGGACTTCTCCAGAGGTATTCAATGTGCTGAGTGAGGGCTGCCTCAATACTGGGGCGGCCGACCTCCTATTCTACCTCTGGTGGGGAAAATGTGGACCCTAATGAACACAGGGCACAGGCCCAGAATGGCAGCACATGGAGAGATGCCAGGCATATTCATGGAGATGCTGGAAGTTACTGGGTCATATCTTTGTCGTGCCAGAGCTTAGTCCTGACCATTCACACCAACCCATTGATAACAGGGGGAATCTCAGGACGGCAAGAATCTTCAGAACATCTAGAGCAAGGACCCCATTGCAAAATTAAGTGCACCCCTACAGGTGCAGCCACACCCCTCCTCCCTCTTGTTTGTATAATCTATATGGGCCCCAGGGATTTTATCTTAAAGGGGCTGTCCAGGATTAGAAAAAAATCCCCCCCCCCCAAAAAAAATAAAAAATAATTTATAAAAATAGATAAAATTAAATAAAAAAACAAAAAAAAAAAAACCCTCCATACCTGTCCCCAGGGTGTATGTGGTATTGAATCTTAGCAGCATTCCATGAGCTGCAATGCCCCACACAACTCGTGGACAGGGGTGGTGCTGGTTTGGGAAGAAAACAGCCATGGTCTACTTTCACACTGGCGTTTTGGCTTTCTTTTTTTCAGATCCGTTCAGGGCTCTCACAATCGGTCCAAAACGGATCAGTTTGCGATCTAATGCTATCTGAAAGGATCCGCTCAAAATGCATTAGGGCACTTTCACACTAGCGTTAGTGTGATCCGGCAGGGAGTTCCGTTGTCGGAGCTGCTTGCCGGATCCGCCGTTCAGTGTGACAACTGACAGCATTTGTAGAAGAATCCGGGTGCGGATCCGTCTACAAATGAATTGCAAGAACGGATCCGTCTTTCCGCTTGTCATGCGGATGGACGGATCCGTCTTGCAGTCTTTTTCACAGTTTTCCCGGATCCGTCCTTCAGTTGTTTCGCAATGCCAGATCCGGCACTAATGCAAGTATGTAAATAATGCATACATGTAAATGAATGCCGGATCCGGCATTCCAGCGACTGATCAGGTCTTTTGGACGGACATATAATACCGCAGCATGCTGTGGTATTATGTCCGGCCAAAACACCTGACAGTGACTGAACGGACGGCATACTGATGCAAACTGAACGGATTTCTATCCACTCAGAATGCATTGGGATATGCCTGATCAGTTCTTTTCCGGCATAGAGCCCTTTTTGACAGAACTCTATGCCGGAAAAGAATAACGCAAGTGTGAAAGTACCCTTAGTTTGCATCAGTTCAGTCTCCAAAACGCTGCTTGCAGATGGTTGTATTATTTGAACGGATCCACAAAGCGCGAGTGTGAAAGTAGCCTAATCCTGGACAATAAATCACCTTCTGCATTCAGGTGGAATTCCCCTTTAATTTTAGAGCAGTGCCCTGTGCCCCTTCCACTCTTCCAATTTCAACCAGAGCTTCATCTTGAGGTGCATCTTTCTAGACCCTGGTTGAAGTTCAGGGGCCCCTATGTAAGATGATATCAGTCAGTATGGATTCTGCATACACTATATACTGCTATAATACTACAGCCCCGCTCTCCGCTACCTGCCGCCGCAAGGTACATTACAGTGAAGAGAACTATATAGAAGAACCTATGGGCCATACAAACAGCCAGTGCAGGTTCTTTGGGACCCCTCGACCTAGGGCGGCCATTACAGGTAGGACTTAACTCAGTGAAGACAACCTGCAATGACATAGGACATCAGGACCTGAGTGCGCTGGTGTCAAGTAGCTTCTGAAAGGCAGCTTATTAGAGAAAAAGGATCAGACACTTGGATTTCAGCATGCCCAAGCGTTCAGAATTTTCCATTCTTCTGCATTTTGGTTGATACAGAATATTCTGCAGAGCGTTGCACAGACAGCAGAACAGTACATGAGAATGAGACTCCTGCAGGACATTGCACCGTCATCCAGGTGGGGCGGAGTAAAAGTCCTGAGTACTCTGTCTGATCCTATTTATAAATCTCTCTGCACCCCCCTCCTTGTACCCTCCGAGTCTCTGATGAATTCCCCCCATTAAGGGCAGATTAATGTGAACTGGTGTGAAGCAATTAGCGGTGGGAATGCCAGGTCACCCGGGGCCCGGCGACTCCGCTCCTCGCCAACGACACAGGTAATGGCGGGCAAATTAAAGCACCCCCAACAGGCCCCTGTGTGGGCCCCGCTACGGTACTTGCCCTGTCACAGCGTCACTCAGTCCCCTCCAAATTTTGCTACCCAATATTATTTTGTGACCAGTTCTACTTTCGTGACACAAATCACTGTCCGTGACTTGGAATATTGTTTTGTGACCAGTTACATAATTTTACAGTTTTGTGACACAGAATAGCATTGTGTAACCAGTCCTACTTTTGTGAGACAGATGACTATTTTGTGACCTAGGGGGACATTTATTAAGACCAGCGATTGATGCCCCAGTCTTAATCCGTGTGCGCTGCCGGTGGATGCACCTAAGTGATGTAGAGGCGCAGACCTGTACATAACTTTGGCGCTTGCTGCCGTTGGCCGTGCGACACGCTATAATCTACGCCAGCTCCCTTGCTGGCGTAGTTTAAGGCCATTTTCGGAGGATGATGAATGAGACCGGCCAGCCCGCCCTCTTCCGCGCCCACGCCACACTCTGGGTAAAGTCACAGATTTTGTCACAAAACACCTTTGTGACAAAATCTGCATCATAGATCCGCCAAAAAGTAGGGAACACGTCATTGTATAACTAGGCAGATTTGCCATGCAGGGCTCAGGGAAAGCTGGGTCATAACGAAATACACATGGCTGGAGAAAGGCAGCGAGCAGGCAGGAGGCCGTGCAACATCTGGAGTCCTTTTAATCCGTTTCTGATTTTCGCTTTAATCAGCCTGTGCGATGTCATCGCCGCGGGACCGGATCGCCTTGACTTGCAGAAGTGGCGGAACGAGACAATCTGGGGAGATGAAACGCTTCTGTATATAAACATGCGGGAGATGTTGACTCTGGCTGGAGCTGCTCGCACACACACGGCGCACACGCACGCACACGTGTTTATACACCGTCAGATGTGAAATACTATTGTCCTGAACAGGATTAAACAACACGAGCTCCACAAAGCCAACAGCGAGCCGACTCCACATCATCTGCACTGAACCCAGACAACTGCATGAAGAGCAATTCCCCAAACCGCACAGCCGTGCAAGCAGAATACAGGCTGCTGCCTAGCGCTCCGAGTCGGGAGCCCCTCCCTACAGAAAAAGGACTGACATAATGCTGCCTACATAAGGACTGATGCATTTTGTGGTCCGGAAAACACGGATCTGCAAAAAATATGGATGATGTCCGTGTGCATTTCGTATTTTGCGTAAAGGAACAGCTGGCCCCAATAGAAGAGTCCCATCCTTGTCTGTAATGTGGACAATAATAGGACTTCAAAAACTGCATCAAAACCCTGAACACTAAGTTTCTATTCACATGCAGCAGAAATTTCTGTGACTGCCTCAATGCGCTTTGCAGAAATCCATGCACCTGCTGCAAAAGCAACCCCCCCTCCCATCCATCCGCCATTCACCTATATAGAACATGGGGTGGGACGTATCAGAAGACATTCAGAGGTCAGGAAAAGATGGGTAAACCCCCCTGCTGAGCTGTAACCCTGGGTTCAGACCTGAGCGTTCTAAAAACGCGCGTTTTACGCGCGTATTTCAGCTCATTTTTGCAAATAGGAAACGCGCGTTCGTACGCGCGTTCTTGTGATTAACTACTGTGGTGTCAATCACAAAACGCGCGACAAACTCCCCAAAAAAATCTCAAGTACTTGTTTATGCGTCGGGCGTTTTACAGCGCGTTCAAACGCGCTGTAAAACGCTCAAGTGAGAACCAGGGCCATAGGAAAGCATTGGTTTTCATGTGTTGAGCGTTTTACAGCGCGTTTGAACGCGCTGTAAAACGCTCAGGTGTGAACTTAGGGTAATAGTGACCACATTATCCTTCACCCAGCTTTCCCAGGAACAGATCTAACTAAGAAATGTCTGAATAGAATTTGGATGAAGCAGACACCTTGCCCCGAGTGTGGGCACGGCAATGGGCATCATGCTCCCCGGCCCGTCACTCGGAGGGCTCCGGCTCGCTTTGCCTCGGAGTCTGGCAGCGCTGCGTCTGGCCCTTGCGGTTGTAACAGGAGAGGAGGGTGGAAGGCGATGGAGGGGCAGCCTGGAGGAAAGTTCTGGGAGCAGCCTGCGGAGTCCTGGACAAAGGCTCCAGTGTGCAGATTAACCCCTTATGGGATGCGGGTCCTAGAGCCTTGCCACCTGGTGACTCCTGTGCCCCCCCATAATGTCTGCAGTAAGCCAGCCTAAGCATCTGCCAGCATAGACCTTATGTCACCCAGCTTTCCTGGGGTCCTGAATGGCAAATCTAACCAGTAGTGAATCCTCTGCTACCACATGTGATACTGTCTGCTGAGCTGTGTATCTAATCCTGTCATGTGTGATACAGTCTATTGAGCCTCTGTATCTCAGCCCAACATGTGTGATGCAGTCTACGGAGCCTTTGTATCTAATCCTATCAAGTGTGATATTGTCTGCTGAGCCTCTGTATCTAATCCTATAGTGTGTGATACAACCTGATGAGCCTCTGTATCTCAGCCCTTCATGTGTGATACAGTCTACTGAGCCTTTGTATCTCAGCCCTTCATGTGTGATACAGCCTGATGAGCCTCTGTATCTCAGCCCTTCAGTGTGTGATACAACCTGATGAGCCTCTGTATCTCAGCCCTTCATGTGTGATACAACCTGATGAGCCTCTGTATCTAATCCTATAGTGTGTGATACAGCCTGATGAGCCTCTGTATCTCAGCCCTTCATGTGTGATAAAGTCTATTGAGACTCTGTCTCTCAGCCCATCATGTGTGATACAGCCTGATGAGCCTCTGTATCTCAGCCCATCATGTACTGTCCAGGCTGCTCATCGCTGCCCCAGACCCTGTGATTCCCGGTGACTGTCACAGGATCCGGGGCCCCGGGGCCCGGCTGATGGGGCAGACGTGTGAATCAGGCATTCCTGGGCTCCCCGCCGCCCGGCTGACCTCACACCGTCTGGGTGTTCCCTCCTCAGACAGGGGGGATATAAGCGAGTGACACCCCGCCCGGAGCCCGTTGGGTGTGAGGCGGACCCGCCGCGGATTGGCTGCCGGAGTTTTCTAGGAGTTTCAGCTCTGGGTTAAAGTTGTATGAATCAGTCTGTCTGCAGGAAGCTCGGAGCAGAGGCTCTGGAGGAAGAAGAGTGACAACCCTGACAACCCCGGAGATGGAGTTCAGCGCTGGGACCCAGAAGGTGGGTGCACATCTCCATCATGGACTCCTCCAGCTGTTGTGAAACTACAACTCCCAGCATCTCTGGATAGGCAGGAGACATAAGTTACCTGAGCTGATATAACCTGTCAGTGCATCCTGCTGAACTACAAGTACCAGCACAACCTGTCATTTATATGGTTGTATTAATAGGCCGGGGGCCCAACTCTTGTAGAACTACAAGTCTCAGCACGATTTTACCAGTTCTTACATAGACCTGTGGCCCTGCTATCTTTGGGAAGCGATGCTCTACAGCTGTTGGGGTACTACAAGCTCCAGCATGCCAGGTATTGTTCCCAGGCTATTACAGCAGTCTAAAATGCTTCGGCTCCAAGCTACTGTGGAACTACGACTCCCAGCATACACAAACTGTAAACCAAAGGAGTCGCAGCTCTGACAGAGAATATATTTGCCATTCAGGAGCCTTGAAAAGTTGGGTGACAACCACTATGGAGGATGTAAGCCTTCTCAAAGCAGTTGTCACCCAGCTTTCCCAGGAGGCAATATAGGAAACAGCTTAGAAAAAGAGAAGACAATGTCACACTGCCGCCCTCCATATCTCTCTGCCTGTATTATGGATGGTGGCCACGTACAGGCAGGTGACAACCGGGGCCCCGCACTGGACCGAAGGTGTATTATTTATATATATCTATAATGGAAGAAACCACTGAATTCATCAGAGGATACGAAGTCTGAGTTACATCCTGTATTATACTCCAGAGCTGCACTCACTATTCTGCTGGTGCAGTCACTGTGTACATACATTACTGTATTACTGGAGTATAATACTGGATGTAACTCAGGATCAGTGCAGGATAAGTAATGTATGTACACAGTGACTGCACCAGCAGAATAGTGAGTGCAGCTCTGGAGAATAATACAGGATGTAACTCAGGTTCAGTACAGGATAAGTAATGTATGTACACAGTGACTGCACCAGCAGAATAGTGAGTGCAGCTCTGGAGAATAATACAGGATGTAACTCAGGTTCAGTACAGGATAAGTAATGTATGTACACAGTGACTGCACCAGCAGAATAGTGAGTGCAGCTCTGGAGAATAATACAGGATGTAACTCAGGTTCAGTACAGGATAAGTAATGTATGTACACAGTGACTGCACCAGCAGAATAGTGAGTGCAGCTCTGGAGTATAATACAGGATGTAACTCAGGATCAGTACAGGATAAGTAATGTATGTACACAGTGACTGCTCCAGCAGAATAGTGAGTGCAGCTCTGGAGTATAATACAGGATGTAACTCAGGATCAGTACAGGATAAGTAATGTATGTACACAGTGACTGCACCAGCAGAATAGTGAGTGCAGCTCTGGAGTGTAATACAGGTTGTAACTCAGGATCAGTACACGATAAGTAATGTATGTACACAGTGACTCCAGCAGAATAGTGAGTGCAGCTCTGGAGTATAATACAGGATGTAACTCAGGATCAGTACAGGATAAGTAATGTATGTACACAGTGACTCCAGCAGAATAGTGAGTGCAGCTCTGGAGTATAATACAGGATGTAACTCAGGATCAGTACAGGATAAGTAATGTATGTACACAGTGACTGCACCAGCAGAATAGTGAGTGCAGCTCTGGAGTATAATACAGGATGTAACTCAGGATCAGTACAGGAGAAGTAATGTATGTACACAGTGACTGCACCAGCAGAATAGTGAGTGCAGCTCTGGAGTATAATACAGGATGTAACTCAGGATCAGTACAGGATAAGTAATGTATGTACACAGTGACTGCACCAGCAGAATAGTGAGTGCAGCTCTGGAGTGTAATACAGGTTGTAACTCAGGATCAGTACACGATAAGTAATGTATGTACACAGTGACTCCAGCAGAATAGTGAGTGCAGCTCTGGAGTATAATACAGGATGTAACTCAGGATCAGTACAGGTGACCAGAAATGGACCTTTATTAGGCACAACTGCTCTATGGGCTCCTCTCTTAGGACTCTTGCACACGACCGTATGGCTTTTTTAACATTTTGCTGTTCGCAAAAAATGGATCCGCAAAAAATACAGATGACGTCCGTGTGCATTCTGTTTTTTGCGCAACGGAACAGCTGGCCCCTGATAGAACAGTCCTATCCTTGTCTGTTATGCGGAGAATAATAGGACATGTTCTATTTTTGAACGGATATACGGAAATGGAAGGCGTACGGAGTACCTTCTGTTTTTTTTTTGCGGATCCATTGAAATGAAAAATGGAAAGAAAAAAAAACATTTGTGTGCAAGAGGCCTCATTCAGATACTATCATTATTATGTTTCTAGGATTATTTCTGCCTCTCTTGTGTCTCTGAGCAGATTTGGGGGGTAACTTTACCCCTCTGCTGTAGTGCTTTGCAGCTTCCAGCCTGTGTGTATAGACTCCTGCCGTCTCCATTCACCCCTGACTGGTAAACATGTAGACAGACGGGCTCTGGCAGTGGCGGGTGAGGTGCAGCAGCGCAGGTAACCGCACCCAGTCTGTAAATGAACCCGATCAGCTGAATGTAGAGACTCTGTAACTGGAACCTCAGGACAGAGAACTCCTGTCAGGCGCAGCACAACAAGACCAGGCAATGTGCGCGCGCCGCAAACCAGATGAACCAGAAATACCTCCATAATGAGAGTTGTAGTTCTCCTACAGGTGGCCTTAGTGGGAGGGAAAATGTACAACTGTAGTTCTCTAGACTGTATCACACATGATACGATTAGATACACAGCTCAGCAGACAGTATCACACAGGATAGGATTAGATACACAGCTCAGCAGACAGTATAACACATGATAGGATTAGATACACAGCTCAGCAGACAGAATCACACATGATAGGATTAGATACACAGCTCAGCAGACAGTATCACACAGGATAGGATTAGATACACAGCTCAGCAGACAGTATAACACATGATAGGATTAGATACACAGCTCAGCAGACAGTATCACACATGATAGGATTAGATACACAGCTCAGCAGACAGTATCACACAGGATAGGATTAGATACACAGCTCAGCAGACAGTATAACACATGATAGGATTAGATACACAGCTCAGCAGACAGTATCACACATGATAGGATTAGATACACAGCTCAGCAGACAGTATCACACAGGATACGATTAGATACAGCAGCTCAGCAGACAGTATCACACAAGGTAGGATTAGATACACAGCTCAGCAGACAGTATCACACATGATAGGATTAGATACACAGCTCAGCAGACAGTATTACACAGGATACGATTAGATACAGCAGCTCAGCAGACAGTATCACACAGGAT
Source organism: Bufotes viridis (assembly GCA_033119425.1). Classification (NCBI taxonomy): domain Eukaryota; kingdom Metazoa; phylum Chordata; class Amphibia; order Anura; family Bufonidae; genus Bufotes; species Bufotes viridis. The sequence continues at coordinate 8,590,203 of CM065596.1, forward strand.
AGGATTAGATACACAGCTCAACAGACAGTATCACACAGGATAGGATTAGATACACCGCTCAACAGACAGTATCGCACAGGATAGGATTAGATACACAGCTCAACAGACAGTATCGCACAGGATAGGATTAGATACACAGCTCAGCAGACAGTATCACACAGGATAGGATTAGATACACCGCTCAGCAGACAGTATCACACATGATAGGATTAGATACAGCTGCTCAGCAGACAGTATTACACAGGATAGGATTAGATACACAGCTCAGCAGAAAGTATCACACATGTTACGATTAGATACAGCAGCTCAGCAGACAGTATCACACATGATAGGATTAGATACACAGCTCAGCAGACAGTATCACACATGATACGATTAGATACAGCTGCTCAGCAGACAGTATCACACATGATACGATTAGATACAGCTGCTCAGCAGACAGTATCACACAGGATAGGATTAGATACACAGCTCAGCAGACAGTATCACACATGATACGATTAGATACAGCAGCTCAGCAGACAGTATCACACATGATAGGATTAGATACACAGCTCAGCAGACAGTATCACACATGATACGATTAGATACAGCTGCTCAGCAGACAGTATCACACATGATAGGATTAGATACACAGCTCAGTAGACAGTATCACACATGATACGATTAGATACAGCTGCTCAGCAGACAGTATCACACATGATACGATTAGATACAGCAGCTCAGCAGACAGTATCACACAGGATGGGATTAGATACACAGCTCAGCAGACAGTATCACACATGATACAATTAGATACAACTGCTCAGCAGACAGTATCACACAGGATAGGATTGGATACACAGCTCAGCAGACAGTATCACACAGGATAGGATTAGATACACAGCTCAGCAGACAGTATCACACAGGATACGATTAGATACACAGCTCAGAAGCCAGTGTCACATATGCTTAGATAAACAGCTGGACAGACAGTATCACACTTGGTAAGATTAGATACACAGCTCATCAGACAGTATCACACATTATATGGTTAGATACACAGCTCAGCAGACAGTATCACACATGGTAAGATTAGATACACAGCTCACCAGACAGTATCACACATGATATGGTTAGATACACAGCTCAGCAGGCAGTATCACACATGATATGGTTAGATACAGAAGCTCTGCACATAGTATCCCATAATAGGTTTAGATAGACAGCTCAGCAGACAGTATCGCACATGCTCAGCTTAGATACACAGCTCAGAAGTCAGATATGCTTAGATACAGAGCTTGGCAGACAGTATCACACATGGTAAGATTAGATACATGCATTCTGTGTATTCTCTTGGGTCTGCGGCTGCTCTTACATACATGTACGTTAGAGTGACTACTTGGTATCCCACTCCTTAGATACACGGGATAATCCGCAGCCTCAGACGGGGAACCTGCACTAAATGTCTCAATTGTGGAGGAGTTTTGCATCAGATCCAGGTGCACGGTTCCGGATGTAGTGCTGGAGCGGCTGCCAGGAAGGGTTGGAGGAGGGTCGTCCTCTCTGCTCCACTATTATCAAGAAATTGATTCCAGATGCAAATCCCGAGGTTTATTCGCAGTCTGCGCCGTAAGCACACAGGTCCCATTGTATAAAGCTGCAGAGAGTCCTGCACCACATTCAGACATACAGGGCAGTGGAAATACAGGGGCGCACTTATTAATGCAAACAGCACAGGGCGCAAACTGGAGGAACCGCGCCAAATTTCTACGAAATGTCTGTGCGTTGTGAATAGGCCTAGTTGAGTTCTTGTGCTGACTACATGGCAACCATCTTATCTGGGGTTAACCATTAACTCACCCTCCCCCAGTCCGAAAATTACTTCTTATTAGTGACATTGCAGCCGGAACTTAAAGTGACACGCCATCTATAATCAACATTGACCCCAGAGTCAAAAAAACGTAAAATCCCGCATCTCTGAAGCTGATTATTATTATTCTTTTTGGTTTTCACATTTGTTTGCATTACATTTTAGTGGAGACCATCAGCAAGTTGCTTTTGACAGACCTGGTTTTCATCTTCTGTGCCTCCATGTACCCCATTGGGTATATAATATAGTCGAGCTTTGAATAGGCTGATTAACCCCTTAATACTCACTGTAGCCTGGAATACGTATACCTTCGCTCTCGTTACTGAGCATATATAATGTGTAAGTTGTGGTACATAGCCACATGAAGCATAGTGAGACGACACATAACGCCATGAGACGCTCAGTCAATAGCCTTCGGCCTGCTTGTTGCCTGCTAGTATCATTCGGCCTCCTTGTTGACTGTTTCCACTACAAACTTTAAGGCTGGGTTCACACGAGCGTGTCCGAATTAGGTTCGGATGCGTTCAGTGAAAACTGTACGATTTCACAGGCAAAGCCATTCAGTTTTGTCTGCGATTGCGTTCAGTTTTTTCGTTTTTTCCGTGCGAGTGTAATGCGTTTTGATGCGTTTTTCACGCGCGTGATAAAGAACTGAAGGTTTACAAACATCTCCTAGCAACCATCAGTCAAAAACGCAACGCACCCGCACTTGCTTGTGGATGCACTGCGTTTTTAAAGCAGCCCCATTCACTTCTATGGGGCTAGGGCTGTGTGAAAAACGCAGAATATAGAACATGCTGCGATTTTCACGCAACGCATAAGTAATGCGTGAAAAACAACGCTCATGTACACAGCCCCATTGAAATGAATGGGTCAGGATTCAGTGCGGATGCTGTGCGTTCACATCACGCATTGCACCCGTGCGGAAAACTTGCCCATGTGAATGCAGCCTAAGGCCCCTTTTACAAGAGCGAGTTTTCTGCGTGGGTGCAATGCGTGATGTGAACGCACAGCACCCGCACTAAATCCTGACCCATTCATTTCAATGGGTCTGTGTACATGAGCGATGTTTTTCACGCATTACTTCCGCGTTGCGTGAAAATCGCAGCATGTTCTATGTTCTGAGTTTTTGACGCAGCCCTGGCCCCATAGAAGTGAATGGGGCTGCGTGAAAAACGCATTGTATCGGGAAACAAGTGCGGGTGCGATGCGTTTTTCACTGATGGTTGCTAGGAGATGTTGTTTGTAAACCATCAGTTTTTTATCACGTGCTTGAAAAACGCATCAAAACGCATTGCACCCGCGTGGAAAAAACTGAGCAACTGAACACAATCGCAGGCAAAACTGAATGGCTTTGCCTGCGAAATCGCACGGTTTTAACTGAACGCATCCGCAACGCATTCGGACTTAATCCGGACACGCTCGTGTGAAAGGGGCCTTAGGATGCTGGATTTTGTACAGCCCATTTTAGCCATTTTTTACGTTACTGGACAGAATTATATGCCGCCAGCTGACTTCAGAGCTCCGATGTACATAGAATATTCTAGAATATACAGTCACTTCTATATAGCTTCCCGCTGATATCCTAAAACCATCTGAACGTACCCTAAAGGGTGTACAGACCTAGTCCTGCTCATGCAGCTGATGCTTTGCTACAGTGTATCACATCTAAGTGATAAACACATCAGCAGCACAGATCCAGGACTCCACTGATACATTGTAACTATTCAACCTTCCAATGTCAGTATGTAGAATCCTAGACGTCACTGAGCCCCGCTCCTCCCTATGCTCTCATGTTGGAGACTTGCCTTTCATCTCTGTATCTGTTGTATATTTTAAAAGCTCCCTGAGCCTCGTGTGTTCGGCCCCTCAGGGTGCTGTGTACCGAGGACGAGTGATGACAGCTACATAGACCACTTAGGGGCCTATAGGGACTGAGATGGTGCCTGAGGAAGTGGATCATAGCTGGACCTCTTCTGAGGGATCTGTCGCTTTATGAACTAATGTGGAATCTTCTCGTATCAGTCCAGATAACGAGCGAATAGATATGACCTCTCCGGGGGTCAGCACATGGTGTAGACTGAGGAGCCATGACATGTTCAATGAGTTCCTGCTATGTATAGTACTCACCATTGTCAGCATCTCTGTGGGCTGCATGTGGTATTGCTGCATTGCAGTTCAGCCTCATCTGAGTAACATGGCGGCACAGGTGGGACTGGAAAAAATATACATGTTTTTCTCATTTCAGGCAGATCTATATATATTATAATAGGAGAGCTCACTACCTACAGATTATACAGCCACCACTAGAGTGAGCTCACTACATACAGATTATACAGCCACCACAAGAGGGAGCTCACTACATACATATTATACAGCCACCACTAGAGGGAGCTCACTACATACAGATTATACAGCCACCACTAGAGAGAGCTCACTACCTACAGATTATACAGCCACCACTAGAGGGAGCTCACTACATACAGAATATACAGCCACCACTAGAGGGAGCTCACTACATACAGATTATACAGCCACCACTAGAGGGAGCTCACTACATACAGATTATACAGCCACCACTAGAGGGAGCGCACTACATACAGATTATACAGTCGCCACTAGAGGGAGCTTACTATATACAGATTATACAGCCACCAGTAAAGGGAGCTCAGCACATATAGATTATACAGCCACCACTAGAGGGAGCTCACTGCGTACAGATTATACAGCCACCACTAGAGGGAGCTCATTACATACAGATTATACAGCCACCACTAAAGGGAGCCCAGTAGATACAGATTATACATCCACCACTAGAGGGAGCTCACTACATACAGATTATACAGCCACCACTAGAGGGAGCTCATTACATACAGATTATAGAGCCTCCACTAGAAAGAGCTAACTACATACAGATTATACAGTCACCACTAGAGGGAGCTCACTACATACAGATTATACAGTTGCCACTAGAGGGAGCTCACTACATACAGATTATACAGCCACCACTAAAGGGAGCTCAGTACATACAGATTATAAAGCCACCACTAGAGGGAGCTCACTATATACAGATTATACAGTAACCACTAGAAGGAGCTAACTACATACAGATTATACAGCCACCACTAGGGGGAGCTCACTACATATAGATTATACAGCCACCACTCAAGGGAGCTCAGTACATACAGATTATACAGCCACCACTAGAGGGAGCTCACTATATACAAATTATACAACCACCACTAGAGGGAGCTCATCACATATAGATTATACAGCCACCACTAGAGGGAGATAATTACATATAGATTATACAGCCACCACTAGAGGGAGCTCATTGCATACAGAATATACAGCCACCACTAGAGGGAGCTCATTGCATACAGATTATATAGCCACCAGTTGAGGGTGTTCACTACATACAGATTATACAGTCCCCACTAAAAGGAAGCTCACTACATACAGATTATACAGCCACCTCTAGAGGGATCTCACTACATAAAGATTATACAGCCACTACTAGGGGGAGCTCACTACATACAGATTACACAGACACCACTAGGGGGAGCTCACTACATACAGATTACAAAGCCAACACTAGAAGGGGCTCACTACATACAGATTATACAGTCACCACTAGAGGAAGCTCACTTAATACAGATTACACAGCCACCACTAGAGGGACCTCACCACATAGAGATTATACAGCCACCACTAGAGGTGGTGCCTCCAAATTATACAGATCTCAACTCAATTGTACATTCTTAGTCACTGGATTTGGTGCTATATCAGAAAAAAGAAAGCTCTGACCATTATAGGTCCCTGCAAGGAAATGTATTTTCTAATAATTGGTGCACTGCAGCATTTTCTACATTCCGGACTGTACATAACACTATAATCCACTTTTCCCCTTCAGCATAGAGTAGTTGTCATCCGCTCCCTTCCATTCATTTCCCAGAACGAGTTATAGCGCAGTGATAAGCGAGGAATGCACTAAGTACAAGCAGAAGAATTTTTTTATTTGAAAGGAAAAAATTCTCCATGTCCACTTTCCTGGTTTGGTGAAGTCTTGCGAGGTCTCGGAGAAGCTGCCAGGCTTATTTCTGTCTGCTGTGACTGAGGTGACGGCTGTAATGACTTCATGGGACGCGACATATCTCAGCTAAACAGTCTAAGCCCCTGGGACCAAAGGACTGTGCTGTTTGAGCTTCCAGCTGGCTAGATCCGAATGATCTCCTGCAGGGACCGAATACCTTCCACAAAACACAATATAGTCTGACCATAGTGCCTTGCTCCTGAGGGGGACAGGTGAAGCAGATTAACACATGCCTTTCGGGTTATGTTGCACCATTTTAATCTTCTCAAGTTGAAAATAGACTCAAAGTGATGGTCCAGTATGGATGATGGGTGGAACATTCCCTTCCTCTTCCATCACTGGTATTCCACCTGACATAGGACGTGGTGTGGATGATCACATGTAGTAACGTAACAATGTGAGAGGTAAACTCAAGGGTACCGCTATGGGGTCTGCGGATAGGCCCAAATTCAGGCCGGTCCTAACACCCTTTACAATAGGCTTTGTGAAGCTGCACAGGGCTCCTTCTTTCGCAAATTAAGCAGAGGGAGTAGTCCGGGATGGAGATGAGGGCAACGAGTCAACAACATCCAATGTAACCTGAAATCTTAGTCAACTACTTTTCTATTTTTTGTAGATCTTGCAGCTACTACAAAAATCCTAGGAGGTGATGCCAACACAAATCCTGAATGATGTCTCAGTGTGAGTGCTGCAAACAGCCGTGAACTGCACAAATCTTACAGGCGTCTCCTCTTGTTTTACAGATGCCAGTGGCGCAGCAGGGTGCAGAGAGGAGCCCTCCCTGCGTGAGGTGTAAGTGGATGTGCACAGGATTCCAGCCGCACTCCTGGAGGTAAAGTCATTATACTGTGAACTTCTGCACACTGAGAATGGATTGGATCTGACAGATGAGGAATGATCAGGAAACGCGTCTGGTTTCCAAAGAGATATCACTTCTGGGTTCATGTAATTGCTGCAAGTAGAAAGAAAAATCCCAGTCTGAAGCCCTCAGTCGCCCTAATGGTAGAATACCGTTCAGCTGTTTTTACCAGGAAATGTGGGTGACAACCGACATGGCCACTATGCCAGCTGCCACAAGGGTTGTCGCCCTGCCTAAACTTCGGCCTCTTGCACACAAACTTTTTTTTTCCGTTTCCGTTCTGTTTTTTCAGATTTTGTTTGCGGTCCATATGCGGAACCATTCATTAAAAAAAAAAACTAATTTACTCCGTATGCATTCCGCTTCCGTATATCCGTTCCGTTGAAATGGATCGCATACGGAACCATACGGAGATTTTTTTGCAAAACTACGGAACGGAAACACAACGGAAACAAAAAGAGGAACAAGGGATCTGTTAAAAACAGACTGCAAAATACTGAAAAAGCCATACGGTCGTGTGCAAGAGGCCTTATAGTCATACATCCCTAGCTCATGCAGCAGGATCAGCTCCAGATAACTGTGGCCCTTGCCCACACCACCCTTACCTTGAGAAGCGGGGCAGACTCTGGGGTGTACATGTTGTGCTGCTTTTTCAGCACTTTTTTATGAGATGCTATTTTTGGTCACTGTATGTAAGTATTACTCTTGACCACTGCATGGCGGTATGTGCTTTGTGTGCTACTGCTGTATAGTATATTAGTTTTGCACTGTGTGAAGTTGTCAGCACTTGATAGGATTGTTATTTAGGTGGCTATATAGATGTATTATTTAGCCATTCTATGGCACTGTTATTGGGGCACCCTACTGCAATATGCTGACAACTGCACACAGCGTGGTAGGGTTATTCGTGCACGACCTTAACCATATGACAGTGAGGTGCAAAATAAAGGTAGGTTCGCATGTGCGACAGCAGATCTAGCAGAGAGCATCCTGCTGACTTTCGCTGGATCCGACATTGTCTGATTCTACAACTCGCCTCCAGATCCCGATTGACTTGAGGTTCGGCAGTGATCCGAACAATTTCCGGCATAAATGGCAGGTTTCACCCGGACAAAAAACATTGCATGCAGCGTTTTTTTCTCTGGCCGACAGCCAGCATTTGTGCCTGATCAGGCATGCTGCAGATGCAAACTTACCCTTAGGCTGGGTTCACACTTGAGCGTATTTGATACGCGCGTTTTACAGCGCGTTTTTGAAAATAGAAAACGCGCGTTGTACGCGCGTTCGTGTGATTGACCACTCTGGCGTCAATCACAATACGCGCGACAAAACGCCCCAAAGAAGCTCCTGTACTTCTTTGGGCGTAGGGCGTTTTACAGCGGGTTCGTACGCGCTGTAAAACGCTCAGGTGAGAACCATGCCCATAGGGAAACATCGGTTTTCGCCTGTTGAGCGTTTTACAGCGCGTAGGAACGCGCTGTAAAACGCTTAAGTGTGAACCCAGCCTCAAGGTATTACACAGGGACACATCTAGGTCGGCCCTTTGGCCCTTGGTCATAAAGCATGGGACCCCAAATTCTGGCATCTTTCATTATGTGACAAACCCTGTGGGGGCTCTAAGAGGAGTGATCGTTACCCTGTGTGATACCTTCCTACCTACCCTTATGATGTATGGTCATACAGTAATAACCCTTCCATGCAGCATCCATTTATCAGCATATTACAGTAAGGTGCCCATATAACAGTGCCATCCTTGGGGTTCTTTTTCTTTTTGAGGGGTTTCTCTTTAAGGGCTGCCAGGAAGCTCTTGTACATAGAGAGTAGAGAAGAAATGACAAATGACACTAGAACGTGATGAGTCTCAGCAGCGAGCGGGAGACATAATCACACATAGACGGCACCATAAGAGCAAAGACTAAGTACAAAATTAAACTGAAATAAACAAAGCCTATAACCAACGCGTTGTGAGATGAGAAATGAAGGCGAACAATCCTGGTGCTACTTCAGAAGCCTTTTTGTGAATTATTAATGACCGTCATCTGCGGCGGAGGCGAGAACCAGGCGTCGATTCATGTCGATTATAAACATTCTGAACAGGAATCCGCGCGACAAATGAATATTCTGTATCAATCACGCGCCTCAATAATGAAGCAATTTATGGAGCGTATCTGGCGCTATAAGTAATTCTGAAAATGAGGGAAACATATTGACTTGTTATCCTGCCTGGTCCTTTTAATCTGCAGCTTTGAGTAGTCAGCCAGCTGTCTGGAAGGTCTCGTGCACGCTCGGATGATCAGTGACGCAAAGCGAGCGATAAACTCACAAAACTACAACCTAATGAGCGAGCAGTCAGGGAAAAAATACCACAGGTCTTCAGACTCGGTTAATTGCAGCATGTAAACGCCTCAATTAACGCAGAGCTTTTCATTCTTTTGATACAGTTTGGGCCGGAAGAGGTTGTTGAATGTTTGTTCTGCGCCCGTTTGATGGGCTGTGACCGGCGGAGGTCCATGTAATAATGTGAATGGGGCTATGTCTGGATAACCAAAGGGTGACGGACTCGTCTTGCAAAGTTCTTAAAGGAGTTTCCATTTTTAGATAAAAGAAACTGTCACTGTCATCAAATGACCACATTCTGGTTTCCATTCAGAGGCAGTAAACCTGCACATGGCGAGTCCTGCTCTCAGCTGAGAAGTGGATACTATTGTATCAGTCTAGACAACGCTCTGTGATCTAATCACAGAATGTTACATTGTAGCAAACTAGCAGCGAGATCTGTGAAGCTACTTCTTGTGGGGTTACCTCATAGAGCGCTGGATACAATTGTATCCACTGAGAGCAGGACGAGCTGTCTGCCTCTGAATGGAAACCAGGGTGTTCTCGTTCATTGACAGCAATGGTAAGGATCTGAAAGTATATTGCAAAGTTGTAAAACGGTGATTAAGGCCTCATGCACACGACCGTAAGTGATTTGCAGTCCGCAAACCGCAGATCCGCAAAACACGGAGTGCTGTCCGCATCTTTTGCGGCCCCATTGAAGTGAATGGGTCCGCACCCGAGCAGAAAAATATGTGGCTCGGACGCAGACCAAAACAACAGTCGTGTGAATGAGGCCTTAGGCCTCTTGCACACGACAGTATTTTGCGGACCGTATACTGGCAGTTTTTTCAGTTCAGTATACTGAACTATTCAATGGGACTGCAAAAAATACTAAAGTGTCTCCGTATGCCTTCCATTTCCGTTTTTCCATTACGTTTAAATATAGAACATGTCCTATTCTTGTCCGCAAATCACGTTCAGTGGCTCCATTCAAGTCAACGGCTCCGCAAAAAAAACGGAAAGCATACGGAAAGGCATCCGTATGTCTTCCGTATTCTTTCCGTTTTTGCAGAACAATCTATTGAAAATTTTAAGACCAGCGCAATTTTAATTATGGAATTACTGTATACTGTATATGCCATACGGAAAAACGGAATGGAAAAACAGAACCAAAACGGAAACACAACGGAAACAAAAAACGGAAAAACTGATCCGTTTAAAACAGACCGCAAAATACTAAAAAAGCCATACGGTCGTGTGCAAAAGGCCTAAGATTGGTGGAGGTCTGACTCACCGCACCCGACGATCAGCTGTTTGAAGGGGCGGTAGCAGGAGTGCGAGAGATCCATTCTCTTCTATGTTTACCTGCACATCGCCTGCATTGTAGAAGTGATGCAGTTGGATTGTAAAGTGAATAAGAGAGAAAATTATAAGGAGACCACACCACAGCTACAATGTAGACGGCATGTAGTTAAGGCCTCCTGTATGCTTCCGTTTCCGTTTGCGATCCGCAAAAAACGGATCACAAACGGAACGGGAAAATGGAATGGAAACATAAACACTACTGAAACAAAAAAATGAAAAACGAATCCGTTAAAAACTGACCGCAAAACCAGTGCAGGAGCCCTAAGAGGGTAGGTCATCACTATCACAGGCGGTTAGTCACAATACGTGCTATTAGGGTAAGCGCTGCAGATTTGCCTAAAATGAAATCTGTGGCAAATCCAAACCAAAATCTGCTACAAGCCCGGGCGAGGATTTTGCCTCAGATTTGTAGAGATTTTAGTGAAACACAGCAAATCCGCAGAGAAATGAGTTCAGGAGGGGCCTGGATGTATTTCTGGAGTGTAATAATATTACAGGCTATAGCTACTAGAGATGGGTCGCTGATCCGGGGAGTTATTCTGATGCCTGATTGGAGTCGGGAAGGAATTTTTTTCACCTAAAGTGGAGAAAATTGGCTTCTACCTCACAGGGTTTTTTTTTTGCCTTCCTCTGGATCAACTTGCAGGATAACAGGCCGAACTGGATGGAGAGAGGGCTTTTTCAGCCTTATAAACTATGGGGGGCATTTATAAAGACTGGTGTTTTAGACGCCGGTCTTAATAACCCATCGCCGAAGTTATGTAGAGGCGCCATATGTAAGACAGGTTCCTTGCTGTCTTACATTTAGACCATTTTCTACGCCTAAACCAGGCCTAGAAAATGGAGAATTAGAGGGGCCTAAGGCCCCATTCACACGTCCGTAATTCTGTTCCGCATTTGCGGAACGGAATTGCGGACCCATTAGTTTCAATGGGGACAGATGATGTCCCGGCCGAGTCTACAATTGCGGATCCGCACTTCCGGGTCCGCAATCGCGTTCCCAAAAAAATAGAACATGTCCTATTCTTGTCCGGAATTGCGGACAAGAAAAGGCATTTTCTATGAGAGTGCCGGCGATGTGCAGTCTGCAAATTGCGGAACGCACATCGCCGATGTCCGTGTTTTGCGGATCCGTGGATCCGCAAAACACACACAGACGTGTGAATGGACCCTAAAGGCCCACCCTCTTCCCAGCTCACGCCACGTACACTTTGTGTATGTGCAGAGGGTGGCCCCTCAGAATAATTTCCCCCAAAGGGCCCAATGGACTTCAGTCCGACACTGCCTATAGACCTCATAGAACATGAAACCTTCAGTCTGCCATTACAGATTTACCTGAGACATTCGCATAGCTGCACATGTGAGCCCGTCCTGGTGCCAGCAGAGCGGATGTAAAGCCCAGGCATTAATCAGGACTTCTCTGGCAGAAAGTGAGGGGGATAAAATGAACGTCTGGGTCTGGAATTTTTGGATAAGTATAAAGGTCAGGGCTGGTATCGCCTCTGTGGTGGGAGGCTGTAGGAATCTGGAGCACAAAGCTTCTGTGTCACCCCCAGATGCTGACGGGATACATGATGCAGTCATCAGTGTCTCATAATGAAGCCTGGGAAAGTCATTCCTGCTAGGAAATGTGTGGTATATTCATTGCAGACCCTCCAAAGACATGCCGGATACAGCCAGTCTCCTGAACTTCTCACTCCTCAGATTATTATTGTACTAGGGGCTGAATAAAGGTAGAAAAGGTAACTGATCTGCCACCATCCGGGGTTCTCTATTCTGCACTGCATGGTGGTATTATTTATGTTCTGTATGATGGTATTGAGTAACATATTGTCATATTAGATAGGGAATAGTGCAGCCCTGTTTTTCCACATGCACCACTATTCCTACCTACTTAGACAATCCGTCCTAAATGACGGCCCCCAACTGGTCGATGGTCCCTTACTTAACAATGTGCAGGGGCCTAAACAAAAAGAGGTACAAATACTGTCTGACAAAGAAGGTAAAACATCAGAGCCAAAACAGGATATAATCACAGAGTCAAATAACAGGCAGTGTCAATACCAGGAGGTAACGTCAGAAATATAATCGGGGTCAGAGGCAAGGTCAAAGCCAAAACAGAAGTCAAGATCCAGGAGTGCCAAAATGAGTGCCTGCAGCTGCCCGTTTAAATCTCCCACTGACAGGAAGCATGTGACGCCAGCTCTGAACCTGATTGGCCCGTCGTCCCTGCTCCCTGATAGGCCTGACAGGCTGCTCGCCACCGCAATGGAACAACCCTGGCTGCAACAGAGAAGCTGGACTCGCCACCGGACCACGGACAGGTAAGTATGGGACATGTATGATAGTATTATTTGAATATTCTATGGCGTTTCTATGTATGCTGTTATTATATGTGCTCTATAGCAGTATTATTTGAGAGCTGCATGGTGGTATTATTTGCGTACACTTTGGTTGAGCACTAATGCTGTCTATGCTCTGTATGGTTGTATTATGTATGGTGGTATTAGTTGAGCACTGTATGGTGCTATTATTTCAGTACTATATGTTCATGCTTTTGATGGTCTGCGCTGTGGTATTATTTGAGTATTCTATGTTAGCATTATATGAACACGTTGTAGTGGTGCTGTTTATGCTCTGTACAGCGGTATTTATAAACATTGGTGCCATTATTGCAGTATTGTATGGTATTATCATCAGAGCACTTTATGGTGGCATTATATAAGCACTGTATGGTGGCATTATTTCAGTATGGTATGGTGCTGTTATTAGACCACTTTATGGTGTTGCTATTTTTCACTGTACAATGGTCTTATATAAGCACTGTATGGTGGCATTATTTAAGCACTGTATGGTGGTATTATTTATGCAGTATATGGTGGTACTGAGTGCTGCTTGTTAGGATAAGCAGAGTTATAGATGAAATGTTGCCACCTACACAAGCCTTAACTTATATCTTCTTATTTCTGATACAAACAATTTAGTATGGGGGAGGAAACAGTGTAAGTCCACATAACATAAGGGCCCGTGGCAATTCCTATAAGCATCATTATGGCCGTCATTAGTAGCTGTTAGGATTTGAAAAGAATGACCTTTCCCAGAAGTCACTTCTTCATCTCATAAATGAAGTACATCCCGGAGAAATGTCCATGTACTACAGCTCACCCCACAATCTCATATTATTACAGGAAATCGTGTGAGCTGTGCCACTGCCCTCGTGAAGACCACGCTCTACCCTCAGAAATAGAAGAAGACTATAGAATTGGGCAGCTGCTCTCAGATACCCGCTACTCGGGACTGACAGCGCGTGTGAAAGGCAGCGAAGGGGCGCGGGTCTACAAGAGGAATCGTATGATTATTACCAACCCTATTACCTCCCGAAAAGATCCCACCTTCCTCACCGTCACCTATGAGTGGGCACCGCCTGGACTCAACCAAAAACTGGTAGGCTCAGTTCTCCATGGATTTCCTCCTGTCCTCTGGTCAAATGTATATCAAGAGTATTAAAAGCCCTGATCAAGACGCCATAGTGTGAACATCTCCTTGGTGCACAGTGTTATAGTATATACAATGGTGCAACAATGTTGCAATGTTCCCTTCTACCGTAAAGGGATATTCTAGACATTAATCTGCAATATTTATCTATGGGACAGGTGATGAATGTTAGATCCATGAAGATCCGACCAACAGAACCTCATCGATCACTGGGGACATCATATTATGTCATCAACAAATGATTTAAAATGTCATCCTCCTCCCCTTCCCACAACCTATAGTTTGTCTTTTGTTCACTGGGTAATCTTTGTAAATGACAGTCAACAAAACATCAGCCGATGTAAAACAGACAAGGAGGTGGGAGAGGAGGGGGATGCAGCTGCATGCTGTGAGAGGGGAGAGGGAGCAGCGTAGCAGAAGGAGCCTACTCATCTAAGTGTACATTTAATAATGCTAATATAACAATGATCTATGATTTTTCCAGGCCATGCATTATATGGAACTAATTCCTAAGAAGATGCAGCCGGTGGCTGGCACAGAGGGCGCACACTATCGACGCATGCAGCTAATTAAGCAATTACCCTGCTATGACTATAACCCCCAATATTGCAAAGGCCTTAAAGAGGGTGAGAAGTCTGCAATGGAAGCCTTTGTAAAGCAATACAAGGAGAATGTGATGGGGGTGGCAGAGGTGGTGTTACCGTTTAGTGCCAAAGAAGAGACTGCAGAGATGGCAAACAGCGCAGCAGAGGAGCCCGCAGCCAAGAAGGATTATGTGAGTACAGCGCCCTCCACGGATAATATACTGACGTGTCCATCTCCAATGGATAAGGTTCAGTTTCCTACACATTGGCTAAAAATCCTGAAAGACTTGTGGTTGCAGCAGCAAAGAAAAAGATAAACTAAGACTCATAATTTAAGCAACTTGATGTAAAGGAATGATGTTACTGAATTTCTTCTGATCTCTTTTAGTTGTGTGAGTTATGCCAACACTTAATGCCCGCTGATGCTCCAGCAGTCTACGCTGATCGGGCAGGGTACAAGACGCAATGGCACCCACCATGCTTTGTGTGCTGCCAGTGCAGAGAGCCCCTGGTGAACCTAATTTATTTCTGGAAAGGCAATCGCTTGTGGTGTGGAAGGCATTACTGTGAAAGTGAGAGGCCACGCTGCACTGCATGTGATGAGGTGAGGATGGAGAACCAAGGAAGCAAATATATAATACTGCCTCCTATGTTAAAGACTATAACTACTATAATACTTCTCCCATGTACAAGAATATAACTACTATAATACTGCCCCTATGTGCAAGAATATAACTACTATAATACTGCTCCTATGTGCAAGAATATAACTATTATAATACTGCTCCTATATACAAGAATATAACTACTATAATACTGCCTCCTATGTTAAAGACTATAACTACTATAATACTTCTCCCATGTACAAGAATATAACTACTATAATACTGCTCCTATGTGCAAGAATATAACTACTATAATACTGCTCCTATGTGCAAGAATATAACTACTATAATACTGCTCCTATATACAAGAATATAACTACTATAATACTGTCTCCTATATAGAAGAATATAACTACTATAATACTGCTCCTAGGTACAAGAATATATCTACTATAATACTGCTCCTATGTACAAGAATATAACTACCATAATACTGCTCCTATATACAAGAATATAACTACTATAATACTGCTCCTATGTACAAGAATATAACTACCATAATACTGCTCCTATATACAAGAATATAACTACTATAATACTGCTCCTATATACAAGAATATAACTACTATAATACTGCCTCCTATGTACAAGAATATAACTACTATAATACTGCTCCTATGTACAAGAATATAACTACTATAATACTGCCTCCTATGTACAAGAATATAACTACTATAATACTACCTCCTATGTACAAGAATATAACTACTATAATACTACCTCCTATGAACAAGAATATAACTACTATAATACTGCTCCTATATATAAGAATATAACTACTATAATACTGCCTCCTATGTACAAGAATATAACTACTATAATACTGCCTCCTTTGTACAAGAATATAACTACTATAATACTGCCTCCTGTGTACAAGAATATAACTGCTATAATACTGCTCCTATACACAAGAATAAAACTACTATAATACTGCTCCTATACACAAGAATAAAACTACTATAATACTGCCTCCTATGTACAAGAATAAAACTACTCTAATACTGCTCCTATGTACAAGAATATAGCTACTATAATACTGCCCCCTATGTACAAGAATATAACTACTATAATAGTGCTCCTATGTACAAGAATATAACTACTATAATACTGCTCCTATGTACAAGAATATAACTACTATAATACTGCTCCTATGTATAAGAATATAACTACTATAATACTGCCTCCTATATACAAGAATATAACTACTATAATACTGCCTCTATGTACAAGAATATAACTACTATAATACTGCTCCTATGTATAAGAATATAACTACTATAATACTGCCTCCTATGTACAAGAATATAACTACTATAATACTGCTCCTATGTACAAGAATATAACTACTATAATACTGCCTCCTATGTATAAGAATATAACTACTATAATACTGCTCCTATGTACAGGAATATAACTACTATAATACTGCTCCTTATATACAAGAATATAACTGCTACCGTCTACTGAATATAAATTTGTGGATGAAGGTGAATTTTTTATGACTATTTTGCAGTATTTATATTTTGTGTACTTTCCTCCTGTAGATGATTTTCTCTGAGCACTTTCAGCAGTATGACGGGAAGTCGTGGCACAGGGAGCACTTTACCTGTTCGAGCTGTGAGCAGTCACTCGCCAATCAGCCTTTTGTTCTGGACAGAGCTCTGCTCCTCTGTAACCCCTGCAGCAGGAACCGAGCTGCTCATTAGATTGTCCAGATCCTGGGGTGTCGTCCATTCGATCTCTTCTGCCAGAAATAGTTCCTGGTGTTCCTGCTGCACCATCATCTCTGGACTTTCCAGGTGTCTCCAGCATGGCTATATGGATGGCCGCTCCTAGAGCTGTGGCGTCACTGCAGGTGCGGTCATCACTGTGACTGACTATTGCACACCTTGGCATGTCACTGCTGGCAGATCGCGACCAGAGGTTTCAATGCTGAATACTGGAATACTAACAGATATTGTATTTATTTTTGTATGTTTTTGTTCTAATTGTTACTAGTGAAGTGTCAGCTCCAGATCAACATCTCAAGGCCAACAGCGAGTAACCGGTGGAAACGTACACATCACAAAACCAGGGGACTTTGTGTTGGCCAAAGACAAAGAAGCTTTATATATAAGTTGTCTGATGTTATTGGAAAGATTGTTGCAATTTTTTGAAGATGTTTCCTTCTCCTACAGCATGTGTATGCTTCTGCAAAAATTTGCCAAATCCTGTACAATTGCTATGCAGGAGAATGGGTCTTCATGGTTACAGACTAGGGTCGTGTGTTTCTTCACCTCCTCTGTCCCCCTCTCCTTAATGACCTGCAGATAGGAGAAGAGGAGGGAAATGGACAAAAGTAACACGACTGTAGGATCAGACTACACAGGGTTTGTTTGTAGTCTGTTGCCATGGTGACACTTAGGTCTGCAGATTAGAAAATGTTCTCACTGAAGCTATTTGCAAAATTGCTTTATAGTTTGCATATTTTTCCGATATTTTGTCAAATTTTGCAACATTTGGTGAGCCTCGCCACTTTTAGAAGTGGAGTGAAAAGTAAGTCAGGATTTCAGATTAGAACAACTTTAACCCTAAGTTCACACCTGAGCGTTTTACAGCGCGTTCAAACGCGCTGTAAAACGCTCAACACATGAAAACCAATGCTTTCCTATGGCCCTGGTTCTCACTTGAGAGTTTTACAGCGCGTTTGAACACGCTGTAAAACGCCCGACGCATAAACAAGTACTTGAGCTTTTTTTGGGGCGTTTGTCGCGCGTTTTGTGATTGACACCACAGTAGTCAATCACAAGAACGCGCGTACGAACGCGCGTTTCCTATTTGCAAAACGCGCTGAAATACGCGCGTTTTTAGAACGCTCAGGTCTGAACCCAGGGTAAGTCTCATTTTTGATGTGCGACTTTTTAAAAAGTCACAAAAAAGTTGCATTAGGCGACCCCCTGGTGTACTTTTACAGATATAGATGTACACCACCTTGCACTTGCGCCAAATATATTATTCATAAATTTTGTGAAGCCTCACAAAACTGACTCCAAAAGCACTGGAAATTGTAAATTCCCCTCCAATGGAATTCAGTGCAAATCTCCGTGATTTCAGGGGCATTACAGTGACAACTGATATATATTGTTTCCGCCGGTAACATTTTCCTGGATGCGTCAGTAAACATCCACTCGATCTAAAAGTCTGTCTTCCGCCATAAGGTTATATGAGGTCCTATTTCTAAATCCATCGTACGGAGTATTCTCCACATCGATATGTGTTCTGTTCTGGTTCTGTACCAGTAATCAGAGGCAGATTCTGCAATGCTCTGCAGATTTAGTGGTAATACCCCATAACGTAGTCAGTAGGGGGAGTAAAGTGAAGACGGATTAAAGTGATTGGTGAGGGGTATGAAATGTTTTGATGGCGACACTATAAAAAATGGTAATCCAGAGTCCTGTATGTAAAGAAAGCATAATAATTTCTGCAACTTTCTAATGTTCTTTGCACTTCAATTCCTCTCAAGTTTCAAAGTCTCTTGCTTGCTGTCAGTGACTAGTCTTCCTCTCATCTGAAAACTGAATGCAATTGTTTCTGGTCTAGGAATGTTCTGTGTACTGAACAGCAGCACAGGTTGCACCAGTAGTTTATACAGGTGAAACTTTGAAAATTAAAATATCGTACAAAAGTTCATTTATTTCAGTAATGCAACTTAAAAGGTGAAAAAAAAGGTAATATATGAGAGACTCGGTACATGCAAAGCCAGATATTTCAAGCCTTTATTTGTTATAATTTGGATCATTATGGCTCATAGCTTATGAAAACCCCAAATTCACAATCTCAGAAAATTACAATATTGGGAAAAGGTTCCATATTCTAGGCTCAAAGTGTCACAGTCTCGTCAGCTAATTAATCCATACCACACCTGCAAAGGGTAATCCTGAGCCTTTAAATTGTCTCTCAGTCAGGTTAGGTAGGAATCACAATCATGGGAAAGACTGCTGACCTGACAGTTGTGCAGAAAACCATCATTGACGCCCTTCATAAGGAGGGAAAGCCTCAAAAGGGAATTGCCAAAGAAGTTGGATGTTCCAAAAGTGCTGTATCAAAGCACATTAATAGAAAGTTATGTGGAAGGGACACGTGTGGAAGACAAAGGTGCACAAGCAGCAGGGACGACCGCAGCCTGGAGAGGATTGTCAGGAAAAGGCCAAAGGAGAGGACTGAGGCTGGAGTTAGTGCATCAAGAGCCACCACACACAGACGGATCCCGGACATGGGCTTCAAATGTCGTATTCCCCGTCAAGCCTCTCCTGAACAACAAACGTCAGAAGCGTCTTACTTGGGCTAAAAAAAAAAAGAACTGATCTGTTACTCAGTGTCCAAAGTCCTCTTTTCTGATGAGAGCAACTTTTGCATCTCATTTGGAAACCAAGGACCCATGGAGAGGCCCACAATGCAAGATGCTTGAAGTCCAGTTGGAAGTTCCCACAGTCTGTTTTGATTTGGGGAGCCATGTCATCTGCTGGTGTTGGTCCACTGAGCTTCATTAAGTCCAGAGTCAATGCCGTCGTCTACCAGGAGATTTCAGAGCACTTCATGCTTCCTTCCGCAGACCAGCTTTATGCAGATGGTGACTTCATTTTCCAGCAGGACTTGGCACCTGCCCACACTGCCAAAAGTACCAAAACCTGGTTCAATGACCATTGGATTACTGTGCTTGATTGGCCAGCAAACTCTCCTGACCTGAACCCCTCAGAGAATCTATCGGCATTGCCAAGAGAAAGATGAGAGACGTGAGACGGAACAATGCAGGATAGCTGAGGGCTGAAGCGTCCTGGTCTTCCATAACACCTCAGCAGCGCTGTAGGCCGATAGCATCCGTGCCACGCCGCACTGAGGGGCCCAAACCAAGGACTGAGTACATATGCAGGATTAGACTTTTCACAGATCCTAAATTTTTCTATGTAAAATCCTTTTTTTATTGATTTCATGTAATATTCTAATTTTCTGAGACTGTGAATTTGAGGTTTTCATAAGCTGTAAACCAAAATCATCCAGATTATAACCAATAAAGGCTTGAAATATCTCGCTTTGCATCTAATGAGTCCGTCTCAGATATTAGTTTCACCTTTTAAGTTGCATTACTGAAACAAATGAATTTTTGCGAGATATTCACATTTTTTACCTGTACAATGTATCACTGAGGAGTCCATAGCACTGTCTAGACCAGGGGTGCACAACCTTTTCTGGTTGGGGGCCACATTGTCAGTCTAAACCAATTCCAAGGGCCGAAAATAAAACGTAAAGGGGTATTACCAACTGAAATACTGGCATATTGAACATACAGTATATACTATAAATGTCTAGTTACACTTCTAGTACTCCCATCTACTAGGAGAATACATGAAAGATACATGTAAGAAGCCATAAGACATACATGTCTTTTACTAGATGTTTGGGGGCCGCACAGAATGGTATCGAGGGCCGCATGTGGCCCCCGGGCCGCAGGTTGTGCACCCCTGGTCTAGACTGATACAATTGTATCCACCTCTCAGGCCAGAGCAGATCACTCCCTGTGGATGCAAACACACTGACAGCAAGCAGAGACCTTAAAAAAAGGTAAAGAGCTATGAACACACAGATGTTAGAAAATTGCAGAACTTTTCATTGCTGATTAAACTTTATTTTTTCATTGCAACCTGGTGGAAGCCAAGCTGTGTAAGAAGCCGGGGGACCCTCTGCTGCCGGGGGACCCTCTGCTGCCTGGGTAGTGACTGTACTTCTAGATGTGTGAGATTTCTGACTGCTCCCAGCTTTCATTCCCCGGATTTCCTAACCAGATCATCGCTGTGTGGCTGATGTGGAGATCGTACATTTCCTACAATCCATGTTTCAGCTTATTAATATTTTCACATGAAAATTTACCCCAAACTGCTTGTAAGAAATGGGGGTAACTAGAGTCTCCTGACAAGGCATTGTCTGCCATGATGCTTCTTGGAATAAAACAACATAAAACTACTTGTCCTGAGTGTCCTCAATCATCTGACCCCAACACAAAGCCCCTGACAACCTGGATGTCACACATCCTGGACCCCAGCTGCTACAGTTCTCCTGCACTGATACATTGTATCAAACTATCAGGACAGGACAGGACTGTTCTTGAAAATGGTGAAGAAGTGATACACAATGTATATTAAAACGTAAATCAGTTGCAGCAAATTTCATATTTTGAAATTCGTCCACGCTTTGTTTACTGGTAAAAGATGAATTGCGTTATGGATTCCGTTACCACAGACCATAATGCAATTCTATGACAGAAGGAGTCTTCCCCTGCATTACGGAAACAGGACGGATCAGTTTTGCAGCCCATAGACTTCTATTATGACGGAATGAATAACGGAATGGCTCTAAAGGCATTCCGTTATAGAACTGCGTTATGGTCGGTGGTAACGGAATCCATAACGCAATTCACCTTTTACCAGTAAACGAAGCGTGAACAAGTTTTCATAACCTGACATTCGCTCATCTCTAACAGCAAATATCACAGATGATCAGTTTAGATACAGGCGCTCAGCAGACAGTATCACACATGATGGGATTAGATACCTAACTCAGCAGTTTCACACGTGATGGGATTAGATACCTAACTCAGCAGACAGTATCACACATGATGGGATTAGATACCTAACTCAGACAGTTTCACACGTGATGGGATTAGATACATAACTCAGCAGACAGGATCACACATGATGGGATTAGATACATAACTCAGCAGACAGTATCACACGTGATGGGATTAGATACACAGCTCAGTATAAAGTATAACACATGACAGGCGTAGATACAAACTCAGTAGTTAGTAACATGATAGAATTAGATTTAGCAACTTAACAGGTGGTATCACACAGGATAGGATTAGATACACAGCTCAGCAGACAGTATCACACAGGATAGGATTAGATACACAGCTCAGCAGACAGTATCACACAGGATAGGATTAGATACACACCTCAGCAGACAGTATCTCACATGATAGGATTAGATACACACCTCAGCAGACAGTATCACACATGATAGGATTAGATACACAGCTCAGCAGACAGTATCTCACATGATAGGATTAGATACACACCTCAGCAGACAGTATCTCACATGATAGGATTAGATACACACCTCAGCAGACAGTATCTCACATGATAGGATTAGATACACCGCTCAGCAGACAGTATCTCACATGATAGGATTAGATACACAGCTCAGCAGACAGTATCTCACATGATAGGATTAGATACACACCTCAGCAGACAGTATCACACATGATAGGATTAGATACACAGCTCAGCAGACAGTATCTCACATGATAGGATTAGATACACATTTTAGCAGACAGTATCACACATGATAGGATTAGATACACATTTTAGCAGACAGTATCTCACATGATAGGATTAGATACACAGCTCAGCAGACAGTATGGAAAATGACAGGCTTAGATACAGCGGCACAGCAGATAGTACCACACATAATAGGCTTAGATACACCAGCAGTGCAGAGTTCTTGGATTTTTCTTGATAACATGGCCACTCTATTGCTAATTAACCCCATCTGTTCTGAGATCTAGACACACGTCCGATGACTCTTGCCTTATGTTTCGGCCCTGCAGTGATTTAGGAAGACATACTATATGACACCAGAGGATTTCTGGTTGGTAAACTCATTTATCTCTCCTGATCTTGCTCGCTTGCAGCATCGCGCCGCGATCCAACACAGCCGCAGCCTCTGGAGAATACGTGTTTGTACATAATGCAACCAGATCAATTAATTTCTGCTACTAAGTAGGACAACAGTTCCCATAATTTAAGGCTAGTGCTTACAACCTGGCCATATGCGAGGAGCGAATTAAAAATAAAAACCGCATTCCGCCATTCTTATTTATTGCGCAATTCTATAACTGCTTCAATTACTGACTATTTCCTGCAGAATTTGCAAGCTAAAGCACAAGTGAAGCATTAAACATTACTAGGCGGGTGTAAACCAGGAGGATAAATACGGATTTTATTACATTCCGCCATACATTGGGTGATACATTCATCTGTATGCCGCGCAGCCTCATACACAGCCACGCGGCTACTGCAAATCCAGGCCAAGAACCTCAAGAACAGTGATCCGCTGAACATCAGACCTTTCATACATGGGCTCCACCATTGTATCCAGGCTACGGTTCCCTGTTATCAGCCATTTCATCTGTAAAAATAGGTCAGGGCTGGAAGTGATGGATCCGTTATTGACCACTAATTCATCCGAATATCCGAATCCACATCTGTGGGATATTGTAAACCCCTCTGCCAACCACAAATACCTACTTTGTACATAATTGTCCTAAACCACGTCTAATCCAATGACAATCCGCGTTCAATGCAAGATAATAGGGGTTTCCACTTCCCGGTCCATATGCCATCTGAAATTTGTGTTTTTAAATCTGCAGAAAGAACGAGGCATACCCCCTACCTGCTGCCGATATCTCAACCTAGCATTAGAGGGGGAATCAGAATTCAGCCATTCATGGGGAAGATCAGAATATCGCTCATGTGCTACAGAGAAGACCGAGGTTACAGACAAAGCCGACCAGGTTATTCTACGCCATTTCCAAAACTGCAATCAAGTGAGAGGCAGCTATGGACTAAAAGCAGCACAAACCGATCGGATGCAGGGATGAGCGAACTTGTGATTCAAGTTCGACGTACAAGGTTCGGGTTATCTAAGAATTCCGTTACTGATTCCGCTACAATGGATCATAAACTTATGGCCCGTGGGAGCGGACTCCATAACGGATAACCTGAACCTTGTACGCCGAACTTTAAACAGAAGTTCGCTCAACAATGCTCAGCTGTTTATGTAACCCCAGTCACCTCTGTCCACTAAATATAAGATCTCATCTATCAATGCTGAGATAGGAACACCCCTTTAAGGTGCAAAACAGCATCCTCTACCGGAACAATATCTAGTGATGTTTTGCGCAGAATAAAATTGGTCTAACCAACATAAATCCACTCTGCTTTTGATGTAGATCTCCATGTTTCATGCATGGACCTAAAATAAATGATGAAAATTCAATCTGCCAAAGCTACCACTAGAGGGACTGAGCTCCCCCCAGTGGTGGCTGTATAATCTGTATGTAGTGAGTTCCCTCTAGTGGTGGCTGTATAATCTGTCTGTAGTGAGCTCCCTCTAGTGGTGACTGTATAATCTGTATGTAGTGAGCTCCCTCTAGTGGTGACTGTATAATCTGTATGTAGTGAGCTCCCTCTAGTGGTGGCTGTATAATCTGTATGTAGTGAGCTCCCTCTAGTGGTGGCTGTATAATCTGTATGTAGGGAGCTCCCTCTAGTGGTGGCTGTATAATCTGTATGTAGTGAGCTCCCTCTAGTGGTGACTGTATAATCTGTATGTAGTGAGCTCCCTCTAGTGGTGGCTGTATAATCTGTATGCAGTGAGCTGCCTCTAGCGGTGGCTGTATAATCTGTATGTAGTGAGCTCCCTCTAGTGGTGGCTGTATAATCTGTATGTATTGAGCGCCCTCTAGTGGTGGCTGTATGATCTGTATGTAGTGAGCTCCCTCTAGTGGTGGCTGTATAATCTGTATGTAGTGAGCTTCCTCTAGTGGTGGCTGTATAATCTGTACGTAGTGAGCTCCCTCTAGTGGTGGCTGTATAATCTGTACGTAGTGAGCTCCCTCTAGTGGTGGCTGTATAATCTGTATGTAGTGAGCTCCCTCTAGTGGTGGTTGTATAATCTGTATGTAGTGAGCTCCCTCTAGTGATGGCTGTATAATCTGTATGTAGTGAGCTCCCTCTAGTGATGACTGTATAATCTGTATGTAGTGAGCTCCCTCTAGTGGTGGCTGTATAATCTGTATGTAGTGAGCTCCCTCTAGTGGTGGCTGTACAATCTGCATGTACTGAGCTCCCTCTAGTGGTGGCTGTACAATCTGTATGTAGTGAGCTCCCCCTAGTGGTGGCTGTATAATCTGTATGTAGTGAGCTCCCCTAGTGGTGGCTGCATAATCTGTATGTAGTGAGCTCCCTCTAGTGGTGACTGTATAATCTGTATGTAGTGAGCTCCCTCTAGTGGTGACTGTATAATCTGTATGTAGTGAGCTCCTTCTAGTGGTGACTGTATAATCAGGGCTGGCCTTAGGTCATCAGGCACCCTGTGCGAGCTACTCTTGTGGCGCCCCCCCCATCCATTAAATGCAGGCAGTGGCCTAGCTAGCAGCCATAAAGAAAATGTACCAAGGGCAGGCACAGCAGCATCCTACTAAGTGGCCTAGAGCTCATCTTCTCTCCTCATTTAGAACTACCTGGAGCTGCCGGTGTGCAGCGTGTGCAGCGCCCAATACTCAGAGCACACAAGTGTATGGTCCCAAGTAGCTACTACAGTCCAAGTTAGGGCCCATTCAGATGGCCGTATGTGTTTTGTGGTCTGCAAATTGCGTATGCACAAAACACGGAGAACTGGCAGTGCACGTTCCGCATTTTGCGGAGCGCACATGGCCGGCTCTGTATAGAGAATGCCTATTCTTGTCGGCAATCGCGGCCAAGAATAGGACATGCTCTATATTTTTTGGGGGTCCGCGGCATGGAACAACAGATTTGGACAGCACACGGTGTGCTGTCCGCATCTTTGCAACCCCATTGAAATGAATGGATCCGTATCCGTTCCGCAAAATTGAAGAATGGGTAATGGGTACGCCTGCGCACTGGATTCCCGATTGCTGGCGCAAGCATCGGGCTACCCTGTGCGCAGGTGCGGGCCCGCACTGCGATAGTGTAGTGGCGCAGGCGCGGGATTTGGCCAGTTCTGGACGAGGCCGAGCGCATCACAATGGGCGGACCGCCTGGGTGAAAGGGGCGTGGTAGAAAAGTATGATGAGCGCGGCCTGGGCTCCGGCCGGTATGACGCCGCCCTGGGCTCCTTCACTATTGATTGACAGGTCCTATAAACGTCGTTTTCTCATCATCTGTAAGTTTAAAAATTATGGGGTAAGTGGCTATATAATGGGGGACTGTTTACCAAATAATGATGTAAGTAGTGAAAATTGGGGTTTGGGGGTGAAAGAATCCCTTTAAATGCAGGCAGTGGCCTAGCTAGCAACCATGAAAATGTACCAAGGGCCCAGTGACCCCACCGACAGACTCCAGTCCAGAGTCCAGATACTCACTGTTGATTCACACACTGTAGATTCATCATCATAGATCATATAAATCATTTATCACAGGTGACAGGTCACCACCTACCCTAACAGCTGTCCTCCTGAGTCCTGTCTGTCCAGGCTTCCTTCCAGCTGATGTCTCCTCTCCTGCTGCTGGCTGCATCTTCAAGCTGGGGCTCTGGCTGAGGGCGGCTGACACACTGTCAGTCAGCTCACCTCTAGGACCTGCGGGCTGCTGCACTGTCTCCTGCTTCCCGCCGCTGCGGCACCGCTCGTCACGCCCCCTGGCCTGCCCTGAGCCTATGAACTTGGAACTTGCTGTGAGGCAGAGGGCAGTGGCGGCCGGACTACCTATAGTCAAGCAGCAGGCTGGGGATGGGCGGGACTCGGGAGGCTGCGGCGCAAGTGAGGTAAAGTCAGGGGAAAAAAAAAAAAAAGGTCATTCATTTTTTTCCACAAGGGGCGCCGGCGCCCTGAAGCAGCTGCGCCCGCTTGATGGGTAGCGAGGCGCAGGCCCAGGCTGAGCGTGAGAGACTAACTGCGTGCGAGCTGTGTCGGCCGCCCGGGCGCCCCTGTTGCCACGGCGCCCTGTGCGGCCGCACAGTTCGCACACCCCAAAGGCCGGCCCTGTGTATAATCTGTATGTAGTGAGCTCACTCTAGTGGTGACTGTATAATCTGTATGTAGTGAGCTCCCTCTAGTGGTGGCTGTATAATCTGTATGCAGTGAGCTCCCTCTAGTGGTGGCTGTATAATCTGTATGTAGTGAGCTCCCTCTAGTGGTGGCTGTATAATCTGTATGCAGTGAGCTCCCTCTAGTGGTGGCTGTATAATCTGTATATAGTGATCTCCCTCAAGTGGTGGCTGTATAATCTGTATGCATTGAGCTCCCCCTAGTGGTGTTTGCAGAAAGCTAGTTTTTTATCATGTATGTCTATGACAGTGTGACAGAAGCAGGGAACAGTTCCCCAATTGACCTCCATAAATATATATATTAGGTCTAGGAACTAAGTGGCCTTTGGACTTGAAATGAAAATGATGTTAATAGTTGGACTCTCAATTTAAATAAACCTGATAAGTGATTAAGCGGATTGTCTGGTCTCAGTTTAAACAGATGGATTTTTTACAGTCTTATCCCCTTGCAGCCAATCTGCTGACAACTCCGTCCACTTGTTTGTCTGTTTCTCATTTTCTTCACAGAAAACTCGAAAGTTAGAAGAAAAACATAGCAAATCGCAAAATCAAAGCCAAAGACGAACCAATGAAGTGCAGATATCGGAATCTGAGCTGCTTTCTATAACCAGACATGGGTCTCACAGGAGGAGCAGCGAGTACTGCTCGAAAAGTAAGGTCACATGACCGAGGGAGTCCAGGAGCATCACCAAACTAGAACATCCCAAGCTAGACACCTTGTTCCCCGAACTTCACTGGCGTTAAATTCGCCTTTACTGCCATTCACAAGACAGTAACACAGTTGAATATTACTGTTGAGGAACATAACATCTGTCTACTCCACCGTTCACCTTAATGGACTACTAGGCCTGAGGCCTGTTAGAGGACACATGAGCAGAGCACACTGCTACACGAACTCGTGGCGACCACCTGTGCCGCAATGAAGGCAATGCAAGTCAGAAGAGGTAGGAGTAGTTATATTCTTGTCCATAGGAGGCAGCACTATAGTAGTTATATTCTTGTACATAGGAGCAGAATTGTAGTAGTTATATTCTTGTACATAGGAGCGGTATTATAGTAGTTATATTCTTGTACATAGGAGGCAGTATTATAGTAGTTATATTCTTGTACATAGGAGCAGTATTATAGTAGTTATATTCTTGTACATAGGAGCAGTATTATAGTAGTTATATTCTTGTACATAGGAGCAGTATTATAGTAGTTATATTCCTGTACATAGGAGCCGTATTATAGTAGTTATATTCTTGTATATAGGAGCAGTATTATAGTAGTTATATTCCTGTACATAGGAGCAGTATTATAGTAGTAATATTATTGTACATAGGAGGCAGTATTATAGTAGTTATATTCTTGTACATAGGAGCAGTATTATAGTAGTTATATTCTTGTACATAGGAGCAGTATTATAGT
Source organism: Bufotes viridis (assembly GCA_033119425.1). Classification (NCBI taxonomy): domain Eukaryota; kingdom Metazoa; phylum Chordata; class Amphibia; order Anura; family Bufonidae; genus Bufotes; species Bufotes viridis. Next base: position 8,618,728 of record CM065596.1, read on the forward strand.
AGTTATATTCTTGTACATAGGAGCAGTATTATAGAAGTTATATTCTTGTACATATGAGGCAGTATTATAGTAGTTATATTCCTGTACATAGGAGGCAGTATCATAGTAGTTATATGCTTGTACATAGGAGGAAGTATTATAGTAGTTATATGCTTGTACATAGAAGGAAATAGTATAGTAGTTGTATTCCTGTACACAGGTTAGGTTTTTCTTGTTCATAAAGGAAGTATATTTGCAGTTGTCTATTAATAAAATAGTAAAAACTGCTCAAGATACAATATGTGTCTATATCTTGTGTATTCACGCAGATTTCCTTTGAATCCTCTTCGTTATAAATTCTATTAATTTTCTTAACAGGATTCCATGATTCACGTTGTATTCCAAAAGGACTGTTATATCTTAATTCTTTTCCATTTATAGCTGAATGAACAATTGGCCCCTACTCAAAATTGTTTGTACAATATATTCTAATTGGTCTCCTAATATGGCTTCAAGAATCTTTGGACTGATGATAAATAAATAGATAGATATAAGATAGATAGAAGTGCTGCCGTGCTTTTCTACATTAATTGAATTGGACCTTGGCGCTGGTCACTTGCCGGACTTTGCACCCTCTTGATACAGTGTGCTGCTCTCTCCTTTTTTTTGTTCTAGTTATATATATAGAGAGAGATAGATAGATAGATAGATAGATAGATAGATAGATAGATAAATAGATACTCTTCAGTACAGATTTTAGATTTCATCTTGATATTTGGCCTCATCGTAGATTTAATGCAGACTTGGGTATGGACCGATTTGATTAAATTTCCCAAATGACATGAAAGTTGAATGAGCTATAAAATCATGAGATGCGGCCGAAATAAAGAGCGCTGCTCCAAAACAATCTTCCCAGTCAGCTTTGAATTGAAGAAATCCGAAAAATATCACAATTGTTACACAGTTTTTTTTTCATCTTATATCATTTCCCTGGCAACTTCAACAGAACAAAAGAGCCCATTATGGAAATAGCGGAGATGGAGGCGGCCATTACTGGGTAGGGTGGCAGAGCAACAAATTATCGGAATGCTCAATGCTCTCACCAAACTGTACGAGGACAGTCTCACAAGAGGCTCTGAATACAAATATAGATATACAAATGCAAATGTGACCTTAGAAAGCGTAAAGGGAGGAACTAGGGGCTGACTGTAAGATATCACCGGATGCTCAAAGAGAAGATCTGAGAACAGAAGATGCAAGAAACATCAACAGGAGCAGAGCCAGCGACTCGTCCTGAGTGATTGTGAGAGTGCTTATCATGAGGACATTGCCGGGCACTGTCTAAAGAATATCACTGTCTGGCCCTGTGTATGGGGGAGCTCCGGCTATATCTATAAGATAGCACTGTCTCGCACTATATATGGGGGAGCTCTGGCACTTTTTAAAAGATAGCGCTGTCTGGTACTGTGTATGGGGGAGCTCTGGCACTGTCTATAAGATAGCGCTGTCTGGTACTGTGTATGGGGGAGCTCTGGCACTGTCTATAAGATAGCGCTGTCTGGTACTGTGTATGGGGAAGCTCTGCCTGGCAATGTGTTTGAGAGACCTCTCTCTGGGGTTCCCTTTCTAGAACTGATTATGCGAAAACTCCGGATGGCACTATCTATAATGAAGCATTTTTTGGAAACCTCTTGCTAGCACTGTCTATAAGATAGCATATTCTGACACTGCTTATGGGGGAACTCTGCACTGTCCAATTTAGGTAGCACTGTCTGGCACTATTTATGGGGTGCTCTGCTGGCACTGATTATGAGGAAACTCTGGATAGCACTGCGTAAAAGTATTTATTGGGGAGCTGTACCTGGCATTGTTTATTTGGGAGTTCTTCCTGGCACTGTTTATAGGGGAGCTCTGTCCGGTACAGTTTAAAAGGGAGCTCATTGTTTATGGGGGGCACTGGTTGAAACTATCTATAAGGGTAACACTGGCTGGCACTGTTTATGGGGACCCTCTGTTGGCACTGTTATTAGCACACAGTTATTAGAAACTCTAGCTGGAATGGTTTATTGGCTATACGTGGTACTGTTCATAGGGATACCTTTGCGGCACTGTATACGAGGGAGCTTTGGCTGGACATGTATTTTAGGGGTGACACTGTCTGGCACTGTTTATGGGGACCCTCTGTTGGCACTGTTATTAGCACAGTTATTAGAAACTCTATCTGGAATGGTTTATTGGCTATACGTGGCACTGTTCATGGGGATACCTTTGCGGCACTGTATATGAGGAAGCCTTGGCTGGACATGTATTTTAGGGGTGACACTGGCTGGTACTGTTTATGGGGACCCTCGTTTGGCACTGTTATTAGCACAGTTATTATAAACTCTAGCTGGAATGGTTTATTGGCTATACGTGGCACTGTTCATGGGAATACCTTTGCGGCACTGTATATGAGGAAGCTTTGGCTGGACATGTATTTTAGGGGTAACACTGGCTGGCACTGTTTATGGAGACCCTCTGTTGGCACTGTTATTAGCACAGTTATTATAAACTCTAGCAGGAATGGTTTATTGGCTATACGTGGTACTGTTCATGGGGATACCTTTGCGGCACTGTATATGAGGAAGCTTTGGCTGGACATGTATTTTAGGGGTAACACTGGCTGGCACTGTTTATGGAGACCCTCTGTTGGCACTGTTATTAGCACAGTTATTATAAACTCTAGCAGGAATGGTTTATTGGCTATACGTGGTACTGTTCATGGGGATACCTTTGCGGCACTGTATATGAGGAAGCCTTGGCTGGACATGTATTTTAGGGGTGACACTGGCTGGCACTGTTTCTGGGGCAGCTTTAGCTAGTGCTGTTATTAGGGTACTGCCATGAGGAAATCAGACATATTATAGAGGAGATCTGGCTGGGACTGTTTATAAGGGTGACGAGGGCTAACATTGTGGCACTGCTATAAGGGCTCAATGTTATGGGAACCTCTGTCTGACACTGAGTATGGGGGAGCTGTGGCTGATAATATTTTGGGAATACTCTGGCTCGGTTATGGGGGTACATTTTGTTGTAATCAGTTCTGGTTATGAGAGGATTGCTGGCTGACACCGTACAGCAATATTGTGGGTGTGGTCTAATTACTCGGGGGTGGGGCTTGTACATACAATGTTTACTCTCTGCCTCGCACTTTCTTGAATTTTCCAGATTTTCTTTCCATTATTATTGCAATCCAAAAACCTATAACTCCCAACGAGTAATTCTCAGACAGAAGAGATGTTTTAAGGTGATGACATATTTCTCCGCGCTGTAATTGACCCCGGCCGGGAAGGTTCGATTGAACATCTCAGAACATTTGGCTTCACTTTAAAGAAGCGTGGAGATATTTCTCGGTGTAACATCATAAAAACGCGATGTTCTCCTGGAAAACAATAACGGGAGAAATGATAACAACTCTCATCGGCTGAGCCAGAAAAACAAATGAAAAACCCTTCATAACAAGGAGCACAGCAGGACTCCTGCAGAACAGATGAGTGAGAGCACAAGGCGCAGAGCGTCCACAAAACGGAGCCACCGGCCCCTGCAGAGCCATACTGGGAGGGGAACCAAGGGAAACATCCAATATCTCTGCAGGGAGCCAGAAATATCCTCTGGAATATTAGCTGTGATTGTTTCTCAGGTTATATCTGCTCACGGAGAAGCTGGGTGACAGCTGATATACTAATATAGATTATGGACTCTTATACCACATGGTATTGCACATGGTCCTGGTGGGTCCTATAGAGCAGTTCTCTGACCTGGCAATATACACCCCCATCACCACCACAAGCGTGTCCATATAGTGCAGACGGAAAGATACTATAAGAAACTAGAACCGCACCAACTAGTCAGGTGTAAGCATCAGAAATTGCCAGAATAAATGTCACTGAATGGAGACATTCTAAAATATCTACATAATGTATGTTATAGGGGCATTGTGGTTGGCACTGTTATATGGAAGCACTGTGGTTGGTACTGTTATATGGAAGCACTGTGGTTGGCACTGTTATATGGAAGCACTGTGGTTGGCACTGTTATATGGAAGCACTGTGGTTGGCACTGTTATATGGAAGCACTGTGGTTGGCACTGTTATATAGAAGCACTGTGGTTGGCACTGTTATATGGAAGCACTATGGTTGGCACTGTTATATGGAAGCACTATGGTTGGCACTGTTATATGGAACAACTGAGGTTGGCACTGTTATATGGAAGCACTGTGGTTGGTACTGTTATATGAAAGCACTGTGGATGGCACTGTTATATGGAAGCACTGTGGTTGGCACTGTTATATGGAAGCACTGTGGTTGGTTTTATTATATGAAAGCACTGTGATTGGCACTGTTATATGGAAGCACTGTTGTAGGCACTGTCATATGAAAGCACCGTGGTTGGCACTGTTATATGGAAACACTGTGGTTGGCACTGTTATATGAAAGCAATGTGGTTGGCACTGTTATATGGAAGCACGGTGGTTGGCACTGTTATATGGAAGCACTGTGGTTGGCACTGTTATATGAAAGCACTATGGTTGGCACTGTTATATGGAGCACTGTGGTTGGTACTGTTATATGAAAGCACTGTGATTAGCACTGCTATATGGAAGCACTGTGGTTGGCACTGTTATATGGAGCACTGTGGTTGGTACTGTTATATGAAAGCACTGTGATTAGCACTGTTACATGGAAGCTCTATGGTTGGCACTGTTATATAGAAGCACTGTGATTGGTACTGTTATATGGAAACACTATGGTTGGCACTGTTATATGGAAGCACTGTGGTTGGTACTGTTATATGGAAGCACTGTGGATGGCACTGTTATATGGAACAATTGAGGTTGGCATTGTTATATGGAAGAACTGTGGTTGGCACTGTTATATGGAAGCACTGTGGTTGGTTTTATTATATGAAAGCACTGTGATTGGCACTGTTATATGAAAGCACTGTGGTTGGCACTGTTATATGAAGCACTGTGGTTGGCACTGTTATATGAAAGCACTGTGATTAGCACTGTTATATGGAAGCACTGTGGTTGGCACAGTTATATGGAAGCACTGTTATACGGAAGCACGGTGGTTGGCAGTGTTATATGGAAGCACTGTGGTTGGCACTGTTATATAAAAGCACTGTGGTTGGCACTGTTATATGGAGCACTGTGGTTGGTATTGTTATATGAAAGCACTGTGATTAGCACTGCTATATGGAAGCACTGTGGTTGGCACTGTTATATAGAAGCTCTGTGGTTGGTACTGTTATATGGAAGCACTATGGTTATGGAGGATCTGTGGATGTCACTGTTATGGGGGCACTGAGGATGTCCCTGTTATGGGGGCACTGTGGATGTCACTGTTATGGGGGCACTTTGGAAATCACTGTTATGCGGGCACTGTGGATGTCACTGTTATGGAGGCACTGTGCATGTCACTGTTATGGGGGATCTGTGGATGTCACTGTTATGGGGGATCTGTGAATGTTACTGTTATGGGGGCACTGTGGATGTCACTGTTATGGGGGCCCTGTGGATGTCCCTGTTATGGGGCACTCTTGATGTCACTGTTATGGGGCACTGTGGATGTCACTGTTCTGGGGGCGCTGTGGATGTCACTGTTATGGGGGCACTGTGGATGTCACTGTTATGGGGACACTGTGGATGTCACTGTTATAGGGGCACTGTGGATGTCCCTGTTATGGGGCACTGTGGAGGTCACTGTTATGGGGGCACTGTGGATGTCCCTGTCATGGGACACTGTGGATGTCACTCTTATGGGGGCACTGTGGATGTCACTGTTATGGGGGCACTGTGGATGTCACTGTTAGGGGGGCACTGTGGAGGTCACTGTTATGGGAGCGCTGTGGCTGTCCGTTATGGGGCACTGTGGATGTCACTGTTTATGGAGGCACTGTGGATGTCACTGTTATGGGGCACTGTGGATGTCACTGTTATGGGAGCGCTGTGGCTGTCCGTTATGGGGCACTGTGGATGTCACTGTTATGGGGGCACTGTGGATGTCACTGTTATGGAGGCACTGTGGAGGTCACTGTTGTAGGAGCGCTGTGGCTGTCCGTTATGGGGCACTGTGGATGTCACTGTTTATGGAGGCACTGTGGATGTCACTGTTATGGGGCACTGTGGATGTCACTGTTATGGGAGCGCTGTGGCTGTCCGTTATGGGGCACTGTGGATGTCACTGTTATGGGAGCGCTGTGGCTGTCCGTTATGGGGCACTGTGGATGTCACTGTTATGGGAGCGCTGTGGCTGTCCGTTATGGGGCACTGTGGATGTCACTGTTATGGGGGCTCTGTGGAGGTCACTGTTATGGGAGCGCTGTGGCTGTCCCTGTTTATGGAGGCACTGTGGATGTCACTGTTTATGGAGGCACTGTGGATGTCACTGTTATGGGGGATCTGTGGATGTCACTGTTATGGGGGATCTGTGGATGTCCCTGTTATGGGGCACTGTGGATGTCACTGTTATGGGGGCGCTGTGGATGTCACTTTTATGGGGGCGCTGTGGATGTTCCTGTTATGGGGCACTGTGGATGTCACTGGTATGAGGGCACTGTGGATGTCACTGTTATGGGGGCACTGTGGATGTCACTGTTATGGGGGCACTGTGGATGTCACTGTTATGGGGGCACCGTGGATGTCACTGTTATGGGGGCACTGTGGATTTCCCTGTTATGGGGGCACTGTGGATGTCCCTTTTATGGGACACTGTGGATGTCACTGTTATGGGTGTCACTGTGGATGTCACTGTTATGGGGGCATTGTGGATGTCACTGTTATGGAGACACTGTGGAGGTCACTGTTATGGGAGTGCTGTGGCTGTCCCTGTTATGGGGCACTGTGGATGTCACTGTTATGGGGGGGCGCTGTGGATGTCACTGTTATGGGGACACTGTGGATGTCACTGTTATGGAGGCACTGTGGATGTCACTGTTATGAGGGCACTGTGTATGTCACTGTTATGGGGCACTGTGGATGTCACTGTTATGGGGGATCTGTGGATGACACTGTTATGGGGGCGCTGTGGATGTCACTGTTATGGGGGATCTGTGGATGACGCACTGTTATGGGGGATCTGTGTATGTCACTGTTATGGGGCACTGTGGATGACACTGTTATGGGGGATCTGTGGATGACACTGTTATGGGGGATCTGTGGATGACACTGTTATGGGGGCGTTGTGGATGTCACTGTTATGGGGGATCTGTGGATGACACTGTTATGGGGGCACTGTAGATGTCACTGTTATGGGGGATCTGTGGATGACACTGTTATGGGGGCACTGTGGATGTCACTGTTATGGGGGCGCTGTGGATGTCACTGTTATGAAGGACACTGTAGATGTCACTGTTATGGGGCACTGTGGATGTCACTGTTATGGGGGCACCATGGATGTCACTGTTATGGGGGCACCGTGGATGTCACTGTTATGGGGGCGCTGTGGATGTCACTGTAATGGGGCACTGTGGAGGACACTGTTATGGGGGATCTGTGGATGATGCACTGTTATGGGGGATCTGTGGATGACACTGTTATGGGGGCACTGTGGATGTCACTGTTATGGGGGATCTGTGGATGTCACTGTTATGGGGGCGCTGTGGATGTCACTGTTATGGGGACACTGTGGATTTCACTGTTATGGGGGCGCTGTGGAGGTCACATCATTGCTGCTTCTGTCGGGGGGGGGGGGTAGCGGTTGGGCCCCGGGCCTTCTCTTGTAGCTACACCACTGACTAATAGTCACAAATATATCCAGACTTGATTCGTATAAAGTTTCAGTAAATCGCACAGACCCAGACTTCCCAGTGAGTGCCCCCCCTGCAGGCAGTGAGTGGGGCTAACGTCAGCCTCTGTCGGCCCTGTGTGGAGGGTGAGAGGGCGTTTTTTCAGGCCGGGACGCTTGGCACACGTTCGGCTGCTTTCAGGGTGATGTCATTAACATTTGGTTAAGTAAAAACAACAACAAGCGAGCGGCTCCGACCCATTTATGGAGATTTTTCTATCTTTCAGTTGATCCTGAGTCTTTTCTGCAGATGTTTGATTGATGAATCCCCCAGACCTGATACATGAGACGGGGGTTGGCACCGTCGCTTCATTCACGTCCTCACCTTGTGGGAGGAACTGCGGGCAGAAGAGAGAAACACCCTGAAACATTGTATCCGACGGCTCTTAAAGGGGTCCTCCCCTGAAAAGTATCCACAGAATAGGGACTCGTGCACACAAGCGTATTTTTCATCCGTTCTGGGTTTTTTTGCAGCCCGTATGCGGGATCATTCATTTCAGTGGGGGCGCAAAAAATTGATGTAACGCCGACGTCACACAGATGTCATCCGATTTATTTTTTTAGCATATCCATGTTTTGCAGACCGCAAAATACATACGGATGTGTGCATGGTGATACAAATGGGATCGCAGGGGTCTGACAGCTGATGTTCTTGGGGTAGCTGAGGAGAACCCCTTTAAGCTGGATATACACATTAGATAAATGTCCATTACAGCAGGACTGGCACCATCCAATATGTAAGGGGGCACCCCGACTCTCCCCTGATGGCAGATGAGGGGAGATCAGGATCAGGCATGCTGGATTTTAACATGCCCAATCCTTTTGTTCCTGGGAAAATAAGCTGCCGCCAGATGAGTCTAGTAGTGGCTTTCTCTACTCTCCCCAGCTGAGCATGCACACATGAGCTGAGCATGCATGTGTACAAGGAGACCTGAGGATATAGCTGGCTGACCAGCTTTAGATACATCTGTTTCTGGGAAAGCTGGGTGACAACCAATATGGCGACCATTACACTTCCAGACGGTAATGTAAAATCTACCAAGCAATGCAGAGCATCACTGTGTGCCCCTACATAACCAGACTGATGTGCCATTCAGGCATCCAGAAAAGCTGGGTGATAATAATTTGGATTGTACATCTTCCTGTCTTTTTTATAATTTGCAGCACACTTTACTATGGGCTTGACCGATATTTCTGTTCATCCTGAGCTTCCTGATCCATGAATGCAATGTTAGACCTACAGTAAAGACTGACACTTATCCAGACAGATCATTAGGGGAAGATGATATCTGCATATAGTAGTGCAGTCAAATGCCATTCAGGATCTGTGGAAAGTTGAATGATCCCATATGAGTCCTAAATGGGAGTGTAAAACTGTGGTCCCGCTGAGCTCCAGCACTTCCCTCGTGTCCCATCAGCTGACAGACAGAACCTTGGCTTCCTGCACCAAAGAGGACACGCCCTGGAATAAATATTTATTGGTAGTCACAGCGTCGTACACAAAATTCGCAGTGAAGTCAGCCGAGTCCATGGCCGGGGGAAGGGAGGGTTTTGCACTGCTCATCTGTCATCAGGGACTATGTGTCCTTAATAATATATTCCAGAGGCTGAGGGCACTGACATGACTAAGGCCCCTTTCACACGGGCGAGTTTTCCGCGCGAGTGCGATGCGTGACGTGAACGCATTGCACCCGCACTAAATCCGGACCCATTCATTTCAATGGGTCTGTGCACATGAGCGTTGATTTTCACGCATCACTTGTGCACGTTTATATTTGCTCTTATTTTATGATTCACTTCTGTGTTTGGCTTCAGAAACTGCATGAAAATTAAAAAAACTGAACAAATCCTGATCAAAACCTGCAGGTGTGAATACATCCTGTCGGTTTTCCTGTGTTACGCCTCATTCACACGTCCGTGCTCAAATCCGTGAGCAGGTGGTCAGTGATGCATCCGTGAAGCTGTCCGTGACGGATCCGTGTGTCCGATTATTGCTGTCCATGTTGCATCCGTGTTTCACTGACACTGAACAGCTGAAAAATAATTTTCAAAGCATCTCTTCCTAATGATCCGTGAAACACGGATGCAATGCGGATGGCATCCGTGTTGCATTCGTGGTTATCAAGGACCCATAGACTATAATAGGCGCGAGGGATCCAGGAACACGGACAAGATAGGACATGCATCCGTGCTGAAAACCCAGACCCACGGACTGCGCTAAATCACTGATGTGTCAATACACACATTCAAATGAATGGGGACGTGTGCTGTCGGCGGAGAACACGTACAGCACACGTCTGGGAAACACTGATGTGTGAATGAGGCTTTACATCTTATTCACACGTCAGTGTTTGATCAGTGATTTCCATCAGTGATTGTGAGCCAAAATCAGGGTTGGAGCCGCCACAGAAATAAGGTGTATATGCATATGAACGTTTATTTTATCAGCTGGCGGACATTTTTTGCGTTCCCTATATGGTCCGTATATGGAACCATTCATTTCAATGGGTCCGCAAAAAAAAAAAAAAAAGGGGGAATGTACTCTGTATGCATTCCGTTTCCGCATTTCCGTTTTTCCGTTCCGTTAAAAGATGGAACTTGTCCTATTCTTGTCCGCATCATGGACAAGGATAGTACTGTTCTAATAGGGGCCAGATGTTCCGTTCCGCAAAAAAATGAATTAACATGGATGTCATCCTTTTTTTTGCGGACCGCAAAATACTGAAAAAGCCATACGGTCGTGTGCAATAGATCTGCACCTGGTTTTGGCTCAAAATAACTCACCGAGTACTGACTGTGTGAATAAGGGCTCAAACACATGGCCATTGCGGTTTTTGCGGTCTGCCAATTGCGGATCCGCAAATCACAGACACCTGCTGTGTGTGTTGCACAACTTGAGGAACGTAATGTCCTGCCCTCTATAGAACTGTAAAACAGACGAGAATAGGACATGTTCTAATTTTTGTGGAGCCACGGAAAGCATGCGATCAGTTCACATCTTTTGTGGCCCCATTGAAGTGAATGGGTCCGCATCAGACCCGCAAAAAACGCAGATCGGATGAGGACAAAAAACACGGTGGTGTACATGAGCGCTAAGGCATCATTAGGTGGCAGACATTGATGTCAACATCATCGATATCATTTATTAAGCCAATGTACAGCTAAACTGACCTACTTGCTGACGGTTTCCAGGTAGAATGAAGACTGCACAATAGAACGCTGAGAAGTAATACATTGAGGCTCTGTATTACACCTGCTGATTGCACAGACAATGGCGAGCTTCCGTTTAAGCTTCCTATCAGGGAATTGTATTTTCAGCAGTTGCCTACTGCACAGTATGTCTACACCTACATCATATGGACATGGGGGGGGCGAAGCGCTGTAACCCCTGCTAAACTCAATCAGAAAACTGCTCGCTATTGGCCTATATAAGGGAATTGCTTGACATGCAATCCCCTAGTCACCTAGTGCATTGTAGAAGGGGGGCCTTAAAGTGCACTCACCCTTTGAAGGGATTCTGTGCAGACCCTGCTACCCGCCCGGCGGCTGCAATGAGATCTTTCAGTATTTTTGATGATTTTCGTATCCCAGTTCACTGATGGTAGGCAGTATAGTGCTGCAGATTGTCCCCCTCCCTGCTCTCACTATAATCGCAGATTCATCATTTCCTTCCAAAATAAGGTTCATGGAAGTGTCCTGCACTGGTGCATAGAGGACACGTCCCCAGGGAGGGGAATGACGCAACCCCAGAAAATTAAAACACAAATGTATCCCTGCTGGAATAAACAGTAGCACAGATCCAAAACCTGATGGGAAAGGAGTCACCAAGGTCACCTGACCTCGAGTCTGACCTTAAAGGGGAAGTGTAACTTAAGAGACCAGATGTCAATGGCAAGCCCGTCAGCTTTAGCTCAGAGGTCGTGGATCTGGAGGTGCCCACAAATATTAGGGTCCATTCACGCCCGTATTTCTGGCTCCACATCCATTCTGTAATTTTGCGGAATGGGTGTGGACCCATTCATTTCAATGGGGCCGCAAAAGATGTGGACGCCACACTGTGTGCTGTCCGCATCCGTAGTTCCATTCCACAATCCACGAAAAAGATAGAACATGTCCTATTCTTGTCCGCAATCACAGACAAGAACAGGCAGTTCTATCATAGGGCCGGCCACGTGTGGTCCCCAAAGTGCAGAACGTACATGGCCGGTATTCACGTTTTGTGGTTCCGCAATCACAGACAAGAACAGGCAGTTCTATCATAGGGCCGGCCACGTGTGGTCCGCAAAGTGCAGAACGTACATGGCCGGTATCCACGTTTTGTGGTTCCGCAATCACAGACAAGAACAGGCAGTTCTATCATAGGGCCGGCCACGTGTGGTCCGCAAAGTGCAGAATGTACATGGCCGGTATCCACGTTTTGTGGTTCCGCAATTTGCAAAACACTTACAGACATCTGAAGGGACCTTATAGGTCTGATGTGATGTCCCTTTAAATCCTACCAGAGCTGCCATCTTAGGTAGGGCACCATATTTTCTTCTGTAGTCAAATCAAAAGAAACTAATCTGGTGGCTGTGAAATCTGCCTGACAATTCCCGCCACACGTGTGACCTAATGGCTAAGCGCTACGTAGGCAAAGGCCATATGAGCGCCAACAATGGACTCCTTACTAGTAGACTTGTGAATGCAGCTCTGGGGTGACTGGAGTGTAACCCAAGGTCACATCAATGCAAGTAAAGCAAAATATTTGGACAGATATTCAACGATGTCATATGTGAAATATTTTATAACGGTGCGGTTTTCCCGCCAGTGTTTTTTAAGGAGCCGCAGTTCCCTCTGTGAAAGCAAAAGGACAACAAGAGGCCAAATTATACAATCTGCGACCTACTGAGCCGCAAAGGCGTTATTACCGGTAATTATTATAGAGCCCTTTATTTCATGGCGCTGTTCATACGGAAAAGGGGCGTACGATACATATATATAAAAAAAAAGTACATAGAGCATAAACAAGATCATTAACAAACTGGTACAGAAGCAGAAAGGACCCTGCCCAGGAGGGCTGACAATCTACAGGGGGTGGCGGTGCGGTGGAAGCAGGGTTAGGGATCAGCAACCTCCGGCACTTCCCATCATGCTCCGTTCACTTATATGGTTTTAGAGAACAGCTGAGTGAGTGTGCATGCTGGGAGGTGTAGTTTCCCAACTGCTGGAGTGCCGAAGGTTGCTGCTCCCTGCTGTAGGTTGAAGGCGGTTTATTTTGAGCCCCTACCACTGTAAGGCCCCTTGCAGACGAGCGAGTTTTCCACACAGGGCAATGCGTAAGGTGGACACATTGCGCCCTCACTGAATCCAGAGCCATTCACTTCAATGGGTCTGTGTACATGAGCGTTGTTTTTCATGCATCACTTGTGCGTTGCGTAAAAATCGCAGCATGCTCTATATTCTGCGTTTTTCACGCAACGCTGGGCTGCGTGAAAATCGCATCCGCAATGTGTTTTTCACTGATGGTTGCGAGGAGATGTTGTTTGTAAACCTTCCGTTTTTTATCACGCGCTTTAAAAACGCATCAATGCGCATTAAACCCACGCGGAAATAACGGAACAACTGAACGCAATCACAGACAAAACTGAATGAACTGGCGTGCGAAATCGCGCATTTTTAACTGAACGCATCCGGACCTAATCCGTGACGCCCATCTGCAAGGGACCTAAGACTACTTTTGCACTAGCATTTAAGTTTTTTAAGTTCCGGTGTTAAGTTCCGTCATAGGGGCTCAATACCATTATAAAAACGTCAGTTTTGTCCCTATTCATTGTCAATGGGGACAAAACTTAACAGGATGGAATGCTCCAAAACGCATTCTGTTGCGTTCCCATCCCGGAGAGCAAACTGCAACATGTTGTAGTTTTGCTTTCTGTCTTGGGATGGGGAGCAAGACGGATCCGGCGCGACCCCCCAATGCAAGTCAATGGGAACAGATCCGTTTTCTCTGACACAATCTAACACAATAGAAAACGGATCCGTCTTGGGTATGTTAAAGATAATACAACCGGATCCATTCATAACGGACGCAGGCGGTTGTATTATCAGTAACGGAAGCGTTTTTGCTAAACCCTGTCGGATCCAGTAAAAACGCTGGTGTGAAAGTAGCCTAAGTGATAGTTTAATATATTGGGGTAGAGCATTGCGGAGTGTAGGGGATCCGAGGCAGAAATCCTGGAGGCGATTGTTGAAAAGGACATTACATAACTTGTCTCATACATGGGGTGAATTCTACAATAATGAAACAATGTATCAGTAAACAGTTATCACTTCCTGTCTGATGTCATAAGGAAAGTCCTGACATGACTAATTATTGGCGCCATAAAGAAGTTTATATTGAATGTGTATCAGGATTTAGGACCTCTTCCTCACTGTAAAATCCAATACACCATCTCTCTTAAAGGGGAAATCCACCCATAGTCATGACACCACTTGAGACAACCTTGTTGGAGCCACAGGACTTTGGAAATCTCCTGAACCCCTCTGAGAATTCCTTCCATTACTGGTTCTATTACTGCTAAAGCCTAAAATAACCTTGCAGTACACCTTAGATGGCTGCTGGCTGAATGAGGTAGGTGGCACCTCAAACCTCAATGATGTCACTGGGTCTGAGGAGAAGTGCATTTTACAGAACATTAGCATTTTTGCAAAAAAAACAAAAACTTTAAAAAAAGGTGTTTCCATCTTATTTTCACAGATTGGAGGTGACATGAGGGAGACGAGGAGGGTCATCGCCCCGTCTAATGGATCTCAGCCTAAAATTCTCTAACCACAAACTTCAAAGAATGGAATTTTGTTTAAAGTTGTCTCCTTGAGAATTGACTTTTCTTCATTCCTGTGTCTCCGGCTCCTCCAAGCTGCGGCATGAATCGGAATGTGCTCCGACATAATTATAGATACTTAAGGAAAATGGGAGTATTCTTGGGGTGACCTCCTGACTGTGGCCCTCACTAGTGCAAAATATAGTATGTGATCTCATAGGGAGAAGGAATGCCAAGAATCCACCTAATGTACATGAATGGAGCCGAATTCTGCATCAGGCACAGTAAATACTTATATAGGTGAGGTGGCAGGGAATCGGACAGCACCCAAGGGCCCGGGCAGCTAGGGGCCACAGGCTGCACTGTCAGACCGAGTTGAGTCTTAAGTTCCATACTAAACAGGTTTCTGTAAATTCGGCAACTTTCCAATGTACTTAGTGTTTTGATTTCTCTCTGTTTCCAAGATCTCTGCTTGTTGTCAGTGAATGGGAATATTTTTTATTTACTTTCAGAGGCTGAATACCCGCACACGAATACGTCTCACAGATGAGGTTTTGCAAAACCAGTAACAGATTTATTTAACCAATCACTGGTAACAGGTGTCGTCCCAGAAGATTGGAAATTAGCAAACGTTGTGCCAATTCACAAGAAAGGTAGTAGAGAGGAATCGGGCAACTATAGGCCGGTAAGCCTGACATCAATAGTGGGGAAATTAATGGAAACCATACTCAAGGAGAGGATTGTGGAACATCTAAAAACCCATGGGTTGATTGATAAAAAACAGCATGGGTTTACTTCAGGGAGATCAGGTCAAACTAATCTTATTGACTTTTTTGATTGGGTGACTATAATAATAGATGGCGGAGGTGCAGTAGACATCGCTTATCTGGACTTTAGTAAGGCATTTGATACTGTCCCACATAGAAGGCTGATCAATAAACTGCAGTCTTTGAGCTCGGGCTCACATATTGTTGAATGGATTAGGCAGTGGCTGAAGGACAGAAAACAGAGGGTTGTAGTCAATGGAGTATATTCAGACCATGGTATTGTTACCAGTGGGGACCTCAGGGATCGGTTCTGGGACCCATATTGTTTAATATCTTTATCAGCGACATTGCAGAAGGCCTCAATGGTAAGGTGTGTCTTTTTGCTGATGACACAAAGATTTGTAACAGGGTTGATGTTCCTGGAGGGATACACCAAATGGAAAAGGATTTGGGAAAACTAGAGGAATGGTCAAAAATCTGGCAACTAAAATTGAATGTCGATAAGTGCAAGATAATGCACCTGGGGCGTAAAACCCAAGAGCAGAATATAAAATCAGTGATACAGTACTAACCTCAGTATCTGAGGAAAGGGATTTAGGGGTCATTATATCAGACGACCTAAAGGTGGGCAGACAATGTCATAGAGCAGCAGGTAATGCCAGCAGAATGCTTGGGTGTATAGGGAGAGGCATTAACAGTAGGGAGGTGCTCGTGCCGCTCTACAGAGCACTAGGGAGACCTCATTGGGAGTATTGTGTGCAGTACTGGAGACCAGATCTGCAGAAGGAGATTCAGAGAAGAGCTACTAAACTAGTACATGGATTGCAGGACAAAACTTACCAGGAAAGGTTAAAGGACCTGAACATGTAAAGCTTGGAAGTAAGAAGAGACAGAGGGGATATGATAGAAACTTTTAAATACATAAAGGGAATCATCACGGTAAAAGAGGAGAGAATATTTAAAAGAAGAAAAACTGCTACAAGAGGACATAGCTTTAAATTAGAGGGGCAAAGGTTTAAAAGTAATATCAGGAAGAATTACTTTACTGAGAGAGTAGTGGACGCATGGAATAGCCTTCCTGCAGAAGTGGTCGCTGCAAATACAGTGAAGGAGTTTAAGCATGCATGAGATAGGCATAAGGCCATCCTTCATATAAGATAGGGCCGGGGGCTAGTCATAGTATTCAGTATATTGGGCATAAGGCCATCCTTCATATAAGATAGGGCCGGGGGCTACTCATAGTATTCAGTATATTGGGCATAAGGCCATCCTTCATATAAGATAGGGCCGGGGCTACTCATAGTATTCAGTATATTGGACTAGATGGGCCAAATGGTTCTCATCTGCCGACACATTCTATGTTTCTATGTTTCTAATTGTACCCAGTTTAGATAATTCTCTGTGAGCTGAACAGCAGGGACGGCAGACTGATAGATTTTAATTGCACTGATACATTGTAACAGACTATTTGGACAAGAGAGAGATTTGTGCTGACACCTGAATGCACAGCCAATCATTGCCCAAAGCAGTGACCCGTCTCAGTGATTGGCTGAACAGGGGCCAGGAAGCAGAGATCAGTGGGGCCCCAGGAATCATAGGAACAGCACCAGGGAGGGATTGGTGAGGTTTTATTTTCTAGAGATTCTGAGCCTTTTTTTCCATCGGCCAGGAAGCCCTTTCCAGCCAGATATAACTGCAGCAAACTGAGTTTGGGAAGTAGTAGTCCTTTTGCCCGTCCGCTGGCACAGACGGGGTGCCCACCGAAGAGCTGCTGCCATGGAATGAGACTTTACACTTCAGAGCTTTGATTTCCTTGAGAGAAGATCTTCAGCTCCGGATGAGAACAATTTACATTTCCCCATCGCTCAGGAAGCAGAGTTATGTAACAGCGAAACTCCCATCAGAGCGAGACATCGGCTACTTCGTAAGGACTCCTTTTAAAGGATACGTCCATTACTGCATAGGTTTCATTCAGAAAATATCTCCATAAACAGTGGAGTCACTGGAGGGATCTTATCAAAGGCAGAACCCAGTTCTCTGGAGCAGTAAAAGTTACAACGTTTTTACTGCGCCCTCAAACAGTGAGCGGGCACAGCTGGCAGAGATCTGTGCTGCTCATTAAGAAATCTGCGCCTCTTAATACATGTTACATTTTAGTCAAGTACGTCTGTAATATTAATATTGAAACTTATAAAATGTCAGTCCTAATAAACCTGACCCAACGTGTAAATACATTACTTATCCTGTACTGATCCTGAGTTACATCCTGTATTATACTTCAGAGCTGCACTCACTATTCTGCTGGTGCAGTCACTGTGTACATACATTACTAATCCTGTACTGATCCTGAGTTACATTAAGTATTATACTCCAGAGCTGCACTCACTATTCTGCTGGTGCAGTCACTGTGTACATACATTACTAATCCTGTACTGATCCTGAGTTACATTAAGTATTATACTCCAGAGCTGCACTCACTATTCTGCTGGTGCAGTCACTGTGTACATACATTACTTATCCTGTACTGATCCTGAGTTACATCCTGTATTATACTCCAGAGCTGCACTCACTATTCTGCTGCTGGAATCACTGTGTACATACATTACATTACTTATCCTGTACTGATCCTGAGTTACATCCTGTATTATACTCCAGAGCTGCACTCACTATTCTGCTGGTGAAGTCACTGTGTACATACATTACTTATCCTGTACTGATCCTGAGTTACATTCTGTATTATACTCTAGAGCTGCACTCACTATTCTGCTGGTGGAGTCACTGTGTACATACATTACTTATCCTGTACTGATCCTGAGTTACATCCTGTATTATACTCCAGAGCTGCACTCACTATTCTTCTGCTGCAGTCACTGTGTACATACATTACTTATCCTGTACTGATCCTGAGTTACATCCTGTATTATACTCCAGAGCTGCACTCACTATTCTGCTGGTGGTGTCACTGTGTTCATACATTACATTACTTATCCTGTACTGATCCTGAGTTACATCCTGTATTATACTCCAGAGCTGCACTCACTATTCTGCTGGTGCAGTCACTATGTACATACATTACATTACTTATCCTGTACTGATCCTGAGTTACATCCTGTATTATACTCCAGAGCTGCACTCACTATTCTGCTGGTGCAGTCACTGTGTACATGCATTACATTACTTATCCTGTACTGATCCTGAGTTACATCCTGTATTATACTCCAGAGCTGCACTCACTATTCTGTTGGTGGAGTCACTGCCTACCCAAATAATTATAGCCCTCACCCCATGAATATCTTATCTAGCGATGACATCATCAATTACATCACTGATGATGAGCTGAGGATATGGGGGGACATTTACAAGACTGTCTGAAAGTGAAACTGTTATTGCCCATAGCGACCAATCACAGAGCAGTTTTCATTTTTCAGTTGCTCAATACAGAATGAAAGCTGTGCTGTGATTGGTTGCTATGGGCAGGTTTCTGCCTCATGGTTATGCATACCTCCCAACTTTAGAAAAGGGGCTAATTTTTTCCGCTCTAGGCCATGGCTCTAACTCCACCCAAAACATAACTAAATACCTAATCCCAACCAGTCCCCTTTATGCCCCCTCACAGTAGTTATACCAGATATGTGCCCCTCCTCACAGTAATATGCCCACTAAAGTGCCCCCTTCACAGGCAGGATTGTGAGGGTGCAGCGCGGGGGGATTACTCAGGTCCTTGAACAGTTGTATTATTTGATCAGAAATTATAATTTACAGGGATGTTTTATCTACATTTATTACACCCCAGAATATTTCAGGGGGTCACTAGAGCGGGGTACATACTTCTAGGTGGCGGCACCCCCTCTGCCGCCGCCAGCCCATCTCCAGTAACATTACTGGCCAGGAGAGAAGTCCTCTGTCATCTGCAGAGCCCTGACCACAAGACGCATCTGCTGCCGGAGAGCCGCGTACAGACATCCATCCAGCGGGCGACATCACTGGAGTCTGCGGGGACACGGAGCACTAGAGCCCGGGAGCCGGCAGTGAGCAGAGGACGCCACCAGCAGCAGGATACACGAAGCTCCCGGCGGACCCCGGCCCTGCAACGTCCCCTACCCAGACCTGCAGTGTGGAGCCCCGGCAGGGGGTAGGAATGATGAAGCAGAGCCGACTCTCCGCTTCATCATTAGAGGCAGCTGTCTCCGCTGCCTATGGAAGCAGGGGCAGCTGCCAGAAAGAGGGACATACCTCCCCCATACCGGGACAGCCTCTGAAATCCGGGACTGTTCCGCCAGACCCGGGACGGTTGGGAGATATGGTATTGTTGCCCATAATAACCAATCAGGGCTCAGCTTCTATTTCTTAAGCTGCTCATTGATTGGCTGCTGTGGGAAGGCCACAACCTTAAACTGGGACCCCGGGGTCCAAATGGTGCAACCTGAAGTCTGGTAATATCCTCTCCATTACCTCAGAAAGTCCCTCAGATTCTAATTCCCTGGAGATTTCTGCCCTTAGTACATGGCGGCGGTGCTCGTAACCACGGAAGGGACGGCGAATGGGGAATTCCAGTGCATTCCAGGACAATCGCATGACTAGTCATTCTCGGATGTATCGCACGTCAGTTCAGGCGTCTTCCTGTAATCCGGCAGATGACCCTATAATAGGATGGCCAGACGTCCGGTTTTAGGTCGGACAGCATGGCGCAGGGATGTCCACCTTTTCAGTAGCTCAGGTTCAGACAGAAGCATTGCGCTGTGTGACCGCGAGCTGCAGCAACTGACTGAGGCTTCTCTCACCCCCAGTCCCTAGAGCCGGCAGACATGGCTCCCTGTGGCTGACTGGGGGAAAGAAGCCCCCGGCTGGCCCCAGCTCACCTTCCCTTCAGAAAGTTCTTTCCCCAACCCCTGCCCCCCGTTTATTTCCCGGCCGGCGATGGGGGCGTGATTGGCGAGGTCCGGCTTTCTGGGGTGAAGCCAGTGGCCACGCTACCCTATCATCCCACATCCCCAATTCTGGGTTTGAAACCAATGTTTCAGATTATCAAATGTTGGATTATGGCTTTAGAAAATCAGATAGCAGTAGTGGCGCCCCCTGCTGCCCACAGGCAGAGATGGCTGCCACCGAACCCTGAAATATGTCACTTTTTTTTATTATTTTTTTAGAGGTTCTTTTAGAATAGGGGCAGGTGGCAAGGGGTGGGGGGATTTTATCATTCCCTCTAGGGTGAGTCTGCACCCCCCCTTGTCTAATCCCTTTATTTGCACCCCCCCATTTCTATTCCTTTTACCCACACCCCTTATCTACTCCTATTTGTCTGCACCCCCTTTATCTGCCCCCCTTGTTTGTCTGTCCCCTCTGTGTATGCACCACCCTTTTATACTCCCTTTATCTGCAACCCCACTTTGTCTGCACCCCTACTTTCCACTCCTGTGCTTGCACCCCCCTTTTCAATGCACCCTGAGTTTGCACCTCTGTGTCTGCACCCCTCGTCTACTTCCTTATCTGCGCCCTTATCTGCACCCCCACTTTGCACCGTGTCTGCACTCCCTTGTCTACTATTTGTCTGCACCCCATCTTTCCCCAGTTGATGCTGCACTTGCGCCACCTGCTGGACACATCTGTAACTGATCAATGTTCTATAGAAATGGGGAAATCTGATTTTGTCCTTGCTCCCCTTCTGCTTATTGACTCCAATCTGTACTCCGCCCCTATAGTCCTGTAGCGCCACGTCCACCTCTGTACATACCGCTCCACCATTGCTCACAGATAAGTGGCGCTGGGAGGCAATGCTATGGCTGTATTATTTGCTTACGTGGTGCCCTATGGTCCATTTAATTCTTACATTGTTGCCTGCACAGGAGCGCAGCGTCCACGCTTTACTGCAATAAGCCGCAGGTTGAAGTGTAGACCATGAAAGCGTTGTCCGTAGCCGAGCACAACCTCGTGAATCGATTTATTGGTTATATTGTATTCAAGGCAATGGCTTCCAGACACAGAGCGGTGAACATCCAGATCTCACATAACCGAGCAGCCGCAGGGGAGATCACGAAGGCGCCGCTTAGCGTAGACTCTGCGCTCCCGGCCGTATACATGGCACGAGAGGTTCTTCCCACCGGATCCATACTGGATGTGAGCGACTGGGATCATCTCCAGCGTCTGCCGCTGAGAACAGAGGAGAATTGCTGTTATTCTGAGTGAAATAATGTTGGTTATAATTTATAATATAATAATGCAGATAATGGGATTATAATAAAACCGGATCAGCTCTGCTGGCGGAACGAGAATCCTGGAGAGCTGGCGCCATCTTGTGGTTTTTCTCATGTAATGCAGCTCATACAGAATTATATATATATATTCATTTATACACATAATGTAATTACGGGGCCACCGCACAATATTGGATCAAAGGGCCTCTGCCATCCTTCATCCGGCCTGGGAATTGTCAGGGTGGGTGGTTTTCTAAGGCAAGGACGAAGTATCTCAGCACCTTAGGCCTGAAGCCTATGAGCAGGGGCGGACTGGGAACTTAAAGTGGCCCTGGAAAAAAGTACTAAAAGTGGCTCCGTTTTGTAGCTGGATCCAAATTGATGGAAGGCAGGGCTAGCAATACCATATTGTGGCCCATTATACCGCCCCAACAGAGCCAAACACCACAGTCCATCACAAAATACATCCCCAAAAACTTCCACTGGCCGGCCGTGAGGAGGACTCAGGCGGCCCCCCGGGCATCAGCCCACCGGGAAATATTCCTGTAAGGTCTGGGGCCAATCTGCACCGGCCTATGAGTCTGAAGGGCTGCAAATGTGGCCATGAGTGTGCCCCCTCTCATGGGTAGCGAGATGTCACCCTAGGCCGTCATCCCGGCCCTGAGCATAATACAGGAAAGATATATGCAGCAGACAGTATCACACATGACAGGCGTAGATACAGCAGCTCAGCAGACAGTATCACACATGACAGGCGTAGATACAGCAGCTCAGCAGACAGTATCACACATGGGATTAGATACAGCAGCTCAGCAGACAGTATCACACATGATAGGATTCAGATACACAGTTCAGCTGACAGTATCACACAGGATATGATTAGATACACAGTTCAGCTGACAGTATCACACAGGATATGATTAGATACAGCATTCAGCAGACAGTATCACACAGGATAAGATTAAATAAATAGCTCAGCAGGCAGTATCACACAGGATAGGCTTAGATACACAGCTCAGCAGACAGTAATATTATCCTGAATGTGTCTTGGGATCTCATGAAGAAAATCAGTTTGTGGTTTGTTCTCCGGGTAAATATTGAGATAACATTGATCCAATCAGCCAATTTCTGTAATTAAGCAATTCAATTTCTGGGCTTTTTGGCTCTTTAAGGAGGAGGAGGAGGAGGATGAGGAAGATGATGAGGAGGAGGATGAGGAGGGATGAGGGAGGAGAAGGATGGAGGATGAAGATAAGGAGGATGGGGGATGATGAGGAGGATGGAGGAGGGAGGAGGAGGATGGAGGATGAGGATGAGGAGGGAGGATGATGAGGAGGGAGGATGATGAGGAGGAGGATGGAGGATGAGGAGGGATGAGGGAGGAGGATGGAGGATGGAGGATGAGGAGGGAGGATGATGAGGAGGGAGGATGATGAGGAGGAGGATGGAGGATGAGGAGGGATGAGGGAGGAGGAGGATGGAGGGAGGAGGATGAGGAGGGAGAAGAAGGAGGAGGATTATGAGGTGGATGGAGAATGAGGAGGAGGATGGAGGATGAGGAGGAGGATGAGGAGGATGAGGAGGAGGATGAGGAGGAGGATGGAGGAAGAGGATGGATGAAGGAGGAGGATGAGGAGGGAGAAGAAGGAGGAGGATGATGAGGTGGATGGAGGATGAGGAGGAGGATGGAGGATGAGGAGGAGGATGAGGAGGATGGATGGAGGGAGAAGGAGGATGATGAGGTGGATGAGGAGGTGAAGGTGAGTCATTTCTACAAGCTTTTGAAATAATCAGCTGCAGAAATCTGGTGGAGAATACAAGAGCCCATGTCCAGATCTCCTCCATGCACTGCAGTTTGTATTCAGGGCAGGGCTATTCTGGATGGGCGGGGCTTCACCAGGCAGGTGTAATATTGTAGATAAAGCAATACGCCTCCACGCCGGAGATCAGTCTGAACGGAGGCCACAAAGGAGACCTGTTATTTATTACTCTTTGGACTGTAATATGGGGCAGACAAGGAGGGGAAGCTGCAGAGTATTATAACCAATTATTACTGTACTGGTACTACAATATTACTGTTATACCGTTACTGTTAAACTAGTACTGCAATACTATATTACTATATATTATTACACTAGTATTACTACTACATTAGAACAGGAATATTACTGCAGTACCCATTATATTACTATTACTTCTGTATTATTACTTCATTGTTACTTGGACTACAATGTTACTCCTGAACTATTATTATTATTATGGACCATAGACTATTACTGTATTACTACTAGTCAAGTACTATATTATTACTACCGCACTGTTACTCCACTGTATATTTACTATATTATTCCTACTAGACCTGCAGGTGTTTATTGAGTGACACCACAGAATTGCACCCCCCTCCCCCATCTTCAGGGCCTTACCTGCCTCAGGACACGACACGAGGGGCCACAGCTGTCCTGGTGATTTTGGATCAGTCTCGCAGAGGTGGCAGATACGTCAGGGACATCAGTAAATCCGGGGACAGGGTGAACCTGCAATAAGACCCACGACAGGAATGGCGAGGACAGAAAGGTGAGTCCTGATGAGCAAATCTGCACCAATGTAAGAGCAGGGGCGCATCACCCAACTTTCCAAGAACCAGATAGGCTGATAACTGAACATTACAGCCACGGCTCAAAGTTCATGGGGCGTCACATCCAATAGTATATTCATAGTTATACATCTAATCCACAGGAAGCCGAGTCTATCAAAGTGATAGACATGTATCTAATCTGCAAGTAACAGTGTATCTAGTTCATACACGTGTATCTAATCCACAGGAAACAGAGAACATCTAATTCATTGATATGTATCTAATCCACAAATAACCGAGTATCTAATTCATAGTTCTGTATCTAGTCCACAGGTAACAGGGGCGTAACTACCATAGCGGCAGACCATGCGACTGCTATGGGGCCCAGGGCAGGAGGGGGCCCAGTCTTAGTTGGGATCATCTCCTCTTCTGCTGGAGGTGAAAAGGTTCTACCCATGGGATCTTATTCTTGTATATGGTTAATCTACAGATATGTATCTAATCTTCTAATATATCCCTCATCAATGGGAGAATATTTAACCATCAGACATGTACCCATGAATATGTATCTAATTCACAGCTACGTATCTATTTCTCATGGTTTCCAATCTCTGTTAGGTATCCAATCTATTGGTATCTAATATCTAATTCACACGAGCGTATAGAATTCATCGTCTGTATCTAATCGAGAGGAAAGTATCTAATCCAAGATCTCTGGGTATGTATCTAATGCAGACAGGTATGTTATTCTCAAGTATGTTTCTAATCCTCTATTATGTATCTAATCCATTGGCATGTACCACGTTGTATAGATTGCTCTTCCACACTGTACATACCCTCACATCATCATCATCCGTCATAATCACCTCCCCCGTCACCTTCTGCAGGAGGATAAGCGGCAAACTGGGCGCCTGCTCAGGCGGATCCGAAACGACCTCAGAGCGCAGCGTCTTCCTGCAATGAGGAAATCATAAATCCCAAGAGAGCTGATAATTACTGCAGAATCCTGACATATTGTATCAGCTCACATCCCCTGCATACCCACAAATACACCTGTACACCGATCCGGTTTTAGAACTACAACTCCCAGAATGCAGCTGTCAGCATGTAAACAATATATACGTAGGCCTACACTGACAATGCAGCTCACCATTTTACAGCGAGTTGCTGGTAATATAAGAGTCGTCCTTCTCCATTGCATGAAACACAGATTCTTCTGCCGCGTCCAGAACATTTGCTGCACCTGAAAAGTAAAAGAAAAAAAGTCTTACTAAGAGCAAAATAATACAAAATCACAGCTCGCAAATAATAAAAATATAAGCACAAAAGCAGAAAAGATTATAGAAGACAAATGCAAGAAGTAATATATATATATATATATACACAAACACACAAGCGAAAAACGAACAGCACCCCAAAATAATAAAAAATACTTGGTTTTATTCACCTATGTGGAAAAAAGAAGTGACGTTCAACAATAGAAAAATTGAGAAAGGCTCTATTGTTGAGCTGAAACATCGCTTTTTTTGTAAAAAACAAGCTGGAAGTATTATCGTAGTTATATTCTTGTACATAGGGGGCAGTATTATAGTAGTTATATTCTTGTACATAGGAGCAGTATTATAGTAGTTATATTCTTGTACATAGGAGCAGTATTATAGTAGTTATATTCTTGTACATAGGAGGCAGTATTATAGTAGTTATATTCTTGTATATAGGAGCAGTATTATAGTAGTTATATTCTTGTATATAGGAGCAGTATTATAGTAGTTATATTCTTGTACATAGGAGCAGTATTATAGTAGTTATATTCCTGTACATAGGAGGCAGTATTATAGTAGTTATATTCTTGTACATAGGAGCAGTAATATAGTAGTTATATTCTTGTACATAGGAGCAGTATTATAGTAGTTATATTCTTGTATATAGGAGCAGTATTATAGTAGTTATATTCTTGTACATAGGAGCAGTATTATAGTAGTTATATTTCTGTACATAGGAGGCAGTATTATAGTAGTTATATTCTTGTACATAGGAGGCAGTATTATAGTAGTTATATTCTTGTACATAGCAGCAGTATTAGAGTAGATATATTCTTGTACATAGGAGAAGTATTATCGTAGTTATATTCTTGTACATAGGAGCAGTATTAGAGTAGATATATTCTTGTACATAGGAGCAGTATTATAGTAGTTATATTCTTGTACATAGTAGCAGTATTATAGTAGTTATATTCTTGTACATAGGAGCAGTATTATAGTAGTTATATTCTTGTACATAGGAGCAGTATTATAGTAGTTATATTCTTGTACATAGGAGCAGTATTATAGTAGTTATATTCTTGTACATAGGAGGCAGTATTATAGTAGTTATATTCTTGTACATAGGAGCAGTATTATAGTAGTTATATTCTTGTACATAGGAGCAGTATTATAGTAGTTATATTCTTGTACATAGGAGCAGTATTATAGTAGTTATATTCTCTGTACATAGGAGGCAGTATTATAGTAGTTATATTCTTGTACATAGGAGGCAGTATTATAGTAGTTATATTCTTGTACATAGGAGCAGTATTATAGTAGTTATATTCTTGTACATAGGAGCAGTATTATAGTAGTTATATTCTTGTACATAGGAGCAGTATTATAGTAGTTATATTCTTGTACATAGGAGCAGTATTATAGTAGTTATATTCTTGTACATAGTAGCAGTATTATAGTAGTTATATTCTTGTACATAGGAGCAGTATTATAGTAGTATATATTCTTGTACATAGAGCAGTATTATAGTAGTTATATTCTTGTACATAGTAGCAGTATTATAGTAGTTATATTCTTGTACATAGGAGCAGTATTATAGTAGTTATATTCCTGTACATAGGAGCAGTATTATAGTAGTTATATTCTTGTACATAGGAGCAGTATTATAGTAGTTATATTCTTGTACATAGGAGGCAGTATTATAGTAGTTATATTCTTGTACATAGGAGCAGTATTATAGTAGTTATATTCTTGTACATAGGAGCAGTATTATAGTAGTTATATTCTTGTACATAGGAGCAGTATTATAGTAGTTATATTCTTGTACATAGGGGCAGTATTATAGTAGTTATATTCTTGTACATAGTAGCAGTATTATAGTAGTTATATTCTTGTATATAGGGGGCAGTATTATAGTAGTTATATTCCTCTACATAGGAGCAGTATTATAGTAGTTATATTCTTGTACATAGGAGCAGTATTATAGTAGTTATATTCTTGTACATAGGAGGCAGTATTATAGGAGTTATATTCTTGTACATAGGAGCAGTATTATAGTAGTTATATTCCTGTACATAGGAGGCAGTAGTATAGTAGTTATATTCTTGTACACAGGAGCAGTATTATAGTAGTTATATTCTTGTACATAGGAGTAGTATTATAGTAGTTATATTCTTGTACATAGGAGCAGTATTATAGTAGTTATATTCTTGTACATAGGAGCAGTATTATAGTAGTTATATTCTTGTACATAGGAGCAGTATTATAGTAGTTATATGCTTGTACATAGGAGCAGTATTATAGTAGTTATATTCATGTACATAGGAGTAGTAATATAGTAGTTATATTCTTGTACATAGGAGCAGTA
This sequence comes from Bufotes viridis, assembly GCA_033119425.1. Classification (NCBI taxonomy): domain Eukaryota; kingdom Metazoa; phylum Chordata; class Amphibia; order Anura; family Bufonidae; genus Bufotes; species Bufotes viridis. The sequence goes on from CM065596.1 coordinate 8,646,494, forward strand.
TTATAGTAGTTATATTCTTGTACATAGGAGCAGTATTATAGTAGTTATATTCTTGTACACAGGAGGCAGTTTTATAACCTATTGATTACACACAATGATCTGCAGTCTCTGCGCTATATACCTCTTTCTGCCGCTCCCTGAGCACGCTGGACACCTCTTGTTTCTGGATCTCTGGCGGCTGCTGCTGGAGCATCGACATCTAAACTGTGGAAAAATAGAGAATGTTTTGGAGACACCAGAAAACTGAAAATAGGAACATTTTACAAAGGAATTTTATTCTTACCTGTCCTGATCCTCCACATCTGGAGCATTTACAGCGCCCCCGACCACCACATTTATGGCACGACTGCAACAACGTATTATTACAAGGTCACAGATTCATCAGTTTTAGCCACAAGTAAAATAACTAGAAAAATTCTTAAATGGACCATTAAGGAGAACCTCCATTTAACATATGATAGTCAGATACCCATGTACAGTGTATCTCTGTATTAGGAAATACAACAGGATCCCCTAAATACCCCCCAAAATATCCCCAGTGTATGGCTGCAGAACATCTTGTTGATAATCCTCTCTTCTCAGCCACCAGGGGGTTACAAGATGTAATATCTGTCTAGAAATAGATCCTGCCAGGTTAGTGACCCCTTTAAGAAATATTAAGGGGAATCCCAAGGTAAATTATAACCCCAACAGGCAGATATTATATGACTATTATAGAAGTTTCTGACCCGAGGAGCTTACAATCTATAAACTAGACACACAGCAATACTATATGAATATTCCATTTACCTTTATTTCTCTGGATCCAGGAAGGGGAAATTTCTTAGACCCTTCATGAAACATTTTTGGGGTGTAGACTTCAATTTCCCAAAGCTGTGACAGAGGCTCGTTGTATGAGGCGTCAATCCGCTCACCTACAGATATCAGGGCACTCAAAGTTACACTCGCATCTCCAGCACCTTAGGGTGTCTACACCTTTCCACAAAACCGATGGGAATACAAACTAAATAAGCTACCACCAGAGATATGCAATGCTCTGCAGTCAACATATATACCTCTGCCTGAGGCCTCATGCACACGACCGTTGTTTGATTCCGTGTCCGTTGAGCCGTTTCTCGTGCTTTTCTGCGGACCTATTGGTTTTCAATGGGTCCGTGGAAAACTCGTCAAATGCATCGCTTGTCCTCCCGGTCCGTGGTCACTGTCCATCAAAAAAATTATAACCTGTCCTATTCTTGTCCGCGAAAAACGGTTCGCGGACCCATTCAAGTCAAAGGGACCGTGAAAAAATGCGTCCGCGTCCGTAACCTGCATAAATATTCCATTATCCTGGGTGGAGATCTTAAAATTACACTTTTTTTTTTCCTTCCTTTTTTTCTGGAGGACCACGGAAACACAAAGGAACCAAAAACAGACACAGAATAACGGAACCCCATTTTGCGGACCGCTAAAAACAACTGTCGTGTGCATGAGGCCTTACAGGACATACTTCTCCGTACTCACCAGCATACGGCTTGCAGGTTTTCTCAATGTGCCTTGTTTCAGTGAAAGTCTCCAGTTTGTACTGTAAAATAGATAGGGCCACAAGGGCGGGAGCATAAGCATAACAAGCCCTTATATGGGGCCCAAAATATTAGGGACCCTTTAACAGAGATATAATTGGACACATGGTAGATCACACATACAAAAGAAATTGTATGTCATCTGTTACAGAAACTGGGGAATATTTCTGCTCTACGGTTCAGGTCTAAGGCGTCCATTTACAATCCGAGCCGCTTTCCAAAAATGCTGTTGTCCCACTGTGCCTCATGCTCCAGTTACATCAAAAGCTGCATTTTTGGATTCCGTTATTGCATCACGCCTTAAACACCTAGTCACACCCAGAGCTGCATTTGAGACTTTTGTTTGTCTACCATGTCGTACTCCATAGTTATTATGGATGAGAAAAACCCTCTCTCCATCCAGTTCGGCCGATTATCCTGCAAGTTGATCAAGAGGAAGACAAAAAAAAAAACCCTGTGAGGCAAAAGCCAATTTTCTCACTTTAGGGGGAAAAAAATTCCTTCTCGACTCCAATCAGGCATCAGAATAAGGGCTCATGCACACGACCGTATGGCTTTTTCAGTATTTTGCTTTCCGCAAAAAACACGGATGACGTCCGTGTGCATTCCGTTATTTGCCCTGATAGAACAGTCCTATCCTTGTCCGTTATGCGGACAATAATAGGACATGTTCTATCTTTGAACGGAAACAGAAGGCATACGGAATACCTTTCATTTTTTTTTTTGCAGATCCATTGAAATAAATGGTTCCGTATACAGAACGAAAAAAAAAACGGAATGTAAACAGAAAATACATACAGTCGTGTGCATGAGCCCTAACTCCCTGGATCAGCGATCCCTCTCTAGTAACTATAACCTGTAATATTATTACACTCCAGAAATACATCCCGGCCCCTCCTGAACTGTTAGGGCTCTTTCACACGGGCGCCACGTTTGACGCCCGGATAAGAGGCGGGTGCATTGCGGGAAAATGCGCAATTTTTCCACGCAAATGCAAAGTGCTTTGCACGCGCGTGGGAAAAATCGGCATGTTTGGTACCCAGACCCGAAGTCACTGAAGTCTGGTTTCGGGTAGAGTATTCTGTATATTTTATTATTTTCCCTTATAACATGGTTATAAGGGAAAATAATAGCATTCTCAATACAGAATGCTTAGTAAAATGTGTATCGAGGGGTTAAAAATAAAAAAATTAACTCGCCTTATCCACTTGATAGCGTAGTTGCAATCTCTTCTGTCTTCTTCAAGCATTCGCTGCCGGCTAAAGGACCTCTGATGACGTCATCGAGCTCATCACATGGTCCAATCACATGGTCCATCACCATGGTGATGGACCATGTGATTGGACCATGTGATGTGACGTCACCACAGGTCCTTTAGATGGCAGCAAATGCTTTAAGAAGACAGAAGAGATCGCAACTACGCGATCAAGTGGATAAGGCGAGTTAATTTTTTTATTTTTAACCCCTCGATACACATTTTACTAAGCATTCTGTAGTGAGAGTGCTATTATTTTCCCTTATAACCATGTTATAAGGGAAAATTATAAAGATCGGGTCCCGTCTCTTAGCAACCTTTCGGGAAACTCCCACTGCATCAGCACTTGCTTGCGGATGCTTGCGATTTTTCCGCAGCCCCAGAAGTGCAGAAGTGATGTGTGAAAATCACCGTTCATGTGCACAGCCCCATAGAAATTAATGGGTCCGGATTCAGTGCGGGTGCAATGCGTTCACCTCATGCATTGCACCCGCGCGGAAATCACGCCCGTGTGAAAGGGGCCTTATAGTGAACTCACCATCACCCACTCCTCAGGCAGTTACCTCTAGAGCTGCATTCAGGATTCTGCTGGCTGCTAATTGGAATATATCAGCAGTGTACTGACAGATGTGTCTCTACCCATTTCTCTGAGCTCCAGGACCCCCAGGAAGTTGGGCCCTGCCTTATCCTCTTAATACCCCTCATGTTTACCCTCACCCGTTATGTGGTGCATTGTTTTCTTTTACGTTATTAAACTACTGCACCTGTTATAACCAGTTCATCATTTGCATTGCATCATTATAAATGACCAGTAGGGGGCAGCAGGTAGACAGAGCAATACTGTGAATGCAGCTCTGGATGTGGCTGGAGTATACCAACAGGTAACTCCACATCAGGGCAAAATTCTCAAAACATTACAAAAACCGACTCACTCTGTAAAGAGGCATTTGTGTTAACCTCTCAATGACCAGCTCTTCTGCTCTGGGTCTACAGCAGCAGTATGAGGAGGACATGTAGTTCTGCACAGCGTCCCTTGCAGCGTCCTCTGCGATAAGGACATTTCTAAATAGGAAGGGAGGCAGAGATAGTTAGCGGTCTTATTTGGGGGAGCAGCTCCAGCGCAGGATAGTGGGGTACAGTAGCATTGAAGCAATCGGGCTGGCAGTAATATGGGGGCAGTAGACACAGCATATAATTGGTAGGTCTCACCTGTAGCCCTGGAGGTTTCTGCTGGAGATCTCACATAGGGTAAAGTGGGCACTGCCCATAGAGGTTCCTATGTAGGAAGTAACAGGTTATAAAAATATGTACTCATTGTAACAAAATGATCAGTACAGGAGAGAGATTCGTGGTGTTGGAGTGTTTAGCTCATAGGGGATTGTCTAAACTGGATACAATTGTAACAAAACTCAGCTGTGAGAACTATAAGGCCTCTGGATATAAAAAAAGAATGATTCAATTTGATGACAGCAAACAGAGATCAATGATAATAATCCTGGCCTTCTTCAGCCACCACTAGGGGGAGCTCACTTCACGTGGATTTAAAAAGCAAGTATTGAGTTCAATACAAAGGTGCATGTAGTGAGCGCTCCCTAGTGGCAGCTTCAGGTAACTTGGATGACAGAGTAAAAGAAAGCAGGTGACATTTCAGTGCAGGGCGCCCTTCTACTAATGACAGCAGTCCGCACCGCCCGACCTGTTATTCTGCAGGAAGAAAGCCACGTAATACACAGCTATAAGAAGAGATGGGGGCGGGGGGGGGGGGGGATTTAGGTGACAAAACATCTACCTTGCTCCATGCGGAGGTGTCCAATGTCACATGCAGGTGGTCAGTAATGGGTGGACGGTCCATGAGGCAGCTCCATATCTGCAAGAAATCCCACAAACAGACCCAGATCCTCCAGACATGGTGCAACAAGTCAACAAAGACCCCTCTACAGGCAGAGGCAAGTCCCAGAGAGCAGAGAATGAGATCCGTGCAGCTCAGAGCCCGGGCACAGTGCTGGGGGGGGGGATCACAAGGCACCTCTATGGGGCAAGCCCCCGGGGGGATGGGTCTGAGCAATAATGCCCCTTGGGAGGGGGCAGACAATGGCTTGTTGGTGCGGCCGACATTACGGTAAAATCTGGTCTGGTGATGATAAGAGGAGCGCAGAGTAGTCTCATTCAGAAGGATTGTTTCTCTCTATATATAGGGCGCCAGGGCCCAGCCCGTCCATTGTCCAGAGAATTCGCAAACACTACAGAAACAGATAAGATCAAGAATGGACGGGGTGACTGTGCTCTGCTCAGCTGCATCTGTCGTATCTAATCCTGGGAAAGCTGGGTCAAAATAGGAACATTTTAATACCAGTTAAATAAGTGTGCACGCCCCCTATTAGAGCCGGCAAATAAAGTAAATAGCTAAAGCAGGCTGGGACTTGTAGTTTCACAACAGCTGGAGAGCCACAGGTTGCAGACCAGACCACTGACCACGTTGCAAGTCCCCAGGGTCATTTGACCACAATGGACCAGCGGGTGGCGCCGCACGCACTAGGCCGGGTGTGGTTTGGAATTGTGTGGATGAAATCATGGTACTCCTGCTACGATAACAAAAGCGAGCGCCGTCCACATAATAAACACATACATAAGCAATGCATGTAGCAAACCAGCTAGGAATGGAGACCTCGCTGCGGTGCCTCATGCCTCACTGACCCATTGGGGTGTCGCTTTTGCAATGTATAGGACATCTGGCTGATTCAAGTGTGCAAATTGCTGCATTCACTACGTTTGGTTTAACTTCACAATATGGACTGATGTAGCAGAGCTGAATGGGCCATGTACAGATTTGTAGATGCATTTCTTCTTCGCGCTGTGCTATTCCCGCCATCAAAAGTGACATCTGTGTGAACAGAGCCCAATGGAGAACTCAAGTAACACTGCCATCTTGTGGCCATGTTACAAACTGCAGGAAGAATATCCCAAGACGTAGCCACATAAAGCAGGACTACAATAAAATTACAGATTGGAACATAAAAGTTGAAATGCAACATAATATAATATTACAAACAATTATAATCAGAATACAAGCTTTAAAGATTTCATTTCCCATCACAAAAAGCAGACTAAACAGAACAAGGATTTTTATAACAATATTACGTTACGATTTATTATATTTTACACATTTCTTAATATGTTATCATTTTGTGCGCATTTTAGAACTGTGGATTTTCGTGCTCTGGTGAGTGCAATACAAATAAAGAAACTATAAATTATCACACAAGACACGGGTTAGAAGTCCAAGTAGGTGGTTGGCTCAGGGAGGTCACATGACCACGCAGCAGCACTTTTGGGGGTAATTCTGGACATAAACCTTGTTTTCCTTTCCATAAACAAAGTAGTTTAGCGGATTCCCTTTCCAGGTGTATTGCACTTTGGTGAGAGGAAGTAATTCAACGCTCTGCCGCTGTCAGGAAGGAAAAGCAAGTTACATTGTATCGTCTTAAAGTGAAGCTACTACTACAGAGCAAGAATCCAAAACTCTCAGCTGCCTGTTACCGCCACTGGGGGGCGATCTCTCTGTGCAGCTCCTAGCCATAGGATTCTGATACTGTTAAGGGTGCTTTCACACTTGCGTTTTTGTTTTCCGGCATAGAATTTCGTCGTCGGGTCTCTACGCCGGAAAGAACAGTACTGAAAAAACTGTAAGGCTAGGTAAACTGTATAGAAGCCTCTGCTAATCCCAGAGCTGTCTGAGACTTGTAGTTCTCCATTGCTTCATATGATGAGATATTAACTATTAATATTTAAAAAGATAAAATAAAGAAAAATAAACCCCCCTCCCCCAACTCTTCTAACAAGATAGAGCGCTGCAACATACTGTATACCTGTCGGAGAACACGACATGTGGAGGAGAACTGGGTGCGGTGCTGCTCCAAAGCGTTCTGGGAAGCCCAAATAATGGAGGCGTCTGGGAAATGTGCCAGGGGAGATACCTGCATGTAAAATCAACAATCAGCACACCCCTCTGCTGAAGTACTCTGTGCTGCTGGGACCCTGCTCCTTCCACTATGTAACTGTCATCCTGTCACCTCCCCTAGATCAGCACACTCCTCTACTGAAATCCTCTGTGCTGCTGGGAGGACCCTGCTCCTTCCACTATGTAACTCTCATCCTGTGACCTCCACAGAATCAGCACACTCCTCTCCTGAAATCCTCTGTGCTGCTGGGAGGACCCTGCTCCTTCCACTATGTAACTCCCATCCTGTGACCTCCACAAGATCAGCACACTCCTCTCCTGAAATCCTCTGTGCTGCTGGGACCCTGCTCCTTCCACTATGTAACTCCCATCCTGTGACCTCCCCTAGATCAGTGCACTCCTCTCCTGAAATCCTCTGTGCTGCTGGGACCTTGCTCCTTACACTATGTAACTCCCATCCTGTGACCTCTACAAGATCAGCACACTCCTCTCCTGAAATCCTCTGTGCTGCTGGTAACTATAGGTGTGTGACCCCCGTATGATATAGCTGACCGACAACTGTTCGTCTGTAAAGATCCGCTCTCCGTGAACAGTCCTGAAGTGATCCGAGGAGAATTCTGAGTTATGATCCGATATATATTCATATTTATTATTCCTCCTGGGAACAAAAAAAAAAATTACGATTACACTTACCGGTAATACGTTTTCTTTGAGCCTATGACAGCACCCGTGGAGATACACCGCCCCCATCCAGGACAGGAAACAGAACACCACACTGCTTTAAAAGGAGGAGTCAAATCCCATCTCACCAGTACTATATCAAGAACTAAGGAAAGTAAAGTGACAACAACAGAATGTGTAATACAATCTTATTACTCCTGTACTCTTTTTTTTTTTTTTTTATATATATATATATATAGGGAGGGAATTAGGCGGGTGCTGTCATAGGCTCAAAGAAAGCGTATTACCGGTAAGTGTAATCGTAATTTTCTTTTCACCTATGACAGCACCCGTGGAGATATCAGCAAGATACACTCTAGGGTGGGATAACCGCCTGAAGCACCTTCTGGCCAAAACCCAGCCCCTCATTTGAGGGAAGCTGGAGCCTGTAATGTTTAAAGAAAGTGTGAGGTGAACTCCAGGTGGCTGCACCACAAATCTGTTCAATAGAGGCCGAGGCCTCTCTGCCCAAGATGTAGAGATAGATCTAGTGGAATGTGCTCCAAACTGAACAGGAGGTTCTAGTCCTTTAGCTGAATAAGATAACTGAATGGCTTGCTTAATCCATCTTGCGATCGACTGGGAAGAAGCCGCCATTCCCTTCTGCCTCCCCTGAAAACAGACAAACAACTTGGAAGAAGACCTCCATGGCCTGGTAGCCTCCAGGTATACAAGAAGGCACCTCCTTACATCAAGGCAATGAAGTTCTGCCTCTTTATCATCCTTAGGGAAGCAAAAAGGATGGCAAAACAATCTCCTTGGATCGGTGAAAGGAGGAAGAAACCTTAGGAAGGAAGGCCGGGTCAGGAGAAATTATTACCCTATCTTCTAGAATGTTTAAGTAAGGTCTATTCACCGAGAGAGCTGCAATCTCTCCCACCCTCCTTGCCGAAGTGACTGCTAAAAGTAATACAAGCTTCAAAGATAACATTTTTATGGAGATCTTCTCTAAGGGCTCAAAAGGATCTTTAGTGAGAGCAGAGAGAACTATATTGAGATCCCAAGGAGGAAACCTGGCCTTAGTCACTGGAGCTAACTTGGACACCGCCGTGATAAACCTCTTGATCCAGGGGTGAAAGGCTAATTTAAATTCAAACAGAGCACTTAATGCTGAGACTTGAACTTTCAAGGTACTGGGTCTGAGACCTTTATTCCAACCTGCCTGTAGGAAATCTAAAATTAGAGGTATCGGAGGGGGTTCTAGCACATCAACAGGTGACTTAGAGAAACTAAAAAGGTCTTCCATATGCGAGAATAAATGGAAGAAGTAATCTTCTTGCGGCTAGCTAGCAGGGTAGTAATAACCCCTCCGATAACCCCTTTTTCTTTAATATCTGCCTTTCAAAAGCCAGGCCGTCAAGTGCAAGTTCTTTATCTCTGGGTGATAAACTGGGCCCTGTCTCAGCAGGCCCGGAATTGTCGGAAGGACCCAAGGAGTTCCCACCGACAACTTCCGGAGCCATGAAAACCACACTCTTCTGGGCCAGAAGGGCGCCACCATGATTACTAGTGCCTTCTCCTCCCGGATCTTTCTCAACACCCTCGGGATGAGTTTCAGTGGAGGAAATGCGTAAAGGAGACCCCTCCCCAAGGTTGGGCTAGGGCGTCCACTGCTGTAGGATGGTCCTCTGGAGAAAGGGAGTAGAACTTCTCCACCTTCCTGTTGTTTCTGGAAGAAAAAGGTCTATGTCTGGAGACCCCACAGACCTTCTATCTTCCTGAAAATATAAGGATCCAGGGACCATTCCCCTTGGTGAAGCTGATGACGGCTCAAGAAATCTGCGGTTATATTCTCCTCTCCCCTCAGATAGACTGCAGAAATTGATAATAGAGAACCTTCTGCAAGCTGAAAGATCTCCTGAGCCAGGGACATTAGAGAAGAAGATCTGGTCCCTCCCTGTCTGTTTATATAAGCTACCGCAGTCATATTGTCCGAGTAAACTCTCACATTTCTGTCTTTTACTCGGGAAGGCACTGAGTCAGAGCTAATTTTATAGCGTTTAGTTCCCTGAAATTCTGGGATTGGTTTTGAAGGTCCTTGTTCCAGGACCCCTGTAGAAGTGACCCTTGAAAGTGGGCACCCCAACCCCAAGGGCTCGCATCTGTGGTTAAAGACAAAACCTCCTTTCTCTCCCAGGGTACTCCTCTCTGAAGGTTCTGAATGTTCTCCCACCATCCCAGGGACAGAGTGGTCTGAGGAGAGAGACTGAAAACTGAATCTAGAGACACAAGGCTCTTGTCCCATTCTTGCAGAATCTGCCACTGAAGGGGCCTCGAATGAAACTGAGCCCATTCTACTCCTGGGATGGTAGCAGTCATAAGGCCCAGAACCGACATGGCTCTTCTCAATGAAACTGACTGACTCTGAGCTAGGCTCTGAATTTCCTTGATTACGTTCAAGGCTTTTGGTCTTGGAAGTTGGCACCTCTGATTTACTGAATCCAAAATCATCCCTAGAAAAACACATCTCTGAGTTGGTATTAAGTTGGACTTTTCTACATTTATCTCCCAGCCTAACTTTATCAAAACTTCCTTGACCCACACTATCTGTTTCTCCAACTGACTGTACGAGTGGGATATCAGTAGGAAGTCGTCCAGATAAGGGACAATGATCGTTTTCTTCTCCCTTATATGAGCCATCATCTCTGCAACCACTTTGGTAAAAGTCTGGGAGCCTGCGCTAGACCGAAAGGTAGGGCCCTGAACTGTACATGAAGAAGTTCCCCTTCTAACTGAATAGCTGCTCTCAGGAACTTCTGGTGTGAGGGATGAATGGGAATATGATAATAGGCATCCCTCAAATCTAGAGTGGCCATGAAACATCCCTGAAAAAGGTATAACACTGTCGTCCTGATTGTCTCCATACGGAATTTTTCGTACACTAAATGTTTGTTCAGCAATTTCAAATTTATTATAGCTCGGTAGGACCCATTTGGCTTCTTTACAAGAAACAGAGTTGAGTAGTAACCCTTTCCCATCTCCTGTAAAGGTACTCTCAATAACACCTTCTTTTCTAACAGGGAAAAGACTTCTGATACCAAAGCTTTTTGCTTTACTGGATCTGTGCGAAGATCTGTTTTTACAAATCTGTCCTTGGGAAGGCTCTTGAAATTTATCTGGTAACCTTCCTCTATGATCTGCAAAATCCAGGGGCTGTTTGAAATCTTTTGCCAGTTCTTTAGATATTCTGAGAGTCGCCCTCCTACCGGAGACCTGGCGTCATTCTGTTTTTTTCTTAGAGGCTTCTGACCGGGAAAAAGAAAGCCCTTAGCTTTACTAGTGGAGCCCTGGATCTGTCTGGACGTCTCTCTCTTCCTATAGAACCTATTCTGGGCACGAAACGGCCTCTTTGCGGGTGGACGACTAGAAGTAGGGAACCCTTTCCTTTATCTGAGGCCTTTTCCAGTAATTCATCAAGAACAGGCCCAAATAAAAACTCTCCTTGACAGGGGATCCCACAGAGTTTTGCCTTAGAGGTAGCGTCCCCATTCCAATTCTTTAACCAAATCGCCCTTCTGGCTGAATTGGATAATGCAGAGGCTCTAGCTGAAAATCTTAGAGAGTCAACGGAAGCATCAGAAAGAAAATCGACAGCATTTAGAATGGCAGGAAAAGAGGAGAGGATAGCCTCCCTAGGAGTTCCCTCTTTTATATGCCCCTCTAGCTCAGAGACCCAGACTTTAAGGGATCTTGCGACCTGTACCGCAGCAATAGCTGGTTTAAAGGCCGCAGTAGTAGCCTCCCAATTTTTCTTTAGATATATATCCGCTCTTTTATCCATTATATCTTTAAGTGATCCTGAATCCTCAAAGGGAAGTGCTGCTTTTTTAGACATCTTAGCCACAGGAGCATCTAGTTTTGGGGCCCTTTCCCAGTGAGCTGACGCCTTCTCCTCAAAAGGGTATTTGCGTTTTACAGAGGCGGGAACAAAAAATTTTCTATCAGGCTTATTCCATTCCTTAGAGATTAAGGCTTCTATATTCTCGTGAACATCAAAACTTCTAGATTTTTTAGCGCCTATTCCCTCAAACATGGAGTTACGGACAGACTGAGGAGCCTTTTGGTCATCTAGCCCCATCGTAGCCCTGACTATTTTTAGTAAAGAGTTAATGTTTTCAGAATGAAAAAACGGTCTGCCTGCTGACTCCCCATCAAAGGATTCATCCGATGAAATTCTCTCTCCTTCTTCTTCTAAACCTGATAATACATCCAGGTCACTTGAGGGAGCAGAAGAAGCTGCCGCTGAAGTACTAGGACGGTTTTCTAGAAGGCTGCTGACCGATTCTTTTACCGTCTCCCTGACCTCCTCCCGGATCATCTGTTTTAAATTTGTAATCATAGAAGGAGTCTCTTCTTGCACCAATTTTCCTATACAGTGCTGACATAATGGCTTCTCATAGCTTGAGGCCAGCCTCTTCTTACACAGGGCACATCCTCTGTCCTTAGACCTTGAGCCCTTCTTGCTCTCCTTTGGGATCTACAAATGAGAGCCCTCAAATATAAGTAAAAGGGACAACAGAAGAAGGATTGGGGCATAAACCCTCTTACCCCACCAAAATACCGGCTCATTGGTGGTCCCAGTGGCCTCCACACGCTGTCCCTCCTCCATGTTCAGTCTGGCAGATGCCTAATGGAGACTGCGGACTGCTGCTGCACCAGCACGCCGTCCTATGCTGGCTGGGGCTTTACATCTGCCGCGCGTGTGAAGCGGCTCCTCCTACTTCCGGACCTGCGCAGAACGCCTCCCTCTGCTGCCTCGCACCGGAAGTGCGCTTAGCCGGCAGCCAGGTCCGCGAACACGGCCGCATCGCCGCCATGCAGGAGGCAGAAAGGACATTACCTCCGCATGTAGAGGGAGCCAGAAGCGGAGGAAGATGAAGCTGCCCAGACTTGGCAGGCTGCTTCCCAAGAAGAACTTACGCCGCCCGGGTAAGCCCTCCTCAAACCCAACGGTCGGGGCGCCCGCAGCATTCAATCCTCTTGCAGTGTGGATCCATACCTGACCCTTAGGACAGGAAACAGAACTGGTGAGATGGGATTTGACTCCTCCTTTTAAAGCAGTGTGGTGTTCTGTTTCCTGTCCTGGATGGGGGCGGTGTATCTCCACGGGTGCTGTCATAGGTGAAAAAGAAAAAGAATACATATAGTCAGTAAATGGTTTAATTACTCTCCATGTTTAAGATCTCTGCTTGCTGTCAGTGATTGCACAATTCTTGCTTACATTCTGCGCACACACCTGACACTTCTCACAGTTTTGGAGTTATTACAATTGTATCCAGTGCAGATAAACATCTCCAGGTACAAGGTATCCATCTAGAACCTTATCTATTTCCATCACATAGGATTGTCTAGACTGGATGCATTGTAACAAATCCTCAGCTGTGAGAACATTCAGATCTGTGCAGGGTTCTCAGCACCTGAATGTAAACAAAAATCTTTCTATTCCAGCAAGCAGAGATCTTGAAAATGGAAGTGTATTTTCCATGATGCAGCCATTACACGTTCCTTCGATAGGGCCCTGCTTTCTGTTATCAGCCACTCACCAGGTGACGGTCAGCTGCACGTAGGTCAGGACTTGTCCCCTCCCGGCGCAGGTGATGCAGTTCTGAATGTTGGTGATGTTACACATCCTACAGCTGCAGGACACGGGGGGGATAAATTAGGACACGTCTGACCTCAAACACATGGAGGCCGTGGCAAATAGAAGAGGAATTGTAGTCTGCAGCCTGGAACTCTCCAATCCTGGTGAAACTACAACTCCTAGCATACCCTCATAGCCTTCAGGTGGGAGTTATAGTATCACAAGTTGCAGACCACTGTCCCCAGATATCAGCATGGTTCATTGTATTGGTCACCTCTCGGTCCCGCTCCCGTAGCACTGCTGACACATTTCCATCTGCATCCGTCTCCCGCTCCCGTTACACCACATGCACTGAATCTGCAGCAAGAATATGAACAGGGACATCAGAATGCTATGGAATGCATCACGGGACCCCACCCCTATAAAGGTTCTCAGTGGTAGTCTTACCCTCTAAATGTGTGAACATAAGTAATAAAAATGATCTACAGTTAACCGTTTACTTCAGTCACATCCGGAGCTGCACTCCTAGCTCTGCTGGCTTCCTGAGTTGCAGGATCTTGCTGCAGCCCCTTCTGATTCAGTGTCTGTAACAATCAGGACAGGCAGCCTGTAAAATTGTTACTGCAGCTCTGGAAGCGACTGAAGTAAAAGATGACTCAAGCGCGCAAGTTAGCCTTCCGATACAATGGCTTCATCGTGTTTAAAGGGGACACGCCCCCATTTATCCCCTGTGATTGGTCAGTCCTACGCACCCGGCCGGTCCCGTGACACCTTAGGCACATGTTCTTTCCCATCCCTTTGCATTGTGCACAAGCCTGGAGAAACACAAGGAAAAGATAATGAAATGGGGGGGGGGGGGACACAGGAGGTTCTGCACACACCAGAACCGAACAGCAGACACATCACTAGTACCACACACTATGTGCACCCCTCAGCAGTGCCCAGACCGCGATTTGTACGGTCAGGGGCGTAGCTAACGGCTCATGGGCCCTGGAGCAAGAGTTCCGCTTGGGCCCCTTCCCTCAGTATCTTCTAATGCGGCACGAGGGTCTTTGGGCCCCCTCAGGCTCCTGGGCCCAGTAGCGACTGCCACCTCTGCACCCCCATGTGTGGGTGCCGTTTTCCTCCTGGATCAGCCAGTTACTCTCATGACCCCTTCTTCATCTTTTAACGGGATCCAGAAAGGAACAAAAGTTTCAGGGCTCAATTTTTTTTAGCAATTACGAAGCTTTCACTTAATCTCAGAGTCACCCAGGCTTCACAGACGCGCACAGTCCCAGCGCAGGAACAGGACTAGACACTGAAATCCAATATTCCGGAAACCAGGCATATTGTTTCCGATGAATTCACATGCGGCAGATTCATTGCAGAATGTTCTGTGGCTCCATACATGTGATGATATCAAACACGCGTGTGCAACAAACCTGCCAGGTGTGAATAGAAACTGATAGTCCGGCGTCTCATATTCCACCGCCCCTCCCCCCAGGGTCAGTACCTTCACCGAGGACGTATTAGGAACCTTCATCTTCTGAGTCCTGTCCTTGAACATGTCGGGTACAGAGACCGTGACCTCCCACGGCTGCAGGACGAACCTGACGTTTGTAGAATCCACGTGCTGACCTATGAGACCCGCAGAGGAATAACAGACATGAGCAATGGAAGGAGAAGATTCTCAAATCCAACCCCTGAATGTCAGTGTGAGAATTGGGGTCTGCAAGCTCCACCCACTGATCCCCAAAATAAAGCTGCCCCTTTAAATGAGATTCCTCAGTATAATAACATTCCACAATGAGGAATGTTACATTGTATCACATTATGTTCTGTGGGTTGTCAGCTAAGCTCCACCCAGTGTTGTCGGGACCACACCCACTGTCAGAAGGTGATCTGACGGATCTAAAGGAAAGGACTGTGAAGCTAAGTAAATACGGCCGTTTCAGGGGTTCTGCATAAATCTCACTGTATACGGAGCACCCACCTGTATATAGTTCCGTCACCCACTCACAGGTCCGCGACTCTGTAAAAGTCTCCAAAGAAAACTGCAAAAAGAAATCAGTATGTAAATCAGCTATACATGACCCCCTATTGTAATAAGAGATAAAATACTAATACTAGGTCTATGCAGCTCTTAGAAAGCAAAGCTGCAGTATAAAGCATGGAGAAGGGACAGAGGAATAGTTAGAACTTCTGTTGAGTTGTGGATTTCTGACAACCTGAGATATCAATGGACCGTGCAGCTAGGGGCTCATGCACACAAACTTATTTTATGTCCCGCAAAAGATGCGGATCGGATGCCGACCTATTCACCTCTGTTCTGTGCCCTCTGAAAATGATAGAACATGTCCTATTCTTGACGCATTACGGACAAGGATAGGACTGTTCCATAGGGGCCGGCCGTTCCGCAAAATGTGGAATGCACTATGCCGGTATCCATGTTTTGCGGACCGCAAAATAGCCAGCGGTCATGTGCGTGAGCCCTAAGTTGGAGTGTCAGAGCGGTGTGCATTCGGAGGAGAGCAGCACTGTAAAGCATGAGGGAAGGAGAAATTAGCAGTCTGAATCAGATGTCCACTTCATTAGGCGTGACCTGAGACTCCATCAGACATGCAGTAAAGCTGGAGTCACGGAAGGAAAAAAGCTGTAGGGTAAAGCATGGGACAAAGCAGCAGCTCTGATGATACAGAACATAGATTTCTTACTACCCAAAATCCAACAGGCAACGCAGCAGAGCAGGAATGACTGATTGTAGCTGTAAAATAGTGAAGTAGAGCTGCAGAGTAAAGCATGGTGGATGGACAATAACGGTAGTCTGAGCCTCTGATGAGACATTAGGTGGAATTCAGACTACAACAGACAATGCAGCAGAGCTGGAGTCGCTATCATAGCAGTGCCCCAATGGATGGAAGCGCAGTGTAACACGTCTTTCACACGAGCGATGTGTATTGTGTTAGGATCTGTTCAGGAAAAAATAGTTTTTTTTGCAGAGATGATGCACAGACCCAGTGAAATGAACGGAATTCAGTGCGTTCACCGCACGCATCAACCGTACGGAAAACTCACCCATGTGACAGAGGACTAAAGTATGAAAAGGACAGAGCAGCGGTCTCAGCCTCTAATGAGAGGTGGGTAAGAGACTACCTAAGGCTCCGACAGATGTCATTGATTATACCAGTGCCATAAGGGAGCAGAGCTGTAGTATAAAGCATGGGCAAAGAACTGATCAGTACTCCTATAAACTTCTAAGATTCTCACCCTATAAGTGTTTAATGGCTGCAGCCCCTCGATCGTCATCTCTTTGGCCGGCGCGCTTCCGTACCAAAATTTGCTTTCCCCATAATCCCGAAATGCTTGTTTGGCTGCAGCTTCAGTGATCAGGAGTGCCCTGCGGAGGACAACGCTTATCACCATCAACACTCTGCTGTCCCTTTACTGTGATTTAACCCTTGGAATCCCTGCGGCCAGGGGATGTCGACTTACCTGCGGTCTGGGGGGCAGGACGCAGCGGCAGATGTGGGAATTTGGCCAGAAGGAGGAGATGGTGAAGATTTCCCACCTGTGGAAATAGTGGACATAGAGGCTGTGACCCGGGGGTGCCATTAGAGCCCCCACAGAGCTTGTCAGTCACCCAGCTTTCCTAGAGTCCTGAAAAGCAGACCTGGCAATATTTATTAAGGGGGGGGGGGGTCTAAAAGGGAACACGCTGGGAAAACCTGAGACATTGAGTTATGTTTATTGCAGAACCTGAGGGTCCGGAGCATGACAGTCTGTTATATCGGGGGTCCTGAAATGATGTACTCACCATCAGTAAGACCCGTGTGCCCAGGAGATCGGCTAAAGTCCTGGGGAACCCCTACTTGAACAGGCTACCTCACAGTCCTATCTGAGCTGGTTGGACCTGATGCCCCAGGACTGGCATCCATACCAGCTGGAGGGTTGGTCGGCGGCACCTCCTCTGAGCTTCCATTTTGCTCTGCGCCTGTGTTTAGTGATGCGAGAGGCGAGGCGGGTACAGTGCTGCCCTGGGGGGCACGGAAAGATGCCAAACCAGCTGCTGTGCCCTTTGATGGGGGAACCAGCGCTACCTTTGGGGAGGATTTAGGAGTGCTCAAATCAACCTCGACGAAATCCGACGTGGTGCGAGATGGAGTCACAGCCATTCTTACCGGATCTGGGGAAATAAAGGGTTAACCCATAATTGATGTCGCATTACACATACTGATACATAGTATCCATATGAGGAAACTGAATATATAGCAGTTCCACAATACAAAGGCCATCAAACTGCAGGCTGTTAGGGCATGCTGGGAGTTGTAGTTTCCTAAGAACTGGAGGGCTATAAATTGGAACCCATGGCCCTATGTTGTAGTAATCCAATTGATATTAGGGAATTGCTACTTATGCATTTTTCTAATAGGATTAATAATTCCCTATGAAATGGGCAGGATGAAAAAAAAAAAAAAAACCTTAAAAAACGTGTCAAAACTGCATCCAGAAAACAATGCATGATCCTGAAGGGGATTTCACATCAGTTTTTTTTTTCAGCACTCAAACACTGTGTGAACGTACCCTAAAGCTGCTTAGCAGGAAACGTGTGCATGATGCTTAAGTAGCAATTCCATGCAGCGGTATCTCAGAATATCTCCTGAGAAAACGACGCTTATATCTGTACCAGTCTGGCCCAATTCTTTCAGAATACAGACTGCCATAAAGAGCAACACTTGACCCTCAGTTCACACTTGCGCGTTTTACAGCGTGTTCAAACGCGCTGTAAAACGCATAACCGATGCAAACCAATGCTTCCCTATGGGACTGGTTCACATTTTCGCATTTTACAGCGCGTTCGAACGTGCTGTAAAACGCCCTACGCATAAACAAGTACTTGAGCTTTTTTTGGGGCGTTTGTCGCACGTTTTGTCCCATAGACTTCAATGGGAACGCGCAACGCTTGTATTTTGCGCGTTTTTGACACTGAAAACGCGTGTTCGAACGCGCGTTTATGAATTTGCAACATGCTGGAAAGGCCAAACCCCAGCTCTGATTGGCCAAACTTCATATAGACAGCGATATTTGGTCATTGGACAACACTGCAGTCAATCACACAAACGCACGTAAAACGCGCGTTTACTATTGCCAAAAACGCGCGGAAAACGCGCGTCTCAGAAACGCTCAGGTCTGAACCCAGGGCGAGGGAAACCAAGGACTATTCAAAGCAGCTTCAGAACTCCCGCGTCATATTAGGCGACTGCTATTTAAGCAATTCCTCCATATTTTGTACAGAGTAACTCAATGTAACGGCTGCAATCGGTTTGCAAAAAAGTTTTACGTAAAAAAATAAATAATTCATAATTAAATAAATCTATGCACCCATCACATTGAATGGTGGGATCGTCATGCTCCTCTCTGGTCTGGAACCTACCTACCTCACCCTGCCGGTAGGTTATGATGCCATGTACTGACCTGGGGAATCAGGGACGACACTGAGGTTTGTCCAATCCATTAATCTGGTGACAAATAAAGGAAAACTATCTATTATCTATTGAACTGAAACACAATGTCACACTGGTATGGGAAAAAAACAGCTGAGGGTTTGTTCCAACTGCATCCTCTGTGATCTCTCTCCACTCCTGATATTTGGATATATTTCAGCTCCGCTGATACATTGTAGCAGTCTACAGTCCAGATTGTCTATGGCTCAGACAGGATTTTCAAGGCCTGATACAACTGTAACAAACCCTCAGCTGTGGACCTGAGTAGAGGTCATCAATATAAAAATCCTCAAAAAAAACTCTTTAAAAATCATTTTACAAACCAAATAAATCACACAGGCTGCACCACTTCTCCCTCTGTGGCCTGTGACGTGGACTATTGCTCTCTGTTATCAACCATATCTAGTGACTGCAGTCACAGGACAGGAAGTTCCGTGTGCGTAGAAAAATATCTTCCCTCCTCTACCGTCAATGTGTTAACTTTCTAGTTCACTTTCACTTTTTGAATTCCCCACCATTTTCAAGATCTCTGCTTGCTGAGAAATGGAAATATGTATTGTTTGTACAACTAAGGCCTCATGCACATGACCGTTGTTTGATTCCATGTCCGTTGTGCCGTTTTTCGTGATTTTCTGCGGACCCATTGGTTTTCAATGGGTCCGTGGAAAACTCGGCAAATGCACCTGTTTGTCCTCCGCGTCCGTGGTCCGTGATTCAAGTCCGTCAAAAAAATATAACCTGTCCTATTCTTGTCCGTGAAAAACGGTTTGCGGATCCATTCAAGTCAATGGGACCGTGAAAAAATGCGGATGGCCAACCGTGTGTCATCCGCGTTCCGCGTCAGTTTTTTTTTGCGGATTCCTTGGCAGGCACTTGGCAAAAATTGTCAGCCTGTCTTTTGGTAAAATCTTTTGGGTCATGTCCTCTAAAAAAAAATGGAAGACGGAAACACAACGGAAGCAAAAACTGACACAGATCACGAAACAACGGAACCCTGTTTTGCAGACCGCAAAAAAATACTGTCGTGTGCATGAGGCCTAAGTCTAAACAGCCTGTATCTAACTTCATACAACCTCAGTTTGCTACAATGTGTCAGTGAAGGAGATATAAGCATGGAGTCCAGCCCAGGAGACAGACTAGCTGTACATGATGGCCTCCATGTTCACCTACATGGAAGTATGTCGCTATACAGTGTCCAAGGAAAGTCCACACCCGAGGTCCAGGGTTGAGGTGTTCCCATCACATGATTTGGGGAGGGGGATGCCGACACCTGATATTGAAATTGGATAGAGCAGTAACCCTTTAGCTGCTGAGTTGACCTTTTCCGACTCTGATTCGAGGTCAAAAGCTACAGCTGGACCCTTCACATACCGACGACACCGTCTCCTGTCACTATACCATATATTGTATTATATTTTAGATACATTTCCATCCAGCATTTTTATATTTGTGTTGTGTGTGTCCAAAGGTAATATCCAGGGATGTAGCTGAGGCTAGAGGACCTTGCTAAGGGCCCCACTCCATGACCCTGCATCTTTTTTGGGGAAATGTCCTTTCCAATAGGAATCAATGGGAGATGCTTAACAGCAAATATCTTTGCAGAGGAAGGTGATGTAGCAGAGGAGACACGGGGCCCCAGCATCGGTGCAGAGTACATAGGGATCCACTGGGGTTGGATTCATTTGGGGTCTGGGCTGAGCACTATGCAGTGGACATGGGTGCTTCGTGTCAGGGGGCAAGATCCCCCAGGCGTGCCACGGCAGTGGGAGAGACTGCAGGAGTCATCAGGGCACCTTGGTAAAGGACTATAAGGCCCCTTTCACACGGGCGAGTTTTCCGCGCGGGTGCAATGCGTGATGTGAACACATGGCACCCGCACTGGATCCGGACCCATTCATTTCAATAGGTCTGTGTACAGGAGCGTTTTTTTTCACGCATCACTTGTGCATTGCATGAAAATCGCAGCATCTTCTATATTCTGCGTTTTTCACCCATAGAAGTGAATGGGGCTGCGTGGAAAACTCATTGTATCCGGAAACAAGTGCTGGTGCGTTGCGTTTTTCACTGATGTTTGCTAGGAGATGTTATTTGTAAACCTTCCTTTTTTATCACGCGCGTGAAAAAAGCATTAAAACGCATTGCACCCGCACGTTAAAAACTGAGCAACTGAACGCAATCGCAGGCAAAACTGAATGGCTTTGTCTGTGAAATCGCACAGTTTTCACTGAACGCATCCGCAACGCATCCGGACCTAATCCGGACACGCTCGTGTGAAAGAGGCCTAAGGGTCATTTACTAACAATCTGATGACTCTTTTTGGCATCAAATTGTTGCACAAATACCTTTTTTGCAACTTTTTAAACACCTATGTGACAATATTTGTAACATAGGAGTTTTTACTCTGCGTTCGACATGTAGCAGTGCCGAGGGAGTGACGGGGACCACTCATTTTGTTAATTTTAATTTACTAATTTAAAAACAGGAAAAAAGAGTAAAAGTTGCCAAAAAACGATGTCTGACATTTTCTGGCAGACGCAGGGACCACCTGTTAAATAATGTGTGATATCATATTAATTGGTATTTAATATAAAGGATTTATTACACTACACACCGGCACCATCTATAGGAATACACAAGGGCGATGGGACGTCTGTATGGGAACGTCAGGACCTGTATTTGAGGTCTCCATATATGACAATATAGAAGCCCATACATTAGTAGGACACGCCTGTATCTATGCTATAAATGACTGACAGACAAGGGGGTCTTCTTCTTACTCTCACTCTGTTGGGGGTTGTAGTTGCTGAAGAAGATGGAAGACACACCTGGAGCCAGAGGAGGAGGTTCCTACCCTTTAACAATGATACTTTCTGGACTTTCATATTCACACATAAACAATAGACTAAGTTTCCTAAACTATATTTGAAAGTAATCAACTTCTATGAGAACCGAAAATAAATCACATGATTCATTTTTTATATGACTCCTGGGTGTTCCTTACTCCAAATAACGCATACGCTATATTTGGAGAGGATTACCAAATCAGTTTTATATTTTACATATACATATATATTACACTACCAAAGAGTGTCTAATTTATGACAAGGTGCACGCCCCCTCATAAGTTAGGCGCATCTTCCAGCAGCAACGCCAGCGTAAAAGAAAGGGAAAAGTCCGCCAAAAACTGACAGTCTTAAAGGAGCTATCCTGGAAAAGATAATGATGACTTATCCTCAGGATAGATCATCATTATCTCATCAGCGGGGGTCCACGTCCCAGCAGCCGCGCCTGTGCTCACCGGAGCTACGGTGAACAATGCAGGCTCCCGGCAGCTTCCAGGCCATGTGACCGATGTGCAGTGATGTCACTGACCACATGACCGATGTGCAGTGATGTCACTGACCACATGACCGATGTGCAGTGATGTCACTGACCACATGACCGATGTGCAGTGATGTCACTGACCACATGACCGATGTGCAGTGATGTCACTAACCACATGACCGATGTGCAGTGATGTCACTGACCACATGACCAATGTACAGTGATGTCACTGACCACATGACCGATGTACAGTGATGTCACTGACCACATGACCGATGTGCAGTGAAGTCACTGACCACATGACCGATGTGCAGTGATGTCACTGACCACATGACCGATGTGCAGTGATGTCACTGACCACATGACCGATGTGCAGTGATGTCACTGACCACATGACCGATGTGCAGTGATGTCACTGGGATAGGAAGAGACTGCAGTGCCCTAGGCTTCTTCTAAAAGCTGATCGTGGGGGTCCCGGTAGTCGGACCCCACAGATCTGATGACCTATCCTAAGGATAAGTTATAAATATCTTTTCCTGGATAACCCCTTTAATAAATGACCCCCCTTGTGTTTACACGCATTCACCCAACCAGAGCCCTACACACATGACGCGTGGGTGACAACCAGTCGGCAATATACCTCCCCCAAATATCCAGTACCTGTGCTAACCCTTTATTCTGTGTCTGTAGGTCCTGCAGACTGTCAGGGCATGATTGGAGTTGTAGTTTTGCAACCGCTAAAGAGCCACGGATTGGGTAAAATTGCTGTAGGTGATTAAGAAGAGGAGGCAGAGGGGGTGACGGCAGGATCTGACGACGTTGAGTTTGTAGTCTGTCACCATGGAGACACATAAGTCTGCATAGGAGCTATATGGTCAGAAACATAGACGATTTTTTAATTAAGATGATTTGAAAAGATGTTTTATTTTATTATTTTAGAGACACTGGAGTAATAAAATATTGTATTTAGTGGACACAATCCTAAAATATGCCACAAAACATAAATAACGATGCACTACATAAAATCTGATGAATGCACATACGTAAAGCTGCGTATTGTGCCGAGAGCCACACACTATAGACGGAATATGCAAGACGATTTGTCCCCAATCAAAAATGTGTGCTGGTATTTTATAGTAATACTGGTTCTTAAAGGGCCATACACACCAGGATATTGGCAGTGATTGAAGTCGGTTTCCCCAGTGGAAAATGATTTTTTTCATTGCTCCCATTGATCATATGTTGACACGTTTGTATCATTAAACAATAGAAACTGAAAATATAAACATGTAAATAAGCATGGACCCCACTGCAACATTAGAACTGTGACAAAAGCGACTTTTATCTGCATGTAGCTTTGCCATGGCGCAGCAATGTGCGAATATATCCTTGTAATGAGGTCCAGTATTACACTGGTTCAGTTAAGACGTAAAGCACTGGATTGTGATTTTATTGTCTGGAAAGGACCTCATATAGGCCAATCATGAGCTGCTGCAATGTCACAGGCTCCGCCCATGAGGAACCTTCTGGAAGTAGGCATGATGAGAGCTGTCCTGGGACAGGTACAAGTCACATGACGGCGCAGCAGCACTGCTGTGGATAGTTGTCAGTGTACACTTGGTTCTCTTTTCCGTACACAAAGTAATCATAGCGATTCCCCCTCCAGATGTACTCCACCTTGGTGAGCGGCAGCCACTCGATGCTGTGTCTCTGCCGGAACAGGGAAAATACTCATTAAAACTTGGCCAGGTTCAGCTTCCCATAGGCAAGGGAAATAAACCTGAGAGACCTGAGGGACGCACCTGTCTGAGCACCCGACTTGTGGAAAAATACTGGGCACGATGCTGCTGCAAGGCATTCTGGGAAGCCTGATTTATGGACTGAGCTGGGAAATTAACCAAGGGAGACAACTGTAACAAGAATGAAAAGAGAAGAAGAAGATCAAGATACAAACATATACAATAAAATCTATCTATCTATCTATCTATCTATCTAACCAACAAATCCTCACCAGCATTTGCTCATCCATGAAGATCATTTCTCCATTGACCTTTTTAAACAGATCTGTAGGAAACTCTGAATTGTGTTCGGCTACAAACTCATAAATGTTATTTTTCCTGGAAACAGAAGAGACGACATAATCACTGGACGGGAGAACAGAAGTGACTATTACTCTCCTTCTTTCTGCTGCTGGATTTGCCCTCTCACCAAGGATGCTCTGCAGGGGCGGGCACAGAGCTCTGCAGGGGCGGGCACAGAGCCTACCTGTATCAGTAAATACAATTATGAACCGGAGCCTTTTGCAGCAGCTATCTGGCACCAGCCGCCCTCATTCACAAGCCTCAATGACAACTTAGCAGCTGTCAATAATCTGATGCAGTCAATTTTTTGAAAGGTTTTAAAAGAATTGCAAAAAAACTGTAGCATCTGCAAAGACCACAGATTCTGTCTCTCTAGGTTGACCCCTTGAGATTATTGCCACCCTCCCTCTCACCATGTGACAGTCAGCTCGATGTAGTTCAGGATCTGTCCGCGTCCAGAGCATCCCACACACCTCTCATATCTGGTGCTGTGACAAGTGGTGCAGCTGCGGATGACAACACAACGGTTAGCGAGCATCCAAGGACTGGATTGCAGGAGCACTGAGAGGCATTTTAAAGGGAGTCTACACAATGGCAGCCAGTGCTGCTAAAATAAATAAAATGGAGCAACTCTGCAACTAGTCCTGATTTAAACTTTGCATTTATTTTTGTATACAGCTCCCATGCAGACTTATGGGCTTTCATGGTTGCAGACTGCAAACAAATCCTATGTGGTCTGTTCCTGCAGTCGTGTTAAGGTGGCCATGGATGAATGTTTGCTTGGCCAGCAGCTATTTCTTGGAATCCCCCTGCCTCCATACACATGCATGCTTGGCTACAGTTACAGAAAGCTACTTAGTTACAAAAGTGTACATGCCTTATGTATGCAGGGTGTCATACAAAGCCAATTAAAGGGGTTGCCTTATACACAAGACTGAGGGCCACTATTATAGAGCAGGTCTCTATTCTGGCTCCTATACGGAGGTACCTGTATGGTATTTACAGTGCCTTGAAAAAGTATTCATACCCCCTTGAACATTTCCACGTTACACCTACAAACTTAGGCTGCTTTCAAATCGGCGGTTTAGCTTTCCAGTCTTCTTCTCCATTAACAGAAGTGAACGGAGCCTATGGACCTCATTGACTATAATGGGATTTGTTAGGTTTCTGTTCAGGGGAACGATTTTCTAATGGAGACAGAATTCCTGCATGCAAGACTTTTGCCTCCACTACAAAAACTTTCTCTTGAATGGAAACCTAACGAATCCCATTAAATTAAGTCACCTAATTAATAGTCACCCATATTCTCAATATACCTCAGAGGTTTGTTAGTGATCAAACAGCATCATAGAAACCAAGAAACACACCAGACAGGTCAGGGATAAAGTTGTGGAGAAGTATAAAGCAGGGTTAGGTTATAAAAAATACCCCGAGCTCTGAACATATCATAGAGCACTGTTCAACCCATCATACGAAAATGGAAGGAGTATGGCACAACTGCAAACCGACGAAGACGTGGCCGTCCACCTAAACTGACAGCCCAGGAGAGGAAAGCACTTATTAGAGAAGCAGCCAAGAGGCCCATGGTCACTCTGGAGGAGCTGCAGAGATCCACAGCTCAGGTGGGAGAATCTGTCCACAGGACAACTATCAGTCTTGTACTCTGCAAATCTGCCCTTTATGGAAGAGTCACAAGAAAAAAGACGCCATAAGAAGTCCCGTCTGCAGTTTGCCACAAGCCGTGTAGGTGAACACAGCAAACATGGAAGAAGGAGCTCTGGTCAAAGGAGACCAAAGTGGAACTTTTTGGCATAAACTCTATGTGTAGGGGAAACTAACCCTGCCTGTCCCCCTGAACACACCATCCCCACCATGACACATGGTGATGGCAGCATCATGCTGGGGGGGAGGCTTTTCTTCAGCAGGGACAGGGAAGCCGGTCAGAGTTGATGGAAAGATGGATGGAGCTAAATACAAGACGATCCTGGAGGAAAATCTGGTAGAGGCTGCAAAAGACTTGAGCCAGAGCTACAATGGAATGGTTTAGATCAGAGCATCTTCATGTGTTAGAACGGCCCAGTCACAGTCCAGACCTAAATCCCACTGAGAATCTGGGGAAAAACTTGAAAATTGCTCTTCACAGACGCTCTCCATCCAATCTGACTAAGCGAGAGGTCTTCTGCAAAGAGGAGAACGGGCAAAAATTTCAGCCTCAGACCCCAAAAGACTGCAGCTGTAACTGCAGCGAAAGGTGGTCCTACAAACTATTGACTTATGGGGGCTGAATACAAATGCACCGCACACTTTCCAGATTTGTATTTATTACAAATTGTGAAAACCTTGTATCATCTTCTTCTCACTTCGCACAGACGTGTACTTTATGTTGGCCGATCACATAAAATCCCAGTAAAGCACATTTAAGCTACTGGCTGTAAAATGGAAAAATGTGGAAAAGTCCAAGGGGTATGAATACTTTTTCAAAATATTGTATATGTCTGTGATAGAACATATAGAAAGAGGTTGTCTTTATGAGACACCTATGGGTAGAACAGGTGCCCTCTAACCCCAATTTTCCATCCAATGTGGCCACCAGAGTAGGAAGCAAAGTGCTGAGCTGGTCAGGAGCTTCCTCCAGTCCATGGGCGTAGCTATAGGGGGTGCAGAGGTATCAGTCGCTACCGGGCCCAGG
This sequence comes from Bufotes viridis, assembly GCA_033119425.1. Lineage (NCBI taxonomy): Eukaryota > Metazoa > Chordata > Amphibia > Anura > Bufonidae > Bufotes > Bufotes viridis. Next base: position 8,673,147 of record CM065596.1, read on the forward strand.
AGCCTGAGGGGGCCCAAAGACTCTTGTGCCGCATAAGAAGACACACAAAGCACTGAGGGAAGGGGGCCCAAGCTGAACTCTTGCACCAGGGCCCATGAGCCATTGGCTACGCCCCTGCTCCAGTCTATGGTCAGAGCAAGCACTGGATGTTGCTGGTGGGTCCCACTCATATCAATGGGATGCACTGACGATCCAAGGGTACAGCCTAAGTGTCTCACCACATCTCTCATTAACGGAGAAAACACAGACGCCCCTACAGACTGAGACGTTTTGCCCACCTTTCTGTGCCTTGTCCTCTGCAGTGGTGACAGGGGTCATCGAAACGGCGTCCAGTCCCGTTGCAAACCCAGCACCGCACCTGCACGAGAGCAAGGAGTGACAAATGATATTTTTGTAACAGGAAATATTCCCATCCAACAAACAGCAACAACGTTTCTTACTGCCATTAACCCCTTAGGGCTCATGCACATGACCATATGTATTTTGCGGTCTGCAAAAAACGGATCCGCAAAAAATATGGATGACATCCGTGTGCATTCCACATTTTGCGGAACGGAACAGCTAGCTCCTAATGGAACAGTCTTATCCTTGTCAGTATTGCGTACAATAATAGGACATGTTCTATTTTTTTGCGGAACGGATATACGGACATACGGAAATGTAACGGACACGGAAAGAAAATACGTTCATGTGAATGAGCCCTCAGTGACCGGCCTGTTCTGGGCTTTAGTGACCAAGCAATTTTTTGTTCATTTTTTAATCGTCGTATTCCAAGAGCTATAACTTTTTTATTTTTCCATCAATGTAGTCGTATGAGGGCTCGTTTTTCGCAGGACAAGTTGTAGTTTTTAATAGAATCATTTTGAAATACACACAAAAAACTGATTAACTTTTCTTAACTGTTCTTGGGGAGGGGGATAACCATACGGCCACTGAGTTTTTACTTTATAAATTTTGCGGTGTTCGTTCTTTGGCAATAAAATAACTTTATAACGTTATTCTCAGGGTCGGTATGATTACAATGCTACTATATATATTAAAGCTTTTACTACTTTTGCACAATAAGAGTAATGCAGAGTGCCATTGCATTTTTGTTTTTGCGTTTGTATGTGTATTTCGCCATAGCAATGTGCACCTGCATATATGGTTGTGCTGACTGAACCCCCGACCTTTTTTTTTTTTTTTTGCACAATAAAGCCCCTTTTTCAAAAAAAAGGAAAATGTTTCCACATTGCCACATCCCAAGACCCATCATTTTTTTCTTTTTTATTTGTATGGGGCTCGGTGAGGGCTTGATTATTGCGGAACAAATTATAGTTTTCATTGTTACCAGTTTGGGGTAGATAACAGTATTTGATAGTTTTTTTTTCCAAATTGTTTTTTTTTTACACAAAAAACAGCAATTCTGAAATTATTATTATTTTTTTTAATAGTATTCAACATGCAGGATAATATTATGTGATAATCGTATAGTGTGGTTCGTTATGGATGTGGTGATAACAAATATGTGGAGGAGATTTAATTTTTGCCATTTTTTCTAAAAATGTGAAAAGCATTTTTCGATGTAAAAAGGGCGCATTGTTTTAACTCGTAGATTTTTTTATTTAATAAAACTTTAGCTCTTATTTTTATTATTTATTAGTCCCACAAGGGGACTTTGTCGATCAATCTTCTGATTGTTTCTATAATGCACTGTACTGTTTATTGAGGTGATGCAGATGCCTGAGAGAGGGAGCACACTCCCTCTAAACCACTTAGATGCCACAGTCACTATTGACCGATGCACCTAAGACAGAACAATTTTCCCATTGTATCATTCACCATCCTGCATGCCTTTTTTTAAACGCAACCATGTGACAGTTAGTTTTTCCATGATATTTTTTACATTCTTAACACAAAAGGTTTTGTAGCTTTTTAAAAAATATATAGAGGACAGAAGTATATGTGCAGGCATGACTTTATATGACTGTATATATGTGTTTGCACAGGTACGTGTGTATCATATATCAGTACTATACATATGTGTGCAGTGCAGCAATAAGATGTGTTTGGTACAATGGTATATGTTACCTTATATTTTCGGGGGGGGGGGGGCATAAATTAGGTTAAACCATAAGTTTGTAGTGTGTTTATGGGGGAAGGGAGGGTGGCACCAATCTGAGCCTTTGCCTAACTACTTGGTGTCTATGGAGAAAGAGGGAAAGTGGCAAAAGTCCATGCAACTTTACCATAGCGGCATTTTCATCAAAAACATCACTTTGTGGCCCCTGAGGTCCAGCAGGTGATTGGTTGATCTTGGTCAGCAGGTTTATCATTGTAAGTAAACCCTTCGTCTGATCCGTACATCCTTTATAGTAATACCCGTGTGGTTTGCACGGTTAGCACTTACCCGGCCTGTGCCATGACACTTCTTGCACACCGTTCTGCAGATTCCCAGACACTGAGGACAGGCCTGAAATAACAAATGTCGTTACTTTACAGGGTAGAAAATCTAATCTCTTACATGAAAGGCAAAAATGGAAAACTGTAACGGAGATCAGATAGCTACACAGATGCAGGTGGGAAGTGTAGTTTTATAGTCTGATACAATGTATCTCTCTGGAGTCCAGGATCTTTAGATCTACACCAGTGTGCTACGTAAGAAAAAATAAACGGTGATGTGAACTCGGTCTAACTGCTCTGAGGGAGGGGACCCGGATCTGACTGGCCTCATCCCTTCCACATGGGCAGTGCGAGTTATACTGCCCATCACTCTCATATAAGGGGTAAGGAGAAAGAAGGATCCGAAAAAGCATTGGGTCTTCTTATCCCGGGGGGAGCATAAATAGACAGTGACAATGACAAACATTTGTAACGTGCTTCAAACCCCAGGGATGGTTGTGTGGCTGGGGATACTCCTGGGAAATATATTAGTATATTTTTGTAGTGTGGGAGGAAAGTGGAGTACCCTGAGGAAACCCATGCAAACACGGCGAGAACATACAAACTCCAAGACACCTGTGCTGACCACTGAGCCGCCACTAACCACTGAGCCGCCACTAACCACTGAGCCGCCACTAACCACTGAGCCGCCACTAACCACTGAGCCGCCACTAGCCACTGAGCCGCCACTAGCCACTGAGCACCTCTCTCATTAATGTCTGCACCTTCAAGGAAGATGTATGAGGAACAGGCATCTTCATTATCTCATCTTTGAACATAGCTGGGATCTGGATGGGTACATCCCATGGCTGAGGGGGGATGCCAAACACTGGTGAATCCACAGCCTGACCTGTCAGTAATGACAAAATGGAAAATTCAATTCATTGGTCATAAGTTGTAATTATGCATACAATTTGGGAGGAGTGGAAGTTGCCTAAGCTCTATAGAAAATAAATAACATTTTATGGTTCAGCCACTAGAGGGCGATGCACTGCAATGGTGCAATACCACCTGAAGGCACAGGATCTGGGCTACAAGGTCAGGAATCTGAGCAAAACAGAGAGGGGGGGGGTTATCACAACCAGTGTAAAGGAAAACTGACTCAGTTACCCATAGCAACCAATCAGAATCCATCTTTCATTTTTCAGCACTCCATTGGAAAATGAAAGGTGAAATCTGTTTGGATGCTATGGGGAAGTAAGCCTGTTTTACTTCACACCAGTTTGAAAAATCAGAGCCAGAATGTTTAGAAAGACTAGGAGGAAGCGCATACAAACAGAGGAAAAGGGCCCATAGTCCATGCATGCAGGAGGCAAACTCCCAAAGTCAATGGAAACAGAAGGAAATGCCTAAAGTCCATGCAAGCAGAAGAAAAGTGTCAAAAGTCCCTGCAAAGCCAGGAAAAGTGCCCAAAGTCCATGTAAACAGAGGGAAAGTGTTCAAAGTCCAAGCAAAGTGAAGTAAAGTACCCAATGCCCATGGAAACAGAAGAAAAGTACCCAAAGTCCATGCATGCAGAAGAAAAGTACCCAAAGTCCATGCATGCAGAAGAAAAGCAACTAAGGTCCATGAAAGCAGAAGGAACGACCCAAAGACCATGCAACCAGAAGGAAAGCACCCAAAGTCCATGCAAACAGAGGGCAAGCGCTCAATTTCCATGCAAAAACAGAGGGAAAGTGCCCAAAGTCCATGCAAACAGCAGGAACAAGCAAACTCCATACGGATGCAGCTCCAGTCAGACTGCCAACCATGACCTCTGCAGCCTGACAGCAGTGCTGACCCTTATTACATACTGACCATCGTAAGGTGTGGTCACCCATTTACATGTTCTGGACTCTGTGAACGTCTCCAGTCGATACTACAATTATAAAGTGACATATGTGACCATGTGACAGAGGTGACAAGGTCTATAAAATGTGATACTTCCCCTTTAAGGGAATGAGTGCAAAAAGTCTACACACCCTGTATGTATTAAAAGGTCGGAGTTCATGGAAGTCCATTTCCTCGGCAGGGGTGGTGCGGTAGCAGCATTTATTTTTGGCGAAATCCTTCAGAGCATTTCTAGCGTCATTTTCTGAGACAGATGGGATTCTACAAAAATAAAGGCAACAAACCAAAATCGGTGATCTTGAATGCAATTCTAGAACAATCAGAAATATATGAGAGCAGCAAACCACGTATCCTAATTTGCCTAAATGGAGACCATCTAGCTACGGGTGAGGCTGTCCATGTGGACAATATTGGGCCCCTGAGGGCAGAGAAATAAGCAATCAATTCTCATGATTAGTGGGGTCCCAGCCGTAGGACCCCCACCAATGTATTCATACATGGCACCGGGACCATTGGACCACCTTGATACTTCTGCACCCCCTATATTTATACCCCGGGTGTGTCAGTATCGCAAGGCTGTCAGGGCATGCTGGGAGTTGTAGTTTTGCAACAGTGAGAGAGGCTCGGGCTGGAGACCACTGCCTTGCAGAATGGGTCAAATTAATATTAAAGGGTTTTCAAGGATTTTAATATTGATGCCCTATCCTCAGGATAGTTTATCAATTTCAGATCGCCGTTCAGCTGCTCCGTGTCAGTGCAGCCTTCCCTTCATTGTTTACCTGCTCGCCGTCGACGTCGCGGCGATTATCAGTGTAATTACACAAAGCCGTCCTATTCAATTCTATGGGACGGCTCCTTCCTTTATACTACAGAGCCGTCCCATAGAGGTGAGTGGTGAGTGCATCGTGCAAGCGCAGCTACCCTCCATTTACTCTGGCAGTCTCATAGCAAATGGAGGGCGACTGCACATGCGCGGTGCGCCCTCCTGCACATTTTGAGGGCTCTGTTCTAAGGATAGTTTTGGGACCACATCCTAACCATATGACCCCAACGTCCAAGATGGGACAACCCCTTTAAATCTACAGACTGCGTATATACAGTGTTCCTCTCTCTGTTACTACGTATACGACACCAGAAGTTCTCTTACGTCCAGCTGGTGTTTGCAGGTGTCGGCATGGAGCCTGGGATCAGCCCCGCTTGTGGTGGGGGCAGAAATTTACCTGTGAACGGCAGGAAAGTCTACATTAGACAAATGGTCAGAAAAATAAATGATAGTTACATAGAACGGCTGAAAAAATAAGTCCCTTAACTTCAACCAAGGAATCAAGAAAAAAGGAAATAATTTAGGGAACAGTAAATGATAATTTGTATCTTTTATTGATTATCTTATTTACTGTATCATCAGATATCGGACGGTTCAGACGCCAGTGAGAAGTGAAATGTGTCATCTAAGAGAACGAGTTTGTAGATTATGAGAAAATGAAACGTCGTCCTCAATAATCTGTGTTTGTCGGACACAGTCCGTGTCAATAAATGTGAACGTTCTTCTTTACTTTGGCTGGGTTCACATCTGCGGAGAAATTCTGTTTTTCTGTGCCTGCATAGGAAAAGAAAGCCGGAATCGCCGGATCCTGTGTCCGACACTGCCAGTACCCGACTGTAAAAAAAAAAATTTAAGTCACCTCATCCACTTGATCGCACAGCCGGGCTCGTCTTCTTTCTTCTTCTTCTTCTTCTTGCAGGACCTGGCTGGAAAAGGACCTTCGATGACATCACCAAAGGTCCTTTTCCAGCCAGGTCCTGCAAGATGAAGAAGAAAGAAGATGAGCCCGGCTGCGCGATCAAGTGGATGAGGTGAGTAAATTTTTTTTTTTCTTAACCTCACAATGGATCTTTTACTTAGTATTCTGAATTAAATTATTTTCCATTATAACCATGTTATAATGGAAAATAATAAAGTAAATGGGGTCGCGGGTAACTCATCCCTCGTCTCCTTAGCAACCATGCAAAAAACGCAGAATATAGAACATGCTGAGATTTTCACGCAACGCACAAGTGATGCATGAAAATCACCGCTCATCTTCACAGCCCCATTAAAGTGAATGGGTTTGGATTCAGTGCGGGTGCAATGCGTTCACCTCACGCATTGCTCCCATGCAGAATTCTCGCTCGTGTTAAAGGGGCCTAAGATCAGGAAGGATATTTAAACAGAATTTTCTCATTCACTAACAGCAAGCAGAGAAAATGGAGACAAATTGTAACAAAAGTCAATTGGAAAGCATCAGGGCACTTTAGGGCTCATGCACATGAACGCGTGCCGGCCGTGTCGTGCAAACAGCGGGTCTGCAATACACGGGCACCGGCTGTGTGCGCACCGTATCATGGAAGCGGGACCATTCACTTGAATGGGTCTGCCCCTGGAAGATACAGAGTAGAGGCAGGGAGCAGAAGGCTACAGCAGCACTATGGAGTGCTTAAGTGCGTTTTCTCTCCGTGCCTCCGCACCGCAAAAAATATAACATGCTCTATTTTTTTCCGGTGCTGACAGATCCTGGACCTATTCAAGTTGAATGGGTGTGCATTCGCCAGCGCAGGCCACACGGATGGTACCCGTGCATTGGGGACCGCAATTTGCATGTGATTTTTGGGCCAATTATCGGGGACAAGACTTCATCGGGTGATGGGCATCTTTCAACCTGTTGATCCCTAGTTGTGCTGCTGATAATGAATTCTGTTTGCATCGGCCTGTGTAATCGTGTTCTCATCCATCGGCGCTGGCGCCGTCCGTACATAAGGCAGTGTATCATGGCCTTCAGGGCATTTCATTCTACAAGATCTACGATTTCTTTACATAAAGCACAGTGTGGCACCACAGGGACTCCATCTGCTTACACACGGACCTCACCACACACTCAGCTCTGCTATGCGCCCGTAGCTCTTTGCTGCTAAGAACTATGAAAAGTATTTCCCAGCATCTCAAGGATAGAGATTTAGAGAAAAGCAGCCTCCTCCTAATTAGTAGCGGAAAACATTATAAAAGGCGATATTCATCCAGAATAATTGGAGAAGCCATGTAATAAACATGAGAGGTCATGTGTGCATCACCCCCCGGAATCAAACCATCCTCAGTCACAGTCCACAGAATCTGCGCTTCAGATGTTACTTAGATCTATCTGCTTCTGGAAAAGCTGGGTAATCTCCAATATGGCCTCCATGACGACTCCAGCAAGGGTTGTTACCTCCTGAATGGTAAATCTGTCTATTCAGTGATTCATTCACCTTTCACCTTTTATTATTCAGAAATCAAGGAAAGCTGGGTGCCCGCATATGTAGTGTGCGCCCACAGCCACCCTCATATTCCGGCAGCTGAAATCTTCCTGAATTACAGATGTAGCAAAGTTTTCAAAAGCTTTTGTTGCACTAAAGTTTGCTACATCTGTACATAGAAAGCTTTGCCTGCAGCGCCCCTGCAGGAAGAACAGGGTATAACATCCATGACTTAACAATACGGCTCAACAGATCTCCATTTTTTTTAGATAGATGGTGGTTTGGCTACTGGCATAGATTCTGGAATTAAAGAGAGGCATCCAAATATAGACAATCCCTTTAAATATTACAATGATATGTGTAAGAAATCAGAAAATATGTTCTAACAAAATGTAACATCAGTAAGCATCTACAGTGCACATACCGCCATCATCGCTGCCCATGCCTTCATACCCTGGAATAACCTCCCAGTCAGAGGGTGGCGCTGTTGGACCATCAGTGACTACTGTAGGTGCAGTCAGAGGAGCCCCCTGTGAAGTCATGGCTGGATTCATTAGCGCTGACGTCATTGCCTTCTCTGGATAGTTTCATAATTCAGGGATCAGGGCAGAGATAGAGAGAGATTAGGTGAAAATCAATGTAGAGATCGAATCATAGACTCATCAGTCTGCTCGTCCTCCCAGAACGTAGTGGAACATAAGAGCAGGATCAGACTACACAGGGTTTGTTTGTAGTCTGTAACCATGGAGACGCGCCGTTCTGCCTAGGAGCTGTGGACACAAAGCGGCAGGATTGTTTTATTGCAATGTTTTGTTTTATTTTAGATGCATTTGCAAAACTCTAAGAATTGGGAAACTGATTGTATCAGCGTTGTCCATTGCAACATTCCTGGAACCATCCTTGCGAAAGTCTGCACGCCTGTACATGCTGCGGCTTATCTGTCTTTATGTCCTGTCATCAGTGGAGGGAAGTATATGATTGCACCTTTGTTTTTACGTTTGTATGTGTATTTCACCATAGCAACGTGCACCTGCGTATTGGGTTGTGCTGACTGCAACCTCCATTTTTTTTCCTTTGTAGCATATATGGGAGGCGTGGTGACCTCCATGCAGTCATGCACACCTGACTAGTGAATCCGCCCTGTAGGCTGGTTTTAAAGTCAGTATAAGGCCTCATGCACACGGCCGTTGTTCGGGTCCGCGTCCGAGCCGCATATTTCGCGGCTCGGCCGCGGACCCATTCATTTCAATGGGGCCGCAAAAGATGCGGACAGCACTCCGTGTGCTGTCCGCATCCGTTGCTCCGTTCCGTGCCCCCGCAAAAAAAATAGAGCATGTCCTATTCTTGTCCGTTATGCGGACAAGAATAGGCATCTCTATAATGGGCCGCGTTCCGTTCCGCAAATTGCGGAACGGAACGCGGAGCAGCTTCCGTGTTTTGCGGATCCGCGGTTTGCGGACCGCAAAACACCCACGGCCGTGTGCATGAGGCCTAAAACTGAGTCTGCTTTATTGAACTTACCAGAAGCCATTTGGTTCCAGGAGAAGTACTAGTGGGCTCAGCATGCATGTTGGTATTTGCATCCCTTGATCTGATGAACGCTGTATGGCACCAGATGGGGTTACAAGCAGAGTGTATCTGGCATGCATGCTGCACCTGCACTCCCTGGGTTTTGTGTGGCTGATATGGCCCATAAAAGGTAAGAATTAATGTTAGGGACCACTCGAGAGGCAACCGTGAAGTGGTGGGTGGCTTACATAATTTGGCCAAAATATAAACTAATGCCTCATCTAACATCCAGCATAGTGGCAGGACGGAGCTCTAGCTGCAGTGTGCCATTGCACCTTTGTTTTTACGTAAGTATATGATTGTGATGATGTATTGTAAATGAGCAGCGCTGTTGTTTGCTCCAGATTTTTAATCTATTTCTCACTTACCTAAAACTTATCGGGAGTCGGGACAGATCTGATGAGTCTCGTACTAACAATAAACTGAAGGTTTGTTACAGTGTATCCCCCACAGATAATCCCTTGAGAGCTAAACACAGCAGCAGCGCAAATCTCTCTGCTCTCCTGCACTGCAAACCCATACATTTCACCTGCACTGATACACTGTAGCAGAGCTGTAGCTAGGCTTCCAGCACCCGGGGCAAGGAATCAGCATCGGCCCAGTCCTCCCCAACGCACGCTCCACAAAGATGAATAAGTTCAGCGGCGTGCGGCGCGTGGTGCGGCAAACTTTTTTTTTTATACTAAGCCGCTCCTCTAACTCCACCCAAAGCATAACTATACTCACTGAGTCCCACTTACCTAATAAAATCTATCACAGGGTACACGGTGGGACCAACACACCAGCGATAAACAAAAGAACCAACTGGTTCTACCGCATCCAGGGTGCCACTGACGTCAGTGCAATGTCCGCTGGATCCGGAACAAGGTTCCTGTGGTGATAGAGCAAAAAGAATAATCACATAAGGAAGGGATGGTGACGGCCCCTGTGAAATCCCCAGCAGGGGGCGCTGTGCTGGCCTGTAAGACAGAGCCATGCCAATGTATAACAGGGTACTAAAGGGCATTTCCCCCTAGTGCTACCACATGCCCACATTGTGCCCCCCCCCCACTGCAGTTTTGTCCTCCTTGTGGCCCCTTCACAGTAGTTATGCCCATCTTTGTGCCCCTTCACAGTAGTTATGCCCACCTTTGTGCCCCTTCACAGTAGTTATGCCCATCTTTGTGCCCCTTCACAGTAGTTTTGGCCACTTTGTGCCCCTGCACAGTAGTTTTGGCCACCCTTGTGCCCCTTTACAGTAGTTTTGGCCACTCTTGTGCCCCTTCACTGTAGTTATGCCCATCTTTGTGCCCCTTTACAGTAGTTTTGGCCACCTTTGTGCCCCTTCACAGTAGTTATGCCCATCTTTGTGCCCCTTCACAGTAGTTTTGGCCATTTTGTGCCCCTTCACAGAAGTTTTGGCCACCTTTATGCCCCTTGACGATAGTTATGCCCACCTTTGTGCCCCTTCACAGTAGTTATGCCCACTTTTGTGCCCCTTCACAGTAGTAATGCCCACCTTTTTCCCCCGTCACAGTAGTTTTGGCCACGTTTGTGCCCCTTCACGATAGTTATGCCCACCTCTGTGCCCCTTCACAGTAGGTTATGCCCATATTTGTGCCCCTTCACAGTAGTTCAGCCCACATTTGTGCCTCTTCACAGTAGTTTTGGCCTGCTTTGTGCCCCTTCACAGTAGTTATGCCCACAGTTGTGCCCCCTCATTGTAGTTATGTCCTCCTTGTACACCCTTTTGTCCCCTAGTGCCCTCTCTAGCTTCATAAAAACCAAAAACCATAAATACTTACCTGTTGCCCTGATGATGGGCACATCCTGCGATCCTCAGTAGCAGCAGCCCGACTCGCTCACACACACTGCGCTACTCGCTGTGCAAGAGGCTGATTCCAGGGCTTTCACCTCTCCTCCCACAGCCGACAGTGGGATGGGCGGCTGCTGGGGAGTGTTGGGGACCAGAGGAACAGTGAAGTAGGGAGCAGACGGCTCCCTACTTCACCGTCTAAATGAACTGTCCGGGAGGTGCCCCCCCCCTTCCCCAAGCCTCTGCAGCCAGGGCACGTGCCCCAGCTGCCCCCCCCCCTTGCTCCGCTGCACTGTAGCAAACAGTCAGGATAGAAGAGAGATTTGTAAAAGGCCTCATGCACACAAACATATGTATTTTGCAGTCTGCAAATTGCAGCCGCCCTTGTTGCATCTGTATTTTTTGCACACCTATTGACTTCATTAGGTCCATGGTCCACCTTTTACAGCCAGGTACAGGACCTGTTCTATGCTTTTGCGGAACAACCATACGAATGCAGAAAGCACACATTATTCATTATGCAAAGATAATAAGACGCGGACCACGGAACCATAGAAGTCAATGGGTCCATAAAAAAGTGTGGATGGCACACAGATTCGCAGTGTAGGGACACCAAAATGGACAGTCGTGTGCATGAGGCATGTTTAGCCCAACTTTGGCATAACTTTCAAGCAGAATCTTGAGAACGGTGAAGAATTGAAACACAAATTACGCTAGAAAGTTGCAGAACTTTTCAATGAGGAGGATGAGTCCTATGACGTGTCCTACCTGATGGCATGAGGTAATTGGGGTCGAACGGCTGCCCCATGGCTCCATAGTTGGTGGAGTTTGGTGCTCTGAAAGAAAGAAAATAATTAGAATAACTCATAACTTTCACCAGACATAAAGGTAAAGAAATCAGGTTCTAAAAATCTGCTCTGTTTGTTTCAGTCTCCATTGGGAATGTCATCCAGCTTTCCCAGACTCCAGAATGGAAATTCAGCAATTCCGGAAACTATTCCCACACCTTTCTCTCCTGCCATTCAGTCGCTTAGAAAAGCTGAGAGACATCCCCTGTGGGAATTAACGGAGACCAGTCCTCCCAGATGGTTGCAGTCACCAGAGAGCAACAGAACAAGCAAGGGCTGTGAAACTGAAGGATTCTGGTTAAACTCTGGCAGACATTAAAGGGCTTCTGTCACCCCCACTGATGTAATTTTCACTAGCTGACATTAGCTACTTGCTAATGTCAGCTGAGGTCAAATATATGTTTCCTAAATTTTTTCCTGTTTTCTATCTTCTAAAAAACTTACTTTTGTGATGTGCAAATTATCTTCGCTACCAGCAAGTTGGGCGGGTACTTGCTGGTAGCCGCCGCATCTTCATGCCCTTGGAACGCCCCCTCTTCTTTTGATGGACAGGGCCAGCGTCGCTCTCCTCCTCTCGCTGGCCCTGTCTGCAGCTACAATCCCGCGCCTGCGCGTGTCGGTCTTTAGTCGGCGCAGGCGCTCTAGTGAAGGACGCTCGCTAGGCGCTCCGTCCTCAGTGCGCCTACGCCCGATGACGTCAGAGCTACACCGGAAGAGAAGACGCCGGCATCCCTGGTAAGGAGCAGGCGATGCCGGCGTCTTTTCTTCCGGGTGTAGGGCTGACGTCGTCACAGGCGCACTGAGGACAGAGCGCCTAGCGGCGTCCTTCACTCAGAGCGCCTGCGCCGACTAAAGACCGATACGGCGCAGGCGCGGATTAGCTGCAGACAGGGCCAGCGGAGGAGGAGAGCGCTGGCCCTGTCTATCAAAAAGAAGAGGGCATTCCGAGGGCATGAAGATGAGCGGCTACCAGCAGTGCCCTAACTTGCTGGTAGCAAGATAATTTGCATATCACAAAAGTAGTTTTAGAAGATAGAAAACAGGAAAAAAGTTAGGAAACATATGTTTGAACTCAGCTGACATTAGCAAGTAGCTAATGTCAGCTAGTAAAAATTACATCAGTGGGGGTGACAGAAGCCCTTTAAGACCAAGGACACACATGACAGAAAATCTAGCAGACCCATTCACTGCGGATTTTGGTCCTATTCCGATGTAAAAATGTACAAAAAAACACAATAAGTGCAGTTATTTTTGGCGGAAATGCCAGCAGATTTCACTCTCTGCATTGGAAATGGAGAAATCCGCAAAAGAAATCCGCTGTATAAATTGATTCAGGTTTCAAATCCACAATAACGCAGCTTTTTTGCTGCATTCTTTTTACGTAGCACGTGGAAGAGAATTAAGAAATTCTCATCCACTTTGCTGGTTCTGGGGATATGCCGCACGGAAATCCGCAGCTAATCAGTCACATGTGACCCCGGCCTTAAGATACAGCTTTAAGCTGAGGCGCGGCTTCCTGGACATGAGTCATAATGAGCAGCAGCAATAACAGAATTTCCCATTCTAATCACATCAGCGCAGTTATTATCATGTGACTGGGAGATCACACCGCGGTAATAATAGATAATGTGCAGTGTTCACACAGTATAAGGCCTCATGCACACGACCATATGGCTTTTTCAGTATTTTGTGGTCAGCAAAAAATTGGATCCACAAAAAATACGGATGACGTCCGTGTGCATAACGTTTTTTACGGAACAGCTAGCCCCTGAAAGAACAGTACTATCCTTGTCCGTTATAGGACAATAATAGGACATGTTCTATCTTTGAACGGAATGGAAAAACGGAAATATGGAAACAGAAGACATACACATTATCTTCATTTTTTTTTCTATTGAAATGAATGGTTCTGTATATGGTCCGTATACAGAACGCAAAAAACAGAACGTAAATGAAAAGAAAATACGTTCATGTGCATGAGCCCTAAGGCTCAGGCTTAGTCCTAGGCGGCCGCTCGCACTCCTGTCTTTCAGCCCCGGTAATGAACCATATATAGGGAGATGTTGCAATAATCCCAAAAATCCCTGCAAAATGGTGATACAGAGCAAAGTCACCACAGGGTTATCATCTGCTCCTCATATTTACTACAAAAAAAATGGACACATGAAATCCCAATTCTGCAACTATGGATATCAAAGATTATTATTTAATAAAACTAAATAAATGTGTTGCAAATTGCAATGATAAATGGCTGATAACAGGGGGCAATAGACTGTATTCTCCTGTCCTACAGTCATCCTCTCCCCTGAAATGGCTGATAACAGGGAGCAATAGACTGTATTCTCCTGTCCTACAGTCATCCTCTCCCCTGAAATGGCTGATAACAGGGAGCAATAGACTGTATTCTCCTGTCCTACAGTCATCCTCTCCCCTGAAGTGGCTGATAACAGGGGGCAATAGACTGTATTCTCCTGTCCTACAGTCATCCTCTCCCCTGAAATGGCTGATAACAGGGGCAATAGACTGTATTCTCCTGTCCTACAGTCATCCTCTCCCCTGAAATGGCTGATAACAGGGAGCAATAGACTGTATTCTCCTGTCCTACAGTCATCCTCTCCCCTGAAATGGCTGATAACAGGGGGCAATAGACTGTATTCTCCTGTCCTACAGTCATCCTCTCCCCTGAAATGGCTGATAACAGGGAGCAATAGACTGTATTCTCCTGTCCTACAGTCATCCTCTCCCCTGAAATGGCTGATAACAGGGGGCAATAGACTGTATTCTCCTGTCCTACAGTCATCCTCTCCCCTGAAATGGCTGATAACAGGGGCAATAGACTGTATTCTCCTGTCCTACAGTCATCCTCTCCCCTGAAATGGCTGATAACAGGGAGCAATAGACTGTATTCTCCTGTCCTACAGTCATCCTCTCCCCTGAAATGGCTGATAACAGGGGGCAATAGACTGTATTCTCCTGTCCTACAGTCATCCTCTCCCCTGAAATGGCTGATAACAGGGGGCAATAGACTGTATTCTCCTGTCCTACAGTCATCCTCTCCCCTGAAATGGCTGATAACAGGGGGCAATAGACTGTATTCTCCTGTCCTACAGTCATCCTCTCCCCTGAAATGGCTGATAACAGGGGGCAATAGACTGTATTCTCCTGTCCTACAGTCATCCTCTCCCCTGAAATGGCTGATAACAGGGGCAATAGAGCTGTATTCTCCTGTCCTACAGTCATCCTCTCCCCTGAAATGGCTGATAACAGGGGCAATAGACTGTATTCTCCTGTCCTACAGTCATCCTCTCCCTGAAATGGCTGATAACAGGGGCAATAGACTGTATTCTCCTGTCCTACAGTCATCCTCTCCCCTGAAATGGCTGATAACAGGGGCAATAGACTGTATTCTCCTGTCCTACAGTCATCCTCTCCCCTGAAATGGCTGATAACAGGGGCAATAGACTGTATTCTCCTGTCCTACAGTCATCCTCTCCCCTGAGATGGCTTTGATAACAGGGGCAATAGACTGTATTCTCCTGTCCTACAGTCATCCTCTCCCCTGAAATGGCTGATAACAGGGGGCAATAGACTGTATTCTCCTGTCCTACAGTCATCCTCTCCCTGAAATGGCTGATAACAGGGGCAATAGACTGTATTCTCCTGTCCTACAGTCATCCTCTCCCTGAAATGGCTGATAACAGGGGCAATAGACTGTATTCTCCTGTCCTACAGTCATCCTCTCCCCTGAAATGGCTGATAACAGGGGCAATAGACTGTATTCTCCTGTCCTACAGTCATCCTCTCCCCTGAAATGGCTGATAACAGGGGCAATAGACTGTATTCTCCTGTCCTACAGTCATCCTCTCCCCTGAAATGGCTGATAACAGGGGGCAATAGACTGTATTCTCCTGTCCTACAGTCATCCTCTCCCCTGAAATGGCTGATAACAGGGGGCAATAGATGTATTCTCCTGTCCTACAGTCATCCTCTCCCCTGAAATGGCTGATAACAGGGAGCAATAGACTGTATTCTCCTGTCCTACAGTCATCCTCTCCCCTGAAATGGCTGATAACAGGGAGCAATAGACTGTATTCTCCTGTCCTACAGTCATCCTCTCCCCTGAAATGGCTGATAACAGGGAGCAATAGACTGTATTCTCCTGTCCTACAGTCATCCTCTCCCCTGAAATGGCTGATAACAGGGGGCAATAGACTGTATTCTCCTGTCCTACAGTCATCCTCTCCCTGAAATGGCTGATAACAGGGGGCAATAGACTGTATTCTCCTGTCCTACAGTCATCCTCTCCCCTGAAATGGCTGATAACAGGGGGCAATAGACTGTATTCTCCTGTCCTACAGTCATCCTCTCCCCTGAAATGGCTGATAACAGGGGCAATAGACTGTATTCTCCTGTCCTACAGTCATCCTCTCCCCTGAAATGGCTGATAACAGGAGGCAATAGACTGTATTCTCCTGTCCTACAGTCATCCTCTCCCTGAAATGGCTGATAACAGGGAGCAATAGACTGTATTCTCCTGTCCTACAGTCATCCTCTCCCCTGAAATGGCTGATAACAGGAGGCAATAGACTGTATTCTCCTGTCCTACAGTCATCCTCTCCCCTGAAATGGCTGATAACAGGGAGCAATAGACTGTATTCTCCTGTCCTACAGTCATCCTCTCCCCTGAAATGGCTGATAACAGAGGGCAATAGGACTGTATTCTCCTGTCCTACAGTCATCCTCTCCCCTGAAAATGGCTGATAACAGGGGCAATAGACTGTATTCTCCTGTCCTACAGTCATCCTCTCCCCTGAAATGGCTGATAACAGGGGCAATAGACTGTATTCTCCTGTCCTACAGTCATCCTCTCCCTGAAATGGCTGATAACAGGGGGCAATGAGACTGTATTCTCCTGTCCTACAGTCATCCTCTCCCTGAAATGGCTGATAACAGGGGGCAATAGACTGTATTCTCCTGTCCTACAGTCATCCTCTCCCCTGAAATGGCTGATAACAGGGAGCAATAGGACTGTATTCTCCTGTCCTACAGTCATCCTCTCCCTGAAATGGCTGATAACAGGGGGCAATAGACTGTATTCTCCTGTCCTACAGTCATCCTCTCCCTGAAATGGCTGATAACAGGGGCAATAGACTGTATTCTCTCTGTCCTACAGTCATCCTCTCCCCTGAAATGGCTGATAACAGGGGGCAATGGACTGTATTCTCCTGTCCTACAGTCATCCTCTCTCCTGAAATGGCTGATAACAGGGGCAATAGATTATATTCTCCTGTCCTACAGTCATCCTCTCCCCTGAAATGGCTGATAACAGGGGCAATAGACTGTATTCTCCTGTCCTACAGTCATCCTCTCCCCTGAAATGGCTGATAACAGGGAGCAATAGACTGTATTCTCCTGTCCTACAGTCATCCTCTCCGCTGAAATGGCTGATAACAGGGGGCAATAGACTGTATTCTCCTGTCCTACAGTCATCCTCTGCTCCTGAAATGGCTGATAACAGGGAGCAATAGACTGTATTCTCCTGTCCTACAGTCATCCTCTCCCCTGAAATGGCTGATAACAGGGAGCAATAGACTGTATTCTCCTGTCCTACAGTCATCCTCTCCCCTGAAATGGCTGATAACAGGGGCAATAGACTGTATTCTCCTGTCCTACAGTCATCCTCTCCCTGAAATGGCTGATAACAGGGGCAATAGATTGTATTCTCCTGTCCTACAGTCATCCTCTCCCCTGAGATGGCTGATAACAGGGGGCAATAGATTGTATTCTCCTGTCCTACAGTCATCCTCTCCCCTGAAATGGCTGATAACAGGGGGCAATAGACTGTATTCTCCTGTCCTACAGTCATCCTCTCCCCTGAAATGGCTGATAACAGGGGGCAATAGACTGTATTCTCCTGTCCTACAGTCATCCTCTCCCCTGAAATGGCTGATAACAGGGGGCAATAGACTGTATTCTCCTGTCCTACAGTCATCCTCTCTCCTGAACTGGCTGATAACAGGGGCAATAGACTGTATTCTCCTGTCCTACAGTCATCCTCTCCCCTGAACTGGCTGATAACAGGGGCAATAGACTGTATTCTCCTGTCCTACAGTCATCCTCTCCCCTGAAATGGCTGATAACAGGGGGCAATAGACTGTATTCTCCTGTCCTACAGTCATCCTCTCCCCTGAAATGGCTGATAACAGGGGGCAATAGACTGTATTCTCCTGTCCTACAGTCATCCTCTCCCCTGAAATGGCCTGATAACAGGGAGCAATAGACTGTATTCTCCTGTCCTACAGTCATCCTCTCCCCTGAAATGGCTGATAACAGGGAGCAATAGACTGTATTCTCCTGTCCTACAGTCATCCTCTCCCTGAAATGGCTGATAACAGGGAGCAATAGACTGTATTCTCCTGTCCTACAGTCATCCTCTCCCTGAAATGGCTGATAACAGGGAGCAATAGATTGTATTCTCCTGTCCTACAGTCATCCTCTCCCCTGAAATGGCTGATAACAGGAGGCAATAGACTGTATTCTCCTGTCCTACAGTCATCCTCTCCCTGAAATGGCTGATAACAGGGAGCAATAGACTGTATTCTCCTGTCCTACAGTCATCCTCTCCCCTGAAATGGCTGATAACAGGGGCAATAGACTGTATTCTCCTGTCCTACAGTCATCCTCTCCCCTGAAATGGCCGATAACAGGGGGCAATAGACTGTATTCTCCTGTCCTACAGTCATCCTCTCCCTGAAATGGCTGATAACAGGGGCAATAGACTGTATTCTCCTGTCCTACAGTCATCCTCTCCCCTGAAATGTCTGATAACAGGGGGCAATAGACTGTATTCTCCTGTCCTACAGTCATCCTCTCCCCTGAAATGGCTGATAACAGGGAGGCAATAGACTGTATTCTCCTGTCCTACAGTCATCCTCTCCCCTGAAATGGCTGATAACAGGGCCAATAGACTGTATTCTCCTGTCCTACAGTCATCCTCTCCCCTGAAATGGCTGATAACAGGGAGCAATAGACTGTATTCTCCTGTCCTACAGTCATCCTCTCCCCTGAAATGGCTGATAACAGGGGCAATAGACTGTATTCTCCTGTCCTACAGTCATCCTCTCCCCTGAAATGGCTGATAACAGGGGCAATAGACTGTATTCTCCTGTCCTACAGTCATCCTCTCCCCTGAAATGGCTGATAACAGGGGGCAATAGACTGTATTCTCCTGTCCTACAGTCATCCTCTCCCCTGAAATGGCTGATAACAGGGAGCAATAGACTGTATTCTCCTGTCCTACAGTCATCCTCTCCCCTGAAATGGCTGATAACAGGGGGCAATAGACTGTATTCTCCTGTCCTACAGTCATCCTCTCCCTGAAATGGCTGATAACAGGGGCAATAGACTGTATTCTCCTGTCCTACAGTCATCCTCTCCCCTGAAATGGCTGATAACAGGGGCAATAGACTGTATTCTCCTGTCCTACAGTCATCCTCTCCCCTGAAATGGCTGATAACAGGGAGCAATAGACTGTATTCTCCTGTCCTACAGTCATCCTCTCCCCTGAAATGGCTGATAACAGGAGGCAATAGACTGTATTCTCCTGTCCTACAGTCATCCTCTCCCCTGAAATGGCTGATAACAGGGGCAATAGACTGTATTCTCCTGTCCTACAGTCATCCTCTCCCTGAAATGGCTGATAACAGGGAGCAATAGACTGTATTCTCCTGTCCTACAGTCATCCTCTCCCTGAAATGGCTGATAACAGGAGCAATAGACTGTATTCTCCTGTCCTACAGTCATCCTCTCCCCTGAAATGGCTGATAACAGGAGGCAATAGACTGTATTCTCCTGTCCTACAGTCATCCTCTCCCCTGAAATGGCTGATAACAGGGAGCAATAGACTGTATTCTCCTGTCCTACAGTCATCCTCTCCCTGAAATGGCTGATAACAGGGAGCAATAGACTGTATTCTCCTGTCCTACAGTCATCCTCTCCCCTGAAATGGCTGATAACAGGGAGCAATAGACTGTATTCTCCTGTCCTACAGTCATCCTCTCCCCTGAAATGGCTGATAACAGGGGCAATAGACTGTATTCTCCTGTCCTACAGTCATCCTCTCCCCTGAAATGGCTGATAACAGGGGCAATAGACTGTATTCTCCTGTCCTACAGTCATCCCTCCCCTGAAATGGCTGATAACAGGGGGCAATAGACTGTATTCTCCTGTCCTACAGTCATCCTCTCCCTGAAATGGCTGATAACAGGGGCAATAGACTGTATTCTCCTGTCCTACAGTCATCCTCTCCCCTGAAATGGCTGATAACAGGGAGCAATAGACTGTATTCTCCTGTCCTACAGTCATCCTCTCCCCTGAAATGGCTGATAACAGGGGGCAATAGACTGTATTCTCCTGTCCTACAGTCATCCTCTCCCCTGAAATGGCTGATAACAGGGGCAATAGACTGTATTCTCCTGTCCTACAGTCATCCTCTCCGCCTGAAATGGCTGATAACAGGGGGCAATAGACTGTATTCTCCTGTCCTACAGTCATCCTCTCCCTGAAATGGCTGATAACAGGGGCAATAGACTGTATTCTCCTGTCCTACAGTCATCCTCTCCCCTGAAATGGCTGATAACAGGGGGCAATAGACTGTATTCTCCTGTCCTACAGTCATCCCTCTCCGCTGAAATGGCTGATAACAGGGGGCAATAGACTGTATTCTCCTGTCCTACAGTCATCCTCTCCCTGAAATGGCTGATAACAGGAGCAATAGACTGTATTCTCCTGTCCTACAGTCATCCTCTCCCCTGAAATGGCTGATAACAGGGGGCAATAGACTGTATTCTCCTGTCCTACAGTCATCCTCTCCCTGAAATGGCTGATAACAGGGGGCAATAGACTGTATTCTCCTGTCCTACAGTCATCCTCTCCCCTGAGATGGCTGATAACAGGGGGCAATAGACTGTATTCTCCTGTCCTACAGTCATCCTCTCCCTGAAATGGCTGATAACAGGGGCAATAGACTGTATTCTCCTGTCCTACAGTCATCCTCTCCCCTGAAATGGCTGATAACAGGGGGCAATAGACTGTATTCTCCTGTCCTACAGTCATCCTCTCCCCTGAAATGGCTGATAACAGGGGGCAATAGACTGTATTCTCCTGTCCTACAGTCATCCTCTCCCCTGAAATGGCTGATAACAGGGGGCAATAGACTGTATTCTCCTGTCCTACAGTCATCCTCCCCCTGAAATGGCTGATAACAGGGGGCAATAGACTGTATTCTCCTGTCCTACAGTCATCCTCTCCTCTGAAATGGCTGATAACAGGGGGCAATAGACTGTATTCTCCTGTCCTACAGTCATCCTCTCCCCTGAAATGGCTGATAACAGGGAGCAATAGACTGTATTCTCCTGTCCTACAGTCATCCTCTCCCCTGAAATGGCTGATAACAGGGGCAATAGACTGTATTCTCCTGTCCTACAGTCATCCTCTCCCTGAAATGGCTGATAACAGGGAGCAATAGACTGTATTCTCCTGTCCTACAGTCATCCTCTCCCCTGAAATGGCTGATAACAGGGGCAATAGACTGTATTCTCCTGTCCTACAGTCATCCTCTCCCCTGAAATGGCTGATAACAGGGAGCAATAGACTGTATTCTCCTGTCCTACAGTCATCCTCTCCGCTGAAATGGCTGATAACAGGGGCAATAGACTGTATTCTCCTGTCCTACAGTCATCCTCTGCCCTGAAATGGCTGATAACAGGAGCAATAGACTGTATTCTCCTGTCCTACAGTCATCCTCTCCCTGACATGGCTGATAACAGGGGGCAATAGACTGTATTCTCCTGTCCTACAGTCATCCTCTCCCCTGAAATGGCTGATAACAGGGGCAATAGACTGTATTCTCCTGTCCTACAGTCATCCTCTCCCCTGAGATGGCTGATAACAGGGAGCAATAGACTGTATTCTCCTGTCCTACAGTCATCCTCTCCCCTGAAATGGCTGATAACAGGGGGCAATAGACTGTATTCTCCTGTCCTACAGTCATCCTCTCCCTGAAATGGCTGATAACAGGGGCAATAGACTGTATTCTCCTGTCCTACAGTCATCCTCTCACCTGAAATGGCTGATAACAGGGGGCAATAGACTGTATTCTCCTGTCCTACAGTCATCCTATCCCCTGAAATGGCTGATAACAGGGGGCAATAGACTGTATTCTCCTGTCCTACAGTCATCCTCCCCCTGAAATGGCTGATAACAGGGGGCAATAGACTGTATTCTCCTGTCCTACAGTCATCCTCTCCTCTGAAATGGCTGATAACAGTGGGCAATAGACTGTATTCTCCTGTCCTACAGTCATCCTCTCTCCTGAAATGGCTGATAACAGGGGGCAATAGACTGTATTCTCCTGTCCTACAGTCATCCTCTCCCCTGAAATGGCTGATAACAGGGAGCAATAGATTGTATTCTCCTGTCCTACAGTCATCCTCTCCCCTGAAATGGCTGATAACAGGGGGCAATAGACTGTATTCTCCTGTCCTACAGTCATCCTCTCCCCTGAAATGGCTGATAACAGGGAGCAATAGACTGTATTCTCCTGTCCTACAGTCATCCTCTCCGCTGAAATGGCTGATAACAGGGGGCAATAGACTGTATTCTCCTGTCCTACAGTCATCCTCTGCCCTGAAATGGCTGATAACAGGGAGCAATAGATTGTATTCTCCTGTCCTACAGTCATCCTCTCCCCTGACATGGCTGATAGCAGGGGGCAATAGACTGTATTCTCCTGTCCTACAGTCATCCTCTCCCCTGAAATGGCTGATAACAGGGGGCAATAGATTGTATTCTCCTGTCCTACAGTCATCCTCTCCCCTGAAATGGCTGATAACAGGGGGCAATAGATTGTATTCTCCTGTCCTACAGTCATCCTCTCCCCTGAAATGGCTGATAACAGGGGGCAATAGATTGTATTCTCCTGTCCTACAGTCATCCTCTCCCTGAAATGGCTGATAACAGGGGCAATAGACTGTATTCTCCTGTCCTACAGTCATCCTCTCCCCTGAAATGGCTGATAACAGGGGGCAATAGACTGTATTCTCCTGTCCTACAGTCATCCTCTCCCTGAAATGGCTGATAACAGGGGGCAATAGACTGTATTCTCCTGTCCTACAGTCATCCTCTCCCCTGAACTGGCTGATAACAGGGGCAATAGACTGTATTCTCCTGTCCTACAGTCATCCTCTCCCTGAACTGGCTGATAACAGGGGCAATAGACTGTATTCTCCTGTCCTACAGTCATCCTCTCCCCTGAAATAGCTGATAACAGGGGGCAATAGACTGTATTCTCCTGTCCTACAGTCATCCTCTCCCTGAAATGGCTGATAACAGGGGCAATAGACTGTATTCTCCTGTCCTACAGTCATCCTCTCCCTGAAATGGCTGATAACAGGGAGCAATAGACTGTATTCTCCTGTCCTACAGTCATCCTCTCCCCTGAAATGGCTGATAACAGGGAGCAATAGACTGTATTCTCCTGTCCTACAGTCATCCTCTCCCCTGAAATGGCTGATAACAGGGGCAATAGACTGTATTCTCCTGTCCTACAGTCATCCTCTCCCCTGAAATGGCTGATAACAGGAGCAATAGACTGTATTCTCCTGTCCTACAGTCATCCTCTCCCCTGAAATGGCTGATAACAGGGGGCAATAGACTGTATTCTCCTGTCCTACAGTCATCCTCTCCCCTGAAATGGCTGATAACAGGGAGCAATAGACTGTATTCTCCTGTCCTACAGTCATCCTCTCCCCTGAAATGGCTGATAACAGGGGCAATAGACTGTATTCTCCTGTCCTACAGTCATCCTCTCCCTGAAATGGCTGATAACAGGGGGCAATAGACTGTATTCTCCTGTCCTACAGTCATCCTCTCCCTGAAATGGCTGATAACAGGGAGCAATAGACTGTATTCTCCTGTCCTACAGTCATCCTCTCCCTGAAATGGCTGATAACAGGGGGCAATAGACTGTATTCTCCTGTCCTACAGTCATCCTCTCCCCTGAAATGGCTGATAACAGGGAGCAATAGACTGTATTCTCCTGTCCTACAGTTATCCTCTCCCTGAAATGGCTGATAACAGGGGCCAATAGACTGTATTCTCCTGTCCTACAGTCATCCTCTCCCCTGAAATGGCTGATAACAGGGAGCAATAGACTGTATTCTCCTGTCCTACAGTCATCCTCTCCCTGAAATGGCTGATAACAGGGGGCAATAGACTGTATTCTCCTGTCCTACAGTCATCCTCTCCCTGAAATGGCTGATAACAGGGGGCAATAGACTGTATTCTCCTGTCCTACAGTCATCCTCTCCCCTGAAATGGCTGATAACAGGGGCAATAGACTGTATTCTCCTGTCCTACAGTCATCCTCTCCCCTGAAATGGCTGATAACAGGGAGCAATAGACTGTATTCTCCTGTCCTACAGTCATCCTCTCCCCTGAAATGGCTGATAACAGGGAGCAATAGACTGTATTCTCCTGTCCTACAGTCATCCTCTCCCCTGAAATGGCTGATAACAGGGGGCAATAGACTGTATTCTCCTGTTCTACAGTCATCCTCTCCCTGAAATGGCTGATAACAGGGGCAATAGACTGTATTCTCCTGTCCTACAGTCATCCTCTCCCTGAAATGGCTGATAACAGGGAGCAATAGATTGTATTCTCCTGTCCTACAGTCATCCTCTCCCCTGAAGTGGCTGATAACAGGAGGCAATAGACTGTATTCTCCTGTCCTACAGTCATCCTCTCCCCTGAAGTGGCTGATAACAGGAGGCAATAGACTGTATTCTCCTGTCCTACAGTCATCCTCTCCCCTGAAATGGCTGATAACAGGGGGCAATAGACTGTATTCTCCTGTCCTACAGTCATCCTCTACCCTGAAATGGCTGATAACAGGGGGCAATAGACTGTATTCTCCTGTCCTACAGTCATCCTCTCCCCTGAAATGGCTGATAACAGGCGGCAATAGATTATATTCTCCTGTCCTACAGTCATCCTCTCCCCTGAAATGGCTGATAACAGGGAGCAATAGACTGTATTATCCTGTCCTACAGTCATCCTCTCCCTTGAAATGGCTGATAACAGGGGGCAATAGACTGTATTCTCCTGTCCTACAGTCATCCTCTCCCCTGAAATGTCTGATAACAGGGCACAGATACCTGCTGTCCAGACTTTAGGATAGGCTTCCTCTTAAATCATAGTTGGCCATCCTGTGATAGGGCATACTGAGCTTTGTAGTTCTACAGTGACTGTTCTGTAATAGAAACGAACAGTAGCAAAACTGATACAAAGTAACGACACGGGATTGGCATGTCACTGACCTGATCCCCCTGTGCTCCTCCATGGCCACAGAATGTGACTGATAGAAGTACAATGAGCTCACCGCTCACTTGCTCTTCCTTATGCGGATTAGTACACAATTCTCCGCCCAGCCCGGTCACCACTTTCTGTTTCTGTTCTCCGATTATGACCCTGTACTGCTGTGCCTCACAGTTCTATAATATTACAAACTGTCATTTCTGCTTGCTGTCTGTGAATGGAGACAGAGGTATTCCCAAAGTGTAAAAACTTTATAGAACTGTTACTTCCACAACTGAAGGTTTATTACAAGTGCAGCTGGACAATCCTGTCTGAGCCATTAACAGGCAGGACTCCAGACTGATACAATGTATCAGGGTAGGTAAATGTGTCAAAATATCAAGAAATGAGAGAGCATCAAGCTGCTTATGTGAGGATGCGATTGTAACAAACCCTCAGAGAATGAATGGACTTTTGCCATCAACGTTTAGACCAGGGATCAGCAACATTCAGCATTCCAGCTGCTGTGAAACTACAACTCCCAGCATGCAAACATACTTGGCTGATCTAACTCCTAATAGAAATGAATAGCAGCATTCTGAGAGTTGTAGTTTCAGAACAGCTGGTTGCCGATCCCTGGTCTAGACACATAGCAGCAGACTCCTATGGTCCATATACTGCATCCCTCGTAAAGCACTCATAACAGTCATGTAAGGGTCCATTCACGCGTCCGTAGTTCTGGGTCTGCATCTGTTTCGCAATCGCAGACAAGAACAGGCATTTCTATCATAGGGCCAGCCATGTGCAGTCCACAAAATGCGGAATGCACAGGCCCAGTATCCGTTTTTTTCGGATGCGCAATTTGCAGACCTCAAAACACTTAGGAACGTGTCAATGGACCCTTAACATGGAAATCAAATAGGCTGCTGTAGCGCCCCCATCTGACCATCCAGAGCATTTCACACCAGAAAAGTCATATTCAGGTGTATGACCCCCAAATTTAAGCCATATTTAAACGACAGTACGTATTTTGTGGTCCGAAAAGTGCGGATGACTTCAATAGTCTGTATTTATGGCCAAGAATAGGACATGTTCTATCCTTTGCCGAACGGCATGCAGATCCGGAAAGCACAAAGATGTCTTCCATGTGTTTTCCACCTCCGTATGTCTGTTCCTCCAAAGATAAAACATGTCCACGAAAAGCAGACGCCACATGGACCGCATCCGTATTTTGCAGATACTAATTTGTGGACTGAAAAAATGGATATGATCATATGAATGCAACCTTTAAATTATTTGATTAGGTTTTCTGCTATCAGGGTTATTACTAGAGATGAGAGAATTTCCGGTTATAAAATTAGTTCACGCTTTGTTTACTGATAAAAGTTGAATTGCGTTATGGATTCTGTTACCACGGACTCCGTTATTCATTCCGTCATAACAGAGGTCTATGGGCTGCAAAACTGATCCGTCCCGTTTCCGTTATGCAGGAGAGTCCTCTCCCGATCGCGAGTCCTCTCCTGCATAATGGAAACGGAACGGATCAGTTTTGCAGCCCATAGACTTCTATTATGACGGAATGAATAACGGAATGCCTCTAAAGCCATTCCGTTATGCATTGCGTCATAGAATTGCGTTATGGTCCGTGGTAACAGAATCCATAACGCATTTCTGCTTATACCAGTAAACAAAGCATGAACGAATTTCAAAATATGAAATTAGCTCACCTCTAGCCATCATGAAACGAAATTAAAATGGTAAAAATCACTGTGCTCTGAGCGCCCCCTAGTGGGCTGTGGCTCTATAGTAGACAGTAGGAGGTTAAGGTGTCCCTTTTTACTACAGCTGTATTGCAGTGGTGCAGTCTGCCTACATAGGAGCAATACATTGCATGGGATGATGATTGTCAATGGGAATGAATGTTCATAATCATTTGCATAATCACCTATGAAAAGTGACTCATGTGACAACTTAGGAGCTGTACAAATGTGTGTATTGAGCACCTCCTAGTGGTGGCTGTATAATCTGTATGTAGTGAGCTCCTCTAGTGGTGGCTGTATAATCTGTATGTAGTGAGCTCCCTCTAGTGGTGACTGTATAATCTGTATGTAGTGAGCTCCCTCTAGTGGTGTCTGTATAATCTGTATGTAGTGAGCTCCCTCTAGTGGTGGCTGTATAATCTGTATGTACTGAGCTCCCTCTAGTGGTGGCTGTATAATCTGTATGTAGTGAGCTCCCTCTAGTGGTGGCTGTATAATCTGTATGTAGTGAGCTCCCTCTAGTGGTGGCTGTATAATCTGTATGTAGTGAGCACCCTCTAGTGGTGGCTGTATAATCTGTATGTAGTGAGCTCCCTCTAGTGGTGGCTGTATAATCTGTATGTAGTGAGCTCCCTCCAGTGGTGGCTGTATAATCTGTATGCAGTGAGCTCCCTCTAGTGGTGGCTGTATAATCTGTATGTAGTGAGCTCCCTCTAGTGGTGGCTGTATAATCTGTATGTAGTGAGCTCCCTCTAGTGGTGGCTGTATAATCTGTATGTAATTAGCTCCCTCTAGTGGTGGCTGTATAATCTGTATGTAGTGAGCTCCCTCTAGTGCTGGCTGTATAATCTGTATGTAGTGAGCTCCCTCTAGTGGTGGCTGTATAATCTGTATGTAGTGATCTCCATCTAGTGGTGGCTGTATAATCTGTATGTAGTGCGCTCTCTCTAGTGCTGGCTTTATAATCTGTATGTAGTGAGCTCCCTCTAGTGGTGGCTGTATAATCTGTATGTAGTGAGCTCCCTCTAGTGGTGACTGTATAATCTTTATGTAGTCAGCTCCCTCTAGTGCTGGCTGTATAATCTGTATGTAGTGAGCTTCCTCCAGTGGTAGCTGTATAATCTGTATGTAGTGAGCGCCCTCTAGTGGAGGCTGTATAATCTGTATGTAGTGAGCTCCCTCTAGTGGTAGCTGTATAATCTGTATGTAGTGAGCTCCCTCTAGTGGTGGCTGTATAATCTGTATGTAGTGAGCTCCCTCTAGTGGTAGCTGTATAATCTGTATGTAGTGAGCGCCCTCTAGTGGTGACTGTATAATCTTTATGTAGTGAGCCATCTCTAGTGGTGGCTGTATAATCTGTATGTAGTGAGCTCCCTTAGTGGTGGCTGTATAATCTGTATGTAGTGAGCTCCCTCTAGTGGTGGCTGTATAATCTGTATGTAGTGAGCCCCTCTAGTGGTGGCTGTATAATCTGTATGTAGTGAGCTCCCTCTAGTGGTGGCTGTATAATCTGTATGTAGTGAGCCCTCTCTAGTGGTGGCTGTATAATCTGTATGTAGTGAGCTCCCTCTAGTGGTGGCTGTATAATCTGTGTGTAGTAAGCTCCCTCTAGTGGTGGCTGTATAATCTGTGTGTAGTGAGCCCTCTCTAGTGGTGACTGTATAATCTGTATGTAGTGAGCTCCCTCTAGTGGTGGCTGTATAATCTGTATGCAGTGAGCTGCCTCTAGCGGTGGCTGTATAATCTGTATGTAGTGAGCTCCCCCTAGTGGTGGCTGTATAATCTATATGTAGTAAGCTCCCTCTAGTGGTGGCTGAATAATCTGTATGTAGTGAGCCCTCTCTAGTGGTGGCTGTATAATCTGTATGTAGTGAGCTCCTCTCTAGTGGTGGCTGTATAATCTGTGTGTAGTAAGCTCCCTCTAGTGGTGGCTGCAGGCAGACAGAACTTCATCATGTAACCTGTTCACAGGTTGTGTGCAGTATTGCAACCCTGCGCCATACACTTTAGCACCAGGCACAACCATGAGCATGTGTGGAAGTGGTTGTAGAAGAAGCTAGACATATCAGTAAGAGAATAATGGTGGCTATTTTGAGACCCCCACCCCCTTCCCAACTCAAACACACAGTAATAAAAAAAATGAAGTTTATTGCAACAGAGATTTTCTTAAGAAATAATGAAGTACATAAAATGTTATATTTCCAGTCAGATATAGTCCTATAATATCACAGTTATAATATATTCCCCGTAGATATGTGTCCAGTGATAACTATAGACAATCCCTTTAAATTAAAAGGCACTTTCAACCTTAAAATGAAAAGGCAAAAAATCTCCAGCAAATCTAAATTCTTATGTCTCCGTATTATGTACAGTGGGTAAAAATTACATGCATTACATATCTGGTTCTGGAAAAGTTGGGCAACAACCAGTATGGCTGCCATTAAAAGTAATGCTGACACAGAGGATTATTCAGCTGTTTGCGCTGTGAGTCAGGCGAGACGGGTGACCGTCAATATGGCAGCTCCCGTGTGAGTTGCCGCTCAGCTTTTCCCAGGCAAACCATTCAGGACCGCAGAAAAGGTGTGAGACAAACAATGTAAGACTTGCAGGAGGAGGAATTTAGGATTTAGATTTACTGGGGATCGGTTCTTAAAAAAAAAAAAAGTATAATCCACAATGTGCACAAGACACTACATGCAGCGACATCTCCAGCTTCCACTAACAGAGGCCAGGATACATAGGGGGTGATTACAGTCTACATTCTGCCTCTCTTCATTAGGAGAAAATATAAAAAGTAAAAGTTTCCGATCACAGGATGACGCAGCAACAAGTGGAAGGATAGTCCTTAGTCTGCACTTTATTCTCCCGTCCGTACACAAAGTAACTGCAATTTTTACCCTTCCAGCTGTATTCAACCTTAGTGAGCGGCAGCCACTCAATGGACTGTCTCTGAGGAGAGAAAATACAAAATGTTATACAAGACCAGCGTAAGGGCCAAATCATAGCAGTATTATAGTGGTTATATTCTTGTACATGGGAGGCAGTATTATAGCAGTTATATTCTTGCACATAGGAGCAGTATTATAGTGGTTATATCCCTGTACATAGGAGCAGTATTATAGTAGTTATATCCCTGTACATAGGAGCAGTATTATAGTAGTTATATTCTTGTACATAGGAGCAGTATTATAGTAGTTATATTCTTGTATATAGGAGGCAGTATTATAGTAGTTATATTCTTGTACATAGGGAGCAGTATTATAGTAGTTATATTCTTGTACATAGGAGCAGTATTATAGTAGTTATATTCTTGTACATATGAGGCAGTATTATAGTAGTTATATTCTTGTACATAGGAGCAG
The DNA here is from genome assembly GCA_033119425.1 of Bufotes viridis. Taxonomy (NCBI): domain Eukaryota; kingdom Metazoa; phylum Chordata; class Amphibia; order Anura; family Bufonidae; genus Bufotes; species Bufotes viridis. The sequence continues at coordinate 8,703,352 of CM065596.1, forward strand.
TATTATAGTAGTTATAATCTTGTACATAGGAGCAGTATTATAGTAGTTATATTCTTGTACATAGGAGGCAGTATTATAGTAGTTATATTCTTGTACATAGGTGGTAGTATTATAGTAGTTATATCCCTGTACATAGGAGGCAGTATTATAGTAGTTATATTCTTGTACATAGCAGGCAGTATTATAGTAGTGATATTCTTGTATATAGGAGCAGTATTATAGTAGTTATATTCTTGTACATAGGAGCAGTATTATAGTAGATATATTCTTGTACATAGGAGCAGTATTACAGTAGTTATATTCTTGTACATAGGAGGCAGTATTATAGTAGTTATATTCTTGTACATAGGAGCAGTATTATAGTAGTTATATTCTTGTACATAGGAGCAGTATTATAGTAGTTATATTCTTGTACATAGGAGGCAGTATTACAGTAGTTATATTCTTGTACATAGGAGCAGTATTATAGTAGATATATTCTTGTACATAGGAGGCAGTATTATAGTAGTTATATTCTTGTACATAGGAGCAGTATTGTAGTAGTTATATTCTTGTACATAGGAGAAGTATTATAGTAGTTATATTCTTGTACATAGGAGCAGTATTATAGTAGTTATATTCTTGTACAGAGGAGCAGTATTATTGCTGTACACAACCTGATATTTAGCTCTCCCACATATGACTGAATTGACCCGATTCCTTACTCGGACTGATCAGTAGTTACCTGCTTCAGGATTCGAGCTGTGGACATGAACTGGGAGTAATGCTGCTGGACCGCGGTTTGTGAGGCCTGGTTTATGGACGGCTCAGGGAAATTCATGATGGGAGGTACCTATGGAGAAGACATAGATGTAAAGATGAATGTCAAGTTCTGTATTGGTGAAAGGTCAGTGCGCCTCAGAAAAGCAGTTCTCCGATATATTGGTGTCTCACCAGGAGCTGCTCATCTGCAAACATCTTCTCTCCTGTCACCTTCTTGAAGAGGTCGGTCGAGAATTCTGAGTGGTGATCGGGGATGAACTCATATACATTATTCTTCCTACAAATACAATGAATATCCATTGTGAAACCAGCGCTGCAACCACATCTCCACATGTCTGGTAAAGGGACACTGCGCCGATCTCCATTGGTTGTTTAATTACACAGTCGAGTCCCATTATTATGGCCACCAGCTATTCTCCAGACTAACCACCGTGTGCCTCATGGACAGCAGCTAAAGGGGTCCGGAGTGACTCCATAAGGTAGTCATAGGTATCTGGAGCCATAATGACCGCAGTGCATTCCACAGCTGTTGGAGGGGGCGGGGGGGGGGGGGGGACCATAGAGCGGACACGACCTGCGAGGTGGTCCCATAGATGCTCAATTGGGTTCAAGTCTGGTTAATTAGGGGCCAGGGTTGTACTTTGAAGTCTTGGTCAGGCTCTTCCAACAAAGACATTTCTCCCGGGGCCCAAAAGCCAATAATCAGCCCTTCCTGCAGCTCTGATAAATCACCTCTTTTACCCATGACAGCAACGAGGGATATGTATGCAGAAAGCCTATCACACCTTATTATACCCACCGAGCCAGCTCGCCACACCTTATTATACCCACCGAGCCAGCTCGCCACACCTTATTATACCCACCGAGCCAGCTCGCCACACCTTATATACCCACCGAGCCAGCTCGCCACACCTTATATACCCACCGAGCCAGCTCACCACACCTTATATACCCACCGAGCCAGCTCACGACACCTCATATACCCACCGAGCCAGCTCACCACTAGGTTGCCGACGTCAAAAATAGGAAGTGGTCAGAATAATGGGACTGGACTGTGTAAATTAATCTATTGGTCACTGCTATCAGCCATGTCAGACTAGGTAGAGGCTTCTCTATAGAGACAGATTTATCAGCTATTTCAGGTTACAAGAGGCAAATGTGATGCATCATCAGTCGCTCCTTCTATAATGCAGCCCCCCACTTTAGGGGTAGTGGTCCTTTAACTCCTTGTCCTCACCATGTCACTGTCAGCTCGATGAAGGTCATCACTTGGCCCTTTCCATTGCAGCCTGGACAGGTCTGGACATTGGTCTGGTTGCAGGTCTTGCATCTGTAAATAATAAAGACATGAAAACTGAATATATAATAATCTGATGCTGACACTATAGGACAAAAAGTATGTGACCCCAAGGTCCTTAAAGGGGTATTCCCATCTGAGGCAATGGGGGCATATCACTAGGATATACTCCCATTGTCAGATAGGTGAAATCAAAAGCTGAGCGGGGAAACTAGTGGCTGGAGGACTCCGGTCCGGCCACCATCAAGCGATCTCCCCATAGCAGTGAATAGGAGCGCACTGTGCATGACCGGCCTCCGCTCCCATTCACTTCTATGGGTCCAACAGAAATAGCCAAGCCAGCGGCTGTGCATGCGCAGTGTGCCCTCCACTACTTTCGAGGCTCAGTTTAGAAGATAGGTGGGGGTCCCTAGCGATATGACCCCATTGTCCGAGATGAGCAGTATAGTGGGCCATACAGTCACAGCAGTCTGATCACAGATTCTGGGTAATGGGGGTAGCAATATTTTATTTCCAAATGCATGGTGTGAACGGTAAAATCTGTTGGAGGAGGAATCTCCCAAACCATGTTACAAATTCTAGCAGCAAAGGAATGACGAACGCCTTGTATCTACAGATTATTTTACCACCTTTCTGACCTCACATTTCACTTCTCTTAATTCTGGGTCTTATAAAAGAAACTTAATATGGGTTCTAAGGAGGAAGACAACCATGCAGGGTTCCTGGGGAGACCAACATCCCATAAATGTCTGCATTTTTACTGAATAGGAGCCAATAGTCTGAAAAACCCACTAATCTGGAATGTTAGTCTTTCAAACATCCAGGCAGAGATGTGCTCTGGACCTGGTGTGGCATTGGCAAGAAGTACCCCACCCCGTACGCCTCGCCGGAGATACGTACCCTACAGATCCAGTCCCACCGCAGTTCATACACTCCTCCGCTGAACGCTTCCCAGATCCATTACAGTCATCACATTTCAACTAAAAACAATGGAAATGCATTATATATAGTTAAATACTCGATACATTAAATATGGTCTGTCTCATTCTGGTTGCTACAATGTATCTCATAATATAAATATTGTTACATATAATGTGGAAGTGACAATAGAGGAGGAGGGGGATAACTAGTGCGGGGGACACTTTATACCCCTTAATTCCAGGCACCCTAGTCACAGCCACTAACCCACAATACTGTCACAAGAACAGTGCCCCCCCTGCTGGCAGTTTGCGCCACTACAGCCATACACACTCACCCGGCTATTTCCATTACATTTCTGGCAGATGATCTTTCCTTTTCCGTTGCACTCTTGGCAGGACTGTAAAACAAGATGTGAAGATTAGATCCAGCGCTCCTTACTGGAATGGATCCATTGGATTGACAGGGCTGGCATACTACTCACCTTCTTGGAAGTTGTATGAGGAATGGGCATTTTTTTTATTTCGTCATGGAACAGAGTTGGAGGAGTCACTTGGATTTCCCAGGGTTGAGGGGCATGTCCTTTGTCAGGAGTGTCCAGGGCCCCCTCTGCATTGAAAAATCTTATTAGCAGGCTATATCCAATATGTCTGCCGTTATAAATGAGCAATGTACTGTCACCCAGCTTTTCTGGGCTTAGGAATAGTAAAGTATCCGGGTATTACATCTCTTCATTTGGTATCGTGGCTTACAGATCAGGATCTAGGTGACCACTTACCGGCCAGAGGTTTAGTGACCCATTCACACAAACGCGACTCTGTAAAGGTTTCCAGCCGAAACTAGAAGAACAAAAGAAAAAAGAAAAAAGTTAGAGGGAACAACTATGTTTAAGAATACAGCAAGAAGCATAGGGGGCAGCACTGACCCGATAGGTGTTGTATGGCCTGAGCTGAGTAATCTCCATCTCTTCTGCTGGGGATGAGCCATAACAACACTGACCGTTGGCATAGTCCAGCAGGGCCTGCTTCGCCGTCTCTTGATTGATAGACGGAATTCTGCAGAGAGATAAGGTTGTAAAAGGGTGCAATAGTTCAAGGGGGCAGACATCTACATTGGGTTTATATGTTACATTTCCCCCCACTTTTGCCGAGATGTAGAGAGCGGAGGACTAAGGCTAGTCTGAGCTGGCTGCATAGGATCCCCATATGGTAAACTCCACCCCTATGGACCACCTCCGCTGAAGCCTACCCGCTCAGACCACCCATGGGGTCCCATGTTAGTCCATTCCCTATACTACACTGCAAGATACATTCTATATAAACGAGTGATACAATGTTATAAAGCAGCCACGTACAACCAGTCGTTGTTTGTAGGAGCGGGTATATTGCCAGGTTCTGGTCCAAAAGCTGGAGGGGGAGGTAGAAATTTACCATCTGGAAATAAAACAAAAAGGATTGTATCAGAATTATACCAGGCAACGGACAGTCACATAGTAAAAACAACTGTTCCTTACCGGACGTAGCAGAGCTGTAGAGGTTGTTGAATTTACTTACAATATATACCGGCTGCTTTATTAGAAGGTTTTATTTTACCATTTTCAAGATCTCCACTTGCTGAATAGAGTCACTGTTTCTTGAATCCAGGGGTTAAAAACCTGTGCATTCCTAATTCTTCTCACAGCTGAGGGTTTGCTGCTACTACTACTGTACTTACCTTCAACAATCCTCTGTGAATCATGTGGTCACCAGACTGATTGTAATCTAATCTATCGTCCAGGCAGTATGCGCCTCACAGCGTTTACTAGTCTGGATACAATTGTAACAAACCCTCAGCTGTGAGAAATATTCAAAATGTATGGTTTTTAGGCCTCATGCACACGACCGTTTTTTTATGCTGTCCGCAAAAAGGGGTTCCGTTGTTCAGTGATCCGTGTCCGTTTTTGCCTTCCGTTGTGCTTCCGTGTGTCTTCCGTTTTTTAGCGGACATGACCCAAAAGATTTTACCAAAAGACAGGCTGACAATGTTTCCCAAGTGCCTGCCAAGCGATCCGCAAAAAAAACGGACACGGAACACGGATGACACACGGATGGCCATCCGCATTTTTCACGGACCCATTGACTTGAATGGGTCCGTGAACCGTTTTTCACGGACAAGAATAGGACAGGTTATATTTTTTTGACGGACTGGAATCACGGACCACGGACACGGAGGACAAACGGTGCATTTGCCGAGGTTTCCACGGACCCATTGAAAACCAATGGGTCCGCAGAAAATCACGAAAAACGGAGCAACGGACACGGAAACAATCAACGGTCGTATGCATGAGGCCTTAGCCTCTGAATGTCAACAGAGACAGCAGAGATCTTGAAAGTGATGGGAAATTAACACACACATTATATAGGAAGAGGCATACATTTTCAACTATATAAGAAATGGATACAAAACATACAGTACGTACAAAACGCTACAAAATAAATTAAATAAAAGCAATGAAATGAATGTGATCACTCACTGTTGCCATCACCATCCAGCCCTTCATAGCCGGGAATGCCAGCAAACTGGGGATAGGGCGCCACCTGAGGGGCAAGGGCGTGTGTGTTCACAGAGGGGTAGTAGCCCGGAGACACAGCGGCGTTCATAGCAGGCGGGTAGGGGAGCCCTGGGGGCATAGCTGGATAAACAAAAACATATCAAGGTTTGTATCTGAACTCATTTTATACATCACCTTTAATTTTTAAATATACGATCCCATCTTAAAGGGCGTGTATACTTTTTTTGCTTTAATGTATCCAAAATTAAAATATTGAGCAACTTTCAACATAAGAAGTGTTTATGTACAGCTTGTACAGCTCTAAGGCCCCTTGCAGACGAGCGTCTGTCACGAGTCCGCAGCGCAGCTCCCGGCCTGACCTCCCAGCACCGACGGGGGTCACATAGCACGATAAATCAATATAATGCTATGTAACCCTTACAGTCCTGGGATGCATTAGATGACACTAAGAGCATTAGGTCAGTGTCATCAATACATTCCAGAACTGTAAGGGTTAGATAGCATCATAAATCAATATATTGCTATGTGACCCAGTCAGTGCTGGGAGGTCAGGACGGGAGCTGCGCTGCGGACTCTCAGCGTGACACGTGCTCATCTGCAAGGGACCTAACTACACGACTGGATTGTATGACCATCATCCATGTTGAAAACCCCCCCATCATGTCACCTTCAAGTAGTTACCTGGGTTCATCGGGTATCCTGGCTGCAGAAGGGGAACAGCTGACATATCCATGGTTTTGGATGATCTGGAAAAAAAAAAAAAAGTCAGAAAATAATAGGAAAGCCATAAAAATGTTAAGCATTAAATTAAATGGTCATTGGTTTCTGTTACCAGCAGGGGGCGCATATATTGCAGAAGCAGCTGTAAAGCCTCGCAGTATTGATGCTGCACTACAACAACAGTGGCTACTGACGAGAGACTGCAGGACTAGAAAAACATAGCTGTTTCTCCATGGACAGCGCCACACTTGTCCACAGGTTGTGTGTGGTATTGCAGCTCAGCCACATTCATTTCAGTTACAGCTGAGCGACAATACTTGACATAACCTATGAGCAGATGTGACACCGTTTTCAGAAGAAAGCAGCCATGTTGGACATATATTATCTTCACATAGGTCATCTGGCTCCAGTGACATGAGCACGTATGGCGGATTAACCCAGCCATAAGCTCCTCTGCTGCACTGGAGGAACTGGTATATTAGGTTTGCATTTGCCAATGACACGCCCTCATCCTGCATTCATTGTCCTAGAAAGCAACAGAATTTGGTCGCTCTTTCCATAGAGGAGGGCGGGCGATTCACACACTACTTTCCTCCGCTTATTATAACTCCATTAAGGTTCCCCCAGAGACTCTTCCTATCAGAGTTCCACCAAATCTCTCACTGCAATTAACTTTACAAAGAGGGAGGAAAATGTGGTCAACCATGTAATTCCTGAAAACACAGTCATTTGTATACGTCCAGCGCTATAGGGGTGAACCATAGGGGCTGCACCTCCCCCCAGGCCCTAAGGCAGCAGAAAGGATCCTCTAACACATAAGCATCAGTATCATATGTGGTCTCTGTCCCAGTACCAAATAGGATACATAAGTGGCTGGGTTATGGACCTATGACCCTGCTCAGTGTACACAACTATATAACGGCTGATGGCACCATGCCTTTACATGGGGTTTTCTCTACCTTTAGCCACCACTAGAGGGCACTCACTGTATACAGAATATACAGCCACCATCAGAGGGAGCTCACTGAATACAGAATATTCAGTCCCTGTAATGGTGGCTGCACAATCTGTACGTAGTCAGCTCCCTCTAGTGGTGACTGTATAATCTGTATATAGTGAGCTCCCTCTAGTGGTGGCTGTATTATCTGTATGTAGTGAGCTCCCTCTAGTGGTGGCTGTATAATCTGTATGCAGTGAGCTCCCCCTAGTGGTGGCTGTATAATCTGTATGTAGTGAGCTCCTCTAGTGGTGGCTGTATAATCTGTATGTAGTGAGCTCCTCTAGTGGCGGCTGTATAATCTGTATGTAGTGAGCTCCCTCTAGTGGTGGCTGTATAATCTGTATGTAGTGAGCTCCCTCTAGTGGTGGCTGTATATTCTGTATGTAGTGAGCTCCCTCTAGTGGTGGCTGTATAATCTGTATGTAGTGAGCTCGCCCTAGTGGTGTCTGTATAATCTGTATGTAGTGAGCTCCCTCTAGTGGTGGCTGTATAATCTGTATGTAGTGAGATCCCTCTAGTGGTGGCTGAATAATCTGTATGTAGTGAGCTCCCTCTAGTGGTGGCTGTATAATCTGTATGTAGTGAGCTCCCTCTAGTGGTGACTGTATAATCTGTATGCAGTGAGCTCCCTCTAGTGGTGGCTGTATAATCTGTATGCAGTGAGCTCCCTCTAGTGGTGGCTGTATAATCTGTATGCAGTGAGCTCCCTCTAGTGGTGGCTGTATAATCTGTATGTAGTGAGCTCCCTCTAGTGGTGGCTGTATAATCTGTATGTAGTGAGCTCCCGCTAGTGGTGGCTGTATAATCTGTATGTAGTGAGCTCCCTCTAGTGGTGGCTGTATAATCTGTATGTAGTGAGCTCCCTCTAGTAGTGACTGTATAATCTGTATGTAGTGAGCTCCCTCTAGTGGTGGCTGTATAATCTGTATGTAGTGAGCTCCCTCTAGTGGTGGCTGTATAATCTGTATGTAGTGAGCTCCCTCTAGTGGTGGCTGTATAATCTGTATGTAGTGAGCTCCCTCTAGTGGTGGCTGTATAATCTGTATGTAGTGAGCTCCATCTAGTTGGTGGCTGTATAATCTGTATGTAGTGAGCTCCATCTAGTTGGTGGCTGTATAATCTGTATGTAGTGAGCTCCATCTAGTTGGTGGCTGTATAATCTGTATGTAGTGAGCTCCCTCTAGTGGTGGCTGTATAATCTGTATGTAGTGAGCTCCCTCTAGTGGTGGCTGTATAATCTGTATGTAGTGAGCTCCATCTAGTTGGTGGCTGTATAATCTGTATGTAGTGAGCTCCCTCTAGTTGGTGGCTGCAGCCAGGTAGAATTCTATCATGGACCTAAAATGGACCTATGACCATTCAATGTGATACTGCAATCTCTCCACTGTCTGCAGATCCTAGAGCTGCTTTTCTAACATATGCATGCATTATATATATACACTGTTTCTCCTTTCCTGTGGTGGTTCACATTTACAATACCCCAACCCACAATCTGAATTTAGAGTTTCTCCAGTAAGGTTTACACAGTAATTAGGGCTTGAAATCCCTTTCCCTCCCCCGCACATACTAGATTCCTGTAAATAGCTGAATGATTGAGCCAGACAGATGTACTGTGCAGGCCTGGTCAGGGATATCAGGTATAGCAGAGCTGGGTGTGCCATCATTAAAGCAGTATTCTGGTTATAACAAGTTATCCCCTGTTCACAGCATGGGTGATTATCAGATCTGCTGAGACCCCATTGATCACGAGGACAGGGGCCCCATACCCCGAATTTATTTACTCATAGAAACTGGTTTAATTAGTAGGACAGTAGGACATGCTGGAATGGCGTTATACGCTTATTTTTATGGAGATACTCCAGAATAGTATCTCTTAGAAAACCCTCAAACTGTTTACCCCTAACAGATCTTAGACTTACTGGCCTATAGTTTACGAGCTCTGTTTTTGACCCCTTTAACATTGCCACCACATTTGCTATGCACCAAACAAGTGGAAAACGCTCCCTGGCAGTATAGAGTCCTTAAATATCAGAAATCAGGGTCTGTCTATAATATAACTTAACTTTCTTAGGCCCCTTTCACACGGGTGAGTTTTCCACGCGGGTGCAATGCGTTGCGATTTTCCCGCATGGTTGCTTAGCAACGGGACCCGATCTTTATTATTTTCCCTTATAACATGGTTATAAGGGGAAATGATAGCATTTTTAATAAAGAGTGCTTAGTAAAATGAAGAGGAAGGGGTTAAAAATAATAAAGGTTAACTTACCTTAGCCACTTGATCGCGTAGTTGCGATCTGTCCTCTCTTTCCCTGCATCAGCTAAGAACTAAAGGACCTGTGATGACGTCACATCACCATGGTCTATCTTACCCTGGTGATGTGACGTCATTACAGGTCCTTTAGTTCTTAGCTGATGCTGGGAAAGAGAGGAGAGATCGCAACTACGAGATCAAGTGGCTAAGGTAAGTTAACTTTTATTATATTTAACCCCTTCCTCTTCATTTTACTATGCATTCTTTATTGAGAATGCTATTATTTCCCCTTATAACCATGTTATAAGGGAAAATAATAAATTCTCCAGAAGACCCGAAACCGGACTTCAGTGATGAAGTCCGGCTTCGGGTCTGGGTACCAAACATGGCGATTTTTCTCACGCACGTGCAAAACGCATAACAAACATTTGCACCCGCACGGGAAAATCGCGCATATTCCCGCAACGCACCCGCCTCTTTTCCGGGCATCAAACATGACGCCCGTGTGAAAGAGGCCTTAGGATACAGGGGTCTATGCCATCTGGACCTAGCGATTTGTCTATTTTAATCTTTTTATGAAGCCGCTGCACTTTTTCCTGGGTCAGATAGGCCACATTTAATGGAGAGTTTATTTTGACACTACATTTTTGTCCACTGAGGAAAATGAAATGTAATAAACTCCCTCCCTCTTCACTCTTTTCAGGTTTAACCTTTTTACCATTAATATAATTAAAGAACATTTTATTGTTAGTTCTTCGTCCACAGCCTAACTGTATTTACATATTCTATTTTTTGCCTTTTTTTGTGCTTCTTCCTGTTTTAGTGATTTAAAGGCCTTCTTTTTATTATATATTGCCCTCTTTACATTTCTATCACTAAGGCTGGGTTCACATCATGTTTAATATATGGCATTTGTTCAATGTATTTGTTTTTTGTAAGGCACGAACGTGATGTAAACCCACCCCAAGTTGCCTAAATTTTGCTTTCCTAAATTTAAGTGTTTTTGTGCCTCCCTGAAGAAACACTCCCGGTCTTTGTGACAAATCGCCCTCTCTGTACCCCTAATAATGGAGTCACCCACTACCAGCACCTGTCTGGCCTGCCCTGCTCTCCTGCTTACTGGAGCTGACATCCCCCTGGCTGGCAGAGGAAGTGTCAGTTTGTGGCAGTGCCAACCCTGGACCGAGATCCCCTCATCTGCCAACCTTGTGCGTCAGATCAGGGCTAGCCTCCCTGGCACGCCTCCCTGGCACTCTTTCATCTTTTATGCTAGTTTCACACCAGTGTTAGAGACATCCCGAAGGCTGACGAAGTTTTCCAGATCCGGCATAGCTGGGAAGTCCCGCCTGCCCCCAAGCCTCTGACTGTAATGGAAACTGGCGGGATAGAAGTTTCACAACACAGTTTTTGCCTAAATGAATATATAAGCTGGGGAGTGGCTGGATCTCTGTTGGTTCCCATTATAGTCAGTGGGGTCCGGGGGGCAGGTGGGACTATCCAGCTCTGCCAGATCCAGAGAACTCCAGCAGGCTGCTCTATTGGAATAGCCTGCAGGATGTCTCTAGCGCTGGTGTGAGAGTAGCCTTACTCACTTTCCTGTCCCTCCGTACCGCCAGCTTTCCCTGCACCTTCTCCATCAAGTATCTCATCAGTGAGCAGCAAACTCCTTTCCACTATTCTCAATGCGTCTCAACGCTGCAATTCACTTCTTTACACACAGGACCTGGGCTTCCAAATGTGCACCTCATACAGCTCTTCCAGGACCGCATACCAGATGTGCACTGGGCTGCACTGTCAATAAGAGCACATATTTGCTAACAGGAATTGAACCAGAACAAAAAAATTAGGTAAATGATACAATGAAGAGGATAAACGAGAGAATAAACTCAGTTCTCACCTCTCAAGTCACACACACAAGATAAACACTAACAAACTCGCTTTTTCAGTCTACTTATAACGTAATTTCTCTCCATTCTAATGCAGACAGCAGATTTTTTCCCTCTGGCAATTTACATCTTCTTAACTAGGTAACCTCACCCCTAACCAGTCACCAGTGCAACACACCAGAGACTGAACTACTGAGCAAACTAATGGAGCGCATCTACTAACGGACCTGCGACTATTTCAGGTATAAAATAGTAACAGGTCTCCTTTTTTTAACCAGCCATGCAACAATATTTAGTCACATGGCCGTGTTCTGTGCCGTGTCTGCCAGTTGGGCATGATGGGGGGGGGGGCTATGCCAGGGCCTGGACTCCAACCTCAGCAAACTTACTAACATTTAGGGCCGTTTCACAAGAGCGTCTGACTTTGCTTGCAAAAGATGCAAATTTTTCATGCTGATACTAATTAGACCAGTCTAAGTGAATATGAACCTGTCGTACTGAAAAGCAACCACCAGAGGGCAGACAAATAGCAATACGCTGAGTCCAATTGATCAATGGCTGTGCGACTTTTAATAAATACTCGACAAAAGAAAGGCAGGTGAATGAAATAAGTCAGTCTAATTTTATGGGCAGAAACAGACGCGCTTGACAAATGAGACCCATAGATTGCCACAAATGGACCTAACTTATGTAATAAACCTATTTGAAAAGCAACAATGTATAAACTAATACACTGCTCTAATTTGGTGTAAAGTACAATAAAAAAGAATAATAATATTATATAAACGTACCTGGCTCCCTACGCCACTCCTGGTCCCCACAGCTGCCTTTTCCCGTGCGTGGATGAAAACATCATGTGTTGGGGGGGACGAGCCTCTCTAGAGTCACCTGCGATGCTAGGAGACTCGTCCCAGTCACCGCCTGACTGCAACCCCAGACCCCCCACCCCCTTTCCACGACAACGGATGTTTTCATCCGCGCACTGGGAAAATCAGTAGTGTAGTGGCCGTGCAGGAACCCGGAGCGGCGTGGGGAACAGGGTAAGTAGAATCAGTGTGCCCAGGGGGGGGGGGGGGGGCTGGGGACATTTCTGAACTTCGAATAACCCCTTTAATCTCAAATCATACTTCAGATGAAAAACTTAAAAGCTCGCAAACTCGCTTTTTCACTTTGTATAAAAAGCTTTTTTCTCCCCTCAACTGCAAACAGATTGCATAATTTTTTTTCTCCTCTGGATTCAAAGGTTTGTAAAGTTGCCTTAAGTGTGAAGACAACACATTTCAGTCTGCTACATCCGCTTTACACAAAAATCTAAATGCAAAACAGTGCTCCTACAGCCTCCAGCCTGGCACCCCCTAGATCAGTGGTGATATATGATGCCTGTTACCCTGTTCACAATATCTCCTTAAGATCATAGGAAAGAGCTGCGCAAAATGCGGGAAATATGCCCCAGACCAGTCAATGACAGCAAGCGCAGCAGGCTCGTCTGTTTTTGGCCATAAAATTAAACAGGTGTGATTCATCCGCCTGTCTTTCTTTTGCCGAGAATTTAATAAAAGTCGTACAGCCATTGATCAATTAGACTTGGCGTATTGCTGTTAGGGCTTATGCACACGAACGTATTTTCCAGTCCGCATGACGTCTGCGTGCATTTCATTTTTTGTGGAAGGGAACAACTGGCCCCTAATAGAACAGTCCAATCCTTGTCCATAACATGGACAATAATAGGACGTTCTATTTTTTTGCGGAATGGACACGGAAAGCACATGGAGTAATTTGTTTTTTTGATGACCCATTGAAATGAATGGTTCTGTATACGGTCAGAAAAAACCCAAAAACGTAATGGACACGGAAAGGAAATACATTCATGTGCATGAGCCCTTAGTCTGACCTCTGGTGGTTGTTTCTCAGTTACACAGGTTCTTATTCACTTAGACTGATCTCATTTATTTGCACATGAAAACAAGTCACACGCCTCCAGGAAACTGCAACTTAACGCAAAAACTCACCACTGCACACATGCGAAGTGATGTACAATAGCCCTGGGGTGGTGTAGAAATTAGACTGTTTTTGTGACAAATTCAGGCACAAAAGAAGTTGCATATATGTAAATACATCAGAAAAAAAAGTCCCAAAAGTTAGAAATATGCGTAAGCTTATTCATTTTCAAATCTGTTGAATTCACGTTACATTGTCTAAAAAAAATAAAAAAATAAAAATTGTCAAAAAAGGCATAAAAGACTAAAAACAGGAGCAAATACTTTAGTAAATGTGCCCCATAGACGGCATGTAATTCCTGACACTGGTTATGCGCTGGAGCCCTAGCTATAAATACATAACCTTTACGTGAAAGGCGATCAGATGACTGCAGTCCTAAGGAGCGGCCTCCAGTCCGGTCACATTTAGCTCTAATGGACCCGAGCATCAGTGCATTATCCTCCATTTACCGATTAGAATCACCGCTCCATTTCCATGCACTACACCAGGGACCAGCAACCGTCAGCACTCCAGCTGTTGTGAAACTACACACTTAGGGCTCATGCACACAAACTTATTTTGTTTCCGTGTTCATTCCTTATTTTTTGCGGCCGCGGCCCGTATGCGAAACCATTCACTTCAATGGGTCCTCAAAAAAAAAAACGGAAATGTCTTATTCCATTTCCGGTTGTCCGCATGGCCATTCTAAAAAAAGATACAACATGTCCTATTCTTGTCCGTTTTGTGGACAAGGATAGTCACTGGTACAAAAAAAAAAAAAAATGCAATACGGATGTCAACCATATTTTTGAGGATCCGTGTGCATGAGCCTTGACCTGGCTGTTCTTGTTACTCCCATAGAAGTGAAGGGAGGATACTGGGAGTTGTAGCTTCTGAGCAGCTGGAGGTTGCCATCGATCCCTGCACTACACTGTCCCTTGTGTCAGAGGGTCAAAGCACGGTTCAACCTGAACTTCCTGGTCCATGAATAAAATGCCAGAGCTATAGTCAAGACTGACACACAGGCATGGCAGCAGATTCTGTCTGGATGTAGGCACATATTCTGCCAGCAATGCATGTGAAGGTGCTGTGGATTTCATAATCCGTGTGCATCATTGATGCATGTTCATCATACTGACGGTAAACCCACATGGATTTCAATGTCAACTCGTTGCAGAAATCGGAGTCTTATTTGAGGACTTCTGCTGCGCATTATCTTCAAATTCTTAAAAATCCACATCCAAATGCAATCCAGAGGCTAAAGACCTGTACAGATGCAATACTTCTCATAGCTGAGGATTTGTTACAATCGCATTCAGTCCAGATTATCTTCTGGGTGCTAAATGCATCTGGAGTGTCTCTCTGATTCTGATATTTTGCTACAATGTATCAGTGCAGGTAAAATGTATCAGTCTGGACTCAAGTGTTGCAAGAGAATTGATACAATGTAGCAGACTGTCAGCCATCAGCAATATCATGTGACCAGACTCAATGGGGCACATTTACTAAGAGCGGCTTTTTGCGCTGGTCTTAGTTCCCTCCCCCTCTGTGCCGCTGCTAGATACGTCTAATTTATGACGAGGCCTGCGCCTAGTCGCATCTGTGGAAGTCTGTGCACCTGGAGTAAAAACTAGTCGTTCTTAGCTTACAATTGCGCCTTTTCCCAGGCGTAAAGTATATATGTCCCAGCCCCTGACACGCCCCTGCCGTTATAACGCCCAACTGGCGTACAAGGCACAAAACCACTCCAAAATTGTGTCACACTGCCAAACAGAAAAGGGGACTTGTGACACTTTACATCTAAAAGTGTCACAAGTCCATTAGTAAATGTGCCCCAATGGGGTTCATTGTACAAGCATTTTGTATGTTTTTGGTGTAAAAATGTTGCATGACCCTCTTTTTGTGACTTTTAAAACACCTGTGCCACAAAACTAGACACACAGAAGTGTCAAGGGGGTGGCGGAGGGGTGCTGGGCCAGGCCTCCAGCCCCGAAACATTTACACTGGGAAAAAGGCGTAAATGTTGGTGAAAAACTACTCCAGCCATGGGCACGGACTGCTGGAGGTGCAACCACTCCATGAAAAGGCGCGTCTTCCACCTGCAAAGCCAGCGCAAAAAGCAAGCGAAAGACTGGATTAAAAAGGCAATCTCTACCCCTATAAGGCGTCACAGAAGGTTAGGGCACAATCTACCGTAGGGGAGTAAGTACAGAGGATGCAGAGGAGGCGGCCGCATCCAGACCCTGGTGCCTGAAGGGGCCCCCAGCTAGGGCGTACGGTAGGGGCCTCACATGTTTTTCCCATGTGTCTGATGTAAATGAAAACCTTATGCAATCCCATATCTTGCTCTGGACGCCACTTTACACACCCCAGATTTTGTACGACTGAAAATCAGTTCCATTCATTTGAATGGCGTACCAAGCACATGGATTTCTGCAAGCCCCATCCAGGTGAACAGAATCTGCAGAGTGTGAAGACGCCCCTAGACTCCAACCACAACCAGAGCTGCACAGAAGCTTCTCAAAGCTCCATTAACACATTATGCCCCATGCTGACAACGCCTGGAGACATTTCCATCATTACAGAGGGGTAACGAAGATCCTGGACCACAATGCAGCCCCTTCCCCTCCCCCACCATAGGAAATACTGGTATCTTATTATGCACAGCAGAGGTTCCTGTAGACACCAGGGTGTGACTACTACCTCTGCACCCCCTATAGCTAGATCAGTTCCCAGTTATAAACTACCCCCCCCCCCCCACACCAAAACTACAGCTGCCCTGTAAGAGGTTTTCCCATGCCAGTCTGGCAGCAGCATTGTCCCCATCATAGAAGCAGTTAATCTACAATGAGGGGACATCCTGCAGAGCATTTCAGTTGGAAACAACAATCTGCAGAGTCCAAAACCCACATGGACTCAAATGCATTTTCCCCACCCCCAAAAAACAACCAGATATGTGAATGTCTAGCTTCTTACAACTCAAGGAAAGGATTATAACATTATAAAAGTATTACAAAGCAACAGATGTAGCAGAGCTGCAGGGTTTCCTTAGTGCACTGCACCCTGAAAACTCACTAAATTCACCTAATGCTGGAGGTCAGCTGCAGTCCCATGTAAAAACACAAAATACTACATGATATCGCCTTGAATTTTGCCAATTGACAAACTGAGCTCTGCTGCATCTGCCTAAACAGTACCTTGAAGATGGCCACCAGCCAAAGGCTCCAAATCCTCAGTAATGGGAGAGGCTTCCCGTAAAGGTCCCTCTGCTGTGTGGAGAGCTGCTCTGGCTGCTCTCTCTCTGCAGGAATGTGAGGAGGGTCTAGGCTGGGGGATGGGGCATGGGGTGTGTTAATCAATGCATTATACAGATTGGGTTGGGTCAGTACTGTGTAAATACTAAGGGTGCGTTCACACTAGCGTTAGGGATTCAGTTATGGATTTCCGTAATAACGGCACAGGACTTTGTTTTCAGTCTTGCATAACGGAACCCAGACGGATCCGTTATGCTTTCCCATAGACTTCTATTAGGACGGAAAGCAAACGGGATGACTTTTAAAGGCTTCCATTTTGCATTCTGTCTGGGCATTCCGTTATTTTTCTTTATAACCAGGTTTTAACGGAAAGCCATAACGGAATCATAGTACAGGGATAATACACACAGTGATGTCACAGTACAGAGATAATACACACAGTGATGTCACAGTACAGGGATAATACACACAGTGATGTCACAGTACAGGGATAATAAACACAGTGATGTCACAGTACAGACATAATAAACACAGTGATGTCACAGTACAGAGATAATACACACAGTGATGTCACAGTACAGGGATTATACACACAGTGATGTCACAGTACAGAGATAATACACACAGTGATGTCACAGTACAGAGATAATACACACAGTGATGTCACAGTACAGAGATAATACACACAGTGATGTCACAGTACAGGGATTATACACACAGTGATGTCACAGTACAGGGATTATACACACAGTGATGTCACAGTACAGAGATAATAAACACAGTGATGTCACAGTACAGGGATAATAAACACAGTGATGTCACAGTACAAAGATAATAAACACAGTGATGTCACAGTACAGGGATAATACACACAGTGATGTCACAGTACAGAGATAATAAACACAGTGATGTCACAGTACAGAGATAATACACACAGTGATGTCACAGTACAGAGATAATAAACACAGTGATGTCACAGTACAGAGATAATAAACACAGTGATGTCACAGTACAGAGATAATAAACACAGTGATGTCACAGTACAGGATAATACACACAGTGATGTCACAGTACAGAGATAATAAACACAGTGATGTCACAGTACAGAGATAATAAACACAGTGATGTCACAGTACAGGATAATACACACAGTGATGTCACAGTACAGAGATAATACACACAGTGATGTCACAGTACAGAGATAATACACACAGTGATGTCACAGTACAGGGATAATAAACACAGTGATGTCACAGTACAGAGATAATACACACAGTGATGTCACAGTACAGAGATAATAAACACAGTGATGTCACAGTACAGAGATAATAAACACAGTGATGTCACAGTACAGGGATAATAAACACAGTGATGTCACAGTACAGAGATAATAAACACAGTGATGTCACAGTACAGAGATAATACACACAGTGATGTCACAGTACAGGGATAATAAACACAGTGATGTCACAGTACAGGGATAATACACACAGTGATGTCACAGTACAGGGATTATACACACAGTGATGTCACAGTACAGGGATAATAAACACAGTGATGTCACAGTACAGAGATAATAAACACAGTGATGTCACAGTACAGAGATAATAAACACAGTGATGTCACAGTACAGGGATAATACACACAGTGATGTCACAGTACAGAGATAATAAACACAGTGATGTCACAGTACAGAGATAATAAACACAGTGATGTCACAGTACAGAGATAATACACACAGTGATGTCACAGTACAGAGATAATAAACACAGTGATGTCACAGTACAGAGATAATAAACACAGTGATGTCACAGTACAGGATAATACACACAGTGATGTCACAGTACAGAGATAATACACACAGTGATGTCACAGTACAGAGATAATACACACAGTGATGTCACAGTACAGAGATAATAAACACAGTGATGTCACAGTACAGAGATAATACACACAGTGATGTCACAGTACAGAGATAATAAACACAGTGATGTCACAGTACAGAGATAATAAACACAGTGATGTCACAGTACAGGATAATACACACAGTGATGTCACAGTACAGGGATAATAAACACAGTGATGTCACAGTACAGGGATAATAACACAGTGATGTCACAGTACAGGGATAATAAACACAGTGATGTCACAGTACAGGATAATAAACACAGTGATGTCACAGTACAGAGATAATACACACAGTGATGTCACAGTACAGAGATAATAAACACAGTGATGTCACAGTACAGAGATAATAAACACAGTGATGTCACAGTACAGGGATAATACACAGTGATGTCACAGTACAGGATAATAAACACAGTGATGTCACAGTACAGGGATAATAAACACAGTGATGTCACAGTACAGAGATAATAAACACAGTGATGTCACAGTACAGAGATAATAAACACAGTGATGTCACAGTACAGGATAATAAACACAGTGATGTCACAGTACAGGATAATAAACACAGTGATGTCATAGTACAGGATAATAACACAGTGATGTCACAGTACAGGATAATAAACACAGTGATGTCACAGTACAGAGATAATACACACAGTGATGTCACAGTACAGGGATAATACACACAGTGATGTCACAGTACAGGGATAATAAACACAGTGATGTCACAGTACAGGATAATAAACACAGTGATGTCACAGTACAGAGATAACAAACACGTGATGTCACAGTACAGAGATATAAACACAGTGATGTCACAGTACAGAGATAATAAACACAGTGATGTCACAGTACAGAGATAATAAACACAGTGATGTCACAGTACAGAGATAATAAACACAGTGATGTCACAGTACAGAGATAATACACACAGTGATGTCACAGTACAGAGATAATAAACACAGTGATGTCACAGTACAGGGATAATACACACAGTGATGTCACAGTACAGGATAATAAACACAGTGATGTCACAGTACAGGGATAATAAACACAGTGATGTCACGGTACAGAGATAATACACACAGTGATGTCACAGTACAGAGATAATACACACAGTGATGTCACAGTACAGGGATAATAAACACAGTGATGTCACAGTACAGGGATAATAAACACAGTGATGTCACAGTACAGAGATAATACACACAGTGATGTCACAGTACAGAGATAATAAACACAGTGATGTCACAGTACAGGGATAATACACACAGTGATGTCACAGTACAGAGATAATAAACACAGTGATGTCACAGTACAGGATAATACACACAGTGATGTCACAGTACAGAGATAATACACACAGTGATGTCACAGTACAGGGATTATACACACAGTGATGTCACAGTACAGGGATAATACACACAGTGATGTCACAGTACAGGGATAATACACACAGTGATGTCACAGTACAGGGATAATAAACACAGTGATGTCACAGTACAGAGATAATACACACAGTGATGTCACAGTACAGGGATTATACACACAGTGATGTCACAGTACAGGGATAATACACACATTGATGTCACAGTACAGAGATAATAAACACAGTGATGTCACAGTACAGAGATAATAAACACAGTGATGTCACAGTACAGAGATAATAAACACAGTGATGTCACAGTACAGAGATAATAAACACAGTGATGTCACAGTACAGAGATAATAAACACAGTGATGTCACAGTACAGGGATAATAAACACAGTGATGTCACAGTACAGGGATAATACACACAGTGATGTCACAGTACAGAGATAATAAACACAGTGATGTCACAGTACAGGGATAATAAACACAGTGATGTCACAGTACAGAGATAATAAACACAGTGATGTCACAGTACAGGGATAATACACACAGTGATGTCACAGTACAGAGATAATAAACACAGTGATGTCACAGTACAGGGATAATAAACACAG
The DNA here is from genome assembly GCA_033119425.1 of Bufotes viridis. NCBI lineage: Eukaryota > Metazoa > Chordata > Amphibia > Anura > Bufonidae > Bufotes > Bufotes viridis. Next base: position 8,723,862 of record CM065596.1, read on the forward strand.
TGATGTCACAGTGCAGGGATAATAAACACAGTGATGTCACAGTACAGAGATAATACACACAGTGATGTCACAGTACAGGGATAATAAACACAGTGATGTCACAGTACAGGGATAATAAACACAGTGTTGTCACAGTACAGGGATAATAAACACAGTGATGTCACAGTACAGGGATAATACACACAGTGATGTCACAGTACAGGCATAATAAACACAGTGATGTCACAGTACAGGGATAATAAACACAGTGATGTCACAGGACAGGGATAATAAACACAGTGATGTCACAGGACAGGGATAATACACACAGTGATGTCACAGTACAGGGATAATAAACACAGTGATGTCACAGTACAGAGATAATACACACAGTGATGTCACAGTACAGAGATAATAAACACAGTGATGTCACAGTACAGAGATAATAAACACAGTGATGTCACAGCACAGAGATAATACACACAGTGATGTCACAGTACAGGGATAATAAACACAGTGATGTCACAGTACAGAGATAATAAACACAGTGATGTCACAGTACAGAGATAATAAACACAGTGATGTCACAGTACAGGGATAATACACACAGTGATGTCACAGTACAGGGATAATACACACAGTGATGTCACAGTACAGGGATAATAAACACAGTGATGTCACAGTACAGAGATAATAAACACAGTGATGTCACAGTACAGAGATAATAAACACAGTGATGTCACAGTACAGGGAGAATAAACACAGTGATGTCACAGTACAGGGATAATAAACACAGTGATGTCAGAGTACAGGGATGATAAACACAGTGATGTCACAGTACGGAGATAATCAACACAGTGATGTCACAGTACAGAGATAATAAACACAGTGATGTCACAGTACGGGGTCATGTCCAAGTCAGTTTATACTTATTTGTACCTGGTCCAAAAAAACTGAATGGGGGATGAACGTTCATTACTACAGTCGTTCATACTCCCTTCACATTTCATATTGTTGGCAGCACATCCGTCTTTACACAGAAAACACAAATATCACAGCAGAGGAATAATGCCGTAATATTATAGCACAGGGATAATGCACAAGGTGACATCACAGCCCAGGAATAATGTAATCTGCGCTTCACTGGGTGATGGGTCCCGTGGAGTATTAACTCCCATGCTTGTACCCATAAAGCACACATACCCCCACAGTACACCTAGACCTAAAAAGTACCCAAATACTACCCAGCCTCCTATGGTGAGTGCAAGCTAATGTCCCAGCACCCAACAGGTCAATGAGGGCAGGGTGGCTCCACACAGTCCCTGGGATGGTGGGATCCAGACGTACAATTGATATGTAGCAATTATTGTTACAATTCTAAAGAAAAATCTATTTACATGGAGATCTGTGGATAATCTTACAACAGACAGGATGCAGGATATTACAGGCTGGTCCCAGGGCTTGCTCTGCTGCACTTGCTTTTCTTTCTTTCCTTTTTTTTTTTTAGTCCCACCCTGTTAACCCTTTGCGTGATGGCGATACTAGGAGGGTATTAGATGCAGTCCCAAGGACACTACCCTAAGCATTAATTGCAGAAAATCCCTTTATCTGTTAATCTAATGGGGGAACTAGGTGATTAGATCAGGATGTGAGACTTAGCTGGAGGGGGAACTGGAGACGAGGAAAGAAATAATTGTTCCTGAAATGTCGCTCCCAGGGGCCAGAACAAGAAATGAGGAGGCCCCAGGCAAAGGTGGTGTTAAATGCCTAGGTTTTGGAAGAAGGAAAGTGGACACAATACTGCGCACATGTTAGCGTCATAACGTGTCTATATTGTATCCCTAAGGCAAGGGCTACATGGCTGCATTTCTTGCCTGACAGGTTTTGCGCGTAGCCCTTGCCTAAGGGTCCATTAACACGTCCGCATAAATGGGTCCGCATCCGTTCTGCAAGATTCCGCATTCATTTCAATGGGGCCGTAAAAGATCTGGATAGCACACCTCATGCTGTCCGCATCTGCACTTCCGTTCCGCAGGCTAGCAAAAAAAAAAAATAGAGCATGTCTTATTCTTGTCTGCAGCCACGAACAAGAATATGCATTTCTATCATAGTACCAGCCATGTGCAGTCCGTAAAATGCGTAACGCACATGACCCATGTCCGTGTTTTGTGGACCGCAAAACACTTGCGCATGTGTGAATGAACTCTAAGGCTGGGGTTACATGTAGGTTTTTAATGGTGTCTTTTTGTGCTTATGTCATATTTTTGGTGCATTTTTTGTGCCAGCTCCAGATGTTAGCTGAAAATCTATGGGAAATATGAAACATGGGACACACAAGCGCCTTTGCATCTGGCGTTCTTTTTAATTAGGTAGCTTTTTGGGTCTCTGGTGTTTTTATGCTGAAGCTTTTGCTATTTTTTGTGGTTTTGACATCAACTTCTCTAAAGGGGAAAAATAACAGAAAAAAAAATTGTTCACACAGTCATTTAGGAAAGATCACCACAAAAAAAACACCTTAAAAACCACAACCCTTAATAATTTTGCCGCTTCCTAAAGAAGTTTTGGGCACCAGAAAATGAAATCCCCGTCAGCACGGGAGCAGGTGTAGATTTCTGGTGTAATGTGCACCCACAGCCCTCACACAACTTGCATACTTTTTGTAAAAGTGGTGTGGGTGACATAAATGTCAAAAAGTTGCAAATTTGGGAACAAACTTGCAATATATGTCAATTTTGTGGCATTGAAAATTGATACATTCCCCGAAAAGTGTTATACAATGCATAAATAGTGTTGAGTGAACTCGTTTTTTAAGTTCTGCGTCCAAAGTTCGGGTTATCGAAGCGTCCCGTTATGGATTCCGCTACCACGGACCATACCGGTATTTGAAATCCATAACGGGATTCTTCGATAACCCGAACTTTGGACGCAGAACTTAAAAAACAAGTTCGCTCAACACTATGCATAAATAACACCAGATACAGAACCAAATATGATTCCACCATGCAGTCCCACATGAAGTAGATATAATATTGCTATAAACCATATATAGTCCATAAATAATTGCATACAGAGCCAAATAACTGCCATACAGGGCAAACCTAATGCTGCTATACAGTGTAGAATGCATAATGACTCACCATACAGCGCCAAAGAAGTGTCATACTATCAAAATACTGTAGTATTGACTAAATGAAATCACTGATGACCCTGCCATCCAGTGCTATCTACTACGTAATTAATACCACCATACAATGGCAAAAAACAGCGCCACAAAGGGTCCCCAGTGAGGCCCCATCACAATGAGCACCCTCCCCCATTATCATAGCCTTTGCCACCCAGGATAGAAAGGTCTGATGCCAATTACAGTCCCATGGTTGCCAACTGTCCACATTTTGGTGGAACAATCCCAAGAACCGAACTGCAGGAGCGACCATGACCCTTTCTGCGAATTCCCCATCTGCTTGTTTGCTTTGCTACTAGCAAAAGGGATGGAACCAAAAAGAGCAGGTCCAAGGGCCCCATAGTAGCCCCATGGTTTACCTCTATTGAAAGTATAAGGGGAACCCACTGGAACGAATGATCACCCACTGATTTCAAGGAATGTTGCCAGTCCTCCCAGTACCATCCCAGCTCTTCAGTCCAGCTCAGTGTCCTCTGCCCTGCCGTCCTCCCGTGAAGCTACAACTCCCAGCATGGCCCGACTCAGAGGTTTCACTCTGAATCTCAGTCCCATTTACTGCACATGGGAAGTCCCATGAATTCTTTTGCAATAAGATGACAATGTCAAGAAAGAGAAGTGAAAATAAAAATGGATAGAACATGGAAATCTCATCATTAAATGGGTTCTTTTCAGGTACTTTTTGATGTAGTCCTGCTATAGCACTACAAAAAGTGTCCGAACCTGCAATAACCCATTTTATGACCCCATGTATATTACTGTAAAGTGCTGAAGAGTGCAGAATCTGGACCCCAAATCTGTAGCCAGTCCAAGGCTTCTCATCCAGCCCACCCTTCAAAAGGGGGCTAGGTCTTCACCAGGAAATTACAGACCAGTAAGCTTAACATCCATAGTGGGAAAAATGTTTGAGGACTTTCTACGGGACAACGTACAGGATTATGTAACTGACAATAATATAATAAGTGATCGCCAACATGGGTTTACTAAGCACAGAAGCTGTGGGACTAACCAAGGGGAGCAGAAGCCTGGACAGAGGGGCAGCTCTGGATGCAGTGTGTTTGGACTTTGCAAAGGCGTTTGATACTGTCCCTCACGGACGACTAATGGGTAAATGGAGGTCTATTGGTTTAGAAAATATAATTTGTAATTGGATCGAAAATTGGCTTCACGATCGTATCCAAAGAGTTGTGGTCAATGATTCCTCACATGCTACTAGCGTATATGAGTTCGCCCTCCTAGAACATACATAGAGAATTACTATGTGAAATGTTTCACTTTCCATGACCCTAAGTTCACACCTGAGCGTTCAAACGCGCTGTAAAACGCTCAACAGATTAAAACCAATGCATCCCTATGGGAGTGGTTCACACTTGAGCGTTTTACAGCGCGTTTGAACGCGCTGTAAAACGCCCAACGCATAAACAAGTACTTGAGCTTCTTTTGGGGCGTTTGACGCGCGTTTTGTGATTGACACCACAGTAGTCAATCACAAGAACGCGCGTTTTACACGCGTTTCCTATTTGCAAAAACGTGCTGTAAAACGCGCGTTTTTAGAACGCTCAGGTCTGAACCCAGGGTGATCCCGCAGATAGTATTTTCGGCCTTTTCTTTATGTATGTATTAGGATTCATATTAGTTCAGAGTCTTTGGATTCAATAGCATAGGATGTTTAGGATGTTACCACTCCTTAGGCTAGTTTCCCACTAGTGGCAAGGAACAGCCTGTCGGATCCGTGCTGCTGCTAGTGCACGCGTGCCCCCCGGAATCCCGCTCCGGCCCCATTGACTATAATGTGGGAGGCCGGGAGTTCCGGCGGGAGCACGGCATACATGGCGAGAGGCGGCCGGAATAAAACTACGACATGTCATAGTTTTATTCCGGCCGCCTCTAGGCATGTTTTCCGTGCTCCCGCCGGAACTCCGTCCCGCCCACATTATAGTCAATGGGGCCGGAGCGGTAGTCCGGGGGCACGCGTTCACTAGTGGCAGCACGGATACGACAGGTTGTTCACCCTGCCGGAGTTCCTTGCCGCTAGTGTGAAAGTACCCTTAGGCCCCTTTCACACGAGCGAGTTTTCCGCACGGGTGCAATGCGTGACGTGAACGCATTGCATCCGCACTGAATCCGGACCCATTCATTTCAATGGGTCTATGTACATGAGCGTTTTTTTTTCATGCATCACTTGTGCGTTGCGTGAAAATCGCAGCATATTCTATATTCTGCGTTTTTCACACAACGTAGGCCCCATAGAAGTGAATGGGGCTGCATGAAAAACGCATTGCATCCGCAAGCAAGTGCGGGTGCGTTGCGTTTTTCACTGATGGTTGCTAGGAGATGTTGATTGTAAACCTTCAGTATTTTATCACGCGTGTGAAAAACGCATCAAAACGCATTGCACCCGCACGGAAAAAACTGAACAACTGAACGCAATCGCAGGCAAAACTGAATGGCTTTGCCTGTGAAATCGCACAGTTTTCACTGAACGCATCCGCAACGCATCCGGACCTAATCCGGACCGCTCGTGTGAAAGGGGCCTTGGTCCATATATTGTGCTTCGCAGATATAATTAGGCTGCAGGGAATATGTGCAATCAAGTATAGAATTCAATGTTACGGTTTTCTCTTCTGTATTGAATGTTGGTGATGGTGTTATATATTTGAAGCCCTGCTAAAATCATGATAAAGTCAAAGTGTTAATTTTTTAAATCATGTTTAATAAAAGATAATTATTTTTAAAAGGAACATAGTTGTACTTGTTTATTCAATCAATAAATGAACTATGTAACTATGTGTCCTGCTCTGTACTGACGAGGGGCAGAAACAGCTGTTTACAGATGGGTCACTGAGCTAATCTGCATGCTTTCTCCCATGGATCATTGTCTGAATATTAGGCTCTTCAATGAGAACGTGTTACCCCCCCCCCCCCCATATACAATAAGCAGACAAACCAGTTCAGTGCCAGACTCCTCCAACCAGAACCCCCCATAGCAGTCGTATACCTGCCCTATATATACGTCACTAATTATATACTGTCCCCAGCCTTTGTAGTTGCTTCCCTGCACTAAGGCTTCAACCTGTGACCCTACGACAATAATGAAGCTGCAACTCACATCTGTGGTGGAACTACAACTCCCAGCCTACTCTACAGAGGCAGTTATTATAGTGAGGACGTGATTCCTGTTTTCTCAGCCCCTGGCGTCACATTGTAACCTTCCTATTTCATGTTGTGAAATGCCACGAGCCAGTCCTGAAATCCTGCGTTACACAAGATCTTCGCAGAAGTAGCACGGCTCTTGATACATCTCCTAAATGTTGCAATCCTAAAACTAAACTAAACACAAACGCCCGAACAACACGCCTATGGCGTTTCCCATTGAAGTCTATTGGAACCAAATGCTGGATAAACGCCCGAATTAACGCGAACATACTTGCCTATGCGTCGGACGTTTATAGGCGCCTACGAACGCGCATTAAAACGCGCAAGTGTGAACCACCTCCATTGGAATGCATGGTTCCTGTACTGTTGTGCGTTTTTTTGCGCGTTCGAAAGCGGCGTTTTACGCGAAAGTGTGAACTGAGTGTTAACCTGCACACCAAAATATCACTAGCTCCCAATAAAGTAAATGCCGTGCACAATAAACTCACCACCCCAAAAATAGAATACACAGCATATAGTATATTAAATAAATATTTTATTGATCAGATGTCCAACATATTTATGGCAGCATGCATACATCGGAATAAAGAAAAACAGGACCACCGATAGAGTGTCGTATGCCAAACTACAAGACCCGTAGATGAAAAGTATTTACATTCAGTTTCCTTCAACACCATCCAAACCAGGAGAATTTATCCCAAATTGCAAAGTGCAACCTCCTTCAATGAAAGAATGCAAGCCAAAGGAAAATTACCTTACTGGTTACAAAATAAAGTGCAGTATAGCACATACAAAATTCATCAAAGAGTACATAATGTAGAAGATAATACCGACCAATGTAGTCCTGACCCCGAGGGGGCATCGCGGTCAGGACTACATTGGTTTCGGTTGTGCTCCGGCTCCCCCGTGTGGAGATCGGAGGAGTCGGGGCGTGTATGACAGGAGGCTGCTGCATAGTGTTTCCTATGGAGCCCTTGCCTGTAATAGCGCTTCATAGGAAAGTAGTGAAATCATCACAAATTTCAATGCAAGTGCATTAGAGTCTATGATAATAGCAATCAGATGGTTGATTGTTATAGTTCCCTATGGGAACTATAAAAAAGTGTAAAAAAAAAAAGTAAAAAAATAAATAAATAAATAAAAAAACATAAAAACTCAAATCACCCCCCTTTTCCCAAAATAAAAATAAAAGAACTAAAATTTTTTAAAAATACACATCATGGGTGTCGCAATGTGTGAAAATGCCCATAGTATAAAAATATATTCCCCATACGGCAAACAGCAAAACGGAAAAAAGGGTCCAAATGGTCGATTCGCAGTTTTTGGTCAAAAAATGTAATAAAAAGTGATTAAAAAGTCATACACACCCCAGAATGGTATCAATAAAAAGTTCAGATCGACCCTGCAAAAAATGAGTCCTCATAAAGCTCCGTAAACATAATTACAAAAAAGTTATAGGGGTCAAAATATGGCGACAAAAAGATAAAACAGATTTTTCCCACATTTTAATTTTTGTATCATTATCAAAACGCAAGAAAAACTATACATATAAGGTATCACCGGATTCGTACTGACCTGTACAATAAAAGTAACTGGTCTGTTTTATCGCACAATGAACGTCGTAAATAAAAAAGCCGTAAAACTGTGGTGAAGTTGCATTTTATTTTTTTGCAATTTCACCCCATTTGGAAATTTTTCCCACTTCCCACGACATTATATGCAATATTAAATGGTGGTGTTGGAAAGTACAACTTGTCCCGCAAAAAACAAGCCCTCATATGGCTATTTGAACAGACAAATATAAAAGTTATGGCTCTGGGAAGGCAGCGAGCACAAAACAAAAACGCAAAGAAACAAAACAAAAAAACTTGAAAGGGTTAAAAAACTGCCCACCGTTCTGACCAGGCTGTTAGGAGGTGTTGGGAGCAGCAGTTAGTGGGGGGCACATGCACAGTCAACAGGTTTTGGTACAGAGTACTGTTTGTACAGTACAGAGGATTGTTTGATCCGCCGATGAGCAGGACCCAAAGTTTCGTTGTCCACCATCCAGATGCAGGCCGTCCCTTCACTATCGACTAGTGTCACGATAGCCATTACGTGTCCTGCCATTGACAGCCAGACACCGGCACCTTCATTTGCAGTGATCCTGACTGGAAGCGTATCGTCTTTACCGATAAATTCAGGTTCTGTTTGGGATCCGGTGACAATCCGTTTGTAGAATGGAGGCCTGGTGTTGAGCTCCTCAATCCTGCCTTTACTGTGGAGCGACAACTGCTGGTGTGATGATCGGGGGAGTCAGCGAAAACGACAGTCGGTCCCTAGTAGTGATAGGAGGACACTAACAGCTCAGCGATATGTGCAGGACATCCTGCGGACACGCGTGCTCCTCTCATGGCAGGATAATGGCCGCCCGCACACAGGAAGGGTTTCCCAGGAATGTCTCCTCCAGATTACAACAATTGGCTGCCCGGTCACCGGATTTATCACCGATCCAGCATTTATGAGACCAGCTGGGACTCCAGCTTCACCAACATACGAGTGCAGGATCTACAGACCCAACTGCAGCATCTGTGGGCAAATGTGCCGCAGGATATAATACAGAACCCGTATGCCTCCATACCCAACAGTATCTCATCTTGTCTAGAGGACGTATCTCATCTTGTATCCAGGCTTGAGGCCGTATCTTTTCTTGTATCCAGGCTTGAGGTCGTATGTCATTTAGTATCCAGGATAGAGGTCGTAATCTCATCTTGTATCCAGGCGAGAGGTCGTATCTCATCTTGTATCCAGACTAGAGGCTGTATCTCATCTTCTGTCCAGGCTAGAGGCTGTATCTCATCTTGTGTCCAGGCTAGAGGCCGTATCTCATCTTGTATCCAGGCGAGAGGTCGTATCTCATCTTGTATCCAGACTAGAGGCTGTATCTCATCTTCTGTCCAGGCTAGAGGCTGTATCTCATCTTGTGTCCAGGCTAGAGGCCGTATCTCATCTTGTATCCAGGCTAGAGGCCGTATCTCATCTTGTATCCAGGCTAGAGGTTGTATCTCATCTTGTATCCAGGCTAGAGGCCGTATCTCATCTTGTATCCAGGCTAGAGCCCGTATCTCATCTTGTATCTAGGCTAGAGGCTGTATCTCATCTTGTATCCAGGCTAGAGGCCGTATCTCATCTTGTATCCAGGCTACAGGCAGGATCTCATCTTGTGCCCAGGCTAGAGGCCGTATCTCATCTTGTTTCCAGGCTAGAGGTTGTATCTCATCTTGTATCTAGGCTAGAGGCTGTATCTTATCTTGTGTCCGGACTAGAGGCTTTATCTCATCTTGTATCCAGGCTAGAGGCCGTATCTCATCTTGTATCCAGGCTAGAGGTCGTATCTCATCTTGTATCCAGGCTAGAGGCCGTATCTCATCTTGTATCCAGGCTAGAGGCCGTATCTCATCTTGTATCCAGGCTAGAGGCCGTATCTCATCTTGTATCCAGGCTAGAGGCCGTATCTCATCTTGTATCCAGGCTAGAGGTCGTATCTCATCTTGTATCCAGGCTAGAGACCGTATCTCATCTTGTGTTCAGGTTAGAGGCCGTATCTCATCTTGTATCCAGGCTAGAGGCCGTATCTCATCTTGTATCTAGGCTAGAGGCCGTATCTCATCTTTTATCCAGGATAGAGGTGGTATCTCATCTTGTATCCAGGCTAGAGGCCGTATTTCATCTTTTATCCAGGCTAGAGGCCGTATCTCATCTTGTACCCAGGCTAGAGGCCGTATCTCATCTTGTATCCAGGCTAGAGGCCGTATCTCATCTTGTATCAAGGCTAGAGGCCGTATCTCATCTTGTATCAAGGCTAGAGGCCGTATCTCATCTTGTGTCCAGGCTAGAGGCCGTATCTCATCTTGTATCCAGGCTAGAGGCCGTATCTCATCTTGTGTCCAGGCTAGAGGCCGTATCTCATCTGGTATCCAGGCTAGAGGCCGTATCTCATCTTGTATCCAGGCTAGAGGCCGTATCTCATCTTGTATCCAGGCTAGAGGCCGTATCTTATCGTGTATCCAGGCTAGAGGCCGTATCTCATCTTGTATCCAGGCTAGAGGCCGTATCTCATCTTGTGTTCAGGCTAGAGGCGCCAACAGGGTCTTAGAGCCTCCTTTCCATTGTGCAGATTTCCCCAATACACTTCTCCTTTCCTCATCATCACATAGAGGAAAAACTCCTTCTTGGTGGGATTTTTTTCTCTGTTAATGAGTGTACATTGAGAAAGGTGCTCAGACTGTGCGCCATATTTATAAAGCAGCCAGTTCAATTTCTGAAATAAAACCTGTGTAAAGTCTTAAACACTTTTTTATTAAATGTTTCCGTTACAATTTTACAAATTAAAAAAAAATCTAAAATCTCCCTGTGGGGCCCGATGACAGATCGTTGTTTGTCCCCGGCTTAAAGTATGAATGATAGTAATGTGTAGTAGAACATATCTATAAAACTTCAGTTCTATGGAAGTCAGAGAACCGGATTCCTCATTGGGGAAACATTTATAATAACTATTGGAAAGAATCTCCGCTCTTCACACCTGCAGCCGGGGAAAGTGAAACACTGAGCCAAGACATTCAGTACAGAATAACTATTTTAGGGCGAGAACATTGAACGGTCCCAGGAATCCGGTCCATTAAACATTGGTGTGACGGTCTGAATATGAGTTACCGTCTGTCATTCCCTTATTCCCATGAAGTAATATCGCCAAGAATCCACGGAGTAAAATATCGCTGGTGTCGCATAATAATCCACACAGGAGCCAAAGCTTAATGCTGGAGCAACATCTTTAATGGGAAGCCAGGGCACTCAAGGTAGACAGCATCAAACTCCTCCTCTGCCACCGAGACAATGGAGTTTTGGAAACCTACTCAACTCAATTTACAAAACGGGCTTGGTCAGATGGCTTACAAGAAATCACTGTGTCTTTTCCAAGACAATGGCTTAAAGTGTTATCTTGCGTATTTTAATTAGGTAGATCAGTCTTGTGGTTAGAAGCAGACTGAATGTCTCGGACGTGTGTGTAAACATATGTCCTTGATACATATAAATGTCTACGTCCATTGTTGGGAGTAGGTATCCACGGGGATTACGTAGCAAAGAGGTAAAATAACCGAACGGCTACTGGGAAGTTCTTCACAATTGGGATTATCTGTTATTGTGAGACGGATACATTTGTTGCAATTTGAATGTACCTGATACTCCTCCAAATATTTCCAATAATGATTATCTAACTTTTCGGGGCTTACCAAGAAATTGTAGAGGCAGGGCCAACATGGGAACCCTATGGCGTAATACCATTTATTATCAGGTACGACCATTCCTCCTCCTCGCTTCTAGTAGGTGCAATAGTTAGTTAAGTAATTGCTATTGCGCTTCCTCTTGCTGACATTATTGCACAAGGATGGTGCAAGCCTCACACTACAAGTGACCAGTGAGCGTTACATTGTGTCAGGATCTAGTCTCCAAAAGAAGCTGCCACAAACTACTGTATCGGAGTCCAAGACCAAGTCATAAGAAACGACAACTCTCAGCATACCACATAATAGTGGTCTGCCTCCTGTGGCTATACACATGGATGAACCAGGTACTTGTACACGATTAGGCTAGGGCTACACGGCGACGTCTGTCGCAGAAAGGTTGCGCCACATTTTTTATAAGGATAGTCAATGGTGTCGCACTGCGACATGCAATATGCTGCAACTGCGACACGACCGTTGTAAAAATGCCATCCAAGTTGGATTTCTGTGCGACTGTCGTGTCACCGATATCGCATGTCGCAGTGCGACACCATTGACTATCAATATAAAAAACGTTGCGTGACTTTTCTGCGACATATCGCAATGTAGTTGTACCCTTTTGCCGCGCGACACATGTCATCATGTAGCCCTAGCCTAAGGAATGTTTCTTCTTTCATTTGGTCCCATGCATAACGATTTGTAAGTATAGTTTGGGATTCGGAAACCATTAGAACTCAAGATCTCTGCTTGCTTTTAGGGAGTAGAAAGATTGATAATTATATCCAGTAATACTTCTCACAGTATGAGCCTAAACAGGCGGGACTCCATAATAATACATTTTACCTGCGCTGATACATTGTAACACGTGAGATTTCCAGACGCATGCTGATTACTTATATCGATTCCTCCTCAGGTTCTGAGCTCCACCCTGCAGGGTCCTCCGATCCAGAAGCTCCAGTCAGTGTGACTACCCTCAAGGATGATAAATCTAATGGGGCTGATTGTCCCAAATATGAAGACTTGAAAGGTAACTGATCACCTTTGAAAAACAGCAATGCTGCACTTGATGGGATTGTCCAGGTTTTCAGAGACGGCTCCGCACTTGTGCATGTGGCTGTGTCTGGAACTGCAGCTCTGTCCTATTCAAATACTGAACACAAGCCGTGGACCTTCACAAACTTTTTTGGTCTGGGGGCCTCATTGGCACATTGCTCTGTTTCAAGGGGCTGCAAAAAAAAGTCTATTGTTGCTCGCTTGAATCAGTCCATTACACAGGTCCATGCAAAGTGAATGGGGAGGAATGATCGCTGCCACAGTTGTTCTTCCCTCATTCAGTTCTATTGATTATCGGCAGCAGTGATTACGCAGGGAGACGTGCTCACGATAACTGTACATCCTTAATTATAATGAATGATGCAAATCCGCCGACAAACGAGAGATTGCACATTAATCAGCTGATCGGAGGCGATTATACAGCTCTGAAAAAGCCTTATAACCGGACACTTTCTCGTAATTTCTGCGCACGCTTGTTGGACTAACAAAGTAATTTTAATCTTTTTTTTTTTTACCTTACACATCGGGCTTTAAAATATATTTTTTAACATTTTTTTTCTCTTTTCTTTTTTTTTTTTGGGAGGGAGGGGTTTTAAAAAGTAATTTTAAACTATAGTTCCTTGTTCTTTAAATATCCAAACCGAAACCAAAATAAATTATTATAGTTCCCTATTTTTTGAGGTTTGGATATTTCATGTATATAGTTTTATGTCAATCAGGAGATAATGGCAACATTTTTTTTCTTTTCTATGTGTTTTATTTTTTATCATTTTTTACTTATTTTTAAAATATCTGGATAAATGGTGGGGGCACACTCCTGAATATCTATGTACAGGCTTTTATTGCACACCAAGTATTAGAAACAATGAATAAATAGAAGTTAGAAGGTATACAATGGAATGTTAAAACATCAAGGTTAAATCTTGCATTGTATTACTGATTAATAAGGTTTGGCCAAACCATAAAGAGCGCGGAAATCTGGTTGCGACAATCAATGGTCATAAGTGTTCGCACCACACTCTAATAAAATAAAATAAAAACCAAGGGGTCCGGTTTGAGCCTTGTATTCAGGGGTTCAGACCTCTGGATAGTCCTTGGGATAAATCCAGCCAGTGATCCAAATCCATATACTGGAAGACGGGGTTCCGTCTCCAGTCAGAAAGTGAAAGCGGCGTCCGCTATGACATATAATCGATCGCGATCAAGTTCTGCAGAAAAGAACAGTCTTACCGGTGCGGTGATACTGCCCTCTACGTGACTTCTTCCTTTGGAGTATTAGGAGCACGATTTCAAGGGCTGCTCAGACAAGCGCGATCCCTGTGTTGCACGTGTCGCGTTGTGGAGTATATCGCTCCGTGTGCAGGGTTGGGTTTTTGCGCGAAAATCTGTGTCTCACGATATGATACCGGATTGAGTTGTTGTCTGCAGTATCTTTGTTGTATTCAGGGATTGTCACACCAAGCGCGTTTCGGGGTAAGAATGAATGACCCCTTCATCAGCCATGAGCCACTGAGCCACTGATGAAGGGGTCATTCATTCTTACCCAAACGCGCTTGGTGTGACAATCCCTGAATACAACAAAGATACTGCAGACAACAACTCAATCCGGTATCATATCGTGAGACACAGATTTTCGCGAAAAACCCAACCCTGCACACGGAGCGATATACTCCACAAGCGACTACGTGCAACACAGGGATCGCGTTTGTCTGAGCAGCCCTTGAAATCGTGCTCTAATACTCCAAAGGAAGAAGTCACGTAGAGGGCAGTATCACCGCACCGGTAAGACTGTTCTTTCTGCAGAACTTGATCGCGATCGATTATATGTCATAGCGGGACGCTTTCACTTTCTGACTGGAGACGGAACCCGTCTTCCAGTATATGGATTTGGATCACTGGCTGGATTTATCCCAAGGACTATCCAGAGGTCTGAACCCCTGAATACAAGGCTCAAACCGGACCCCTTGGTTTTATTTTTATTTTATTAGAGTGTGGTGCGAACACTTATGACCATTGATTGTCGTAACCAGATTTCCGCGCTCTTTATGGTTTGGCCAAACCTTATTAATCAGTAATACAATGCAAGATTTAACCTTGATGTTTTAACATTCCATTGTATACCTTCTAACTTCTATTTATTCATTGTTTCTAATACTTGGTGTGCAATAAAAGCCTGTACATAGATATTCAGGAGTGTGCCCCCACCATTTATCCAGATATTTTAATCCATTTGATAGTGTGGTGAATCTATCGGTGGGTTGTGCACCTCCCCTGGGTGTTACACTACTCTAGTGCGACATATAACGTACAATTATTTACATATTTTTAAAATATATTTTTGACGCATAATATGTCCCCCACGAGGTCATTGAAAGACATTTAGGGACACTTTTTCTGTTGTTATTTCTACTATATTTCTTTATATTGTGCTCTTTACTTTTTACTTTTTTTTTTTTAATCTTTTTATACTCATAGATTTTTGCCACATAATATGTCCCCCAAGAGGCCATCGAAAGTTCTCTGGAGGACACTCACACCTTTTTTTTATATTTTGTACTATTTCCGCCATTTACAAGGGAAAACAGCCCCCTATGGGAGCTTTGTACAAGGCAGAGGTGATCAGGGTCTGCTAAGGGTCTCTGTTCACTGCATAGTGCTCATTACGTGCCATGAACCAATCTGAGGAGAGGGCAAAAGCTGTAATAGACCTCTTCTGTCTTCTCCTCGGGTCGCCCGCTGTCACTGACAGCCGGGAACCCAACCGGCTCCTGCCGGAAAGCAGGAACAGATGCTTTAATCCAGCGCTGTACGGCGCTTTGTTCAGAATACACCGCTGATTCAGCTGTGTTTCTGTCTGGCCGGACGGGGCCGCAGACTGTGGCTCTGTAACATCCATGTGCTGTCCGTATCTGTATGTCCGTTTTGCAAATAATAGAACATGTCCTATTCCATTATTGAAGTCAATGGGTCCACAAAAAATGCGCATGGCACAGAGACAGTATCCGTATTTTGCAGATCCGCGCTTTGCGGACCACAAAATGGAAACTGTTTTGTGGATGAGGCCTAAGTCAGCCATAGATGTAATAGATGGATCCCCATCATCTCTGATCCAAGGATTTCCTTGTAGTTCCTTCACCATTTACTGCATTCTGATCAGGAGAACGACGGCTGAATGAGACCACGACCACAAAGAGCTACTAATCGCAATCCAATCACCTCCTCTTTAGGTTCTGAGCCCCAAACAGATGGTCAAACCAGTGTAATAGGCCTGAAGGACGATGAATCTCAGGGGAAAGATTGTCCCAAATCTGAAGAGCTAAACCACGGTAATTATAACTGATGCAGCAAAATAAAGATAATACATACGTTACTTATCCTGTACTGATCCTGAGTTACATCCTGTATTATACTCCAGAGCTGCACTCACTATTCTGCTGGTGCAGTCACTGTGTACATACGTTACTTATCCTGTACTGATCCTGAGTTACATCCTGTATTATACTCTAGAGCTGCACTCACTATTCTGCTGGTGCAGTCACTGTGTACATACATTACTTATCCTGTACTGATCCTGAGTTACATCCTGTATTATCCTCCAGAGCTGCACTCACTATTCTGCTGGTGGAGTCACTGTGTACATACATTACATTACTTATCCTGTACTGTTCCTGAGTTACATCCTGTATTATACTCCAGAGCTGCACTCAATATTCTGCTGGTGCAGTCACTGTGTACATACATTACTTATCCTGTACTGATCCTGAGTTACATCCTGTATTATACTCCAGAGCTGCACTCAATATTCTGCTGGTGCAGTCACTGTGTACATACATTACTTATCCTGTACTGTTCCTGAGTTCATTCCTGTATTATACTCCAGAGCTGCATTCACTATTCTGCTGGTGCAGTCACTGTGTACATACATTACTTATCCTGTACTGATCCTGAGTTACATCCTGTATTATACTCCAGAGCTGCACTCACTATTCTGCTGGTGTAGTCACTGTGTACATACATTGCTTATCCTGTACTTATAATGAGTTTCATCCTGTATTATACTCCAGAGCTGCACTCACTATTCTACTGGTGGAGTCACTGTGTACATACATTACTTATCCTATACTGATCCTGAGTTCCATCCGGTATTATACTCCAGAGCTGCACTTACTATTCTGCTGGTGCAGTCACTGTGTACATACATTACTTATCCTGTACTGATCCTCAGTTACATCCTGTATTATACTCCAGAGCTGCACTCACTATTCTGCTGGTGCAGTCACTGTGTACATACATTACTTATCCTGTACTGATCCTCAGTTACATCCTGTATTATACTCCAGAGCTGCACTCACTATTATGCTGGTGCAGTCACTGTGTACATACATTACTTATCCTGTACTGATCCTGAGTTACATCCTGTATTATACTCCAGAGCTGCACTCACTATTCTGCTGGTGCAGTCACTGTGTACATACATTACTTATCCTGTACTTATAATGAGTTTCATCCAGCGACTTCACTTCCTTCGGTTCTGTTCTTCACTTTTCAGGGTTCAGTGATCTGAATGCACCAATCACCATACAAACCCTCAAGGAAGATGAATCTGAAGGAACTGATTGTCCCAAGTATGAAGACGTAACACTCGGTAATTATGCTCATTTGAAGATACAGAGATGCTGCACTTAAAGGGATTGTTCAGGATTATAAAGAAGATTTTTTTATTTTAGAAACAGCGCCGCTCTTGTGCGTGTGGCGATGTCAGCTACTGCAGCTCAGTCCCAGACACAATGATGGCTCACACTGTATAATGGAACATTTTGGAATCTTCCTCTTATACTTTGTTTCACTTTGTTTCACTGAGATTAAGATCTCTGCTTGTGACCAATGAATGGGTGGATACATTCAGGGTCATAACTAAAAAATGCCGGGCCCGATATAAAATGTTTGAATGCCCCCCCCCCTCTGGTCTCCTCCCCCTGGTCTGCCTGCCGCCTACAGCAGGGGTGACTTACTGCCATACGGCACGTGACCCCTGCAGCCAATCACTCATTGGTATAATGTTGAGGACGGTGATCACGTGTCGCCCCGGTATAGTTCTCTGTGAGGGGGCGCACATACCTGATTTGCACCACTTCTGGATTAATATACATTACACCGTTCTAGATTTAAAGATTTATTTGACCTATTGTACAGAATACACTTTTCCGTAGTTT
Organism: Bufotes viridis; assembly: GCA_033119425.1. Classification (NCBI taxonomy): domain Eukaryota; kingdom Metazoa; phylum Chordata; class Amphibia; order Anura; family Bufonidae; genus Bufotes; species Bufotes viridis. Next base: position 8,741,702 of record CM065596.1, read on the forward strand.
ATGTACAATGAAGTTCCTGTGTAGATGATCAGCACAGACTCTGACTTGTATCTACAGGATCAGCGCAGGCTATGACTTGTATCTACAGGATCAGCACTGACTATGACTTGTATTTACAGGATCAGCGCAGACTATGACTTGTATCTACAGGATCAGCGCAGACTATGACTTGTATTTACAGGATCAGCACAGACTATGACTTGTATTTACAGGATTAGAGCAGACTATGACTTGTATCTACAGGATCAGCACTGACTATGACTTGTATCTACAGGATCAGCACTGACTATGACTTGTATTTACAGGATCAGCACTGACTATGACTTGTATCTACAGGATCAGCACTGACTATGACTTGTATCTACAGGATCAGCGCAGCTATGACTTGTATCTGCAGGATCAGTACAGACTATGACTTGTATCTACAGAATCAGCGCAGACTATGACTTGTATCTACAGGATCAGCACTGACTATGACTTGTATTTACAGGATCAGCACTGACTATGACTTGTATCTACAGGATCAGCACTGACTATGACTTGTATCTACAGGATCAGTGCAGCTATGACTTGTATCTGCAGGATCAGTACAGACTATGACTTGTATTTACAGGATCAGCGCAGACTATGACTTGTATCTACAGGATCAGGGCAGACTATGACTTGTATCTACACAATCAACACAGACTCTGACTTGTATCTGCAGGATCAGCGCAGACTATGACTTGTATCTACACAATCAACACAGACTCTGACTTGTATCTGCAGGATCAGTGCAGACTATGACTTGTATCTACAGGATCAGCACTGACTATGACTTGTATCTACAGGATCAGCACCGACTATGACTTGTATCTACAGGATCAGCACCGACTATAACTTGTATCTACAGAATCAGACTATGACTTGTATCTACAGGATCAGCACCGACTATAACTTGTATCTACAGGATCAGCGCAGACTATGACTTGTATCTACAGGATCAGCGCAGACTATGACTTGTATCTACAGGATCAGCACAGACTATGACTTGTATCTACAGGATCAGCACAGACTATGACTTGTATCTACAGGATCAGCGCAGACTATGACTTGTATCTACAGGATCAGCGCAGGCTATGACTTGTATCTACAGGATCAGCACTGACTATGACTTGTATCTACAAGATCAGCACAGACTATGACTTGTATCTACAGGATCAGCACTGACTATGACTTGTATCTACAGGATCAGCACAGACTATGACTTGTATCTACAGGATCAGCACAGACTATGACTTGTATCTACAGGATCAGCGCAGACTATGACTTGTATCTACAGGATCAGCACAGACTATGACTTGTATCTACAGGATCAGCGCAGACTATGACTTGTATCTACAGGATCAGCCCTGACTATGACTTGTATCTACAGGATCAGCGCAGACTATGACTTGTATCTACAGGATCAGCACAGACTATGACTTGTATCTACAGGATCAGCGCAGACTATGACTTGTATCTACAGGATCAGCGCAGACTATGACTTGTATCTACAGGATCAGCACAGACTATGACTTGTATCTACAGGATCAGCGCAGACTATGACTTGTATCTACAGGATCAGCACTGACTATGACTTGTATCTACAGGATCAGCGCAGACTATGACTTGTATCTACAGGATCAGCACAGACTATGACTTGTATCTACAGGATCAGCGCAGGCTATGACTTGTATCTACAGGATCAGCACTGACTATGACTTGTATCTACAGGATCAGCACAGACTATGACTTGTATCTACAGGATCAGCACTGACTATGACTTGTATCTACAGGATCAGCACTGACTATGACTTGTATCTACAGGATCAGCGCAGACTATGACTTGTATCTACAGGATCAGCACAGACTATGACTTGTATCTACAGGATCAGCACTGACTATGACTTGTATCTACAGGATCAGCACTGACTATAACTTGTAGCTACAGGATCAGCATTGACTATGACTTGTATCTACAGGATCAGCACTGACTATGACTTGTATCTACAGGATCAGTGCAGACTATGACTTGTATCTACAGGATCAGCGCAGACTATGACTTGCAGCTACAGGATCAGCACTGACTATGACTTGTATCTACAGGATCAGCGCAGACTATGACTTGTATCTACAGGATCAGCACAGACTATGACTTGTATCTTCAGGCTTCTACCTTGTAGGCCCATTGATATTGTTCAAGGTGCGTTCACACAACCTTTTCCGTTTTGCAGTCTGTGTGCTTCCCTGAAATTTCCTTCAGTTCCATTGAAACAATGCCTATACTTGTCTTCAAAACGAACAAGAACAGGACATGTATAATTTGCGGCTCTGCACAGTAGTGACATCAATGTGCTATCTGCATTGTTTGTGACTTTAAAATTATAGTGTAATAGTTGGTCCACCCACTTGACTAGTTATGGGTAGGTACACACCTCTTGATTCACCTGGACCGATATAGATACAAGAAAACTAAGAATTTGAGGGGCACTCAATCATCCGGTAGTATATGGATATAATTGGACAGTATTTGTACTATAAAAATGATTGTTGTATACATATAGGCTGGATATGATCAGATGTGGAGGTATGCAATATATCAATACCCTTTAAATTCATAGATGGATGGATAGGTGTAATGGCCATATTACATATGAAAATATGTAAAAATATATAAAATATAAAATCCGCGGCCCTACTAGACTGGCGTACGTACCACTACCAATATACTCATGAAGGATATTAGGCATATGATTACGTTGGTTTCAATATATGTCCCCAAACGGCACAATAGCTCTTCCTTCTTTATGTATCCATAGTTCGCTTACTTGATCATACCAGTATATATGGGGGTGCAGTGCGCTTGTTGCTTCTTACAGTCTCATACAATATGCCTCTCTGTTATTCATTTATATATCACCACCTTTTGCAAACAGTTTTGAATGCTATGTCTATAGTTAGCGTTTGTATTGTGGTACTTTACACATCCAGTATACGTAGAGCAGTTTGTCGGCACATCTCCTGGACTGGTCTGCATGTTGGTCTTCATGTAAGTCTCTTTCCTCTGCCAGGACCTGCCCCGGCGTCCCACGTGCTCTGGACGTATCCTACGTGGCGTCCCACGTGACGGGGCAGGGAAGGCTATTAGCTGATGCTCCGATCACTGTTTTGATACTTTGCTGTGTAAAAGTGTCCGTGATTTCTCTTTTCTTTATTTTCCTTAGAAGTCCGGCTGTTTCTGATGTAAAACTCTCACTGACAACTTCCAAACGCATTTCGGGGCCAATAACTGCCCCTTCCTCAGTGGCTCCTCTGTTTGTGACTCCTTCAAAATTAATGGGTTCATGTGAGATTCAAAAAAATTGGATGCAGATCAAAAATATGGTCGTGTGAATGCAGTCATGTTTGCAGTCAACGCCTTATTGCATTGTCTACTTACGAAATCTGTTTTTTGAGCCGTGGATAGCATCTGGTTGGTTTATCTCTCAACGGGAGTTTCCACCAGAGATGACGCAGCAGTGTCGCAGCTGCAGTTTGGGTGAAGAGAAGAGGGTACAAACCCCATGTCCCTTCCATCATCATGGGCAACGTGCAATCACTGGCAAACACAATGGACGAACGCCCGGCTGTATTGCGGACATAGACAGAGTATAGTGAGTGAGTTTTATGGAGTCCGGGCTGAATCAAAAATGTTCACCTGTTTTCACCTGACGAGATTTTCCATGGTGGATGGACAGAGTCTACAGTATAACCGGTAAGAAGAATGGGGGGGGGGTCGGGTGGCCCGCTGTGGTTGTGAGCAATAGATGGTGCAACTCGGTCACATCACTGAAGGAAGCGATTTGTCAGCCGGACATCGAACTACGTGCGATGGGAATGTACTATCTGCTGAAACAATTCACAAAGGTGGTCTTGTGTGCAGTGTTATACCCCACCACATGCCAATGTGGACATGGCGTACATGGTCAGACACACCACCGTGGCGAGGGTGCAGAATCTAAAACCATATGATGCTTTCCAAATAGCAAACCTTGGGTCACAAGGAGCCTTAAATCTCTCGTGAACCAGAGGAACCTCCAGGTTGAGGAACAAGGAGGAATTGAAGAGGGTGCAAGCTGAATTTAAAATAAGGATTAAGGAGACCAAGGAGGCGTTTAGGTGTAAGATGGAAACCAAATTGGGGCAGAACAAGGCACGGGACCTGTGGAGAGGCCTGAATGACAACACTGGCTTTAATCCAAGAAATTTAAGAGTAACAGTAGGCGGCAGGCGCAGCTGCGTTAGCGAATTAAAGCAGTTTTTCCTAAGGTTTGCAATGAACCTCATCCATCCCACTGTCTTCTGCTCCATCTCAAGGAGTCTCACTTTCTAACACTAGACAACAACAGGCACCATCTTAAGGGGTCTCACCTGATAACACCTCAGGATGACAAAAGGCACCACATTTACATCTCATACCAATGAGCCTCCTGCACCCCCCTTGTCTTCTGCTCCATTTTAATGGGTCTCGTCTTCTCTCACCTCAGCAAAACAGTCATTTGCCTCCCATACATTCCTCGCCACGTTTTTATTGCCTTCCATGTGCAGTAACTCAGTACAATTACATCAATACCACATTTATATTGTTTTTCTTGTGTTTTTTAACATTAAAAAAAGATTAAAAACTTTGAAAAAAAATCTTTTTTTCTTTTTATTGCCGTATTCTGACCCCCATCACTTTTTGATAGTTATGTCTATGGATCTGTGTGATGGCTCATGTTTTGCAGAGCGAGTTTTTATCTATACCATTTCGGAGTGTGCAGGACTTTTTGATCACTTTGTTTTAGGAGTTGAAGCAACAAAAAAAAATGGTTAATCAGCCATTATGATTTTTCTTCCGTTGTCCAGTGTTTGCCGTAAGGGAAACATATTTATATTATAATAGTTTGGGCTTTTTCATACACGGTGATGCTAATGATGTTCATTCGTTTATTGTTTGTTTTTATTTTAGTTGGGAAAGATGGGGTGATTTGAATTTGTATATTTTTTCTATATTTTTTAATTTTTTTATTTTTACTTTTTACCTTTTTCTAGCTCCCCTTTTGATTTTGAATGTGTAATCACCAGATTGATATTCCTACACACTACTATAATTTAATATAATTAGTGGATAGGAAATTCAGCATTCTGAAAGGCAGTGCTGCCACCTGCAGGCCTACATTGGAATATGCATCTAATAGGACTGGTAGCCTCCAGCAGACTCCAGCCTATCACTTCCAAGGAACTGCTTCCCTTACCAGAAAGGGGAAGCTGTTCCACACCCAGAAGCGCAGTGCTACCAAGGAAAGCTGCCTCAGATGCAATGGTCACAATTGGCAATTACTGCCGATCGCAGACGTTAGCCACTCATGTCTGCTGTATAGCAGACCCCTGGGGCTAATGTCTGAGATTGCAGATACAGAGTGTAGTGGCCCTGAAAATCAGGTAAAGGTAAGTACCTGGGAGAGGGGACCTAAAAAATATCCTTTCTTCCCTCCTAGCAATACCCCTCTGCCTTGCCCCTTAATGCAGTGGGCGCCGTGGCAGCCATTATAGCTGCTATGGCGGTAATTCCTCTGCTGGAGACATTCTGGATAACATTTAGAGACTAAAAACTTGTTGGGATCATGTCCAGCTGACACAAGTGCATGACTAGAGAGAGCTCTGGTACACTGTAACAAACCCTCTGTCTGGTACAATCTCTGTGACTGATTTGCCTCTGGGTTTATTCACAGGTCGCTTTTTTTTTTTCACAATGATTTTCCAAGATTACAGCAAAACCACAGTAAAAACTGAATTTTTTTTTTTTTGCAAAATTCCTTTCATTCTTAATGATGCTAATATAATGGAGGATTAACCAAACGCTTAATGTCCCGAAACGCGTTTGGTTAATCCTCCATTATATTAGCATCATTAAGAATGAAAGAATAACCTCCTAAGAAATCAGAAAGAGCGTGAAGTGACCCTTAACCCGAGGCGACCTGTGACCTGTTCATGCGGCCGCAATCCTGACATTGAGGAGGAAGTACTACTCACAGAGGAAACGCCGAGACGGGGAAATTACGGGACGCTGAGACAGCCGATCAGCATTTACCTAAAACCGCACGGACTATACAGAATTACACGTGAGTGATTTAAGCAGGCTTGCGGTGGAACTATCGCGCGGGACGCCGCGCTAACACAGCTTCTTGCCTGTGAAGACTACGGGACTCCGTGAGTATATACCGAACATTATTTATATGCGGTTGATATAGGTACATGCGGAGAAAAAAGTTACAACCCAGTTGGCGCAATTTGAGGGATAAAGTGTGCACACTATATGTGACTCCACAGACTTTGCCACCGTTTCACAGAACAGTTCACCGATTTATCTGCAGTACAATCTGCAGCTTTTTCACAGCACGGGTTGCCGTTACAATTGCAGCACCACCCAGTACTCCTTATAGTACTAATTAACAGCACGGACGACTGCCGCACTATCAGCACGGTTATCCTTCTTAAAGTATAGACTGAAATCCGGCTTATGGTGCTATTTCTATGTGAAGTATTAGATTATTCTTATGTGAAGTGCGCGATTTTATTTTATTTGATTGTATTTATTCACTATATCTGGCCAGATAGTGTTTATTGTTTGTAAAAGTAATTTATTAAAGGGACATTTTATTAATTTAATGTCTGCATCTCCTATGTAAGAAGAGTGCCCAACTTTATAATTTTTATTGAATACTTTTAAGATTTGGGTGAATCTAAAGTTGAGAGCACCTCCCCCAGAAGTCTTACCACACTAGTGCAATCCCATCACTTTCTTTGAAAGTTGTGACATGTGAGATTTGACTGCAATGTGGGAATATACCTTATAGAGGAAGGAGTATTGCAAGTATTTCCTGCTTGAAATTTCAATCTTTCACACTTGCAGATGGGGAATTTGAGCCCCCGCCTCCATACTTGCTGCCTGATTTCCCTCCAGCTCCTGTTCAAAAACCAATCACCATCCCGTAAGTGTCTATAGGTTCATTGCTTGATTCCAATAAAGTAAGATTTGCCACCACAAATGTAACTGCATCATTGTAGCAATCCATAATGCTCTCTAGGTGGCGCTGCACTGATGCGCTCTATGCATGTGGAAAGGGAGAGGTCGCCATCGTTTACACAATGTATCTATTCCTATAAAATAGAATTTGTAATTACTTTTGCAACACTGTAGCAATCCATGATTCCCTCTAGGTGGCACGGCAGTTACGTACTGTATGTGTGAGCCATCGTTTATACAATGTATCTATTTTATATTTATAAAATGATGTCATTTTTCTGATTAAAATCCCTTCCAACAATATTGGAGGAATGTCCGCCCGGTGTACCGAGAACCAGATTTGTCAGGTCCGTCTTGTGTTAAATTTTGCCGCTTATCTTTTCTGCAGCACATCTCTCATCTCAGAAGATGCCGCAAGACAAGCTTTACTGGAATACGCCACAAAGAAATGCTGCTACAGCACCGGGCCCGCTCGGCAGATGATCCTCCGGGATTTCCAGCCTTTCAACACTTTTAGGGTGCATACGGGGTCAGGTGTTTGCTGGAACCAAAATGTAATTGTTGCTTAACCCGCCATCTCTGTCTGATATCTAGTATCGCCTGGACACGTTCACTGAGACCAGGATATGTAAGTGGGTGTCTGACCCGCATTATGGTAAGTGATACCCCAGACCGAGCCTTTACTACACCTCTGCAAAAACAAAGCACATTGTAAATCTCACGTTACCTTCCAAAAAATAAGAAGCTCTGAATAGCCTCATGTGACATACCCAACCCAAAATTTAGGATTCACACACTTCATCATATGATCTGATTTTAGATCTGCTGATTGGCTGAAACGGATCATGTGACACCAAGTGACTACAAAAGCAGGAAGGGCTTTCCCTTTGGCACCTCTTTTGGGGCTGTTTTATGAGGGCAATTGCAAACACTAGTGTATGTACAGTATGTAGTGTATTTATTAGAAGGTCACGCTGATGGCGTTATTTTGGGAGGGTTGACATACTGACGGGTTCCCTTCAAGAAGTCACCATATTGAATAGTAATGTAAGGATCCATCACTCACCTTGGTGACTACCCCAGCGGAGCGCAGGGTCTAAGCATTTGGCTGACTATTGATTCTATGAGTAAAGAATAGAGGTGATTAGTCACAAGACATGGAAACCATCAACATGCTGCTGTAGACAGATTTCACTTAGTGTATATATTTAGTACTTGGAGTGTATAATGGTCGCCTGCTATGAATGGCTCGTGAGTCCGATCAACTTACTGTGCTCTTCCTTACAGCTTATTATCACCCCAGTATTACCTTGTTGTAATTATTCCATGTTATTCAGTTTATTTGCATATTTATGATGAATATAAGGCCCTATTCACACATCCGCAATGTAGTCCGCATGTATTCCGCAATTTTGCGGAATACATGCGGACCCATTGACTGTGAATGGGGCCGGGAACGATGCGGAGAGCACACACTGTGCTCTCCGCATCCGATTTTGCGGAGCGCGCCGCCGATCTTCCGGTCCGCGGCTCCGCAAAAAAATAGAGCATGTCCTATTCTTGTCCGCAATTGCGGACAAGAAGAGGCATTTTCTATGGAGTTCGGGCAATGTGCGGTCCACAAAAATGCGGAATGCACATTGCAGGTGTGTCCGTGTTTTGCGGATCCGCGGCTCCGTGGATCCGCAAAACACTTGCGGATGTGTGAATAAGGCCTAAGGCGTTCAAAGAGGCAGAATGCCCCGGGGAATGATACAATCTAAATAGTCACAACAGGATCCATCAACAACAGCTTTCTGATTGTTTCCATCTACTAAAATGTAGACGTACAGTAGATCTATTACAGAACTGCTGGGTTATACAGCGTTTTACAGCTAACGATGGGGGGAGTAGTACATTATTTGACTTATTTCTGGTACTATAAAGTGATATAATGGTGCAGCCCACAATACATTGTGTCTATGATGAGACGATTTCTATTACAATGTGTACAGTAAGCGTTTCTATGGACAGGTGGAGAAGTCGACGGTCCTGAAAATGGTCTGGCACCTAACGCTTGGGATCTCCCAGCAGAGCCCCCATGCCTCTTCCAGAACGCGGAGTATTGCATGCCGCTGCCACACACGGCCTCCGTACAGGTAGAGAGGACGACACAACCTCAGGTCCAAGTCAGTAACAAGCTCAGGGTTATTTCTAGGTTTCCTTTCCACAGATCTGCTCAGATTGTGGCGGTCTCGGCAGGAACAGATGCGTAGGGTGCTATGGGGCTGGTCGGGTAAGTAGACATGACAATGAGGGCGCTCGTTGGATGGGAAACACATGAATCATGGGGGACTGGTAAACTGCGTTCAGCCTGGTTATCATAATGCCTGGTTCACTCCGCAGAGAACATGTATATCCTGTGGAGGATGCGGCCGCAGTAATAACCAGATGTGCTTCGCTTGTGGTGGAATGGGACGTAACACGTGAGTGGAAAGTTACTGGGGACCCCACATTAAAATATATTAATACACAGCGGTGCGAATGATCCAGTAAAGAGCTCTGCTATGTGACATCAACCAGATGCAACAAGTTCATATGGCTCAGACTGATCAGTGTATGGCGGTATGTGCACTACTGTGTGCACTGCACATGATATCACCTTGCTTACCACTCTCCACCTACAGATGCTTATTGTGTGGAGGCTCCGGGTACCAGCGATGTACAACCTGCTGCAGTCAAGGAGAAATCGTCCGCTACATACTACTAACAGTGAAATGGTACGAGCACAACACGGCCATCACCGTATGTACAGAAATAATTTCATAATGCTGCACATATTGCACCCAGAGCTGTATATACCGTGCAGGTTACAAGGTCAGTTCACATCCCTTCTATACACTATAGTGATCTCTGATACAGCCTGTCTTCCAGTGGATGGTGCTAGGAGTTTACCACAAGCTAGGTATCACATGTAGTGAGCTCCTTCTAGTGGTGGATGTATAATCTGTATGTAGTGAGCTCCCCCTAGTGGTGGATGTATAATCTGTATGTAGTGAGCTCCCCCTAGTGGTGGCTGTATAATCTGTATGTAGTGAGCTCCCCCTAGTGGTGGATGTATAATCTGTATGTAGTGAGCTCCCCCTAGTGGTGGCTGTATAATCTGTATGTAGTGAGCTCCCCCTAGTGGTGGATGTATAATCTGTATGTAGTGAGCTCCCCCTAGTGGTGGCTGTATAATCTGTATGTAGTGAGCTCCCCCTAGTGGTGGCTGTATAATCTGTATGTAGTGAGCTCCCTCTAGTGGTGGCTGTATAATCTGTATGCAGTGAGCTCCCTCTACTGTGGCTGTATAATCTGTATGTAGTGAGCTCCCATAGTGGTGGCTGTATAATCTGTATGTAGTGAGCTCCCTCTAGTGGTGGCTGTATAATCTGTATGTAGTGAGCTCCCTCTAGTGGTGGCTGTATAATCTGTATGTAGTGAGCTCCCCCCAGTGGTGGCTGTATAATCTGTATGTAGTGAGCTCCCTCTAGTGTTAACTATATAATCTGTATGCAGTGAGCTCCCCCTAGTGGTGGCTGTATAATCTGTATGTAGTGAGCTCCTTCTAGTGGTGACTGTATAATCTGTATGTAGTGAGCTTCCTCTAGTGGTGGCTGTATAATCTGTATGTAGTGAGCTTCCTCTAGTGGTGGCTGTATAATCTGTATGTAGTGAGCTTCCTCTAGTGGTGGCTGTATAATCTGTATGTAGTGAGCTCCCTCTAGTGGTTTCTGTATAATCTGTATGCAGTGAGCTCCCTCTAGTGGTGGCTGCATAATCTATATGTAGTGAGCTTCCTCTAGTGGTGGCTGCATAATCTGTATGTAGTGAGCTCCCTCTAGTGGTGGCTGTATAATCTGTATGTAGTGAGCTCCCTCTAGTGGTGATTGTATAATCTGTATGTAGTGAGCTCCCTCTAGTGGTGGCTGTATAATCTGTATGTAGTGAGCTCCCTCTAGTGGTGATTGTTTAATCTGTATGTAGCGAGCTCCCTCTAGTGGTGGCTGTATAATCTGTATGTAGTGAGCTCCCTCTAGTGGTGGCTGCATAATCTGTATGTAGTGAGCTTCCTCTAGTGGTGGCTGCATAATCTGTATGTAGTGAGCTCCCTCTAGTGGTGGCTGTATAATCTGTATGTAGTGAGCTCCCTCTAGTGGTGGCTGCATAATCTGTATGTAGTGAGCTTCCTCTAGTGGTGGCTGCATAATCTGTATGTAGTGAGCTTCCTCTAGTGGTGGCTGCATAATCTGTATGTAGTGAGCGCCCTCTAGTGGTGGCTGTATAATTTGTATGTAGTGAGCTCCCTCTAGTGGTGGCTGTATAATCTGTATGTAGTGAGCTCCCTCTAGTGGTGGCTGTATAATCTGTATGTAGTGAGCTCCCTCTAGTGGTGGCTGTATAATCTGTATGTAGTGAGCTCCCTCTAGTGGTGGCTGTATAATCCGTATGTAGTGAGCTCCCTCTAGTGGTGGCTGTATAATCTGTATGTAGTGAGCTCCCTCTAGTGGTGGCTGTATAATCTGTATGTAGTGAGCTCCCTCTAGTGGTGGCTGTATAATCTGTATGTAGTGGGCTCCCTCTAGTGGTGGCTGTATAGTCTGTATGTAGTGAGCTCCCTCTAGTGGTGACTGTGAACACAATTTTCTGATCTTTTTCTCTTGTTTCAGGGAAAACCACAATTTTGAGTTTATCGCCGACCACAAATCAGATTTCAAATCTAAACGTTTCAAGAAAGTGACAGGAGAAAATATATTTTCTGATGAGCAGCAAATGGTGAGATACTGGGGTCCGCTCCTTAGAGGGGTATTCCTACTATATGAGGTGTAACATCTGGGGAAGGAACCACAACCAGCGGTAACAATGTCCCTTCCTCCAGTAATTATCGTCTTTTACAACTTCCTTTTATTTATCTTGCTAATAAAGTTGTGATAAGTTTATGTTCAGTTCCTGCCTTGTCTCTCATAGAACTTTTCTTCCCTTTTTTCTGCAGGTGACGCCTGTCGCCAGTTTCCCTGAACCGTCAGTCAGCGAAGCATCGGAAAATGTGATTTCTCAGCATCGCGCTACGTTCACAAACAGTAAAATACTGCAACAGGTGTGTAATGTCATCATAAGAGCTGCAACAATGTATCTTTATGTGTACATCTGATACAAAGTGTCATCTCCTCCCACAGAGACACAGCATTGAATGGCTGCCGCTCACCCGAGTGACCTACACCTGGCACAACGCCGAATACGATTACTATGTGTATGGGACAGAGAACAGAGCTTATGCCAAAAACTATCCCCGAATATGCTGCTGTACAATCATGTAACCACAGGAGGAATGATAGGCAGATAGATAGATAGATAGATAGATAGATAGATAGATAGATAGATAGACATAGATAGATAATAGATAGATAGATTATACATAGATAGATAGATAGATAGATAGATAGATAGATAGACGGATAGATAGATAGATAGATAGATAGATAGATATAGATAGACATATCGATAGAGAGGCAGATAGACATAGATAGATAGATAGACAGATAGACAGACATACAGACAGACATAGATAGACAGATAGGATAGAGAGGCGGATAGACAGATAGATAGATAGACAGACGGATAGATAGATAGATAGATAGATAGATAGATAGATAGATAGAAAGATAGATAGATAGATAGATAGATAGGCAGGCAGATAGGTTACTTACTTTCAGAACGTATTGAAATCCACCAGTATTCTGGCTCTGGATTATGCACGGATTCCTGATGATATGCCATCAGTATTGCATCAGGATTTACATGTGTGTTCTTTCCTCCCACCATTTTTGATGATCTCGCAAAGGGCTCATGCACACGGCTGTTGACCCGCATACGGCGGGTCCGCAATACAGGGGGCACCGGCCGTGTGCATTCGGCATCACAGATGCGGAACCATTCACTTGAAGTGCTTCTGTGGTGTTCCGTTCCGTGCCTCTGTTCCGCATGCACTACTTTTTTGTGATGCGGACCATTGATGCGGATCGCGGACCCCATTCAAGTAAATGGGTCCGCGATCCGCATGCGGCTGGCCCATGGTCAAGGGCATGAGTCCATAGACTGTACTGTGCGTATTTGGAAAGAACTAAGCACAAAACTCGAATACGCTGCGGATTTCAAATACTGACAGAAATTATATGCCCATGTGAATAGCTCTATTCATTGACCATAGCAGAGGATTCTGGTACATAAAATCCGAGCCATATACAGATTGCAAATATGGCTGTATGAAAGAGGCCATAGATAGATGGATTGATAGATAATATGAGATAGATAGATAGATAGATAGATAGATAGATAGATAATATGAGATAGATAGATAGATAGATAGATAGATAATATGAGATAGATAGATAGATAGATAGATAGATAGATATATGATAGATAGATAGATAGATAGATAGATAGATAATATGAGATAGATAGATAGATAGATAGATAGATAGATAGATAGATAATATGAGATAGATAGATAGATAGATAGATAGATAGATAGATAGATAGATAGATAATATGAGATAGATAGGTAGGAGATAGATATTAGATAGATAGATAGATAGATAGATAGATAGATAGATAGATAGATAGATAGATAGATAGATAGATAGATAGATAGATAGATAGATAGGCAGATAGTAAAATGTGTGCAAAGAGCTGTAAATTGTCACATATAATAAGTGTATCCATTCAAGTGTTTTCATGCGCATGGAGCAGGGCGCTGAGATTTACACTAGATTTATAGTTATATATTTTTATATTTTTTAGCGGCTCTGATATATTGTGCATAAGTATAAACAATATGACGGTATACTGTATGTAGAATTGTGTGTCTGTTGCAATTTTCTATCTGCTGAAAATGACACTGAGGAGCAGCGGTCTTGGCAGTAATATAGTTAAAATAACTGTGCATTACGCCAGATTTAAAAAGAAAATTTGTGGGATAATCCCATTAATTGGTGTACAACCAGGCAGTCTTGTCATTCAGCAGGAAGGCTGCAGTACCTCTGGTTTACCACATGATGGCGGTGCAGCCTGTCAGTGGTTCTGCTGGTCTCTGGCTCCCCATGATTCCTCTCCCTGTTGCTGAAGGTCTAGACATGGAGAATCGCAATAAACCATGGGGGCACGCCTGTATGTCCCCAGACTCCGGCACGTCCCTCAGCGGATTCTCGGCCATGTATCTGCCTAAATATTCGGCAGCAGAGGAGCTGGGATGTATTATCAGTATGGGATTAGGAACACGTCTTTCAGGATCCTGGGAAAGTTGGGTGACAACCTGGGAGCTGCAATGCTGACTATACTAGTTGTCAGCCAACTTTACTAGAAACAAATTTAAACAGACATTTTTTTGGCGTGTTCGGGTTATCTGTAACTTTCGTATTAAACATTTAAATTCTTTGCCATTTTCAGGATCTCTACTTGCTGTCAGTGAATGGAAACACTTTCCTTACATCCAGACTAGGCTTAAAACCCACCCTGACACTTCTCACAGCTGAGGGCTTGTTCCATTTGTATTCAGTCTAGACAAGCCTCACAAATTGGACTCCAGACTGACACACTGTAACAAACTATCAGAAGGGAAGAAAGGTTTCTGCTGCCGCTTTTATGTTGAGCTCCCAGGGGATTGTCTGGACTAGATACAACTGTAACAAACCCTCAGCTGTGAGATGTCTTAGGTCTGTACAGGTTTTCAGTCTCTGTATATAAAATAATACCTCAATTCACTGACAAGAAGCAGAGATCTTAACAATTGTGCCAAAATGAAGCATAACGTTTTTTAGACAGTTGCAGAAAGTTTTATTATAATTAAGCTTCATTTCGTTTTACCAGCGGAGGACACCTTCTGTTATCTCTCTAGGGGAGTAGTAGCAGCAATAGTAGTGGTAGTAGTAGCAGCAATGGTAGTGGTAGTAGTAGCAGCAATGGTAGTGGTAGTAGTAGTAGTGGTAATCCTGGTATGTATGTTCTCTCACCTGGGGAGGGGGGGGGGGGGTGTATGATCTGCACGTGTGTAATCCGCCACATACGTTAGTGTAATGTATACCGTGTGTTCAGAGAGGCCCCGGCCGTGAGCGGCACCAGATGTGTACAGGAGACTCCGGCGCTGGACGGCGGCCAAACTCCGCACAACGGGAAACCCCTGAGACTCCGCTGACCTGCAGCTGCCCTCTCCGGGCTGTATGTGGCGCTCCTGCCACTGACTACTGACAACTCTCTGTGACCGGACCTAAGATTTCATCATATGACTTCAGGATATACGTCTGGCACTGTTATGGGGGCGCTGTGGATGTCACCGTTATGGGGGGGCAATTTGGATGTCAGTATTATGGGGGCACTGTGGATGTCAGTGTTATGGGGGGGGGTGCTGTGGATGTCACTGTTATGGGGGATCTGTGGATGTCACTGTTATGGGGGCGCTGTGGATGTCACTGTTATGGGGGCACTGTGGATGTCACTGTTATGGGGGATCTGTGGATGTCACTGTTATGGGGGATCTGTGGATGTCACTGTTAAGGGGGCGCTGTGGATGTAACTTATGTGGGGTTCTGTGGAAATCACTGTTAGGGCTCATGCACACGAACGTATGCCAGCCGTTCCATGCACGGGCAACATCCGTGCTGCTGCCGCAGACGGATCCAGACTCATTCAACTTGAATGGGTCCGCGATCCGTCCGTTCTGCAAAAAAGTAGTTCATGCACTACTTTTTTGCGGTGCGGAGGCACTCTGTAGTGCTTCCGTGGAGTTCCGCTCCGTCCTTTCACACCGCATCTCCTGGATCGCGGACCCATTCAAGTGAATGGATCCGTGATGCGGGATGCTCACAGCAGGTGCCCGTGTATTGCGGACCCCGTGTATGCGGGCCGCAATATGACCACGGCCGGCACACGAGCATGTGCTTGAGCCCTTATGGGGTATATGTCAAGTTTCTCAAACAGCAGTGATAATGGTTTGCACGCCCCCTCTGCCAGGATCTTCCCCCCTCTGGCAACAGCCATATTGTCCGCCAGCAGTTTTTACATGATGTCTACCACACGCTCCCTGCTGCCTGCATTATTCCTGGCCAGCAGGTGGCGGCTCTTCCTTTGGCCCTTTCATGATCCCTGTGGACACAAGCAGCAGGGCAGGGCAATGACCCCTATAAAGTGCCCCGTGCGGTCTCCAGGAGCGGGCGCTCTATCGGGATATTTGCACAGCGTTGGTTTTGCTGTTCCACATGGTCGCTCCTGATATTTATACACCGCCATATGCTGCTCTTCCAGGCAACCACAAGAGCAGTGATTGATAATAAATGGTTTTATCTCCATCTGGACTGAGAGGATTTCACAAGCCCCATTAATGCGAGAGGGATTCAGGGAAGAGGCTGAATGCTTGTGCAACGGGCGGTCTCCCTAGGGCCCTCTATATGGTACGTCCCAGGTGTAGGAATGCCGAGTGGTACAGTGCGGCCTATGTGTGTCATGGTGCTCCTACCTGGATACCGCTAGACCCCAGGCTTTGGCTCCGAAGCCATAAATAGTGGGAAAAATTGTGGAATAAAAGAATAACTGGAGTCCAGACCTTGAGATGAAGTTAACGGCAGTTTTACTTTGCATAAACATTTCTCCAAAATGGTTTTCAGGCTTTATTTTGGTTCCAGCAGGCTTTAGCATGAAACTGGCAGGCAAACTGCACTCTGCTATATCTGTTTCTCTCTGACTCTGCTGTACTGACAAGCTTAAATAGTGTCTTTGCTTTCCTCTTGGTGCTGCACTTTCTCTCTATGTAGTCTGTTTGGTTGGGCCAGGGATCTTCTCCATGGCCAGCAGAGCTTAGGGTGATCTGACTGGCGTGGGCACATCCAGCAGAGACATGCCCCGCACACCTTTCCCCTAGCAGGGGGTTAGCTGGACTAACTCTAACTGGTCCTCACCCTTCCTGGAGGAAGTAGGCTTCGGCCACTTCTCTCCAAAGGGGGGGTTACAATGGAACGGTAAGTTCCATTCTATCTACATACAGCTCTGCCATGTTTGCTGCCATCTGCTGGTGAACCATGTGAACATAACAGTTGCATAACAAAATAGGAAAGCACATTGTGGAGGACCTGGAATGAATACACAAGATGACATGAGGTTAGACCAATAAAGACAGTAGCACAGTGCAGAAGTGGTAACACCACTCTGGGGTGTTACATTCCCCCTTACTTAAAACCAAGCCGTCCTGAGCTTGTGCTTAGGTTATGCTCTAAGGGTACCCAAGGAAAGTTAAAATGCTGCATAAGAACATACATAGACTGACATAGAAACGGCTACCACTAGGTTCCTGCCTGTATGAGTAGGGTGTCTAGTCACAGTTTGCCCTCTTGGTATAACCAAAAAAGATACTGCACTAAGCGCTCAAATGCTCCACACAGGACTGGGCCAGAGTCGTATATGGAGCATGGGGGTGTCATGTACTGTAATCCCTCCACAATGCTATGAGACGCCCGCAAATAGAAGGGTGGCTTCATCCTGTAATCCCTTCCTAGCACCAAGGTCTACAAAAAGCTTTTTGCAAGGTCACCTTGATGACTAACCAGGTAGCTAAACATACATATCCATAAGGCTGCTCACTAAGCCTTAGGACACACCAAAGTAGGAGGAGGAGCCGGTTCTCTCCCAGAACTCCCACGAGGGTTAATCCCTCTAAACACATATTTTTAGCAGCGGGGTTACCCTTGACATTGTTAGACCTGCTTGTGACCCTACATTGACGTCCTCAGAGGCAGTCCATATAAGCTAGAAAGTAAGGTGCTAGCTATCTGGCTAACTACATAAAGTCCAAAGTCCATTTAAAAGTGCATAATTGGTCACTTTGAGGTACCCGTGAAAGAGTCCAGACAATGGGCGAAAGCACTTAAACGTTGTTGAATTGGTAAAACATTAGTGCAAAAATAGTGCAAATATATAATGCAATAACACGGTGCAATCAAATTCACATTGGAGTCTTTTCCTTTAGTGCTGGCAGATCAAGTGCACCAAACTGGAACAAGTAGTGCCAAAGTCCTTTGTAATCCACATGAGGCGGTAATGTCAATATTTGTAATGGGTATAATAGAAAATAGCAGCAATGGTAATAAGCAAAAGGGGCTCCCACTTACCTGAGAAGGGGGGAAGGGGGAGGAATTGGGCACAGACATGCGCAACTTGGAGGTATTTTCTGCAGATGGGGTCCTAACAAACATGTCCATCTGGATGAGGGCCAAATCATGGGCAACAAACAAACAAAATAGCCAACACGTCCTCGCCCTTCAGGAGTAGTCCAAGATGTGGCACCGGTTAGTCCATGATCATTCTGGCTTGATCTTTAGGAAAGAAGCTCCTTAGAGGAGGTATCTGAAGTCCTCCTTGCTGCTGCTGAAGAAAACGAGAGGGCGCTCCTGCCTCTTGTACGCCAAACTCAAATATATAGAGAGAGCAAATCTCTGCAGCTGGAATTTGGAGCAGGATTGGGTGGGGGGGGGGCTTGGGTATCAGCGCTGGAATTAAAGGGGTGGTATGGGAGACTAATGTCATATTGTCCAGACCATACAGTATACTATAGACTAAAAAAATTTTTTAGATACAATTTCTGACCACTAGGGTGAGTGTTGAGACTGTGTTTACTCTGCTGTGTAATTTGTATACAATGCCGCAGCAGGATTTATACTACCATGGCTTTTACAAAGACACATACTCTGTGTCTGAAGTCCTCATTTTCAATATCTCTGCGGAGAAGAAAACATTTTACAGCTGAAGGTTCGTTACAGTTGCATGCCATGTTACACCATGATACTAGTATTTTCCCCTTAGTTGTGTGAGCAGAACAAGGTAAGGATGGCTTTTCAGGCTTTGGATATAAATCGCCACTCACTGACATGAAGCAGAAATCTTGCCATGGGTGAATGGAGGCACATAGCTCTGCAAGGAGCTGCATATGCAAAACGGCAGGAGATTTTTAATCAAAACTATTTGCTACTATGCTCTTTTACCTATTGTAAATGCACTGGAGCAATAAAAACAGTTGGTCGCAAAAGTCTTCACACCCTTTAAAGTAATAATAGTCTGTACACATTAGGTGCAGCCAATCTACTCCCCCAGTCATAGCAACACACAGTACCGGCTGCTGCTATTCGGGAGGCATGTGGGGTATGCGGTACACGGGGCCACGCAGGGATCCCGTTATATGGGCTAATATTAGCATTGGCCTCGGCACATATGATCTGTAGGGATCGCCTTACAGTTTGGGTTCATACAGTGCATACCAGGCACAGGAGGGCCCGCCACACTGTATGCACTGGGGTCCTATCTGTTCATTGGAAAAGCTGAGTGACAATCAATATGGCTGCCATCCCAGCGCCCAGAGGCTTCACACCCAGCTTTCCTAGGGTCCTGAAAGGTAAAAGCTTCTTAGTTCTAAAGCAGTAAGAGAGCGATGGTGTGCATTACTGCATACTTGACATATCCGCCGCTCAGGAGTCTAGGAAAGCTGAGTGACAAACAGATAGTGAGCATTGTATACGATTGCCGGATTATCGGATGCTCTGGATTACTGGATTAAATATATGGGATTTTCTCCTTATTGGCTCCCCCTCTGAAAGTTACAATTGACCACCAAATATTTCTACCCTGAAACGCGCCCCTTCCTAGAATTCCCCCAGTGGAACCTTCTAATCAGAGTCACCAAATCTGTCACGTCATACATAAACATTTCATAACAATCTCATGGCCAAATATCCAAGGCCCAGGGCGATGGTCAGGCTGCGGGCCGGGTGGATACATCTGCGAAATGTCACTTTATGATACAATGTAACTGTCTGGGGTTCAGGGTCGTGTGGGAATCATTAGGATAAATTGTACTCAAAGAAAGATTAGAAAATCGCAAAACCAACCGAAAACGGCAGAAATTAGAACAAGCCCAGGATTCAGATTTAAATGTTCTGTCTGCGCAGTGCGGGTGCATGTGATTTAGAGACAGTGTGTCGTCATGTTACCTCCATGTGACTGGATCACACACTTTGCATCTCATGGGTCATGTATCAATTGCATGCTTTCCACAACATGGATTTGGGGGGGGGGGGGGTTATAGTCATGGGTGTAGGAACCCCCAAAAATCTGGGGGGGACAGCATTTTTGCTCGCCGGGTATATTCTTATTCAGTAAACTGCGAGTTGTTTGTATCGTTAAATTTTAAGTGTGTGTGTAAAAGATCTCATATATAACAAGCTGGCTGGCTTGGCCTCAGGGGTGCTGGCTGGCTTGGCCTCAGGGGCGCTGGCTGGCTTGGCCTCAGGGGCGCTGGCTGGCTTGGCCTCAGGGGTGCTGGCTGGCTTGGCCTCAGGGGTGCTGGCTGGTTTGGCCTCAGGGGTGCTGGCTGGCTTGGCCTCAGGGGCGCTGGCTGGCTTGGCCTCAGGGGCGCTGGCTGGCTTGGCCTCAGGGGTGCTGGCTGGTTTGGCCTCAGGGGCGCTGGCTGGCTTGGCCTCAGGGGTGCTGGCTGGCTTGGCCTCAGGGGCGCTGGCTGGCTTGTCCTCAGGGGCGCTGGCTGGCTTGGCCTCAGGGGCGCTGGCTGGCTTGGCCTCAGGGGCGCTGGCTGGCTTTGGCTTGGCCTCAGGGGCGCTGGCTGGCTTGGCCTCAGGGGCGCTGGCTGGCTTGGCCGGGCAGGTGTGTGGAAGACTCTGAGGCCTTTTTTTCCAAGCTGCTTCGGATCAGTGCTCTGGGCAGCTGGGCTCCGGGCCTGAAGGGGGCACAATAAGAAAAAAATTTTTACCTCAGCTCAGACCCCAATATGAATGACCCCCAATCAGACCTCAGACAAGAGCCCCATGCCTCATAGCAGCCCCCAGTACCTCTCCAGCAGCCCCCAGTGCCTCTCATCAGCCTCCCAGTGCCTCTCATCAGCCTCCCAGTGCCTCTCATCAGCCTCCCAGTGCCATTCATCAGCCTCCCAGTGCCTCTCATCAGCCCCCCAGTGCCTCTCATCAGCCCCCCAGTGCCTCTCATCAGCCAGTAATAACAGCCCCCCCCCCCAAACATGTGCCAGTAATAACAGGGCCCGGCCCCCCCAATCAGGTTCAAGTAAAACTAAGTATTGTATTAAAAAAAAATAAACCCTTATACTTACCTCTGCCAAGCGATGCGATGCAGGCCTCTTCCGGCCTGTGTCCCGCGCTGTACGGCTCAAGCAGTGCGATGACGTCATCGCGCCGCCTATGCCGGCCTCTAAAAGGCTGATATAGTACTATGTCCCAATAGCTCCAGAACTATATAGTAGATAAACTACTATACTACAGTGTCTATATAATACTACCACAGTGTCCATATTATAGCGCCACACACTGTACAGATAACAGCACCATACTGGGCCCAAATAACCACGTTCCCAAACCACATCTGTTCTACAGAACTTAAAACATTTTTGATACAGTGCTCCAAAGCCTTTTGCATAGAGGGAGATACCAGAAGCCACCACTAGGGGAGCTCATTACATGCTCCCTTCTCAATGTATGAGGCTACATGCACACGTTCAGGATTCATGTGCGGAGAATCCGCACTGAAATCCGTCGGTGTTCGCAGGCAAATCCGTGCGGTAAATCCGCATCAGCAGGTGCGGTTGCATGCGGATTGCATGCTTGATTTGCATACGGTTTGCATGCGGATTTTCCGCATGCGGATCCGCATCATCCGCACTGTGTGCGTGCACCATCCGGTTTTATCCTCCCCATTGAAGTGAATTGAGAAAATCCGCAAGATATCCGGACAGGAAAAAAAAAAAGAATTGACATGCTGCGGATTTTAAAATCCGCACCGCAGGTCAAAATCCGCGCTGAAAAAATCCGCATCGTGTGCATTGAGAATTTCAAATTCTCATACAATACAATGTACAAGATGTACGGTGCGGATTTTCCGCACGCAAATCCGCGCGGAAAATCCGCACGCAATCCTGATCGTGTGCATTCAGCCTCAAGAGTAGGCAGTTGGCTCCCTCTAGTGGAGGTTGCAGGCAATCACCATGTCATGGACTTGCCTACATGTATGTGGTCCATTGGACTACAGAACCACATTGGCCCCTTGTCTACCCCAACCTTATCTTGGCAAGCCTGTTTATCCAGATTGGCGTGGCCCCCTCCAGCTAAGGGGTGCTGGCATCTGCCCATGATCCAGCAACAGCCTTAGGAAGGATGGTTCCACCATAACCTGTGTCTTCCCCTCATTATCTCCACTAACTACGTTATTCACATCCAACTTTCATTTTAGCCACTTTATCGACCAGAGTCTGAAATCCATCCATAGATGTATAACATACTCAGCTACTCAGATACTATGCTGTACACTGCCACTCTGCTCTTCCAATTGGCTTCTGTAAAGAAGCAGAAGCTCAATATGTAAAGAGATGTGAGGAGAGACTGATAATAAACTACAAGCAACCAAACCACTAGTAAGAGAATGATGATCAGGGTCCTCGGGGGTGGAGCCTCAACAAGGGGGAGGGGCCTGGAATGCTGCATTCATTTTTAATGCAAACAAAATGTCAGCAATAACAAGTTTTTTGATGGAAGAAAGTATTACATACGAGCTACATGTCACCCAAGGGTCCAAATCAGCAGGTGCGGGCACAGAGTCCACCGCCAGGCACGCACGAGCCTCGCTGAGCCATTCCCGTGAATGCGGAGTGTGTTGTTTCCATGGGAGATCTCTGTTATCTGCTTGACTGTCTGCAAAGCAAGCGGCGGCTACTTTTAGTAACACAGCCCCGTCTGGTGCCTTAAATAGAGCCCGTCCAGTGCCCGCACACGTGCCAGCTATATCGGCTCAGCTTTTTGACCTTGCTCGCTAACTTCTCTATTAAATATAGCCGCCACATTGCACGCAGAGCCGCCACGGCGCTGTCAAACCTTCCCCGGGATCACATATCGAGAGCAGAAAATGAGGCTGGAAAAACAATATTTATCCTGGGACCGTTCCCAGCTCACAAAGGTGTGAACGATTAAAACACGGCGCTGACGCAGGGTGTTACGGGGGGGTCACCGCATTCCCAAGTAGACCGCCACATCCTAGGGCAGATGGGTGACCTGCAATATGTGGCCCCGAGGAGACTGACATCCAGATCTCCCCCTAGTTATAGCGACGTTATACTGGATAAGGTTGAATCTAACGTTGAGGGCGCTATTTCCAAACTTTATTAAAGGAATATTAATCAAATTAACATTAAAGGCACAAGCGCCGCGTGTTTCGTTAGTGGACTGTCGACATCATCAGGTGCATGCGGCGGTGTTACACGGGGGAAGACAAGGCATGGGTGCATCACATGACAGATTTGCAGTTTAATGGTCTGGGACTGACTACTGACTGCATTGTATAGAACCCTCTGACTACCTCCAGACTGCACATAGCATTCTGCCCTGACACCCACTGCCAAGACTCCATTGCTTTTCTTCCATCCCGGCAGTGTGCTGATGGTGGCAATTAGGGAATACGCCCCAGGTGTATAGAAAAAGGGGGTCAGTCAGCGCATCCCAAGCTAATGCTACGCTTATTTTGTGAATTTGAAATTCTTGGCAAATACATTTTGTACAGAATTATTTGGGCCCGTCTGTCAAACGTCAAGGCGATCTCTATAAGACGGGAACCTAACACTAAATCCTACCAGTAATGTGCCATAACGGCCACCATAAAATTCAGGGAGTGCAGGTTCCACTTGCATGCTGGGTCCACTCTTCTTTTAATATTTTTGGTGCCAAAATGGCCCCTATTAAATTTAAGGAATGCAGGTACCAACATGCATGCTGAGACAACTCTATACCTTTCCTGGTGCCAAAAGGCTTCCAGTGAGTGCAGGAAGAGCGGCTACAGCTTTATATCTACACTAATTAAAATCAGCCTATGGGGCAGACAGGCCCGTCAGGGGTGCAAGAGTAAATGGAGTCAGCCAGGAGGAGTCACTTTCCCGCGCAGTCAGAAAGAACCCTAAGTCGGACTGCGGCCGGCGGCAGGACTGGAACCTGAAGCCTGAACCCCTGGTGTGGACACAGCCAGTGTGAGGTGAGGGCAGCAGCTAGTCCGCCCGTAAGCCCCTGTCTACCCCTTACATCACCCAGGCCCAGTGTCCTCCAAAGCCTCTGTGCCAGTTGCCAGGCTCCCCTGAACACCGCCACATCACTTACATGGTTACCCCCACGGCAGAAGCCCTGTGCCCACTCATGTGGCACAGACAGGACCCACGGGGGTGACTACAGTGCACCCCCTATTGCTGTTTCTGCTGACATGACCTGATGGCTGGGTCCTGCCTGTGCCACGTCATTTAATCTTCTGGGAGCACTATAGGGGACCATTTAAACTACTGGGGGCACTTAGCACATTTTGAGGGAGTAGAATAGGGGGTGTGGTCTCTAAAAAGGAGCGGGGTGTAGAGTATGTCCGTAAATTTTTTTGTCTGTCGCTGATTTTTGGTTCAGTTGTCCAGAAAAATGTAAAGACATGGTTGGCAACCCGGCTATGGGGGGCGTCATAGAGCCACTTTGCCTTGGGCAGGGTATTTCGATACAGGGCTAGGGCGGTGAACTGAATCTTTGCTGACCCTGCTGCCATCACACTGCACAGCCCTTGCACAGGACCTGGTGCTGGATTATCAAGTATTCTGGATTACAGGATGATCATAGAAAAGTATAAAACGGTCACTTGTTGGGCGAATCCTTCTGAATGTAATTGCTTTCTCTGCCCAGCCTGGCAGCGCCCCTCCAGGTCAATCACAGCATTACAGCCCATGCTAATTTTTATCAAAGGAAAGTGGGGTGAAGACGGGGCACAGTTAGTTCACCCATGTCAGATTCAGCTCTGCTAAGAGGTGTCAGCCGCCCATCCTCCACTGAAATCAGCATGCAAGTACAGCAGAGCTGAACCTGTCCACCAAAGGGACAGGAGTTGGGGCAATCATTGCAGCTGGATTCATAGCCATGGACCCCCTCCCCATCTGTTATCCAGGGGGCGCTTGTCCTGGAGTGATCCAAGATTCTTTTGAGATGAGAAACAGCAGCATCCAGATATGACGGCTCTTCAGCTATGCCAGGCAGCTGTTCTCACACGTCAGGAGCCGGCAGCAAACCTCCTACTCAGTCCGAAGTACTGCACCCAGAAGGGAGTCACCGGCCACTGAGAGAGTCACCGGCTGTAGAGGAAGTCACCGGCCACAGAGAGGGTCACCGGCCACAGAGAGGGTCACCGGCTGTAGAGGAAGTCACCGGCCACAGAGAGGGTCACCGGCCACAGAGAGAGTCACCGGCTGTAGAGGAAGTCACCGGCCACAGAGAGGGTCACCGGCCACAGAGAGGGTCACCGGCTGTAGAGGAAGTCACCGGCCACAGAGAGGGTCACCGGCCACAGAGAGAGTCACCGGCTGTAGAGGAAGTCACCGGCCACAGAGAGGGTCACCGGCCACAGAGAGAGTCTCCGGCTGTAGAGGAAGTCACCGGCCACAGAGAGAGTCTCCGGCTGTAGAGGAAGTCACCGGCCACAGAGAGAGTCACTGGCCACAGAGAGGGTCACCCGCTGTAGAGGAAGTAACCGGCCACAGAGAGGGTCACCGGCCACAGAGAGAGTCACCGGCCACAGAGAGAGTCACCGGCTGTAGAGGAAGTCACCGGCCACAGAGAGAGTCACCGGCTGTAGAGGAAGTCACCAGCCACAGAGAGGGTCACCGGCCACAGAGAGAGTCACCGGCCACAGAGAGAGTCACCGGCCACAGAGAGAGTCACCGGCTGTAGAGGAAGTCACCGGCCACAGAGAGGGTCACCGGCCACAGAGAGAGTCACCGGCCACAGAGAGAGTCACCGGCCACAGAGTCACCGGCCACAGAGAGGGTCACCGGCCACAGAGAGAGTCACCGGCTGTAGAGGAAGTCACCGGCCACAGAGAGAGTCACCGGCCACAGAGGGGGTTACCGGCCACAGAGAGAGTCACCGGCTGTAGAGGAAGTCACCGGTCACAGAGAGGGTCACCGGCAACAGAGAGGGTCACCGGCCACAGAGAGAGTCACCGGCCACAGAGAGGGTCACCGGCTGTAGAGGAAGTCACCAGCCACAGAGAAAGTCACCGGCTGTAGAGAAAGTCACCGGCCACAGAGTCACTGGCCACAGAGAGGGTTACCAGCCACAGAGAGAGTCACCGGCTGTAGAGGAAGTCACCGGCCACAGAGAGAGTCACTGGCCACAGAGAGGGTCACCGGCTGTAGAGAAAGTCATCGGCCAAAGAGAGAGTCACCGGCTGTAGAGGAAGTCATCGACCACAGAGAGGGTCACCGGCTGTAGAGGAAGTCACCGGCCACAGAGAGAGTCACTGGCCACAGAGAGGGTCACCCGCTGTAGAGGAAGTAACCAGCCACAGAGAGGGTCACCGGCCACAGAGAGAGTCACCGGCCACAGAGAGAGTCACCGGCTGTAGAGGAAGTCACCGGCCACAGAGAGGGTCACCGGCTGTAGAGAAAGTCACCGGCCACAGAGAGGGTCACCGGCTGTAGAGGAAGTCACCGGCTGTAGAGGAAGTCACCAGCCACAGAGAGAGTCACCGGCTGTAGAGGAAGTCACCGGCTGTAGAGGAAGTAACCGGCCACAAAGAGAGTCACCGGCTGTAGAGGAAGTCACCAGCCACAGAGAGAGTCACCGGCTGTAGAGGAAGTCACCGGCCACAGAGAGAGTCACCGGCCACAGAGAGGGTTACCGGCCACAGAGAGAGTCACTGGCCACAGAGGAAGTCACCGGCCACAGAGAGGGTCACCAATTATAAAGGAAGTCACCAGCCATAGAAGAAGCCACCAACTATAGAGGAGGTTACCAGCCACAGAAGAAGTCACTGGCCAAAGAGGAAGTCACCGACCATATTGGGGATCACCAGCTGTAAAGGAAGTCACCGACCACAGAAGGAGTCACTGGCCACAGAAGGAAGTCACCCACTATAGAGGTAGTCATTGGTCTCAGAGGCAGTCACTGGCCATAGAGGTGGTCATCGACCAAAGAGGGACCCAGGAAAAAGTCATTATGGCTGAAGAACAGTCTTACTATGAAGATAAGATCTCAAAAGACATTATCACCAAGGAGATTGACCTGGTGGACAGAGACCCAAAGAAGATAAACGAGGATGTGGTCAAGGTTTGGTTACATTATGTATCTAAAAAAATATATATGAAGAAACAGCACTCCGGTAGTTGTGAAGATAAAGAGGATATAGCATTGGGTGAATAAAGGAGATCCACTTTATCTTCACTACTACCGGAGTGCTGTTTCTTGAATATTTTTTATTTTATTGTGGAAGATCTTTGTCCAGGATTCTTTGAGAATTTGCACCTGGGAACTGGGAGTGCTGCAATCTACCATACTATTTATATCCTATCTATCTATCTATCTATCTATCTATCTATCTATCTCCTATCTATCTATCTATCTATCTATCTATCTATCTATCTATCTATCTATCTCCTATCTATCTATCTATCTATCTATCTATCTATCTATCTATCTATCTCCTATCTATCTATCTATCTATCTATCTCCTATCTATCTATCTATCTATCTATCTCCTATCTATCTATCTATCTATCTATCTATCTATCTATCTATCTATCTATCTCCTATCTATCTATCTATCTATCTATCTCCTATCTATCTATCTATCTATCTATCTATCATCTATCTATCTATTGCAGCACTCCAGCAGTTCTTCAGAGAATATGTGTTTTATTAACTTGTGTCCATAGTGCAAGATTTCAAGTAAGGGTACTTTTACACTCGCGGCAGGAAGGATCAGGCAGGCTGAATAGCCTGCCGGATCCGTCCTGCCGCAAGTGTATAAGTACCCTAACTGTGATATATAACAACATATAGTGGCATTATCATTGCCAGCAGTGAAGAATGATACAATGTTACAGCATCATAAGTGTATCATGGTGATAAATACACAAATCAAGGCATTGCTCGGTATGTAGAGATACAATGTATATCACACCCCACTGAGCCTATAGAGCACAGAATCCAGTTAGGGTAGTAGGATAACCGTACTCTGTGTGACCTGAAACTCCACATTCAGTGCTTTAGGCTAGGTCTACACAACGACATTTGTTGCATGACAATTTTTACAATGGTAGTCTTTGGTGTCGCATTGCAACATGCTGCGACTGCGACACGACAATCGCAAGAAATCCATTCAAATTCATTTTTCTGCGAATGTCGCGTCGCAGTCGCAGCATGTTGGATGTCGCAATGCGACACCATAGACTATCATTATAAAAATTGTCGCACGATATTGGTGCGACAAAATGCGACAAATGTTGCAGTGGAGTTGTGCCCTATGTGTCGCGCGACACGTTGTCGTGTAGACCTAGCCTTAGGTTTGAGTATCCAGGTTATATATCCACCGGAGTTCACATTTCTTAATGTCTCTGTCACAATCCCTCTTTAAATGGTCAACAATCATACATCTAAGATCTCTTTCCCTGTGATTGTACAATCAGAAAAATTCTTGGATAAGGCAAATTAAAAGTTTTTTTACAAACAGTATGCCGGTGATTATTCAGACGAGTTTTGACATCACACGTTGTTTCTCCTACATAGAACCGTGATGGCTAACCTCCGGCACTCCAGCTGTGGTAAAACTACGACTCCCAGCATGTACTCTTAATTGGCTGTTTTTGGAACTCCATAGAAATGAATAGAGCATGCTGGGAGTTGTAGTTTCACCACAGCTGGAGTGCCGGAGGTTAGCCATCCCTGCCATAGAATATATATATTATTTATTATTATTAGAGCGCCATTCATTCCATAGCGCTGTACATATGAGGAGCGGTGCACATAGATAATACAGACAATTGCACTAAGCATGAACAAGACGTGTTACAGACTGGTACAGAAGGAGAGAGGGTCCTGCCCACGAGGCTTACAATCTTAGGCCTCTTGCACATGAACGTATGCCCTCCGAGGTATATGTCCCGGAGCGGCATTGATCGTGCACACGGGAGGGCACAGCACCATAGATTACAATGATGCTGCGCACGTCGGGGGCTATTGTCCTGCACTCATATGATTATATTAGTCCCGCGGGCGGCCTGTCTACTGTAATCTATGATGCTGTGCGCTCCCGTGCGCACGATCAATGCCGCTCCGGGACATATGGTCCGCTCGCAGACTGTATGTCTCGGAGGGCATACGGTCGTGTGCAAGAGGCCTTAGACAACATTGGTGAGTATTCACCGATTCTCTCCACCCAGAAATTCATTTGAATAATTGATGATTTTAACTTTTCTCAGTATATGCTAAAAGAGAGATTTCTCCATTTTTAACCATTACTGAGCAATGCCTTAATTTACGTATTTATCACCATGATACACTGATGATGCTGTAACATTGTATCATTCTTCACTGCTGGCAATTACAACGTCACTATATTTTGGGCTGTATAGAGCCTGTTATATATCAGATTGCTGATATATGGTGGGAGCTGAGACCTTCCACTGCTATGGACACAAAGATAGAGATAGATAGATAGATAGATAGATAGATAGATAGATGGATAGATAGATAGATAGATAGATAGATAGATAGATAGATATGAGATAGATA
This sequence comes from Bufotes viridis, assembly GCA_033119425.1. Lineage (NCBI taxonomy): Eukaryota > Metazoa > Chordata > Amphibia > Anura > Bufonidae > Bufotes > Bufotes viridis. The sequence goes on from CM065596.1 coordinate 8,771,423, forward strand.
GATAGATAGATAGATAGGAGATAGATAGATAGATAGATAGATAGATAATAGATAGATAGATAGATAGATAGATAGATAGATAGATAGATATGAGATAGATAGATAGATATGAGATAGATAGATAGATAGATAGATAGATAGATAGATAGATAGAAGATATAGACAGACAGATAGATAGATAGATAGATAGATAGATAGATAGAAGATATAGACAGACAGATAGATAGATAGATAGATAGATAGATAGATAGGAGATAGATAGATAGATAGATAGATATGAGATAGATAGATAGATAGATAGATAGATATTAGATAGATAGATAGATAGATAGATAGATAGATAGATAGGAGATATAGACAGACAGACAAATAGATAGATAGATAGATAGATAGATAGATAGATAGATAGATAGATAGATTTGATAGACGGACAGATAATGGATAGAGATTTTCTCTTCTCCCCTCCCCCCAAAAAAACTGTCAGCGCCATGCTAATACTAATACAATGTCAGCACTGCTGCTCTATTTAAAGTCTATGGGACTGACAGAAACAGCTGAGCACAGACAGCAGCGGAGGTCCCAGTGGTCGGACCCCCACCATTCTCCTGTTTATAGCCTGTCCAATAGAGAAGTGGTGAATGTTTTGGGCTGGAATCCCCCTTTAAAGGCATATTCCCATGATCAGCAGGGATAACACATCACTAGAATTGCTGATTAGTGGGGGTCTGACCTCTGCAACGTCCCCCATTCTTCATGACTAAAGACAGTGAACAGTCCAGGGTGACCCGACTGGGGCTACATTACAGTTCCCAGTAATATCCTAATGGTATGCAGAACCTTACATAGTGGGATAGCCCTGGAATCATTGCAGAATGAAAAGTTCAGGAGCTTTCTAATATCCTTTTATTAAGACCTGTGCTTGCTGTCAGTGAATGGAATTTAAAAAAAAAAAATATATATATATATCTTTAGAAGCCCACAGTCCATCCGGTCATGTAGTTGGGGGTGGTCACCGTCTGTCCATGTCATTTGGGGCGTCCATGTCACTGACTTGTTACTTCTTTGTGCAGTTGGACTTTGAAGATGTGATCGCTGAGCCGTATGGGACTCACAGCTTCGATGGCGTCTGGAAGGCCAGTTACACCACCTTCACCGTCACCAAGTACTGGTGTTACCGGCTGCTCTCTGCCCTCATCGGCATACCCCTCGCCATCATCTGGGGCGTCCTCTTTGCTCTCATCTCCTTTTGTCACATCTGGGCGGTGGTTCCATGCGTCAAGAGCTACCTCATAGAGATCCAGTGCGCTGGTCGGATATTCTCGCTTTGCGTCCGCACCTTCTGTGACCCCCTCTATGAAGCCATAGGTAAAGTCTTCGGCGCCATCAAAGTAACTCTGCAGAAACAGGGTTGAGGGGCCCCCGAATGTCAGGACCTCCAGCCCAGCACCATACACCCCTCAGCACAGCAGTGGAACATTCTCATTCTGTATCTTTCCATTTCTTCCATTATTTGTTTCTTTTGTCTACGACCAATTACAATGTAACAACCTGTATCCTGTACATTTCCTGTATAAAGGGCTTCTCCAGTTTTATGTAATTCAAGCTAATTAACCTACTCATTATGTATGATTTTCGAGCTGTCTGCTTGCTATCAGTAAGGCCTCATGCACACGGCCGTTGTTGTGGTCCGCGTCCGAGCCGCATATTTTGCGGCTCAGGCGCGGACCTATTTACTTCAATGGGGCCGCAAAAGATGCGGACAGCACTCCATGTGCTGTCCGCATCCGTTGCTCCGTTCCGTGCCCCCGCAAAAAAATAGAGCATGTCCTATTCTTGTCCGTTTTGCAGACAAGAATAGGCATTTCTACAATGGGCCGCATTCCGTTTGGGAAATTGCGGAACGGAACGCGGAGCAGCTTCCGTATTTTGCGGATCCGCGGTTTGCGGACCGTAAAACACCAATGGTCGTGTGCGTGTAGCCTAAATGAGGATATTCTTTTTTAAAGCAGATGACATTTATCATGTAGAGAAAGTTAATACAAGCCACTTCCTAATGTATTGGGATTCTCCATGTTGCCTCCTTTGCTGGCTGGATTCATTTCTCCATTATACACGCTCATTTCTAGTAGTAACGACCACCGCTGCAGCGCAGATACAAAGTGGCTGGGACGGGAGCTGCTGCGCATGCGTGCCTATGTGCGCTCCCATGGTCTCAGCCACCAGAGAGACCGGCACTCTTTCCATATAGTGTGCAAGCACGACCACTGCTGATGGATTGCAGGGTGGTCGCAACCCCTTGATACGAGCCGTGTATAATGTGATGGAAAAATTAATGAAGCCAGGAAAGGAGGCAACATGGAGAATCACAACACATTAGGAAGTGGCTTGTATTACCTTTCTCTACATAATAAATGCCACTTGCTGAAGAGAGACAATCCTTTTAACCTTCAGAGGCTGAACAGAGAACTAATACGTCTGATGGATTGAGGGATTGTTACAATTATATACAGTCTAAATAACATGATATAAACATCCTAGACTCCAGACTGATACATTTTATCTGCACTGAAACATTGTAACAAACTATCATGACAGGAGGGAGATTTGTGCTGCTGATGTGCTTTGTACATGGTCTAGGCTGGATTTAATTATAACAATCCCTCAGTGGTGAGATGTATGGAGGCCATGCCAATTTCCAGTCTCTGGATACAAACAGGAATGGAATAAATTTATTTTTGATATTGCACCAGATTTCCAGTGTTAGGGTACGACCACACAGCGCGGTCGTGATCCTTTAGGTCGCAGCCAGCTGCGGTCAAGATCCGTGCGGCCAAATAAGCTGCAGCTGCCTGATATTTAACGAATGAAGACTGAATCCGGTCCGAATTCTTAATGGCCGCGCGGTACTGAAGGTCTGGTTGTACCTAGACTGGTCTAGAGTATGTGTACAGTGTACAACCGGAGTGCTCCAAATTATCGCTTGGCATGCGCCGCTGTGACAAATTTGGGGCATCTTCTGCCTGCCAGGCCTAACAGGTCACATTAGTAAATCTGTTCATGATGATTGACAGCAAACAGGAGTTGTTACAATGTATCCATTCTCAAGGCTGTATTACATGCAGTGATTGTTGACAATCGCCTGCTCGTTAGTGGAGAAGAGAGCTGCTATTACATGCAGCGATCTCCTCCATAGTATTAGGAGCAGTGATCGTTAATGCAATCGCTCATCCTCATACAGACATTGTCTGCCGGCGGCAGATCGTGCTGACTAATCTAATCAATTTATCGGCAAACTATACGTTTTAAGCCAGTTTAAAAATCTGTATTGCCCGGGTAATCGGTGGCAGTATTACACTGCCGGATCATTGCTAACGAGAGTTACTACTAGTGATGAGTGAAGTTGGGATCTGAGATCCGAAGTTGCTTCGGTCAAAACTTGGTTTGAATACTGTATAGAGATTCGTTTCCGTACATTATTTACATGTATGGGAACCAGTGAGTTGAAATTCGTTATCACCGAAGTCTCGCAAGACTTTGGTGAAAAACTTCGTCATTTGATTTTTAAAATTGAAAACCATTTTAAAACAGGAAACCGAAGTCGGCTTCAGTACCTGCTGGTACCTCGGTATTGAAGGCGACTTCAGATCCGAGTTTTAAAATGGATTGCAAGTTAAAAAATCAAATCCCGAAGTTATTCTCCAAAGTCTTGCGGGAATTTCCCTCGCCGGAGTGCATACATTTTAGTGCTGTACAGAGACGGGTCTCCATACAGCATTAAAACAACGTTTTAAGCAAATCAACTGTGGATCTTGGATCCGAAGCCTGATTCGCTCATCCCTAGTTCTACGGACGCTTGTTAGTAATGATCTGCCAGTCTAATACAGCCTTAAAGGGGTTGTCTCATCATGGACAATGGGGGCATATTGCTAGGATGTGCCCCCATTGTCTTATAGGTGCGGGTCCCACCACTGGGGCCCGCACCTATATCGAGAACGGAGCCGTGCAAGTGAAGGCGGGCGCACTGCGCATGCGCAGCCGCCCTCCATTCATTTTCTATAGGGCCAGAGAAAATAGCCCCATAGGAATGAATGGGAGTGGGGGCCGCGCATGCACGGTACGCTCCCATTCACTTCTATGGGGAGTCCTCCAGCCACTACCTTGCGTGGCTCCCTTCTCGATATAGGAGCGGGTCCCAGCAGTGGGACCCGCACCTATAAGACAATGGGGGCATATCCAAGCGATATGCCCCCATTGTCTATGATGAGACAACCCCTTTAAGTCTGGGATGTCCGGGCTGATGACTCCTATACTGATACAATGTATCATCCTCAGCTTTCTGAGCAGGATTAGACCAGAACGGGTTTTCAGCCTCTTAAATGAAAAAAAGGCGTCTCATTCTCTGCCAGCAAGCACAGATCTTGAAGACAGTGACTGAAACACAAAGTATATAGAAAGGCTGCTTCATTAGATGGCGATGGAGATTAATTTTTATAATGGTTGAGCGTCCTGGATTTCTTCTTCTCTTGACCTCAGTAACAGCGTCTTAAATGAGAAGTAGAAACGGAAAGTGTTCTAAAGCAGGAGTCAAGAGCCGCCGCCGTCTCTGTGCGGCGGTACACGGCGGTTATGCAAGGCGCTTCACAGTGCAGGTCAGCGCTAAATCTGGATCCGAAGAACAAGCAGAGAGCGAAAAAAGGGACACGTAAAGGAGTGTGACATACTAAGGGAAGGTCCTGCGTGCAGTAAAAAAATGGATCTCAGGTGGAAATGGCTCAAACTGATGCCAGATGTGTATAACTGATGCTCGGCATCCATTTTTTTTTTTACAAGATACTGTTTTATTCAGCGATTCTGATGGATCAGAAGAACGGAAAAATAACGGTGATGTGAACTCGGCCTTACACAGCTCAGCGCCGTCATTACTTCTATATTTGGCTGCGTCTCCCGTAGAGCTGCCAGAGTCTTTCCACAAATCCTCTGGAGAAGCCGCTGATTATAAACATTTCACCAGAAGACGTTCTGTTTCTGTCGTCATCAGAAATGTCAAATAAACGGCTGCGGACGAGATGAAGACCGTGCAAGAATCGGCAGAAGAGAAACATCAGCAAACCGCGAGTCCGAGAAATTCCACTGATACAATTTATGACAAGCCCTTGTGGAGGTCACAGGGTGAGAGTTACAGAGTGGACGGAGCAGGGTCCTCCCAGCAGCACAGAGGATTTCAGGAGAGGAGTGTGCTGATCTAGGGGAGGTCACAGGATGACAGTTACATAGTGGAAGGAGCAGGGTCCTCCCAGCAGCACAGAGGATTTCAGGAGAGAGTGTGCTGATCTAGGGGAGGTCACAGGATGACAGTTACATAGTGGAAGGAGCAGGGTCCCCCAGCAGCACAGAGGATTTCAGGAGAGGAGTGTGCTGATCTTGTGGAGGTCACAGGCTGAGAGTTACAGAGTGGACGGAGCAGGATCTTCAGCAGCACAGAGGATTTCAGGAGAGGAGTGTGCTGATCCTGTGGAGGTCACAGGCTGAGAGTTACAGAGTGGATGGAGCAGGATCCTCAGCAGCACAGAGGATTTCAGGAGAGGAGTGTGCTGATCCTGTGGAGGTTACAGGATGAGAGTTACATAGTGGACGCAGCAGGGTCCCCAGCAGAACAGAGGATTTCAGGAGAGGAGTGTGCTGATCTAGGGGAGGTCACAGGATGGGAGTTACAGAGTGGACGGAGCAGGATCCCAGCAGCACAGAGGATTTCAGGAGAGGAGTGTGCTGATCTAGGGGAGGTCACAGGCTGAGAGTTACATAGTGGAAGGAGCAGGGTCCTCCCAGCAGCACAGAGGGTTTCAGGAGAGAAATGTGCTGATCTTGTGGAGTTCACAGGCTGAGAGTTACATAGTGGAAGGAGCAGGGTCCCAGCAGCACAGAGGATTTCAGGAGAGGAGTGTGATGATCCTGTGGAAGTCACAGGCTGAGAGTTACATAGTGGAAGGAGCAGGGTCCTCCCAGCAGCACAGAGGATTTCAGGAGAGGAGTGCGCTGATCCTGTGGGAGGGTAGCAGAAAATATCTACAGATAATGATGACTGTATGCTTTGTCAATTCATTACTACTTTGAATAAATGTGCTTGCAGTCAGTGAATGGAAACAGGCATGTTTACATCCGTCCTGCTCGTGTCCTCCTGACGCTGGTGCAGAGCTCGTTACAGTGTGTCAGTCTTCCTCTGGTAACCAGTAAGTAAAGCTATAACCACAGCGTCACCCCTTACGATGAAAGTGACCCCCGTTAACCCTTCCCCTCTCATCGCTTCTGTCAGTGTAGACTAACATGTATTTCCACACAACATTCTGTCCACAGGAAACACAAAGCAAATAACGATGGCGTCTGGCGGTAAAGAACACGATTTATTAAAGATAGATCCAATATCTCATCATTTATGTACAAGACAGAAAATAAAACTCTTAGAATAATCCGTGACAGGACAAAAGTGCTTCCGCTATAAAAATACAAGGTGCGCTGAATGTGGGGAACCGTCCGGCTCCCACCGCATGTCAATCGCTTTGGTCGCTGACCATGAAATTATCGGTTCAAGGTCCAATGCTTTTTTTTTCCGGCACGTTATGGATGCGGCCATTTTGCAGGCTGAATGATGCCGAGAACGCAGTTCACTCATTTACAAGCTGTGAAACGTTCATCGTAAACCCCACAATACGGAATAGTGGTCCAAAATGGCCGCACCAGCCACGTGTCAGCTTACATTCAAACTTAACAGGGTTCACAGCAGCGCCTCCCACCATTTATGTTAATAGACCTTTGAAGAGATTTCCCCGGCACTGGAGCGGTTAGGCTACTTTCACACTTGCGGCAAACTTTTCCGGCGCTGAGTTCCGTCGTCGCGGCTCAATACCGGAAAAGAACTGATCAGTTTTATCCCAATGCATTCTGAATGGAGATAAATCCGATCAGGATGCATCAGGATGTCTTCAGTTCAGTCACTGTCGTTTTGAACGGAGGAAATACCGCAGCATGCTGCGGTTTTATCTCCGTCCAAAATGCCGGAACACTTGCCGGAATGCCGGATCCGGCATTAATTTCCATAGGAATGTATTAGAGCCGGATCTGGCGTTAAGAAATACCTGAAGAACGGATCCGTCCTTCCGGTATGCGCATGCGCAGACCCTTAAAACTGAAAAAATAATACAAGACGGATCCGTCTATCCGCATGACAAGTGGAGAGACGGATCCGTTCTTGCAATGCATCTTTTAGACGGATCCGCCTCCAAATGCTTTCAGTTTACATCCAGATTGCCGGAACACTCTGCCACAAGAGTGAAAGTACCCTTAACAGTAGGCTAACATTTCAATGCCCGGATCCCTGAACGCCATCCGGAGCACGGCGCGCAAAACAAAATGCACAGACATTTTATATACAGAAATGCACATTGATTTTACGCAGAAATTAGAGTTAGCGTCTTCGGAAGCCACGTGAAGCGACAGCGCACAGTGACGAGGTGACGCCACAACGCCTGCGGTTAGGGCACCGCGACCATAAACCAAGCCAAAGGTGTTGTCCAATTAGATCGCAGCTGGCATTTTGCCAATGCAGGTTAGAAAATGAAATCTATGATCTGATTGGTTGTCTGTACCAGTGTTCATCGACCAATCAGCTTTCACCTGATATAGCACTGGCTGGAATGTGGAAGCAGCAAACTGATTGGATGGTAGGAGCTAATGCCCACAGCAACCAATCAGATTACAGCTCTTAGTTTTTGTCATTATTGGTTAGTAAATCAAAGCAGCAATCTGATTGGTTAATATGGGCTGTCCTTTTCATACCTGAGGGGCCTAGGGTGCTGCCATAGCAACTAGTTCTTATTTGGTCATTGCAGGTTAGAAAGTGAAAGCCAACATCTGATTGGTTGCCAAGGGTAACTGGTTTCCAGCACTGGTTTCCACACTAGAATGGTGCCTCTGAAATAAGTGGCATTGTCCATGGCAACCAAACGTTCTTGGTCAGACTGGTCACTATGGTAATTATAATCTGACTAGATTATCCCTTTAAGTAAACAAAGACGTAATATTCATGCGGCGCTGCAGGCGCCAGGCGTCACCTGTGTAATGAATATGGCAGTGCTGTGGCCCGTTGGGATATCTTGGCGATTTTATACAAAAATGATAATTACACAGTGATTTATGACAAATTACGTGGAAAAGCGGTCGTGAAAGACTCCCAGGCGACAGCCAACTAGGGTCGAGCTGGTCGTGTAAAGCAGGGGCGTCCACGAAAAGTCACCTGAGGTGTCATACAATGCAAATCACAGTCCTGTGTACCCGAAAAACACTTGTGGCTTAAAGTGGGAATTCACCTTAGGCCATATTCACACACTGCGCTTGTTTGTCACATCTTCTGTAAATAAAGCTTGTTCCATAGCAACCAATCACAGCCCAGCTTTCACTTTTCAAGAGAGCGGTGGTTGGTCGCTATGGGCAACAAGGACAGTTCCGCTTTTAGATGGTTTCTAAATCTTTGTGTTCCAGCTCCTTGCCCATTTTCAAAGCCTCCGCTGGCTGTCAGTGACTGGAAAGGATCCTGCTAACAAGCTGAAGGCCTGTCTCGCTTACCCAGCAGACAAGTGCTGGTTTTCGATGCATTCCCATTCTGAGACAGCAAGCAGAGATCTTGAAAATGTTGCGGAACTGGAAGGCAAAATGCATTGGAAAGCTGCACAGCATCATGCGGTCTTTCCACTGGGAACTAGGGCTCTGTTTTGAGGTGATACCTGTGGATAAGCGGCGCCGAGGTCGAGGATGGAGACTGCTGATCTGTCCTGTGCCACCTCTTTGTCTCAGGGGCCCCAGCGCCATGATGGGGGGGGGGGGGCGGTGGTCAGTTTAATAAATGCCATCAAGGGCACCAAACATAACCAAGGATCGCACAGACCCATCTAGTGACAAAATGGCTGCTCCCACCCCCGCATACGTGGCCTCCATATTGATGGTTCCTACGCGCTTGGAACCAGTAGCATTCCCTGCAGATCGCAGTCCTTGCCCTGATTTTAGACCAGTCTGCGCCATGGACCCTGGGACCTCCCAGGGCCGCGGTGTGCCCGGGACGATCACGCTGTGGATGGCTGAGTGATGCTCTTCTGACTTGAACTCTTGCGGCTCAGCACGAAGGTGGAGGAGTTGCTCTTCCGGCTGGCGCTCAGGTCGCTGCCCTGCTGCTGGGACTTCAGGTACCGGGCGGAACAGCAGAGGAAGCTTTGTAGCAGGTCGTGGAAGAGGTGACCGGTGAAGAGCATGTAGATCCACGGGTTACAGCAGCTGTTCAGGCTCCCCAGGAGCATGGCGATGATGAAGAGCGAGGCTGCGGGAAGAAAGACAGAGACGTATAAGTACGCATAGCTCATAGGGGGTTCCCAGGGGCCCGACAGCTGTATTGTAGATGATGAGTTGTGGGCAAAAAGCTGAGCCCAAAAAGGGTGACACTACTGATGATATACAGTTGAAGGGGTGTAGAGGGAAGCTCCTGGTGCTACAATGCAAGATTGTGCACCTTTGGGTCCCCTTAGGCAACTAGGGCTCATGTGTGACCCCCAACAGCTGCGCCCCAGTACAGATACACACAGACATGCTGATGATATACATATAGATATAGCGATCGATGTATTATAATGTATATATGGAGCGTCTTACATAGGACTGCTGAGCATGGTTTGGCTCTATGTAGTATAGTATGGCAGTCACTGAGCACGGTTTGGCTCTATGTAGTATAGTATGGAAGTCACTGAGCACAGTTTGGCTCTATGTAGTATAGTATGGCAGTCACTGAGCACAGTTTTGCTCTATGTCGTATAGTGTGGAAGTCACTGAGCACGGTTTGGCTCTACGTAGTATAGTATGGCAGTCACTGAACACGGTTTGGCTCTACGTAGTACAGTATGGCAGTAACTGAGCACGGTTTGGCTCTATGTAGTATAGTATAGCTGTCACCCAGCACGGTTTGGCTCTATGTAGTATAGTATGGCTGTCTCTGAGCACGGTTTGGCTCTATGTAGTATAGTATGGCAGTCACTGAGCACAGTTTGGCTCTATGTAGTATAGTATGGCAGTCACTGAGCACGGTTTGGCTCTATGTACTATAGTATGGCAGTTACTGAGCACAGTTTGGCTCTATGTAGTATAGTATGGCAGTCTCTGAGCCATTTGTCTCTATGTAGTATAGTATGGCAGTCACTGAGCACGGTGTGGCTCTATGTAGTATAGTATGGCAGTCACTGAGCATGGTTTGGCTCTATGTAGTATAGTATGGCAGTCACTGAGCATGGTTTGGCTCTATGTAGTATAGTATGGCAGTCACTGAGCACGGTTTGGCTCTATGTAGTATAGTATGGCAGTCACTGAGCACGGTTTGGCTCTATGTAGTATAGTATAGCTGTCACCCAGCACGGTTTGGCTCTATGTAGTATAGTATGGCAGTCTCTGAGCACGGTTTGGCTCTATGTAGTATAGTATGGCAGTCACTGAGCATGGTTTGGCTCTATGTAGTATAGTATGGCAATCACTGAGCATGGTTTGGCTCTATGTAGTATAGTATGGCATCTCTGAGCACGGTTTTGCTCTATGTAATATAGTATGGCAGTCACTGAGCATGGTTTGGCTCTATGTAGTATAGTATGGCAGTCAATGAGCAGTTTGGCTCTATGTAGTATAGTATGGCAGTCTCTGAGCACGGTGTGGCTCTATGTAGTATAGTATGGCAGTCACTGAGCACGGTTTTGCTCTATGTAGTACAGTATGGCAGTCTCTGAGCACAGTTTGGCTCTATGTAGTATAGTATGGCAGTCTCTGAGCACGGTGTGGCTCTATGTAGTACAGTATGGCAGTCTCTGAGCACGGTTTGGCTCTATGTAGGATAGTATGGGAGTCACTGAGCATGGTTTTGCTCTATGTAGTATAGTATGGCAGTCTCTGAGCACGGTTTGGCTCTATGTAGGATAGTATGGCAGTCTCTGAGCACGGTTTGGTTCTATGTAGTACAGTATGGCAGTCACTGAGCACGGTTTGGCTCTATGTAATACAACATGGTACTCTCTGAGTATTGTTTGGCTCAATGGGGCACTGTATGGCTCTATGTTGGTATGGCAGACTTCAGGTACTGTTTGCTTCAGTATGATCACAATACGATACTATCTGAACAATGTATAGGACTCGGTACAATGTGGTATGAACACTGTATGTGGACGTGTACTGTGTGAACCTATGCAGTGCATACAGGTGATGTATGACTGAGGAGATTTGCATGAGTTTAGAAGTACTATTTATCCAGAGACTTTATGGCGGTGTATTGATACAGTGAGTCAACATTATATTCACACATAGCAGATTTATTAAGAAATTCCTTCTTTTGAATGGGGCTTGCAGGAATCCAGGTGTTTGCTACTAAACAAAATGAATGGAACTGAATTGTAGTAAAAGAAATTTCTGCAAACAAATCTGCCGTGTGTGAACAGAACCCAATGTGGACTCAATATCTATAAATGAAATTCTGATTTGTGCCTACTCATATATGTGCCCCTGCAGATGTGATAGCCCCCTAAGCAGAAATGAGGGGGTCAAGATAGATGCCTGCAAGAGAGGACGTCACTACATCCCGACCTGCAGGAGGCAGCGTTACACTGAAAACCAACCATTATTTAGGGGAAGCGGATGTGCACATAAAATTGTGCAATAAAAATAAAAAAGTAATAATAATAACAAAACTGATGATAATAAAAATAATGATGATACTAATAATAAGTGATGATGATACTAAAAACACGATTATAAAGATAATGATGATAATGGCAATAATAATAAACAATGATAGCAATACCAAAAATAATGATAAGAATCTTCTAAATAAAGCATAATAATGTGAATGGGCTCCTAATAAAGCTCGGATGTTGATGATGTGCTGCAAATATGTTACTTATCAAATATAACATTTGCACCAAATCATTGTTAAAAAAAAAAAGTTTGTATTTTTCAAAATGTACCTTCTATACTTAATCATTCTGTTCATATTGGTGCAGTGGTTAATAACGGTGAGATTTGCAGGGTTATGGCATGAAACTGTGGGGCCCCCATGCAACAATTGTACCCTCAAGCTGCGATGCGGCAACTCTGCCTCCTGCTGTATATAGAATGTCACACAATATAAGGTATTCATTGTATAGTGAGGTTGTTCTGTACAGCATGGCAGTCACTGCGCCACCATACTGCCTGGGGGCCCCATCAGTAGCAGGAGCCCTTTACACCCCCTTTAGCTGCAGATAAAACCGCTATATGGCTGTATACCGCTACTATATATTTGAATGTGCTTAACATAAATGCTTGCATAAACAGCAGTTTAGAGAAAGATAGCTTAGAGGCCAAAAAGCAGCAAGAAGTCGGCCCTTTATATGTTAAAAAAAATGTAAAACCGCTTTTACGTTTAACATTTACTGTATCAATAGTCAATAGGAAAGATTCTGTTCCCGCAACAAAGTTGCATGCAGGCTCAATAGGCAGATCAATGGCGAAACATCTGCGGTGCAGTTTTTATTCTTAAGCAGAGGGGGCGACACTGAGTTACTGTTATTCCAATAGTAAACTAAGCCTTATAGCGTCTCAAGAACCACAGATTCCACAGGACAAATACCTTGAGGGGCTGAAGGCTAAAAATACCCGGGGGCTGATAACAAAAACAATACCTGGAGATGCCTGAAATAAATGGGAAGTGAAAATAGCCAAGAGATAAGATGTGCGGCAGGCTGGCTCCAGAAAGGTGGGCACATGCCTGGTTGTAAATAGCCCCTATATCCTGTCCCTCTACAATCTTGCTATGCAGGGTGTGCCCTCATGAATCATCAAGATAAGCGGCAATGATAAGCGACATGGGGCTGCAGAGCAAAGCCCAGTTTATTCAGCCCCAACTAACTGACAGACATAGGTCTGTGCGATAAGAGGGTGCAGATATAGGGGCACATCATGTGTTATCCCGAAGTGTTATAACGGGGGTGCACGCATTCAGCACAGGATATGGCGGGAGGACGCAGGAGTCTTCCATAGATGTCATCTGAAATAAAAGAGAGAGCAAGCACATAACGAGGATTTCCAGGACATAACTGAATGATGGGGGACACTTTTCTCACATTTTGTCATCCCGCTCCTTGTGCTATAAGTTCTGGTTTTCTCCAGACGTGACGCTTAGAGTTGGGGCCAAAAAGTTCAGTCTTGGTTTCATCAGAGCAGAGAATCTTCTTTCTCACAGGCGCCTTTAGGCAGGGCTGGATTGGCCGTAGTCTAGACCAGGCATGGCCAACCTGCGGCTCTCCAGCTGTTGTAAAACTACAACTCCCACCATGCCCTGCTGTAGGCTGATAGCTGTAGACTGTCCGGGCATGATGGGAGTTGTAGTTTTGCAACAGCTGAAGAGCCTCAGGTTGGCCACCCCTGGTCTAGACCCTACAGGGAAATTTCCAGATGGGCCGATGCCCCAGGGGCCACCCAAGCCCTCCTCTCTGTTGCTAACCGGGTATTTAATGAGCTCAGTAATTAACGCTATGAGAATCAGGTACTCATGTACCCGGCCAGCGACCGCACATGCCCTCTGTATTTACCTGCTGTGGTCGCAACTCACCTCCTATGCCCCCTGCTCCATAGACAGCCGGAGCAGGACAGAAGATGGGAGCTATTGATGGCCACCACAGAGGGCCACCATAGAGGGCCAGTATTTAACACGGGCTATTGTTGAGCCCGCCTACTTGTGTTGCCCCGCCTTCTGTTAATTTGGACCTGCCTACAAAATGGGGCCACTTTTTTTTTTCAGGGTCACTTTAATTTTCCAGTCCGCCCCTGCCTTTAGGTGATTTTTTGCAAACTCTTTTAACTGAGGATAGGCTTCTTTCTGGCCACAAAGCCCAGACTGGTGGAGGCTGCAGTGATGGTCGACCTTCTGGAAGTTTCTCCCATCTGCACACAGGATATTTGGAGCTCAGCCGGAGTGACCGTTGGGTTTTTGGTCACCTCTCTTACCAACGCTCTTAGTTTGGTGCGGTGGCAGCTCTAGGAAGAGTCCTGGTTGTTCCAAACTTCTTCCATGTAAGAATTATGGAGGCCAATGTGCTCTTGGGGACTTTCAGTGCAGCACAAATGCATACCTTCCAACTGTCCCGGATTTCAGTGGCTGTCCAGCGGTCCCGGAACAGCTGAGGTAGGTCCCGCTCTCAGCTGATTTTAATAGTGAAGCAGGGAGCCGTCCGCTCAACACTTCACGATTCCCAGCAGCAGCAGCACGATATACTGTCACACATCACCCGTAGTCAGCCTCTGTGCTCCTCCGCCACGGACCAGCAGCGCAATGTATAACAGTAGCCTGCTGCTGGGGAGCGCCGGCCACTGAGCTGTGATCATCAGAGGAACCAGGTGAGTATTTACTTCCTGTGAAGTGGCACATATCTGGCCATAACTACTGTGAAGGGGGCACAATGTGGGCTTTACTACTGTGAATGGTGCACATATGGGCATGACTACTGTGAAGGGGGTACAGTGTGGGTATTTCTACTGTGTGTTGGCACAAAGAGGGAATAATTACTACGTGGGGGCATTAAGAGGACTGGGTGTGTATAGTAATGCTTTGTGAGGATTAAGAGGCATGGTCTAGTATGAATAAAATTGCGTAGCGCGCTGCATATATTGTCCCACTTTGCAATTTTCTAAAGTTGTAAATGTATTTGTCCCCTTCTCCAGATCTGTGCCTCCACACAATCCTGTCTCTGAGCTCTACAGGCAGTTCTTTCCTCCCCATGGCTTTGTTTTTGCTCTGATGCATTGTCAGCTGTGAGATCTTATATAGACAGGGCTGTGACATCCGAATCATGTCCAATGAACTGAATTTACCACAGGTGACTCCAATCAAGGTGTAGAACATCTCAGAGATGATCCAGAGAAATGGGAGGCCCCAGAGCGAAATATCAAGTGTCATAGCAAAGGGGCTGAGTACTAATGTCCAGGCCAAAGTTTTCCTTTTTAATAAATTTGCAAACATTTCTAACATTCTGCTCTTACTTTCTCATTATGGGGGAAAATTATAGCACAAGGAGCAAGAGAACAGAATATGAGAAAAGTGAGAGGGTGTGAAGACTTTCCAAATGCCTTGTGTCCCAGGAGGGGCCGATCAGAGGTCTGTGGATTTTCTGTTCTTCTGGTGCCTGATAAATAATTGCAGATATTACCCATGATCCTATGCACTGGCTTTTCAGCAAGAAATGAGCATCGTGCCTTCAGCCTGAAGATTACAGAGATTACTACCGTACCCAAATAAATCCTGGATGAGTAACGCGAGTGCTGAAAATGGCCGCCTTAGAGACGAACAGAGAGAGAAGCCAAGATATGAAATACAGTGGAAACTTCCTACTGAGGAGACAGAGATTCTCGTTACATAAGATCCTTGTATCATAAAATGTTCTGCAACTTTCTAAAATACTTTTGTGTTTCGGTTTTCTTACAATTTTTCAAGATCTCTGTCTGCTGTCAGTGAATGGGAACTTTACTGTTTAGAGCCAGAGATTGAAAACTGTTCCTGCTCATGTTTTGCTTACATAGGTGCACAGTTTGTCACAGGAGAGCTCTGATACACTGTAACAAATGCAGCTCTGATACAACACTATATCAAATTCTGTCTGAAGTATCAGACTTTCTGGATTATTTGATGGCAGATTACCTTAATTTCATACTTTTTTGGTGGATCCAGCATGAAAATGTATGTCATTCAGCACAACCCTCCCTGTCATCCTTTGTTTGGCCCTCGCATTTATAGAGCGTTCAGGTCTCACCTGACCTGTGAGAAGAAAAGCCTGTCCCCCTCCCGGTTAAATTGCCAAATCTCCCAGTCACTGGCAAAATCTCCTTGACGGTAGCGTTGCAGAACCCTGCGCTGTGATCTGGCTCTGGATGCTGCATCAGGGTGCACATATGAAGATATATTCTACCCACGGCTGTGTTCTGGACAGGACTATGGAGAGAAGGAGGGATCTTGTTTGGGATGTGTAGATGGGGAGGGTGTCTGGTCTAGGGCCTGTATAGATGAGAGGTTCTGGTCTAGGGTCTGTAATTGTATAGATGAGGAGTCCGTTCCGGGTCCTGCATAGATGAGGAGTCTGGTCTGGGATCTGTACAGATCAGGAGTCTGGTCGGAGGTGTGTATAGATAAGAAGTTCTGGTCTGGGACCTGTATAGATGAGGAGTCTGGTCTGGGACCTGTATAGATGAGGAGTCTGGTCTGGGACCTGTATAGATGAGGAGTCTGGTCTTGGGTCTGTATAGATGAGGAATCTGGTCTTGGGTCTGTATAGATGAGGAGTCTGGTCTGGGACCTGTATAGATGAGGAGTCTGGTCTTGGGTCTGTATAGATGAGGAATCTGGTCTTGGGTCTGTATAGATGAGGAGTCTGGTCTGGGACCTGTATAGATGAGGAGTCTGGTCTTGGGGTCTGTATAGATGAGGAGTCTGGTTTGGGGTCTGTATAGATGAGGAGTCTGGTCTTGGGTCTGTATAGATGAGGAGTCTGGTCTGAGGTCTGTATAGATGAGGAGTCTGGTCTTGAGTCTGGTCTGGGGTCTGTATAGATGAGGAGTCTGGTCTGGGGTCTGTATAGATGAGGAGTCTGGTCTGGGGTCTGTATAGATGAGGAGTCTGGTCTTGGATCTGTATAGATGAGGAGTCTGGTCTGGGACCTGTATAGGTGAGGAGTCTGGTCTTGGGTCTGTATAGATGAGGAGTCTGGTCTAGGGTCTGTATAGATAAGGAGTCTGGTCTGGGGTCTGTATAGATGAGGAGTCTGGTCTGGGGTCTGTATAGATGAGGAGTCTGGTCTGGGGTCTGTATAGATGAGGAGTCTGGTCTGGGGTCTGTATAGATGAGGAGTCTGGTCTTGGGTCTGTATAGATGAGGAGTCTGGTCTGAGGTCTGTATAGATGAGGAGTCTGGTCTTGGGTCTGTATAGATGAGGAGTCTGGTCTGGGGTCTGTATAGATGAGGAGTCTGGTCTTGGGTCTGCATAGATGAGGAGTCTGGTCTTGGGTCTGTATAGATGAGGAGTCTGGTCTGGGGTCTGTATAGATGAGGAGTCTGGTCTGGGGTCTGTATAGATGAGGAGTCTGGTCTGAGGTCTGTATAGATGAGGACTTTGATCTGGGTTCCGTATAGATGAGAGGTTCTGGTCTGGGGTCTGTTTAGATGGGAAACTGATTGGGGTTGGGGTTTGTGTAGCTGGGAGTGTTATATTAAGTCTATTTAGATGTCTGGGGTCTGTATTCTGTTTTTTTGGGGTGTGGGTATTGGAGAGGAAATAAGAAAACAATTGTTCCCATTTTCAGAATCTCCCTGGTGCTGAGTCATTGAGAAGAGGATGTCCCAGTTCAGAAGAGAGCTGATGATGGGGAGTCCTGTCCTCTCACATTCAGGGTGGTGCAGACATTTTGCCTCTGCTCCAAGTGCAGAATTCCTGGTCTGCCCTTTAATACAAATGTCTTCCCTGCAGACCTACGTGATGTCTCTTCTACGACTTTACACATAACCCGGCAGCCTATTGACATTAATTGATGAATGACTTCATAGCTAATCCCACCTCTAAGGCCAGGCCATCCATCATGCAGGTGACATATGGGGAAGGAGACAATGTGCAATCCGGGAGACTTCTGAAAAAAGCAGCTCAAACAGTATGAAGCGGCCTCCTCAGTATGTAAGAGTCATGAAGATGGGGTGTCAGAGGAAGGGGCCCTAGAAGCTCCTGGGATCCAGGGTCTAGATGCAGCTGCAATTTCTGCAAACTCAAAAGTTAAGTTCCTGCTGGGCAATAAATACAATCCCGAACCCCTACTGTTAAGACCTCATAAATATGTCATCATGTATGGAACTCCAGTCACATCCAAAGCTGCAGAGCCCTGTCACCCCCTGCTGGTTCAGTGTCTAGAGAACATGCTGCTCTGTTCCGCAGGGCATAAGATGTAGGGTCTCCACTTGTAGGGACCCCAGAAGAGTACAGTAGGCACAAGACACTTACACACAGGTTGTGCGTGATATTGCAGCTCTGTCCCATTCACGCATATAGCGCTGAACTGCAATACCAGGCACAACCCAAGACCGGAGTGGCGCTGTTTCCTTCTGCATGTTTTTATAATCCCATACAACACCTTTAATGGATCTCAGCCTCTTTAAAGGGGTATTATGGCTTTTCAATTTTTAGCATCAATTGTTGGAAACAACACGTTATCACTTACTAATAGTGTTTATTTATCCGTAATGCCCATTTTTCTGCACTCCATCGTGGTCATGTGACATTTTCTGCTGTGTTGGTTCCCTATCCTGATGACATCACGGCTACATCTGAGGCTTGTAAGGCTCTGCCCTATAGACACATCATTATCAGTTACTTTGCCTCTCAGGTCGGTGTCCTGCTCATCCTCCTGGACCCTGCCCTGTAGATGTGATGTGAGCACTGATGCCGGGTGGGATTTTTTCAGCAGGACTTCAAGTAAACTTGGATCCAGGAATTTCAGGACTCCATACAGGAAAATACTGCCCCGTCCCCATTTTTAATTAAGTGGTTTACCAATCACCATAAACAATATGTTCACTATATTGTACCGGTTATTATGATTACAGAGATACCAAATACTGTTTCGTAATATTTAATTTAAAAAAAAAACTGCAATACTATTAATCATAAAAAATCCAACCCTTACAGCAGACTTCTTCTATGTAGTAGTGGGTAAATCAGCTGTTTACTGTACAGAAGGTCTGGGGTTCAAACATCACTGAGACCTGTAAAATAATCTTTATAGTAAAGGTTATGGCAGAAACATAGAATGTTTTCCTTTTATGGTAAAAGTTACAATTTTCTGCAAAGTTATTGTTATTAAAATATTAATGAAGCAAAAACCATTAAAGTTTTCGTAACATACTTAGTATAAAATATCACAAAACAGTATTTGGTATCTCTGTAATCATAATAAGCTGTACAGCATAGTGAGCACATTAGTGATAGTGATTAGTAAATGGCACAATTTTTTCCCATTCATTTCAGTAATAGTGAGCTTTTTAGGCACAGAAAATTCAGCCCTTACAATAGAGCAGGTCTATAGTGTAATGGTAACTCTTCTGCTTCTCATATAGAAGTTCTGAGGTTCAAATCCTGATGAAGACCTGTTCAATAATTTATTTAGTAAAAGTCTATGTACTGGAAGAGGACCCCTCCCCCAACCAGTATCCAAGACAGCTTCATTAGTATTCACTAAAGTAAATACTAATGGCTGCCGGCCTCCCTGCTTTGGATCTATGATATTCAAGCTAGGAGGGGAAGGAGAGGCAGAGACTTGATGCTAGAGACACTCCCTGTGAGTCTTGCACTGGGATGTAAACACAGGGTGAGGGTCACAGATCGTAATTAGAGATGAGCGAACATTAAAAAAAAAAAAAAAATCCGTTGTTCGGCGTTCGGGTGGTGGTAAGTCGCGCATCCCGTTATGGATTTGATCCCGTGCTGAGCCACGCCCCCTGCACTTCTCACATGACAGTGACGTCACCCCAGGTCCTTCAGCTGTGCAAAAGTTCGGGTTGGTGGCAGCCGCCCCTTATGGATTCCATATGCCGCTATAGTGGAATCCATAACGGGATGCGCGACTTACCGAACGCCGAACAACGGACTTTTTTTAAATGTTTGCTCATCTCTAATCGTAATTATGCTGGAGGAGTCAAAATGCACTCAGAACGTCATCATCTTCCTCTAATACTGCAGTAAGGGGTTCTGTTTTTTTTTTTCGTTTTTTTTCTTTTGCAACTAGAAAACCCCTTTAATGGAGACAGGCTTTCCTTCTCTCAGTAAAGATTCCATTTAGTGTATCTAAATACATTGGACAAGGCATAATCCCCCCCCCCCCCCATGGCTGTGTTCCTGTTCTGACAGCCCTGTGCCGATGAAATTCAAAAGTTCGTCAGTAGAATTTTAAAGGCTGCTTTAGATGTGAGTGGAGTAGAAGACATGTTGTAGCTCACAAGTGGCAACAACACGAGTAAAGCTGCAGCAAGACCTCAGACCCTGCTTTTCTGTGCCTCAAATTGCTCGCTCCCTGAAAATGTTTCTAAAATAACCCCCTTCTCCACCCTAATAAGAAGCCATTTGTAAAATGTTCCAGTTTATTAAATGTTTGTGATCCACAGGTGACGACTGACCTTCCGCTCACTTTCTCTACCAGTCCCTGACTCCAGTGACAGAAACAACTGATGTGTGGAAAGAGGAGAACTGTGAAAGCAATAAATAGCAGCCACGGTAACGTGTGAAAAACTGAAACGCGTCGACACCATTCTGCTGGGGGATAGACAGTGGATTACAGGAAAAGCTGCTGCCAAAAGCAATAACAGCAGGAATCTGAGAGGAATTCCAGAACTTCAATAGTCTCCATATTGATTCTCTCTGTCCTGGACTCAGTTACTCCTAAAGGAAGGAGCATGTCTCCTTCAAGGTGACGTCAACCTTTACAAATTATTTTTTGTTCTCTCAGTGCATATAAAATGAAAAAATGAAGCAACTTTACAATAGCTCTCAATTAAAAATATCCTAGTATTTTCTGTTTACAGCTCCTATACAGACTATATGTTTCCATGGTAACAGACTACAAACAAACTTTGTGTAGTCTGATCCTGCAGTCCTACTCCCTTCTATCTGTCCTCTGTTTCTTGCTCACCTACCAAATGCACAGTAGCACAAAGTAGGGAAGAGATGGGTGAAGGTATGAGGCTGCAGGGGGACACTACAGAGTGTGATTGCTGTCTGTTACTATGGATACACATCGTTCTGCAGAGGAGCCGCAAATACAAAATGATAAGATATTTTTAACCAAGATCTATTGCAAAGCTACATCTTTTTTAGATTTATTAGGATAATTTTAAACATTTGGTTGCAAAAGACGGACATAAGTAACGTACACATTATATTGTTCAGCAACAGACTCCCCTCAGAGGGTGACCACTCTGGATCTCCACCTAACAGCATACACTGCAAAGAAACTGAACCAGCAGGGGGCAGCAGAGATATCCAAGATTCTGCAGATGGAAAGCGAACAGGAAACCAAACGAACCTTGACTGCAGCTCTGGGTTTGACTAGAGAATAAGACGCTCAAGATCAGCAACAGTGTTCAAAGGGGCAAAGCTATGCTGTAAATCGGATGTCTGCAAGACTACAACTCCCAGCATGTTCTGACATCCTGTTACACCTCACCTTTCATTATTCATTTGCGGTTTCATTGCATTTTTGGCGCAGTTTTTCGGATGCGGTGGAGATGCAGCTTTGCACACTAAAGCTTTAGTCATTGATGTGCCCAAGAAGGAGCTCAATTTCTGTGTTGTTTCATTTTGCCAATTCATCCCACGTTCGCTCATTGAGAAAACCAGCATTACATCATGAAGAGGTGACAGACGTGACCCCTATGGATCATTACCGGTAACGCCCGCAGTACTGAAAGGACGGTTGATGACCACCTGTAATCAGTACAACGCAACCGGCTGCTCACATCATTGACTTCCAGCGCCAGATTTTCACCTCTCGTTCCAGATTAGGATGATTATAACGCAGCTGTTATCGGCGGCCACGAAATAACAACGCCACCTGTGGAGTCTGTCCTCATTACCGCCGACCTCATTACCTGCCCTTCACGGACTGGCCACAAACCGAAATCTCGTCCTCTTCAGAACTGCAGTCACATAACAGGGTTTGTCCAGTATTACAAAAACATGGCTGCCTACTTTTAAAAATGGCGCCTTACCTGCCCACAGACTGTGTGTGGTATTGCAGCTTGGCCCTATTCACATTAATGGAGCTGAACTGCAATACCAGATACGGACAGGAGTGGCGCTGTCTTTGCAAATAAGCAGCCATGTTTTTCTAAGGACAAGCCCTTTTCATATAGTAATATTCATTTTATCAGATGTACTGGAGGAGTCCTGGATTATCAGACAGTGCCTACCCACAGCAACACTATGTTAGGGAAGTGCTACACGAGCGATTGTCTGATATACAGTATATATCAGTGCAGGTCTCATTAAAGGACTCCACACCGATCAGTATAAACAGCGACAATCAGGGTCACTAGTGAAAGGCGCGAGACACGTGCAACACCCCTTCATGTCTGGTCGCAAACTAAGCAATCGCCATTTTACCAAACCCCCAGGATGAAACAGCGGAGGAGACCCGAGATCATTCAGAGAAGTCTTTTCAACGTCAACTTTGTAATTCTCCCAGGAGCTTGTTATGCGGAGCTGCGGATGGCCCTGACGTCATGTCTCTTTCATGTATTTTTAGACGAGGCGAGCAGAATGCCAGGCTGAGGAGATGGCGCAGCTCAACCAGGCAGATGTATGGCATTCTGATTATTATATCGCCCTTGTGGTGCCCATAATAAAATCCACACCCGGCAGGTGTGAATACAGAAGTCAGAGGGAGCTGCTCCAGGTGTTGTCCACATGTTGCAGTCAGACTTGGGCTCTAACACTGTAGGGGCCGAAACACCCCTCAGTCACTTAAGAGAAACACAAACTAAGTAGTAAGAGAGATACAGCAGTCATTGGTCCAAACTCTGACGGTGCCCGAAAACTCTAATATGTTATACGGTAAAATGTAGAGCGATCACATCAATAACCCCCCCAAGAATGTAATCAGAATCTTCTGACCCCAACAACAACGTATCACTGATTAACGAAAAATAATTCAGTTTTTTTGAGACTGAAACAATTACAGAAGAATCTTGGTGTCCAAACACGGTCGTGCATAAAAGTGCGAATATACTCCAAAGCAGGACACGAGAATCTCATTGAAAAGGTCAAAAGGATAAATAACCAGACGTTTCAATGACAATTGTCTTTTTAAAAAGCATCTGGCTTCATGTAAGAAATGTTCCCATAATCAGGAGAAGATGTCCCTGAAAAGAAAAATTATTCTAAATTTTGTTTTGTTGAGTTTCATAAGAAAAAAAAAAAAAAAGAATTTTTGCCTACACAGTCATTGCACAACAGATGAATCAATAAAATAGTCAACAGTCAATAATATATAACCACTTTATGTACAAGAATATAACTACTATAATACTGCTCCTATGTACAAGAATAGAACTACTATAATACTGCTCCTATGTACAAGAATATAACTACTATAATACTGCTCCTATATACAAGAATATAACTACTATAATACTGCCTCCTATGTACAAGAATATAACTACTATAATACTGCTCCTATGTACAGGAATATAACTACTATAATACTGCTCCTATGTACAAGAATATAACTACTATAATACTGCCTCCTATGTACAAGAATATAACTACTATAATACTGCCTCCTATGTACAAGAAATATAACTACTATAATACTGCTCCTATGTACAAGAATATAACTACTATAATACTGCTCCTATGTACAAGAATATAACTACTATAATACTGCCCCTATGTACAAGAATATAACTATAATAATACTACCTCCTATGTACAAGAATATAACTACTATAATACTGCTCCTATGTACAAGAATATAACTACTATAATACTGCCTCCTATGTACAAGAATATAACTACTATAATACTGCCCCCTATGTACAAGAATATAACTACTATAATACTGCCCCCTATGTACAAGAATATAACTACTATAATACTGCCTCCTATGTACAAGAATATAACTACTATAATACTACCTCCTATGTACAAGAATATAACTACTATAATACTGCTCCTATGTACAAGAATATAACTACTATAATAGTGCCCCTATATACAAGAATATATCTACTATAATACTGCCTCCTATGTACAAGAATATAACTACTATAATACTGCCTCCTATATACAAGAATATAACTACTATAATACTGCTCCTATGTACAAGAATATAACTACTATAATACTGCCCCCTATGTACAAGAATATAACTACTATAATACTGCTCTTATGTACAAGAATATAACTACTATAATACTGCTCCCTATGTACAAGAATATAACTACTAAAATACTGCTCATATGTACAAGAACATAACTACTGTAATACTGCCCCCTATGTACAAGAATAGAACTACTATAATACTGCTCCTATGTACAAGAATATAACTACTATAATACTGCTCCTATGTACAAGAATATAACTACTATAATACTGCTCCTATGTACAAGAATATAACTACTATAATACTGCTCCTATATACAGGAATATAACTACTATAATACTGCTCATATGTACAAGAATATAACTACTATAATACTGCTCCTATGTACAAGAACATAACTACTATAATACTGCTCCTATGTACAAGAATATAACTACTATAATACTGCTTCTATGTACAAGAATATAACTACTATAATACTGCTCCTATGTACAGGAATATAACTACTATAATACTGCCTACTATGTACAAGAATATAACTACTATAATACTGCTCCTATGTACAAGAATATAACTACTATAATACTGCCTCCTATGTACAAGAATATAACTACTATAATACTGCCTCCTATGTACAGGAATATAACTACTATAATACTGCTCCTATGTACAAGAATATAACTACTATAATACTGCTCCTATGTACAAGAATATAACTACTATAATACTGCTCCTATGTACAAGAATATAACTACTATAATACTGCCCCCTATCTACCCCAATATAATTATTCTTGGAGCTCCGATATTATACACTGTGATACTTTCGCGGCTTCTGATATATTTCTCAATAGAAAATCTGCGATTATTTTCCCTGCACCTTGCACGTTGTGTTTTATTGGGGGTGATAGTTGATCCGCTGTGGGTTGTTATTTTTCTACCTCCCCGGAGTGAATGTTCACACTTCTAAGCCCCCAGCTCAGAACATCCAGGGGAGATAAGCAGGAGGAGTAAGGTGTTTTTTTTTACTCTATGGCGGCTTTTGAACATAAAATTCTCATTGGGTCCAGAAGGATCCTCCGAAAAAAAAATACCTGATGTCTCTGTCCAGTCTCCTTTATACTTTGTGTTTCACTTTCTTCTGATGTTCTGCTTGCTGTCAGTGAATAGAAAAAATGTATGTTTATATTCAGAGAATGTAAATCTGCCCTGACTTAGTGCTGTTCATACAGCAGCACTTACTGCGTTACAATGTATCAGTGTAGAAGTTCTCTTAGATTCTTACACATCGTAAGAAATCCAGCAGCTTCTGTGGAGGACTCAGGGGAGGCTTCTGTGCCCATGAATGAGGCCTCTGAGGAACATTGTCCATGTCATGAAGTATGCTGGAGATGAATGATGTGACCTGAAGCTGATCTGTGGAGAACCATTGACATGGAAGACACCTCAAGGCTGCATGAGAAATGGAGTCCTGTGAGGCTGGGAGGCTGAGAACAGAGGCTGGATTATGATGGGCTCCGGGCTGTGCGTGGGCCACGGTCCTAAACAGAAAATTGTGTTACTCAGGAATTACTGGTGGGGTTTATATCTTCAAGGTCCAGTCAGAGAGGAGATCCCAGTATGTGTCCAGGCCTGGCTAAGCAATCCTGAGGAGAAGCCGTCCTACCTGATGATGTCATCAAAACCAACCATATTAACTACTGGTCAGGACTATAACCACCATCATGTATGGTAACTGTTAGGAGTGCGGTATGATCAGATGGGATAACGCAGCTCAGACCTGATCTAGAAGTTCCTGTGACATGTGGGAAAATTCCCCGTGATGTAAAAATGGATGTACGGTCCTTGTCTTATGAGAGCCCCAAATACAAAAAAAAATCTACATACTCCGTGAAATCAATGTGCAGATAGATCATCTGTCTCTATCCCTATTTACACACTTAAAATATCTGATACACAGCTCCAAACCCTCTGCTTATGCATCAGTGATAACATTCTGGCTGTGGACAGTCACCACTAGGGGGAGCTGAGGAGGTTACTGTATACAGTTATAAAAGGAAGCTGCTGAGCTCCCCCTAGTGGAGGCTCTGGACATTCGGAATCATAACATTTATCTATGCAGAGGATCTGGAGCTCTGTATCCAAAAAATAAAGCAGATATAAAGATACAGGGCGGCCCACGAAAAGGCGCCGCCTCCAGCGATAGTATGACAAGATGGACGAGCAAGTGGATTGTTTCTTTTTTTAAATTACCTGCAAGTCAGAAAAGAAGGTGACAGCGGTCCCCGTTCAGGTGTCGGCCTCGTTGGGCAGGTCGGGTTATGTTGGCGGGGACCGCTTGTGACGCTGCGGATGGCGTTTGTGATGTTCTCCTTCAGTTCCTCCAGGGGATGTGACACAGATAAAAATCTCACGTGGACAAGTCCGGGGACCGTGGCGGCCATTACCCCTCGCTCACAGTTCGCTCCTCCGTAAACAGTACATGAACCCGTCCGGTGAGGTGCGGCACGTTCCCATCTGGCGTCAGTTGCTTGTAAAACTCTTCACAGACGTCCAGGTAAATGGCGGCGGTATTCACAGCTGATTTGAAGAAAATTGGGCGCACTATTCGTGTTCCTGGCACTGCGCACGGAAAATGGGGATTTTCCGTGGACCAGGACCTTGTATTCTGGGAAATTCCGTGACCTGATAGATGAAGCCAAGTTTCGTCCGTCATGAAGTCCAGCAATGTCTGTCATCAATCGCAGTCGGCAGCAAGTCCGGTAATTTCCGCGTTCAGCTTAGTCGGACTCTTTCACTTCCTGCACACACGTTATTCGGTGCGGTTTCAGGATCATAGATCTCAGCACTTGCTGACACGTCGGTTTTGTTCCTGGGTACTTGTCGGTAATGGTCTCTGGCGTTTCCTTAATCGCCTTCCACAATCACTATTCGCTGCTCCAGGGGGAACTCCATCTTCCTGACACCATCGGTCACTTTTATCAAGCTGGATAATAAATCAGTCTTATTTGTCCATAGCAACCAATCAGAACTCAGCTTTCAGTTCCTACAGGGCTCTGGCAAAATAAAAGCTGAGCTCTGATTGGTTGCTGTGGACAAATAAGACAGATTCCCTATTAGGCAGTTGGATTTGGAGATATTGGAGGCGGCTACTTTTTCTTGGGCTGCACTGTATTTTATACAGAAAACTGTGCTTGCATGTGTATCAGATTCCCAGCTTCTATATGTATTTTTCAATTCACTGACAGCAAGCAGAGAAATTGAGAATTTTAATCTCACAGGTTGCACGCCTCTTTTTTATATAACGATTAAGCTTCATCTGCATAAATCTAGACAATTCTTTGAAGTTCTCATTGTGTTACCGCTCCTATCATCATAAGGTTATATTCACACGCCGCAGATCTGTTGCAGAAGTCTGTGCACCCGCTGCAGAAAAAGTCACAGGTTTGGCGCTGACTTTCATTCTGCCGCGTGTGAATTTACCCTCAACAAGTTTGTTTACCACGAATCGCAACATTGTGTTACATATTATATAAGAAGTCTCTCGTTTGTTGCAATTATGTGAAAACTGTTGCGAAAGCCACAATATGATCGCGGCGTGATTTCACCCTAATTACTGAGCGCCATTTCGACTTTTCTTGAAGTATTAACGGCTTCAGTGTTTGTTCCGCTAGTCACGTGACACGACTTGGCGCCATTAAATATGTAGCAATCCATCGTATGCGCCAATAATGTAATTTCTGTGCACCTAATAGCGTAGTGCCGCGCCAACACCTCGTTAACTGGCGAACAGCTGTGCCTTAATGGCCATCAGCTTCCGCACATTACGCCTCCACTCTACAGGTCAGACGGGGCGCTGAACGAACGCCGCGCCCCTGGGGAGGGGGTGAGGCCAATCAATTAGCGTGTTTATATGATATAAAAGTCAATTAGGAGTCTGCAGGCGGTGGAAGGACGCGGGGTTAATGCACTCGGGGCAAAAGATGGCAAATGGCTGCGCCTGGCCGGATTAAACCACAAAAAGAGCAGAGTCCGGCGGACGCGGGGTGGAGGGGGGGGGGGGGGAACTGAAGAGGGTGACGGGGAGGAGGGGGCGTGAAAAATATCAACTTCTCTAATTGCAAGATTTTCACTTGCACAAATTTTCAGCAGCTGCCATTATTCACATTGCTAAAAATTGGTGAACATGAGCGCTGGCTGCGGAGTTCTTCTGTTGGTCTGATGAATCTGAAGAACGAGATGTCTCATTAATGACCACAACGTAAAGAGTGCAACACCTGCATCCTCCACCGTGCAACACCTGCATCCTCCACCCACCGCACTACCTATCCGTCCACTAGAGATCAGCGGTGACATCACTGAAAATGCCGCCTATCCATTCACTAGAGATCAGCGGTGACATCACTGAGAATGCAGCCTATCCATCACTAGAGATCAGCGGTGACATCACTGAGAATGCCGCCTATCCATCACTAGAGATCAGCGGTGACATCACTGAGAATGCAGCCTATCCATCACTAGAGATCAGGGGTGACATCGCTGAGAATACTGCCCATCCATCACTAGAGATCAGCGGTGACATCACTGAGAATGCAGCCTATCCATCACTGGAGATCAGCGGTGACATCACTGAGAATGCCGCCTATCCATCACTAGAGATCAGCGGTGACATCACTGAGAATGCAGCCTATCCATCACTAGAGATCAGCGGTGACATCACTGAGAATGCAGCCTATCCATTCACTAGAGATCAGCGGTGACATCACTGAGAATGCAGCCTATCCATCACTAGAGATCAGCGGTGACATCACT
Source organism: Bufotes viridis (assembly GCA_033119425.1). Taxonomy (NCBI): domain Eukaryota; kingdom Metazoa; phylum Chordata; class Amphibia; order Anura; family Bufonidae; genus Bufotes; species Bufotes viridis. The sequence continues at coordinate 8,800,186 of CM065596.1, forward strand.
GAGAATGCAGCCTATACATCACTAGAGATCAGCGGTGTCATCACTGAGAATGCTGCCTATCCATCACTAGAGATCAGCGGTGACATCACCGAGAATGCCGCCTATCCATTCACTAGAGATCAGCTGTGACATCACTGAGAGTGCAGCCTATCCATCACTAGAGATCAGCGGTGACATCACTGAGAATGCCGCCTATCCATCACTAGAGATCAGCGGTGACATCACTGAGAATGCCGCCTATCCATCACTAGAGATCAGCGGTGACATCACTGAGAATGCCGCCTATCCATCACTAGAGATCAGCGGTGACATCACTGAGAATGCCGCCTATCCATCACTAGAGATCAGCGGTGACATCACTGAGAATGCAGCCTGTCTATTCACTAGAGATCAGCGGTGACATCACTGAGAATGCCGCCTATCCATCACTAGAGATCAGCGGTGACATCACTGAGAATACCGCCTATCCATCACTAGAGATCAGCGGTGACATCACTGAGAATGCCGCCTATCCATCACTAGAGATCAGCGGTGACATCACTGAGAATGCAGCCTATCCATCACTAGAGATCAGCGGTGACATCACTGAGAATGCCGCCTATCCATCACTAGAGATCAGCGGTGACATCACTGAGAATGCAGCCTATCCATCACTAGAGATCAGCGGTGACATCACTGAGAATGCCAGCCTATCCATCACTAGAGATCAGCGGTGACATCACTGAGAATGCGCCTATCTTAGAGATCAGCGTGACATCACTGAGAATGCAGCCTATCCATCACTAGAGATCAGCGGTGACATCACTGAGAATGCCGCCTATCCATCACTAGAGATCAGCGTTGACATCACTGAGAATGCCTCCTATCCATTACTAGAGATCAGCGGTGACATCACTGAGAATGCAGCCTATCCATCACTAGAGATCAGCGGTGACATCACTGAGAATGCCGCCTATCCATCACTAGAGATCAGCGGTGACATCACTGAGAATGCCGCCTATCCATCACTAGAGATCAGCGGTGACATCACTGAGAATGCCGCCTATCCATCACTAGAGATCAGCGGTGACATCACTGAGAATGCCGCCTATCAGGTAGAGATCCCCTTTAATTCTCAGGTGACAGCTCTTTGCTGGGGTAAAGCTTCTACATTATTTTGATTTTTTTGCTCTTTTCATTTGCAGGCGGCAGAGATCGGGATGATTAATGGCAATGGCAGGAGGCCGGCGTGTAATTATAATTATCATCTGCAGGAAATCGCAGTGCGTTTCGCACATTTTATCTTAGTTTTACATTAAACATTTGGACGAGATTCCAGTATAAACACCACGAGTTCTGAACGTGTCCGGATTGCGTGATGGAGTCCCATAGGCACAAACGTGACACTCCCAGCTCAGATTAGAGCTCTCCAACCTCTATTGCTGCAGCCAAACTACAACTTCCAGCATGTCCTGACAGCCGCAGGGGGGGCCCTGATTGGGAGCCACCACTAGGTGCACCTGATGCCTGCAGCTCCAGCAGCGGGGTGGTGGGACTGGTTTTTGCTCTGTATCGAGGCCGAGTTTCATCATCCTACATCAGTTATGCTCTATAAAATCTAAACATTGTGCAGGATTTACCATCACCCGACCGTCTGGGCAACATGAGAAGGCAGAGGACAACTCCACCCATCAGGTCCACGGTTCAAAATCACTCACCAGAACTCAACTGCCTCTCACACATGTCACATAATCCCAGGAAAAATCTTACTATAAAACCCAATGAAGTAGAGGGGAACTAAACCTAACTTCTGAGCTGGAGCGTTATAAGAGGAGCGGCTGATATCAGTCACATATGATGTAATGTCTCTGCAGGTTATATCAGTACTGGAGCACTATAAGAGGAGCGGCTGATATCAGTCACATATAAAGTAATGTCTCTGCAGGTTATATCAGCGCTGGAGCGTTATAAGAGGAGCAGCTGATATCGGTCACATAGGATGTAATGTCTCTGGAGGTTAAATCAGAGCTGGAGCGTTATAAGAGGAGCGGCTGATATCAGTCACATATGATGTAATGTCTCTGGAGGTTATATCAGAGCTGGAGCGTTATAAGAGGAGCGGCTGATATCAGTCACATATGATGTAATGTCTCTGGAGGTTATATCAGTGCTGGAGCGTTATAAGAGGAGCGGCTGATATCAGTCACATATGATGCAATGTCCCTGGAGGTTATATCAGCACTGGAGCGTTATAAGAGGAGCGGCCGATATCAGACACATATGATGTAATATCTCTGGAGGTTATATCAGCGCTGGAGCGTTATAAGAGGAGCGTCTGATATCAGTCACATATGATGTAATGTCTCTGCAGGTTATATCAGTGCTGGAGCGTTATAAGAGGAGCGTCTGATACCAGTCACATATGATGTAATGTCTCTGGAGGTTATATCAGCGCTGGAGCGTTATAAGAGGAGCGGCTGATATCAGTCACATATGATGTAATGTCTCTGGAGGTTATATCAGTGCTGGAGCGTTATAAGAGGAGCGGCTGATATCAGTCACATATGATGTAATGTCTCTGGAGGTTATATCAGCGCTGGAGCGTTATAAGAGGAGCGGCTGATATCAGTCACATATGATGTAATGTCTCTGGAGGTTATATCAGTGCTGGAGCGTTATAAGAGGAGCGGCTGATATCAGTCACATATGATGTAATGTCTCTGGAGGTTATATCAGCGCTGGAGCGTTATAAGAGGAGCGGCTGATATCAGTCACATATGATGTAATGTCTCTGGAGGTTATATCAGTGCTGGAGCGTTATAAGAGGAGCGGCTGATATCAGTCACATATGATGTAATGTCTCTGGAGGTTATATCAGCACTGGAGCGTTATAAGAGGAGCGGCTGATATCAGTCACATATGATGTAATGTCTCTGGAGGTTATATCAGCGCTGGAGCGTTATAAGAGGAGCGGCTGATATCAGTCACATATGATGTAATGTCTCTGGGGGTTATATCAATACCGGAGCGTTATAAAAGGAGCAGCTGATATCAGTCACATATGATGTAATGACTCTGGAGGTTATATCAGTGCTGGAGCGTTATAAGAGGAGCGGCTGATATCAGTCACATGTGATGTAATGTCTCTGGAGGTTATATCAGTGCTGGAGCGTTATAAGAGGAGCAGCTGATATCAGTCACATATGATGTAATGACTCTGGAGGTTATATCAGCGCTGGAGCGTTATAAGAGGGGCGGCTGATATCAGTCACATATGATGTAATGTCTCTGGAGGTTATATCAGCGCTGGAGCGTTATAAGAGGAGCGGCTGATATCAGTCACATACAGGAATAGACTGGTAACTTAAAGTGGCCCCGAAAAAAAAAAACTAAAAGTGGCCCCATCCAAGCTGACAGAAGATGGACAAAACAGCGCCCCAGCACAACCATATATCAGTGCAGCACAAAATACTGCCATCGCCACAGTATTTAGCTGTATCACCGTCCTGAGAGCATCAGATCATTATGTACCCGGGCAGCAGCCATGAGGAGGGCTCGGGTGGTCCCCTGCAGGATCTATGACTACTAGCGCCGGAGATACGTGGCATAAAGTACTGATGATGGGGAGCAGTCCGCCTCTCACCAGCAGAGGGAGCAATAGTTTCCATCAGACTGTGCACCATTATATAGAGCTTCAGAAACTAAGGCATTTTGGTTTTGGTTCTAAATAAACCTAATGCTTCTCACAGCTGAGGGTTTGATACAACTGCATCTGGATTAGACAATCCTCTGTGAGCTAATTCATCAGCAGCAGAAATCTCTCTCCTGCCTGATTGTTACAATGTATCAGCGAAGGTAAAATGTATCAGTCTGGAGCTCAGGCTCACAAAGTATTGTCTACAACTGTAACAAACCTGCAGCTGTAAGAAGTATTAGGTCTGTGCAGGTTTCTTGCTCTAGCAGAGAGATGGCGAACCTTTTAGAGGCCGACTGCCCAAACTGCAACTCAAAACCCTCGCAAAGTGCCAACCCGGCAATGTAACCTGAATACTGAAAAATACCGGCCAAGTAGAGCTGGGGGGGGGGGGGGGGCGTGGCTTAACAGAGGCCCCAGTAAAAGGAGTGCCCCGGTTGGCATCCCTATTATTAAAAATGTCCCAATAGTGGTCCCCATCAATAATAATATCCCATTAGTGGCCCCCAGCAATAATATGGCCCCCATTAGTGGTCCCCATTATTAATAATATCCCAGTAGTGTTCCCCAGTATTAATAAGCCCTCTTAGTGGCCCCCAGAATTAATAAGGCCTCCATTAGTGGCCCCCAATATTAACAAGGCCCCCATTATTAATAGTGCCCCATTAGTGTACCCCAGTATTAATAAGGCCTCCATTAGTGGCCCGCAGTATTAATAATGCTCCATTAGTGGCCCACAGTATTAATAATGCTCCATTAGTGGCCCCCAGTATTAATAAGGCCTCCATTAGTGGCCCGCAATATTAATAATGCTCCATTAGTGGCCCACAGTATTAATAAGGCTCCATTAGTGGCCCCCAGTATTATTAAGGCTCCATTAGTGGCCCCCAGTATTAATAAGGCTCCATTAGTGGCCCCCAGTATTAATAAGGCTCCATTAGTGGTCCCCAGTATTAATAAGGCTCCATTAGTGGCCCCCAGTATTAATAAGGCCTCAATTAATAGCCCCCAGTAAAATGAATACCCCATTAGTGCCCCCGAGTATTATTTTCCTCCATTAGTGGCCCCCAATATTAATAAGGCTCCATTAGTGGCCCGCAGTATTAATAAGGCCTCCATTAGTGGACCCCAGTATTAATAATGCTCCATTAGTGGCCTCCAGTATTAATAAGGCCTCCATTAATAGCCCCCAGTAAAATGAATGCCCCATTAGTGCCCCCGAGTATTATTTTCCTCCATTAGTGGTCCGAGTATTAATTAGGCCCCCAGTGCGCTCATTAGTAATATTGCACACATGGCCCGCACAGAGGCCTCCGAGTGCCGCCCTGGCACCTACCGTAGCTCCGCCGCCACTGCTCTAGCAGAACCAACCTGTACAGGTGGCGCAGGGGTCAGCCACCATCGGCACACCAGCTGCTGTGGAACTACAATGGCCAGCATGCACCCAGCCATAGGAGAGATGAGCATACTGGGAGTTGTAGTTTCACAGCAGCTGGAGTACTGGAGGTTACTGACCCCTGTTAACATGAAAGTATACCTAGGACGCATCATGTATCAAATAAGTGGAAACCGTCAACAAGCAGGCTAGCTGCTGCTGCTGACAGATCTTATTGTGGATTTATTCTTATCCTAAGTAACGAATAACTTAGTAACAGGGAAACAAAAAGTCCTAAGACCCCCCCCCCCCCCCCATTAGAAGTTGTGAAATTGATGGGCAAATCTGTGATAGAACTGGGATGTGGCGCACTACAGTGCCCATGATAACCAAAGGCGCAGAATCACTTTACCAGAAATGACTTGGACTTGACATGATTTGTAGAAACACCACGGCCTCTCCCAGTTCAGAGGAAATTTCCAGTATGGTGTTTATTATGGTAGTCGGTGGCAGAGATTAATATAGTCTATGGAGACATTCCTCCAAACTACTGACTGCGAGGGGGTCATTATCTGGATTACTGCGGTGCTATGCAAGTAACTCCTCCCTGCTTTTCATGGGACTGCAAGCACCAGCATGCCATAAAGGAGGCGCATGCTGGGGCTTATAGTTCCACTGAAAAGGTCTGAATTGTGCAAGGCAGCCTGGTCCATGCAGGGGTTAAATATCCGGCACAGATGGTTTTCATACGTGATGTTTGTATCCTGCGGTCTACATTAAATGTCACTGTAATTACAGTAATGATGGGAGCTGTCCCTGACCCCGAAACACAGACCCCTGAAACGCTCCGCACAACCTCCAGACTGCGGCTGTCAGAACATGATGAGAGTTGTAGTCTAGTTACAGCTGGAGGCCAACAAGTTGGAGATCACTGCTCTCTACCATTACTATGAGTTCAGCTCTGAAGAGAGCGCCGATCCACTAAAAGGCACCACTACCTGCAGTGAGTGAGCGGCTTCCACCTTTCATCTCGTCCAAAGCTGCATCTCTCTGATATGCTTTGTAATTCAATTCCTCAAGAATTTCAAGATCTCTGCATGCTATCCATGAACGAAAACATTCTCGTACAGACCTAATACTTGTAAACCTAATACTGAAAACCCATCCAGACCTAAAGCTTCTCAGACATGAGGGTTTGGTACAATTGCATCCTCTGTGCAGTAACCATTTACCAGCACTGATACATTGTAGCACAGGAAGGAGATTTGAATTGCACTGGATGCAACTGTAACAAAACCTCAGTTGGGAGAAATGTTAAGGCTACATAGGGTTTTAAACTTAGGGACTAAACAAGAATGTTCCCATTCACTGACAGCTAGTAGAGATCTTGAAAATGGCAAAGAACTGAAACACATAGTATATTATAAAGTGGCAGAGCTTTTCATTATACAGCGAGTAAACTTTATGTAAAACCTCTGCTCATAAATCACAATGTCCTGATGAACGTCTATGGAATTTCATATATAGGGGGCGTCACAGACCCAGTGCATTAGGAGGTTTATATATAGGGGGCGTCACAGACCCAGTGCATTAGGAGGTTTATATATAGGGGCGACACAGACCCAGTGCATTAGGAGGTTTATATATAGGGGGCGTCACAGACCCAGTGCATTAGGGGGTTTATATATAGGGGGCGACACAGACCCAGTGCATTAGGAGGTTTATATATAGGGGGCGACACAGACCCAGTGCATTAGGAGGTTTATATATAGGGGGCGATACAGACCCAGCGCATTAAGAGGTTTATATATAGGGGGCGTCACAGACCCAGTGCATTAGGAGGTTTATATATAGGGGGCGACACAGACCCAGTGCATTAGGAGGTTTATATATAGGGGGCGACACAGACCCAGTGCATTAGGAGGTTTATATATAGGGGGCGTCACAGACCCAGTGCATTAGGGGGTTTATATATAGGGGGCGACACAGACCCAGTGCATTAGAAGGTTTATATATAGGGGGCGACACAGACCCAGTGCATTAGGAGGTTTATATATAGGGGGCGATACAGACCCAGTGCATTAGGGGGTTTATATATAGGGGGCGTCACAGACCCAGTGCATTAGGAGGTTTATATATAGGGGGCGACACAGACCCAGTGCATTAGGAGGTTTATATATAGGGGGCGTCACAGACCCAGTGCATTAGGAGGTTTATTTATAGGGGGCGACACAGACCCAGTGCATTAGGAGGTTTATATATAGGGGGCGTCACAGACATCATTTATGGGGGGGGGGGCATATAGAAGAGACAAATGGAATACACGGAGGATGAATGTGAGTAAATTGGAACAATGTAACACAGAAAAGAATAAGTCTAAGCTGTAGTTGTCTTTACGCTTACAGATATCTAACCAATTTGTGCCCAATCAGATCACTATCAATTGAAATTGATGTGTAAAATAATATTCAATTGATCAGTAATCTGCAGACTTCATTATAGGGACAAGGAAGGTTTCACTTTAGGACGATCAGAACGGACTAACAAGATAAGAACTTGTTCTAGGGGCACTTTCACACTTGCGTTTTTCTTTTCCGTCATTGAGTTCCGTCCTAGGGGCTCAATACCGGAAAAGAACTGATCAGTTTTCTCCTAATGCATTCTGAATGCAGAGAAATCCGATCAGGATGCATCAGGATGTCTTCAGTTCACTATACGGCGTTTTGGACGGAGAAAATACCGCAACATGCTGCGGTTTTATCTCTGTCTAAAATGCCGGAACACTTGCCGTAATGGCGGATTTGGCATTAATTTCCATAGGAATGTATTAGTGGCATTAAAAATACCGCAATGACGCAGACCTTTAAAAATGTGAAAAAAATACATAACGGATCCGTTTCTCCGGATGACAACCAGAGAGACGGATCCGCTCTTGCAAATGCTGTCAGTTTCAACACAGATTGCCGGATCCAGCAACGCAAGTGTGGAAGCAGCCTAACCCTGCTTATGATCCCTGGGTGTGAACGGCCAATTTCATCAAAGGATCTTTTACACTGCGGATAATCAGAAGATGAAGAAGGAATTGGGTGATCGTGTCGTTCTGTCGGCACCAAAAATCATCACTCCTTGTGCAGCAGATTGTGCTGTTTAAACCCGCTGCGCTGGAGCAATGATTTTCTGTGGCGACAAGCGGTCAGTCCGGAGTTCACACTTCAGGTATTTCCATCCGTTTTCATGAGCCAAAAGTTGAAGCCTCCAAAGAGATCAGGTATACGGGAACAATCTGCTCCGGTTCTGTGTGTTTGACTCAAAATCACTGGTGGAAATAACTGAAGTGTGAACTCAGTGATGACGTTCTGTATGGCATCCGTTTTTTTTTGCAGATCCATTTTGGATAAGAATAGAACATGCTCTATTTTTTTTGCGGGGCTACAGAATGGACATACAGATACGGATAGTACAGGGTGTGCTGTCAGCATTTTTTGCGGACCCACTGAAAAGAATGGGTCCGCATCCTATCCGCAAAAAAAAAAAAAACTGAGCGGACACGGAAACAAGACACGTTCGTGTGCATGCAGCCTTAGGCCTCATGCACACAAACGTATATTCTTTCTGTGTCCATTCCATTTTTTTTGCGGAGCCATTCGATTCAATGGGTCCGCAAAAAAAAAAAAATGAAGTTACTCCGTGTGCATTCCGTTTCCGTATTTCCGTATGTCCTATTATTCTGCTGTTCTATTAGGGGCCAGCTGTTCCGTTCCTCAAAACACAGAATGCACACGGACGTCATTTGTATTTTTTGCGGACCTTATGCATACGGTTGTGTGCATGAGGCCTTATACAGCCGACGTGGTTGCTTCATGTAAATGCGGCTCTCATCTCCGCCGACGATCAGACAATTATCAGAAGCCTCCGGTTCCTTCTAGATAATTGCCTTAAACATCAGTCCATGTAAAAGGACCTTCACCCAGATCCTCTAGTAAACATATCGTAGGAACATATCCGCTACAGGCGCACCAACATCGGCAAGAGCAAGTCGTAAAGAGTTAAAGTAACACCAAGCGAGGATGGGATGGCCAGAGAGCCCTGCAACCAGCTGTCAAATGGTAACAAAACCGCCGTACGGTTCGGTAGAATTCTGCTGCAGCCTTCACTTTCTGCACTGCCATAAATCCAATCTATGTACAGGGCTGCTTCCTAAAACTCACTTCACTTACATTGTACTGTGTTGCAATAATTCTGCGGCAAATTTTGCAGCCAAGTATTCGAGAACCTAATACTAATACGGTAACACTTGGGCATAAAGGTAAAAAGTACCTTTCTGTATCATTGCACTCATCGCACATATGGAGCGGTGAGCAAATCCTCAACCCTGGGGCACGAACACGAGAGAGTGCAAAGTCAACAAGAACAAAGTGCAACTTTAAGAGTAAGGAACAGGGACATATGTGTGCAGGACCTGGAGAAGAGTAACTATCTGGAGGGAGGTTTGTGGAACCTGCACATTCATCTGGAACCTCTTACCTTCTTTGGGTGGGTTGGGGTCCCACACTGACCACATCTGGACGAAGAAGAAGGGCGTCCAGCAGACAATGTAGGCCAGCACTATGATGAAGGTCATCTTCACAGTCCGGATCTTAGCCTTGGAGATTAGCCTGACACTGCTGACCCTGGACAGGGTGGCTCTTCTGCTGGAGCTCAGCCTCAGGTTGCTCTCACACACAGTCTTCAGGCGGATGTTCTGCCAGATCTTGTAGCTAATGAGCCCATAGCAGACACTAAGGATCATCATTGGGATGATGTACACAGCCAGGGTTATCCAGGTGATATAAGCTTTGGGCCCCCAGGGTTGGATAAAGTCAGCCCTGCAGTCATAGACCCCATTGCCCACCTCTGTGAGAGAGAAGATGATGGTTTGGGGGATGCTGAGAAGAAAGCTGAGGATCCAGGTGAAGAGGACATAGACACAGTCTGATCTCCTGTGCAGAGACCTCAATGGTTGACAGATGGCCAAGCACCTGTCCAGGGACATGAGCAGGAGCATGTAGGTAGAAGCGAACATCCCCACCACCTGCAGGTAAGTGACCAGCCTGCAAACAAAGTCTGGAGCATAGAACCTGAAGGTGATGTCCCAGATGAGCTGAGGAAGCACCTGGAAGATGGCAACCACCAGGTCTGCAATGCTCAGGTGCTTCATGAAGAAGTACATGCGGGAGTGCTTGTGTCTATTGATGTAAATGCCCAGGAGGACACAGATGTTCCCTGTCAGGGCCAGGAACAGGATGAGGGCCAGCACCGTCACCTCCACCTTGGCCACCTCCTCATTCCTCTTCAGGGGGTCCCTGGTGCTGTTGGAGCTGTGGTTCTGGTTCTCCATGCTGGAGTTCACCCATGAAGAGTTGAGCAGCTCAGAGCAGTCTAAATTCAGGCACAATCCCTCCATGTCCAGCAGCAGCTTTAAAACCCTACAAATCCACTAAAGGTTCCTAAACTTGTATCATCCCTTGGACAAAAACATCTCCTTTGGCTCCCCAGGACCCCCTAGCACAGGGCCTCCCCAGGCAGGTGACAGCTCCACTGCTTGCAGTCTTCTGGAAGCTTTTCTCAAGCTTACTCCCTTGAAGATGAGAAGAAGAGGTGGTCTCTGCCAGCCCCTCCTTCCCCCAGGACATGCAGACCCCCCTGGACAATTTTCAGATGTCTGCAGATTCTTGCAGTGCATAGGTAGCAAAAGAGAAGGATAACTCCCAGCAGGTTACATCCACAGGACAACTCTCAGCAGATGCAGGTAGCTCAAGTCCTTGCATATTTCAAAGCAAACTGTTGCACCTTGGTCAGCAGGACCACCACCCAATGTCCAGGCTGTATTGGTCTCCTAGTAGCTCAGTCCACACAACTCTGCAGAAAAGGGAGTCATCACTCCAGGAAAAATTCCTCACCACTGTGAGAGAAGTCTACAGAGCCCCAGGGTGAGCTTTGCTCAGGAGCCTCCTCTCACATCACCTTCTCATCTTGCAGACTGAGGAGAGTGAGCAGAAGGAACAGCCTGCTCTCGGAGTATTCTGACAGGGGGCTGCGCTGCTCCTGGGTGGCCGCTAGATGGCGCTGCAGGACACGATCTGCCTGTGCAGCTGGGCAGAGCTGAATATATGGATGTTATCAGAGATAATTCACACATTGCGTTAGAAATGGACTCACGTCAGGCAGCTTCTTCCACCACTGGATGTATGGAATTTATACCCACAGGGCGACTGCTTTACTGGCTGCAGGCTAAAAAAAATCAAAGGTGGTGAGAACTAGCAGATCCAGGGGAGGATGGGATTTGTAGTTCTACAATGAAAAGGGACATAATTTTGTTCTTTGCAATTAATGAACACTGGTCGGACTTCGTAATGTCTATGGCAGCAAATGTCTTAAGGTGGAGGGAAGGTAATCACATCAGGGCACATCCCATGGACATGGGCGTAGCTAACGGCTCATGGGCCCTGGTGCAAGAGTTCAGCTTGGGCCCTCCTTCCCTCAGTGCTTTGTGTGTCTTCTTATGCGGCACAAGCGTCTTAGGGCCCCCTCAGGGTCCTGGGCCCGGTAGCGACTGCTACCTCTGCACCCCCTATAGCTACGCCCATGCCCATGGAACATACTGCAAATTCTGCCACGGATTCAGAAGAAATTTGAATGATTTCCATGCAGATTTTGCGTCGGATTTCAAAATGCACCACAACTCTGCTTGGATGCCGTATATCAGGCATCCTCAAACTGCGGCCCTCCAGCTGTTGCAAAACTACAACTCCCAGCATGCCCGAACAGCCTACAGGTATCAGCCTAAAGCAGGGAATTGTGGGAGTTGTAGTTTTACAATAGCTGGAGGGCCGCAGTTTGAGGATGCCTGCCGTATATCTTGCACCAGTTATGCAGAATGCATTCCTAAAATCTCATGCACTTCGCTGCTACTCTGTCTGGGTCACCACAAGCTGCTAATAATTCTTTACAGCGGTTGTAAATTTAGTTTTTTCTGATACAGAGCTCCAAACTCTCTGCATAGACAAAAAGTTTAAATAATAATTTTTTGACAGGCCACAGTGACCACTAGGGGGAGCTCAGAGGCTAACTGCAGACTTGGCAGCAGATTGAACTCCACAGTAACACAGTGTGCAGTGAGCTCCCTCTAGAGGTGGCTGCAGGACACAGAATTATACAGGACTCGTCTAAGCAGAAAAAATGAAGCTACGATTATAAAGGTATATTAGGAAATTAACACCGACTTTTGGATCTATTTTAGTAAATACATCATCTGGTAAAACCAGCATCCAGCAGTATCTAGCTGTCGTATATCACGATTACTTGGCAGATACAACGCAGCGCACGCCCCCCAATATTTCCCTTAGCAAGAAGCTGATGCCAGAGGTGTCATGGAAACATACAGCAAGGAGAGAAGCAGGTGGACTACTCATTTCTAGACGAAAGCTGGTAGGCACAACGCACCACCGCGGTGGAATGGCGATGTGAGTAAGAGAGGTTGTTCTTTGCCACCGCATGCTCTCCTGGTTTGTGCCCCCTCTCTCCCCGTTAGCTCCTGTGCTCTCGGCGCTCCTCTCCTCCGTTCTAGTTCTGTGTCACGTGCGGCTTGATCAGGGTTCAGCGGGACACCCGTCTGCCTTGTGGATTTCGACGATGCTGCTGCCCCAGCTCTATACGAGTGGCAGAGATTCATCCTGACCAGGTAGATACGCTCTCTCCCCTTCGTCCTCGCAATCCTGGAAAGAAGACGGGGAAAGATCCCGAGGTCCCCTGTCCTCCAGGAAGATCCTTCTATTCTGGTGAGATCTACCCCTATTGTTGTTTTGTTTTTCTCTTCCTCGCTTATTGCCGTTCTGCCCTTCCGTGGCGTTCTATTTTTGATATATAAGAACAGGGAAGGAGGGAGAAAGAACTGAGCGGAGGTTGGGGAAAGAGGAAAGAACAGAGCTGGCCCAGAACACGTGCGCTCTGTTCTGCCTCGGCCCCAAGCAGCGTCCCTCCAGGATACGCTTCACGTATATCAGTCTTGATAGAGGGGTCCCCAAAAGGCATTGTCTATTTGAATACAATAAAGAGTTAACCCTCCGTTATCTTTCTGGTCGTGTTTTGCGCCAACTAGTTATCATCTAGAAGTGAGGCTCGAGCAGTCCACTCCTGACCGGCTCCTGCCTCCGGATTTCCAGATTGCATCGGCTGCACCGACCTCAAGCGCTCACTGGAGTTGCGCCCAAATTTTCACAACACTGACAGGTGAGCAGAATACGTTCCCCCCTAGGAGGAGAACTCGCACCCGTACGTGATTACCCTGTGAGCGCCTCTTCTCTTGGGGCGTTTTTTGGTGGAAATATACAGGGGATTTACACTTTAATGAATCCGGTCCAACACTTGCAGCTTTTCCCAGATCCTTGTTCTCTGACTGCCAGGTTTGGAGAGATGTGCAGTGACAGAAGTGACAACCACTCTGAATGGGAAAGCATGCTGCTCAGTGTGGTTGTCAGAGAACAGATGGCTCGGTAATGGTCAGTAGAGTCATGTGACACCTAGGTGATGAATGGAAGACTCTCGCTGGCACGGATTGCGTGACAGTTTCATGTCTTGTATTTCTTGGAGCTGTTGAGCAGGAGCCAACATTTCATTTGTACAAGCTGCTCGGCTGCGACGTCTTCTGTGATTACCGTACAGCGCTTGTTATGACAGGATACGGAGCTTTCCCATATGCTCGGAGTCAATCTGTCTCTAATCACATCCTTCAGCCTGGAATCCAGCAGACACCTGCAGAGTCAGCTCGGCTCACCTTGTGATATGATACAGCAATCCTCAGGAACAGATGTGGGAAGATGGAGCCAAGGACCAGGATCTATGGAGGACATCGCACCAAGTGTAGCCAGAGAGCAGCGGCCAAAGACGAAGGCCCTGCCTTATCCACAGCGGATGAAAAATTCTGAGACTTTCTATGATAATTTGTTACAAATTCTCATGATCTCGGCTTGCTGTCAGTGAATGACATGGGAAAGACAAAATCCGATAAAACTAAACAGATGTGAAGCTTCTCATAGCTGAGAGTTTGTTACAATTTCATCCAGTTTATACGATCTTCCATTAGCTGAGCCACCTAGATTCCCAACTAAGACATTTACCTGCACTGATACATTGTAACAGCGTATCAAAGACAGGAAACATATTTCTGTTTAGCTCATACAGGAATGTCTAGACTGCTTACAACTGTAACAAACCCTCAGCTGTGAGAAGTATTAGGTCAGGACAGATTATTAGCTACCAATTCACTAACCATAAGAAGAGATCTTAAAAACTTTTCATTGTTTCATTTCATTTCATTCAATGTGTAATAACATCGATTATACAGCCACCACTAGGGGGAGCTAACTACATACAGATTATACAGCCACCACTAGGGGGAGCTAACTACATACAGATTATACAGTCACCACTAGGGGGAGCTAACTACATACAGATTATACAGCCACCACTAGAGGGAGCTCACTACATACAGATTATACAGCCCCCACTAGGGGAGCTAACTACATACAGATTATACAGCCACCACTAGAAGGAGCTCACTACATACTGATTATACAGCCACCACTAGAGGGAGCTCACTACATACAGATTATACAACCACCCCTAGAGGAAGCTCACTACATACAGATTATACAGCCACCACTAGAGGGAGCTCACTACATACAGATTATACAACCACCCCTAGAGGGAGCTCACTACATACAGATTATATAGCCACCACTAGAGGGAGCTCACTACATACAGATTATACAGCCACCACTAGAGGGAGCTAACTACATACAGATTATCCAGCCACCACTAGAGGGAGCTCTCTACATACAGATTATACAGCCACCACTAGAGGGAGCTCACTACATACAGATAATACAGCCACCACTAGAGGGAGCTCACTACATACAGATTATACAGCCACCACTAGAGGGAGCTCACTACATACAGATTATACAGCCACCACTAGAGGGAGCTCACTACATACAGATTATACAGCCACAACTAGAGGGAGCTCACTACATACAGATTATACAGCCACCACTAGGGGGAGCTCACTACATACAGATTATACAGCCACCACTAGAGGGAGCTCACTACATACAGATTATATAGCCACCACTAGAGGGAGCTTACTGCATACAGATTATACAGTCACACCTAGAGGGAGCTCACTACATACAGATTATACAGCCACCACTAGGGGGAGCTCACTACATACAGATTATACAGTCACCACTAGAGGGAGCTCACTACATACGGATTATACAGCCACAACTAGAGGGAGCTCACTACATACAGATTATACAGTCACCACTAGAGGGAGCTCACTACATACAGATTATACAGCCACCACTAGGGGGAGCTCACTACATACAGATTATACAGCCACCACTAGGGGGAGCTCACTACATACAGAATATACTGCCACCACTAGGGGGAGCCCACTACATACAGATTATACCGCCACCACTAGGGGGAGCTAACTACATACAGATTATACTGCCACCACTAGGGGGAGCCCACTACATACAGATTATACCGCCACCACTAGAGGGAGCTTACAACATACAGATTATACAGCCACCAATAGGGGGAGCTCACTACATACAGATCATACAGCCACCACTAGAGGGAGCTCACTACATACATATTATACAGCCACCACTAGAGGGAGCTCACTACATACAGATTATACAGCCACCACTAGAGTGAGCTCACTACATACAGATTATACAGCCACCACTAGAGGGAGCTCACCACATACAGATTATACAGCCACCACTAGGGGGAGCTCACTACATACAGATCATACAGCCACCACTAGAGGGAGCTCACTACATACATATTATACAGCCACCACTAGAGGGAGCTCACTACATACAGATTATACAGCCACCACTAGAGGGAGCTCACTACATACAGATTATACAGCCACCACTAGAGGGAGCTCACTGCATACAGATTATACAGCCACCACTAGGGGGAGCTCTCTACATACAGATTATACAGCCACCACTAGAGGGAGCTCACTACATACAGATTATACAGCCACCACTAGGGGGAGCTCACTACATACAGATTATACAGCCACCATTAGAGGGAGCTCACTACATACAGATAATACCGCCACCACTAGAGGGAGCTCACTACATACAGATTATACAGCCACCACTAGAGGGAGCTCACTGCATACAGATTATACAGCCACCACTAGGGAAGCTCACTACATACAGATTGTACAGCCACCACTAGAGGGAGCTCACTACATACAGATTATACAGCCACCACTAGAGGGAGCTCACTACATACAGATTATACAGCCACCACTAGGGGGAGCTCACTACATACAGATTATACAGCCACCAATAGGGGGAGCTCACTACATACAGATTATACAGCCACCACTAGGGGAGCTCACTACATACAGATTATACAGCCACCACTAGGGGGAGCTCACAGCAGACTGATTACTGGACTCAGTGGTCCTCCAGTTTTCTGAATTGCACTAGATATAGAACTGGAATTAAAAGGGGGTGGGGGGGGGGGTCTTAGATGAAGGACACCCTTGTATTAATTGAATTTGCCCAAGAAACTTTAAAAACACAGACAGCGCCTTTACTTGCTCAAGTCAATGTAATAACAGGTCCTGAATAGTTTGCATTCCTCTAGGTATAGATATGATAAAGCACACGGGAGCCATTCTGCAGATCACATACCGATCTCAGGTTTCCCAGTAAAGGATCCACAAATCATCCTGATTATTATAAGATTATAAGAAAATAGCTCACAGAAGCGTTATTGGAAGAGGGATAAGAGAAATGGCTTACTGAGAAAAAACCCTCTAAAACATAACCTTTATGAACGTGGTTTGGTTCCGCATCCGAGCCGCGTTTTTTGCGGCTCGGGTGCGGACCCATTCAGTTTAATGGGGCCGCAAAAGATGCAGACAGTGCTCCGTGTGCTGTCCGCATCCGTTGCTCTGTTCCGTAGTCCAGTAAAAAAAAAAATAGAACATGTCCTATTCTTGTCTGTTTTGCGGACAAGGATAGTCATTGATACAATGGGTCCGCCCAAAAAATAGATGCCATATGGACGTCATCATTTTTTTTTGCGGATACGCGATTTGCAGACTGCAAAACACATACGGTCGTGTGCATGTAGTCTTAATAATAGATAATAAAACTAATAATCAGAAAAAATTATATATCACCGCCACATAAATCATATACATAGAATAATAAATGTGCCCACAAAAAAGAGTGTAGCTAAATATAATGGAACAGACACTGAGGCATATCCTGGGCAATTATACATAGACCATACTGTGATACAATGTGGGCTGCCTTGGTGGATTTACTCGCAGTTCCTGTAGTTTTTGGAAATACGCCCACCAGGGTTTGTCACCGTAAGCGATATTGTCGGGAGATGAACTATCCCTGGGTGTTCCTTTTTGGCTATCCCTGCCTAAAAGCGGAGCACCTGCCCCGAAAGGGGAAACCCCACTTATCGGTGGCTAAATCCTGGAAAGCCCTAAAAAAGCTTGTTATAATAGGTCCCGACGCGTTTCCCCATTGAAGATGGACATTGGTTCATCAGGGGACAAAAAACAACATCAGATGAGATAAAGCTAATGGCAACCAAGATGATGTGGGCGCAATGATATGTCCAAAAATGCCCCTATTTATACCTGAAATGATAGGTGTGCTTGAAAATGGTGCGAAATGGTGAGGAGAAAAGGGGGAGATAAATAAACCCAGGGAAAGGAATAATTATACCATTAACCACAGGGCCCCCTAAAATTATAAATGTACACATACGACCATTCTTGGTCAGATAAAGAGACAGGTTAAGGCTACTTTCACACTTGCATTTCGTGCGGATCCGTCATGGATCTGCACAAACGCATCCGTTCAGAACGATCCGTTTGTATCATCTTTAACACCATTGAAAGTCAATTGGAGACGGATCCGTTTTTTATTGTGCCATATTGTGTCAGTGAAAACAGATCCGTCTCCATTGGCTCAGTTTCGTCAGACGGACAAAAATAAAAGTGCGTTTTGGTGTCCACCTCCAAAGCGGAATAGAGGCAGAACGGAGCCAAACTGATGCATTCTGAGCGGATCTTTATCCATTCAGAATGCATTAAGGGCAAAACTAATCCAAATTGCGGTCCGCAATGTACGGACACCGACCATGGGCCAGCCGCATGCGGATCGCGGACCCGTTCACTTGAATGTGGTCCGCGATCCGTCCGTTCCGCAAAAATATAGAGCAAGTTCTATCTTTTTGCAGTGCGGAGGCACGGAACGGAACACCAGGAAGAACTCTGTAGTGCTTCCGTTCCGTATCTCTAGATTTGCGGACCCATTCAAGTGAATGGGTTCTCATCCGTGATGCGGAGCGCACACGGCCGGTGCCCCGTGTAATGCGGCTGTGTGAATGAGCCCTTAGGGTGAGAGCTAGAGTAAGGAGGGAGTGTCTATCTCCTTGTAGAGAATATTTAAATGCATCTTTTAAGATCTCAGGAGGGTATCCTCTTTGAGAAAAACGCTCCCGCAAATCTTTAGCTTGTGATAAAAAAGATTCAGATGTGGAACAATTTCTTCTAACACGTAAGTTTTGTCCCTTGGGGGATGCCCTTTTTTAGGCTCAAGGGATGATAACTGTCCCACCTCAGGAGACTGTTGGTAGCTGTCGGCTTCCGATATGTCTCAGTCCATAGTTCCCCATTTTTCTTGACAATATAAATATCCAGAAAAGCAATATTCTGATTGTTAATTTCATGTGTAAATCTCAGACCAATATCATTAAGGTTAAGTTGCTGTACGAAGGCCTTAAAGAGATCAATAGACCCATCCCATAGAATCAGAATATCGTCAATGTACCGCCCCCAGAAGATGACATCGGGGGTCCATTGCTCGTATTGTTCACTAAAGACTACAGCATCTTTCCACCTTTTTTGTCATTTTTTATGTACACCTGTCTCTTTATCTGAAGTGGTCGTATGTGTACATTTATAATTTTAGGGGCCCTGTGGTTAATGGTATAATTATTCCTTTCCCTGGGTTTATTTATCTCCCCCTTTTCTCCTCACTCCAGATATTATTTTTTATGGTTAACTTTTTTACATAGGTGCGCTTTACATTTATATTCCTCCCTTTCCCCTATCTATATTATATATTTTATTGCCGTTGGTGCAGGCATGTGGAACGCATGAGGCATAATATTAGTATCTGGGATGTAAGCGTGCGTTCCACTAATGTGTCCGCGTGGTGCGTTCTATCGACCGGATGTGCGTTCCATCTGCCGGAAGTCGTCCTTGCTCCGGCGATAACGCTCACGCCGCAGTCACTGCTTACCTTTATTTCTATCTTAATCTGGTAGGTTATTTTATTGCCACAATGTTATACTATATATATTTGGCCCCAAATTAATATATTGCACTCTCCCGTAGTGCTAACACTTTATATCTAGTCTTGGAACGCATCATCTTGGTTGCCATTAGCTTTATCTCATCTGATGTTGTTTTTTGTCCCCTGATGAACCAATGTCCATCTTCAATGGGGAAACGCGTCGGGACCTATTATAACAAGCTTTCCAGGGCATTTCCAGGGTTTAGCCACCGATAAGTGGGGTTTCCCCTTTCGGGGCAGGTGCTCCGCTTTTAGGCAGGGATAGCCAAAAAGGAACACCCAGGGATAGTTCATCTCCCGACAATATCGCTTACGGTGACAAACCCTGGTGGGCGTATTTCCAAAAACTACAGGAACCGCGAGTAAATCCACCAAGGCAGCCCACATTGTATCACAGTATGGTCTATGTATAATTGCCCAGGATATGCCTCAGTGTCTGTTCTATTATATTTAGCTACACTCTTTTTTGTGGGCACATTTATCATTCTATGTATATGATTTATGTGGCGGTGATATATTATTTTTTCTGATTATTAGTTTTATTATCTATTATTAAAGGTTATGTTTTAGAGGGTTTTTTCTCAGTAAGCTAAGATTATAAGCAGAAGGATCTCGGGGTCAGAGGTCACTATAAGGGCTCCTGCTCACGAATGTAGTTCGGTTCCTCATTGTTTGCGGCTCGGATGCGGACCCATTCACTACAAGCGCAAAAGATGTGGACAGCACTCCATGTACTGTCCGCACACGTTTCTCCGTTCCGTGGCACCGCAAAAAAAAAAAAAAAGTCCTATTCTTATCTGTTTTGCGGACAAGAATAGGCAATTCTATAATGGGTGGCCAGGTTTCATGCCGCAAATTTCAGCATCTGTGTTTTGTGTATCGCAAAAGACCGCACATTGAGCGATATCCAGCACCCTGCGCAGTGGTCAGACCTACAGCAACCATTATAAACTGCACCAACTGTGTAATAATAAGGGGGGGGGGGTATGATATACTGTACCCCCTCCCCATCACATGTGGCTCCTGTGACATCACATAGCAGCAGACGAGCGCTCAGGATCCTGCTCAACTTTGTGTTCCAGTTGCTATCAGTGTGGACGCCAATTGCAACGCGCCCTCTCCAGGGCCGATCGTGTACCAGGTCTATAGGAATGTTGAGTGGTGCGGCCCTCAATAGTCTGTGTTTGTCACGATGCTCCTACCTGGACACCGCCGCTCCCCAGGACTTGGCTCCGAAGCAATAAAGGGGATGAGTAACGGTGGAGAATAAGTCGAGTCCAGACTTTTATAAAGTTCAACAGCTTTACTTGCATAAATTTTCATCCAGACAATATACAGTCTTTCTCTTGGTTCTAGCAGCTTTTGGCATAAACTGGCAGGCGAACTGGAATACTCTGCTCTCTCTTTAGTCTGGCAGCCGGACTTCAGGACTGGGTTCTGGTATCTCTGGAGTGGGGTTCCTTTAGCTGTTGACCCCCTCGTGACACTCTGTAGGTGAATCTGCGTGGTGGCCACTGGTTTAACCCCATAAAGCTGGACCCCACTGGCCCCGCCCCAAACTGCCAAGCCACGCCCCCACATCAGCAAAAGGGGGTTGGGACTTCCACACGGGAAGGTGAGCTGGGGGCAGCCCGGGGTGCTTCTCTCCCCATCAGCCACAGAGAGCTATGTCCGCCAGCTCTAGGGACTGACTGGGGGTGAGAGAAGCCTCAGTCACTTGCTGCAGCTCACGCTCAGAGAGCGCAATGCTGCTGTCTGAGAGTGAGCTACTGAAAAGGAGGACATCTCTGCGTCAGTCCAGGCCCTTTGCAGGACGGAGGACAGGGAGCCAGAAAACCGAACGCCTGGCCACCCTAATCTACAAGGAGTCGGGGTGCTCTATGAGCTGCTCCCTCTGGAGGGACTCCTGCTGCAGGAGGTGGAACTTTCCCCTCACTGCTACATCTTGGCACGTCTTTTCAGCTCCACTAGAACTGCAACCCCTCCTTCTGGTAGGAAGCTGGACTAGCCCACTAATGCCCAAAAGGGGGAGAATGGAATGGGAAGTTTCAGAGCAACATTATTAATGCACAATGTGAAGGATCTGGAATAAATACTGTCAAAGACAGTAGCGGAGTGCAGAAATGGTAATACCATATAGTGACACCGCGGCTCTCCCATCCCCCCAGCAGCGATGCCAAGGGGGACATGATGGTGGATACTGGGGAGCAGAACATTGGGGGTTAAACAGAGAATGTCCTCAGGATTGACTCCTGGGAAAACGCGGGTTTTCTGCTGTTTTCAGGACACTTTGTACTTTCAGTGTTTAGGCATAAACGCATTCTTTACTGTGGTTGAGAAATAACAAAATGTCCCATTTTCCGAAGTTAAAGGGGTTGTCCGGGTTCAGATCTGTAAAAACAGGCTAGGGCAGCGCTAAAGCCCGCCCATCAGTGCCGGTGACATCACCGGGCTCACTGCTAGGCGGAAGACTCCGCCTAGCCTACCCATGGGGAGACCGGTACGTCACCAATCTCATGAAATATTCCCTTACAAGGGCAAGAAGGAGCATCGGAGCGTAAAAAGCCCCGATGCGCCACCCATTAATGGTAAATGAGAGTAAATGGGGTTGTGTCCGGGTTCAGAGCTGAAGCCCCTTTAAGTGGGAGAAATCTATCTATATTATATCTATTTCACATCTTTCTCTTTTGCATTCTCTATCCATCTATCTATCGAATATCTCTGTATCCATATATACATGTGCTGTTCTCGGTAGTAATATCATATATTACTCTTTCGCTGGTATTATTATACTTTAGATTTTGTGGCTTATGTGCAATTGCATGTTCCTTAAAGGGCCTCTGTCAGCAGTTCTGTCCCTATGACACTGGCTGACCTGTTACATGTGCGCTCGGCAGCTGAGGGCATCTGTGTGGGTCCCATGGTCATATGTGCCCGCATTGCTGAGAAAATTGTTTTAATATATGCAAATGAGCCTCGGGGGCGTTACCATTACACCTAGAGGCTCTGATGTTTTTACTGCCTGGCCTGTCAATCAAAGTGCAGAGGGTGCGGCAGTTGCAGAGAGAGCAGAGCCTCTAGGTATAATGGTAACACCCCCGAGGCTCATTTGCATATATTAAAACATTTTTCTCAGCAATGCGGGCACATATGACCATGGGACCCACACAGATGCCCTCAGCTGCCGAGCGCAAATGTAACAGGTCAGCCGGGGTCATAGGGACAGAACTGCTGACAGATGCCCTTTAAAAAGGTCCTCTTACCTCTCCTGACATTCCTATTAGAGTAAATACTTGCATTCTCCATTGAATAACAATTCTGGAGCATCGGTATTACCAGTTGGGGGTGTGTCCCTGCACAATCTGACACTGGCAGACTGCAGGGACACACCCACAACCGTACAGTATTCAATTAAGTATTATGTGAATCAACTTCAGATGTTTCATCCAAAGTCGATTCGCTCATCCCTAATCTACAGCATCTGCTTTCTTAGTGTAAGTGAATTTTTTTCCCTATTAACTGATATTGATATTGTTGTCTTTGTTCTTATTTTGATGTTTCCATATTTTTGCTATTTTACTCGAGCGCTGTGTCACTTTTGTACAAGATGATATTTTCCGCTTTGTTTTTTGGTGTAAAATTGCAGCAATGCTAAAAAAAAAAATGAAAAAAAAGGAAAACCCCCATAAATATAAACCCTAAAGGCCGAACAATAGGTCATCAATATCAGATAGGTGGGGGTACAAGACCACATCACTCTGGTTTCCTGGCAGCATACCAAGCACAGCGCCATCCATTGTATAGTGGCTGTGCTTGGTATTGCAGCTCAGCCCCAGCCACGTGAATAGGGCTGAGCTCCTCCTAGGCCATGTGATCAATGAAAGTGACATCACTGGCCTTGGAAGAGGCCGCAGAGCTCCCCAGCCTCTTCAAACAGCTGACTGGCAGGGAAGGAAGGGCCCCCCCCCCCCCGATATATTGATGACTTATCCTGAGGATACCCCTTTAAAGTCTGACAGGAAACCAGCAGAACCGTGAATGCAGCTCTGGTTGTGACTGGAGTATAGGACATGATGTCAATGTAGAAATCCCCGGAGGCAGTTGTATTTCGTTTGCTGTAAAGATGGAAAATTGCGTCCGGTGACTCAGCGCTGAGAGGTTTTCGCTGAACACAACGTCTTGGAGCATTTTCTCACATTTTCATAAATGGTTTCAGCTGCTGTTAACGAAGAACAGAACCGCCCTGACGACATTTCCATCTCACGAGCCTAACAAGAATTGGCGATATCTCGCCGAGCGCCCGCCCAACGCAACATGGAACCCACAAGAAATACAACCCGCATGTAAAAACCCTCGGGAGCAGCTGAGGACACAGCAAGGAAAGACTAAGGCTAGGTCTACACGACAATTTTTATAATGGTAGTCTATGGTGTCGCACTGCGACTGTGACACGACATTCGAAATGGATTTTTCTGCGACAGTCGCAGCGACACTATAGACTACCATTATAAAAATTGTTGCGCGACAAATGTTGCAGTGTAGTTGTACGCTATGTGTTGACGACACATGTCGTCGTGTAGCCCTAGCCTAAATCTTCGGAGGTGGAGGCGCAAGGAAAGAGCCAAAATCTACCTGAAAACACAGGTCTGTGAAATGGCACAAGGGGCCCCTGGGGGCCAGAGTCATTTGGTGGCAGCATTGATCTTCTATGTTTATATGGACATGATTGTCACTGCAGGTTATAATCTAGGTAAAATACCGCAGCCCTGTCCTCACCCACATCAGAAGATCAGCACACTCCTCTCCTGAAGTCCTCTGTGCTGCTGAGGACCCTGCTCCTTTCACTATGTAACTCTCATCCTGTGACCTCCCACAAGATCAGCGCACTCCTCTCCTGAAATCCTCTGTGCTGCTGGGACTCTGCTCCTTCCACTATGTAACTCTCATCCTGTGACCTCCCACAAGATCAGCACACTCCTCTCCTGAAATCCTCTGTGCTGCTGAGGACCCTGCTCCTTCCACTATGTAACTCTCATCCTGTGACCTCCCACAAGATCAGCACACTCCTCTCCTGAAATCCTCTGTGCTGCTGAGGACCCTGCTACTTTCACTATGTAACTCTCATCCTGTGACCTCCCACAAGATCAGCACACTCCTGTCCTGAAATTCTCTGTGCTGCTGTGACTCTGCTCCTTCCACTATGTAACTCTCAGTCTGTGACCTCCACAGGATCAGCACACTCCTCTCCTGAAATCCTCTGTGCTGCTGAGGACCCTGCTCCTTTCACTATGTAACTCTCATCCTGTGACCTCCCACAAGATCAGCACACTCCTCTCCTGAAACCCTCTGTGCTGCTGGGGACCCTGCTCTAAAAGCGACAACTGGCCTGGGCCCATTTCTGCTTCACTGGTGGTTGTCGCAGCTGAAGTTGAATATGTTTTCTCCACTAACCTCTGTAAGACGACACAATACTTTGAATGCCTTTCAGAACTACAACTCCCAGCAGGCAGCTCAGCATAATGCCCTAATAGAATTCCTTCTCCTCCTCCATGTTTGCTCAGGGTCAGAACGTCATGGCTGGCACCAACATGGACTAAGCCACATAGGGGATTCGCACCCCCCCCCCACCCCCGGGGTTTGATGTGTTGCGTGCAGTCACTGCGTTTGACAGGTGTTTGTGAATTTACATTTCACGAATTCTCCCAAAACTGCGACTGTATGCCGGGAAACGGGGAGCACTTAACATCTGACTGGGAAAATCCTAACATTTGTTTGGTCTCATGGAAACCGCAATCTCTACAATGGGCACAGGAGTAAAAGAATGAGGAATCACATTACATCATGTGGTCGGCCTGGTGCGTGTGCGTCACTTACTTGGGGAGGAGATGGCACCAGGTGCACTATGGGAAGAAGACGGCCTGGTCTGAGGAATCACATTACATCATGTGGTCGGCCTGGTGCGTGTGCGTCACTTACCTGGGGAGGAGATGGCACCAGGTGCACTATGGGAAGAAGACGGCCTGGTCTGAGGAATCACATTACATCAAGTGGTCGGCCTGGTGCGTGTGCGTCACTTACCTGCGGAGGCGATGGCACCAGGTGCACTATGGGAAAAAGGCGACCTGATCTGAGGAATCACATTACATCATGTGGTCGGCCTGGTGCGTGTGCGTCACTTACCTGGGGAGGTGATGGCACCAGGTGCACTATGGGAAGAAGGCGACCTGATCTGAGGAATCACATTACACCATGTGGTCGGCCTGGTGCGTGTGCGTCACTTACCTGGGGAGGCGATGGCACCAGGTGCACTATGGGAAAAAGGCAACCTGATCTGAGGAATCACATTACATCATGTGGTCGCCCTGGTGCGTGTGCTTCACTTACCTGGGGAGGAGATGGCACCAGGTGCACTATGGGAAAAAGGCGACCTGATCTGAGGAATCACATTACATCACGTGGTCGGCCTGGTGCGTGTGCGTCACTTACCTGGGGAGGTGATGGCACCAGGTGCACTATGGGAAGAAGGCGACCTGATCTGAGGAATCACATTACATCATGTGGTCGGCCTGGTGCGTGTGCGTCACTTACCTGGGGAGAAGATGGCACCAGGTACTCTATGGGAAGAAGACGGCCTGGTCTGAGGAATCACATTACATCATGTGGCTGGCGTGTGCTTCACTTACCTGGGGAGGAGATGGCACCAGGTGCACTATGGAAAGGAGACAACCTGGTGGAGGCAGTGTTATGCACTGGACAATGTTCTGCCGGAAACCCTTGGTCCTGGCGTCATGTGGATGTGACACCTACCGCCTACTTAACCACTGTACAGAGAAGTACCCCCTTCATGGTAGCGGCGCCCCCTCATGGCAGTGCCCTCTTCCAGCAGGATAATGCCCCGACCACACTGCAAACACTGTCCAGGAATGAGGAGCAGAACCAAGGGATGAAGGGGATGACGTCTCCAGATCTCAATCCGATCGTCCTCTGTGGGATCCATGGAGGCCGCACCGAGCAGCTTACAGAACCCGATACCACAGGACACCTCTGAGGTCAGGGGGCGGCCATGATGGGTCATAAAGGGTGAGATGTCTTAATGTTACAGCTGGACAAGACTGCAGAGGGTTTGTGTGCAGTCTGTAACCATGGAGACACATAGCTATGCACAGGGGCTGTATACACAACAGTAAGAGTTGTTTCACTATCTGCAAAGAAGCTCCATTGGTTTTTAATTTTTCTTATTTTAGATGCATAAGTATACACACCCTTTGAAGACCCCATTAAAATGGCACTTGCACCGTTTTTCTCCAGGATGCAGGTCGATGACTCTGATCCTGGATAATAATGAAGACAGAACATCTCCAGCGACGCCGGCTCCTTCTGAGCGCAGCCGGAAGGTTTGTAATTGATGATTATGTAAATGTGCGCTCGCACCTGTCAGCATCCGCTAATATCGGAAATTACCTGGAGACAGGAGGCCATTACAAGGCGAAGCGAGGCGTCATCCGAAAACCACCCACCCGCTGTCTGGCGACTTCCTAAAGAGACGGGACAGGCGAGGCAGCGCCAAGGAACCCGAAACACAGAAACCAAGATAGGTATCACCGGGCCCCAGGGAGGAACACACTGCTGCTGGACTGTGAGGTACCACACAAGGTAGGATTAGATACAGCAGCTCAGCCGACAGTATCACACAAGATGAGCTGAGATACACAACTCAGAAGACAGTATCACACAAGGTAGGATTAGATACAGCAGCTCAGGAAAGAGTATCACACAAGATAAGCTTAGATACACAGCTCAGAAGACAGTATCACAGAAGGTAGGATTGGATACAGCGGCTCAGAAAAGAGTATCACACAAGATAAGCTTAGATACACAGCTCAGAAGACAGTATCACAAAAGGTAGGATTGGATACAGCGGCTCAGAAAAGAGTATCACACATCAGGGGCTTAGATATACGAGTTCAGCAGACAGCATCACACAAGCTTAGATACAGAAACTCATAGGCTTAGATACAGCAGCTCAACACAGTATTGCACATGCTAGGATTAGATGCACAGCTAACCAGACAGTATCACAGAAGCTTGGCTTAGATACAGCAGATCAGGAGGGAGTATTGCACATCAGGGGCTTAGATATAGGCGTTCAGCAGACAGTATCACACAAGTTTAGATACAGAAACTCATATACAGGCTTAGATACAGCAGCTTAGCAGACAATATCATATGTGGTAGGCTTAGATACAGCAGCTCAACACAGTATTACATGTGCTATGATTAGATACACAGCTCAGCAGACAGTACCACGAATGGAAGGGTTAGATACACCATCAGGATCTTAGTAAGTAAAACAAAAAACATCATAATCAGATGCTAATCTGCAGATACTTGTAGATGGTTTCAATGTTCTATGAATCTGATTTAATTCCGTTTATTTCGGGGCAGGATGAAGGAAATGGAGAATTTGCCGGAGACGGTGAGCGCCCGCCAGACACACAGATGGGCTCTGCCGCTGGATCGGTGGCACTCGGCTGAATCCTTATCCACAGTATCACTTCAGGATAGGTTACATAAGGTGACACAGGCATACACAATGATAGAGCCCTAGCAGCTAGGGGTACTTGGGGTTGGCGTTACCCCCATACGTTTTGCAAGGGCGTGACCCTGCACAGCCAACAAGACAGAAAGAATCAGCCAAAGGGCCACACTGCTTTGTATTCTTACATGGAACAACAAGTCCCAGCAGCTCCTGACCAGGGATGTGATACTGCAAAGCAGGTGGAGGGAAGGTTATTAACAATTTTGATTTTTCTCTTATTATGGACCCCTCCACTATACAGATGTATTTGTTACAGATAATAACTCTGGTACCTGCAGACCTACAGTGGATATAAAAAGTCTACACACCCGTTAAAATGTCAGGTTTCTGTGCTGTAAAAAAATGAGACAAAGATAAATCATTTCAGAACTTTTTCCACCTTTAATGTGACCTATAAACTGTACAACTCAATTGAAAAACAAACTGAAATCTTTTAGGTAGAGGGCAGAAAAAATATTAAAATAAAATAATATGGTTGCATAAGTGTGCACACCCTTAAGCTAATACTTTCTTAAAGTACCTTTTGATTTTATTCCAACACTCTGTCTTTTTGGGTAGGAGTCTATCAGCATGGCACATTTTGACTCTTCTTTGCACTTACACTCCAAATCTGTCAGATTGCGAGGGCGTCTCCTGGGCACGCCCCTCTTCAGATCACCCCACAGATTGTCAATCGTATTCAGGTCCGGGCTGGGGCTGGGCCGTTCCTTTACTCTTCTTCTGGTGAAGCCGTTCCTTGGTGATTTGGATGATGCTTCGGGTCGTTGTCCTGCTGAGAGATGAAGTTCCTCCTCATGTTCAGCTTTCTAGCAGAAGCCTGAAGGTTTTGGGCCAATATTGATGGTATTTGGAACTGTCCATAATTCCCTCTATCTTAACTAAGGCCCCAGTTCCAGCTGAAGAAGACCAGCCCTGCAGCCTGATGCTGCCCCCAATGAAAGAAAAAATTCCAATATACGTATCTTCCAAAATGCTGCAGTCCTTATAAGAGGTGGGTAGGTCTCTAGTCAACAAGTTTAAATATTAAATGGACCGCGCAGAAAGTACTTCTTTTCTCACACCAAAGGGAATACTCCTTGACCGATCTTTGACATCAAGCTCACACTGCTTCCTTTCTTATGTATCGATCTGTACAGATGCTGCCCCCGCCATGCCTCACTGTGGGGAGGGGGTTCTTCTGGGGATGGGCAGGGCTGGTTTGGGAATTATGGACAATAAGTTCCCCCTTGGTTTCCTCAGACATAACCCCTTTCCCCACAGGCTTCAGATGTGTTTCTGCAGTAGCCTGGCTTGGATGTTCTTCTTGGAGGCCTTCGTCTTGCCCCTCTCCCCCATAGCCCGGACATATGAAGAATACAGAGATTGCTGTCACATGGACCACACCGCCGGTGTACCATGAAAAAGCATTAACTTATGAAGAAACATTAAGCAGCTGATTTCAGGGGGCGTGTCGCTCTGCTCTCGGCTCAGATTGGCTCACATTCAGGGGGTGTGTTCTACGCTTGCGCTCGGCTCAGCTCAGTAGCAGAAGCAGGTCTGAAGCCCGCGCGGCACGGGGGGGTTTATGAGGAGTTACGGGGGTTTAGGAGGCAGGGATGTATGAATAAACCTGCGAGCCCCCATGTTGCGCAGAAAACCGCAGGTCAATTCAGACCTGCGGTTTTCTTCGTGACAGTCTCTGATCCCCAGTGCCACTGCGCGGGGTTGGCACGGGTGTATGAATAAACCTGTGAGCACCCCTCCCCCCTTCATGTTGCGCAGAAAACCGCAGGTAAATTCAGACCTGCGGTTTTCTGTGCAACATTGGGGGGGCTCACAGGTTTATTCATACATCCCTGCCTCCTAAACCCCCCGTGCCGCGCGGGCTTCAGACCTGCTTCTGCTACTGAGCTGAGCCGAGCGCGAGCGTAGAACACACCCCCTGAATGTGAGCCAATCTGAGCCGAGAGCAGAGCGACACGCCCCCTGAAATCAGCTGCTTAATGTTTCTTCATAAGTTAATGCTTTTTCATGGCACACCGGTACTTGCCGGATATTCCTGCCGCTCCTGTAATGTTGCTGTCAGCCTCTTGGTCGCCTCCCGGACCAGTTCTCTTCTCGTCTTTTCATCAGTTTTGGAGGGACGTCCAGTTCTCGGTGATGTCCCTGTTGGGCCATATTTTCTCCCCTTGATGATGACGGTCTCCACTGTGTTCCATGGTAGATCTAATGCCTGGATGTTCTTCTGTCCCCTTCTCCTGACTGATACCTTCTAACAATGAGACCCTCTGATGCTCTAGACGCTCTCCGTGGACCGTGGCTTCTGCTATGGGAGGCGACTAAGAACATTTCAGGAAAGACCAACGAGATTAGCGGAACTTTATGTGGGGTTAATCAGAGGCGCTGTAAATCATGGCGGGTGTATGCCGACTCCTATTAACAGGATTCTGAACACAGCTACCTCCCCAGTTATAAGAGGGTGTGCACACTTAAGCAACCACATTATTTATTTTTTTTGTTTTCTTCCCTCCACCTAAAAGATTTCAGTTTGTTTTTCTATTGAGTGGTACAGTTTATAGGTCACATTAAAAGGTGGAAAAAGTTCTGAAATGATCTATCTTTGTCTCATTTTTTTACAGCACAGAAACCTGACATTTTACCAGGGATGTGTAGACTTTTTGTATCCACTGTATGTAACACCACAGTCAGAAATACCGCAATGTTAGAAGCTGGGACCCCCCCTCTGCTACCTCTGTGCGCACACCACT
This sequence comes from Bufotes viridis, assembly GCA_033119425.1. Lineage (NCBI taxonomy): Eukaryota > Metazoa > Chordata > Amphibia > Anura > Bufonidae > Bufotes > Bufotes viridis. The sequence goes on from CM065596.1 coordinate 8,831,042, forward strand.
GCTCCCTACGTGAATCCCATTGATCTATGTCAGGCTTGCTCTTGAGTCCTTCATCTATAAAGATGACACAGACCATGAAATGCGTCTGCTCCGCAGGAAAACTCATGAACCCAACGGATGATTAACATCTCGTTACATTCTTCTGCTGCTTTCCCTTTAAACACAGTGTCAGCGACTGATGGGCTGCGGCTCCCCGGGTCCTGCGGTTACTATTCTGTTCTTTTACCCTCCCCTCTCACCCAGTTTCACCATCCCTTTCTAAATTACCCCCAGTAATTGTGCTGGCGATCGGGTCACTTCAGGAGAAAGTTGTGATTTTTTTCTTTTGTTCCGACTAATAAAAAAATAAGAAACAGAAAATATAAAAGTTGCAAAATTTAAATTGTGTAATGTGACCCGGTACAGACATTCCTCCGATTCCGGAGAGGAAAGTAACCCGTGCCCAAGATGTCTGGACTTCACATGGATAAGACATAGCTGCAATACCACACACAACCTGTGCTCAAGTGTGGCGCTGTATTGGAAAGAAATCCTCAGTGGAATGGACTGCATTCTCTTTACTGACAGGATAGGGCACAAAGGGCCCCCTATGCACTGCCGAGCTCACAACTCTCATCATCCTATAGAACAGACACAAGGTGTGAAGGAACCCCCACGATGACATCACTAGGAATCCCTGCTGCTATGGACACCACCAGGACAGCAGATCTCATAGTGATCGCTCTCTCCCTCCTGACATAAGTCGTTACCAACTGGAAATGAGCTTTGGCGCAATTTTCTACTTTCCATCAAGGGTGGTGAAAGAGTTAAATTGGTGCAAAGAAGGTGAGCAATGCTAAGACCTAGCAGGTGACAAGGAGATTTACAGGGTTTTCGTAAGACGCCGCAGTCTTCGGTCGGAGTGTGTTAACTCTCAAGGCGAGACCTGAATTTACGAGCTGCTCGGTCACGCACTTTATGGGCCGCAGGTTACACTATCCGCCAGATACCTAAATACGGATGCAGATTTACAGCAGGACGCGCTTCTGTCATAATCTCTGCAAGATGATGCGTTTGGCAAAACACGCAGCACTGTTAGGGTCCATTCACATGACCGCGTCCATTTCGGGGACCACAAACCACAAAGGGGACCACAAAGATGTCCATCATCCGGCCGCAAAACAAAAGATAAGACATCTCCCATTTTTGCAACATTTTGGGGACTGCAGACCCATTGAAGTCAATGGTTCCGCATCGTGATGTGCACACGGCCAGTATCCATGTTCTGCGGAGTTGCAGTGTGTGAACGGAGCCTTAACTAAATCTTAGAGAAAAAACTAACTGTCCATGAAAGAACGATCACAAGTCGGCAATTATTCCACCCCACCCATATCGATGGATACCCAGCGGGGGGGGGGGGGGGTAGGCACATAACGACCCCCTGTGATGTGAGGACGTCATAGGGCTGGCGGTGATCAGGTCACAAAGTGTTGTCATGGGGACACTAACCCAAAACTTTCAGACCATGAAGCCTCGATACAGGAATCCGTGAACACATCAGTAACGAGGCTTTGACATATTGTTCCGGAGAGTTCTGAGACCTCAGAACAATATCACAATCACAGCGGCCGGAAATACAAGGAAAAGACTAAGGGACGAAAAGAGCAAACTCCGCAGACAAAATCCGTATCACTGCAGCTGCCGAACAAACCTCATCTCGTGGAGGTCGGAAAGAAATGTTATTTCCATTAGAAAAACTAACATTTTCTTGCAGAAAAGTTTATCATCTATTCTATCTATCTATTATCTATCTCCATCTATCTATCTATCTATCTATCTCATATCTATCTATCTCGTATCTATCTATCTATCATCTATCTCGTATCTATCTATCTATCTCATATTTATCTATTATCTATCTATCCTATCTATCTATCTATCTATCTATCTATCTCATATCTATCTATCTATCTCCTATCTATCTCCTATCTATCTCCTATCTATCTATCTATCTATCTATCTATCTCGTATCTATCTATCTCGTATCTATCTATTATCTATCTATCATATCTATCTATCTATCTCTATCTATCTTATATCTAGTTATCTATCTATCTATCTATCTATCTATCTATCTCTCTCTATCTATCTCATATCTATCTATCTATCTATCTATCTATCTCATATCTATGTAGAAAGTTTTCAGACTCTGCAGGATGGAAAAGTGTGGTGAACTATGTATTCAATAAAAACTACAGATCGACCTGCAAATAAAGAGTCTTTATACGTTTGTAGACAGAAAAATAAAAAGTTAAGGATGTCAGTATACGGCAATGCAAAGAAAAAGATGTTTGACAGATTTGTATTTTTTATTTGGTGCGGCTGTAATCATACTGACTCGCAGAATACGGCTTTAACCACATGACACTGAAAAAGAACGTCCGTTAAAATGGGATGATTTTTATTAGGTTTTTAAAGGGGACCTGTCACCACAAAATGTCGTTTTTAGACGGCATGCGCTTCCCGGTTTTTCACCATTTAGATGCTGTGGTCGCGCTTGGCCCCGACATCTAAAAGCTTAAATGCCTGTGATCAGCATCATTGCTATTCGCAGGCATGAGCCGCGGGCCTCTGCGGTTTGAAACTAGGGCGCTCACTGCTCATGCGAGCAGGCGCCATGTTTAAAGACCCTCCCAGTGTCATACATCACCCCCCCATAGTGCCCCCTGTAGCTATAATAGCCCCCTTCATGCCTCCCTGTAGTAATAATAGCCCCAAGTTGTGCCCCATACATACGGTATATACTATTCACCCCCGGAAAGGTCTGTCACAGGTGACGTCATGACGCCGGGAGCGGAGGTGAATACCGAGGGTCTGAGGTGCCAGTGTCCCTTGTAAATGAGTTTTTTTTTTTTTTTTAACCCCTGAAAGACCCTGGTAGTCAGGTTTAATGGCCATTAGTCAGCTGCACTCCTGTGTATGTGGCCGATATAAACAAGAACATTGATTTCAATGGGTCGTGAAAATGCCCAAAAATAGGACGTGTCCTTTTGACAGCCGCTCTTCACTGGCCATTTGGCTCTGAAGATAAGGGAAGGGGTTGAGAGCTGGCAATAGATAACAGATTTTGTGTGAATGGGGCCTGGAAGACCCCGCGCTCAGCTTGGAGCTGATGGATTCTCCCCGTCCCTTGCTCCTGCAGGAGATAAGCGGCAGCTGCTCCTGTCCTGAGCTGCACTGCGGGTGGTATCTGTTGGTTGTGCCATTCGGGTTGCCTGGCGCACATGAGGTGACCAGTGCCTGCTACTGCTGTAGGTACGACATATGAAGCAGCATATGAGGAGAGCTCTGTGGCAGAGACGGCTGCTCGAGGCGACCACAACATATTCCCCAGGAATTATTACCTGTGGAGCGGTTCTATAGAAGCTGGGCTCGGATACACAGGGGAGATCAGCGGCATGCTGATGGTGGCTGCACACAACGCTGCTGACAAATGACAGTAATGTGGGGTGAAGGCTAATCCTCCAATACAGCGCTCTGTGCCTTCCCTGAGGTGCTGCACCAGTCGGGCAGGCTGCATCATTTATTTCTGCAGGGAATGAAACGTCTCAGCGGCGCAACCATTCAATGCAGGGAGCAAAGCCGATCTACGGGCGGCTGCTTATCCATAAAGGCATTTAAAAGCAGACGGGCGCGTAGCTTACAGTGCGCCTCCGCGTAAGGGTCAGGCTTCAATACCGAGCAGGAATCCTTAAACTGAACCACATCTCTTCCACAAATAGGGGTTCTGATTTTAATGCACTCGTTCAATGCTCCTATTGAAGAACCTATAAAACCGCAGAAGAAGGCTGCACATTAACCCCTTAATGACTCATACAGCCATTATTATTCACCACCGCCGCAATCGTAACACCTGTAGAGTAAATATAACTTATTAGACGATTTGCTGAACTTTTTTCCAATTCCCCACTAAAAAAAATTATACAATGTAGTTCACAAATTATATATTTACCCAAAAATAGTGGCAATAAAAACTACAACTACAGCAACAACGACAGAAATCTAAAAAAGATACGGAAACTCAAGGGTGAAAAACAGGCCTTGTGGTTAAGGGGTGAAAGAAATGTAATTCTTTAATTTAATGGGCACTGTCCCCATGCCCTCCGATACAATCCAATTAGTGCTGCTAGCGTCAAACTGTGTAGGGGACACGCCCTACTGACAATGGGAATTGTCAATTTATTCATACGTTTCCAGGATGAGTAACAGAGGAATGACCCAATGGAGAGTTCTAAGTGAAGAGGCCGCAGGATTGTTATTTCATGGGGAATACAAGTATTTTCTTTCTCCATCAGAGGAGCTGAAGCGGCGGAGAAGAGAGAGGGCACATAAGGAGCGGAGAGAAGCGGCTACCTTCCATCTTTAGCCGGCGGTACACTCCATATACATGGCAATCCCTGAAATGAAGGATGTGCATGTGCGTCTGGTGAAAGCAGCAGAGAGAAAACTTTTATTCAGCAGCCGCAGCCTGAATTTAAGAAGGACGAGTTTGGTAGCGCAACAAGGAAAGTATAAAAAGTACAAAACAATCGTTACAGTGACGAGAGGACGATAAAAAGAGCCGTCGACTGGAAACTTTCATGAACCTAAAATGACATCAATGCACTCGGACGAGATTGACGGCACTGGCAGGGCTGCGGCGGTGGGGTAAGAGACGGCAGCTGCAAATAAAGGATGAAAACATCAGGAAAAAGTAAAAAAGGATCAAAGTTTCCATCAGAAGTCTTACATTCACATTGAAAGGTGTGTAATGCAGCTCGAAGAGGCCACGGGGTCAGTGGGCTGCTCCAGACCCTCTACCCACAGGAATACGGTTTGGTAGCTTTCCTGTCCCTGTGACCTCACAGGTTCTTCGAGGAAAGATTAGTCTTGAATGGTCCATGGCTGTATCACTGCATAAATAGCCAATTATCTGATCAGGAATCTGGGAAAGCTGGGTGATCAAACCCCCCGCGTAATAATGGTGGCCATCCAGCTTCTAACATGGGGATTTTGGGATTCCAGGAGGAAAGGCCCGGAGCTCCTCTGCAGGCTCCAGATGCAGCACTTCTCTGTAAGATGGAAGTCATTTGTCTTCTGCTTCTTTAGGTCTCTTAAGTCGTCCTCAGTCCCCGGTGGAAGCAAAACCCTTTACTTGTGCTGCCTCTTACTCCTGGATGTCTGAGGCTTAGACGATGCTTCAGCCGAGGGGGCGACTTTCCTCTTCCTCCTTCTGCTTTGGGATTGACCTCTGCAGAGACAGAACAGCACAGTCATCGGCATTAACATCTATACATCTGATGCTGCATCTCTGATCTATAAACCTCGTGCATGGAATCTACATACAGCTCCTGCATCACAGAAAGCGCCAAAACTATTCCCTAATAATATGTATATCGTAGAATGATTCTCCAGAGCTGCACTCACTATTCTGCTGGTGCAGTCACTGTGTACAGACATTACTTATCCTGTACTGATCCCGAGTTACATCCTGTATTATACTCCAGAGCTGAACTCACTATTCTGCTGGTGCAGTGACTGTGTACATACATTACTTATCCTGTGCTGATCCTGAGTTACATCCTGTATTATACTCCAGAGCTGCACTCACTATTCTGCTGGTGCAGTCACTGTGTACATACATTACTTATCCTGTACTGACCCTGAGTTACATCCTGTATTATACTCCAGAGCTGCACTTACTATTCTGCTGGTGCAGTCACTGTGTACATACATACATTACTTATCCTGTACTGATCCTGAGTTACATCCTGTATTATACTCCAGAGCTGCACTCTCTATTCTGCTGGTGGAGTCACTGTGTACATACATTACTTATCCTGTACTGATCCTGAGTTACATCCTGTATTATACTCCAGAGCTGCACTCACTATTCTGCTGGTGCAGTCACTGTGTACATACATTACTTATCCTGTGCTGATCCTGAGTTACATCCTGTATTATACTCCAGAGCTGCACTCTCTATTCTGCTGGTGGAGTCACTGTGTACATACATTACTTATCCTGTACTGATCCTGAGTTACATCCTGTATTATACTCCAGAGCTGCACTCACTATTCTGCTGGTGCAGTCACTGTGTACATACATTACTTATCCTGTACTGATCCTGAGTTACATCCTGTATTATACTCCAGAGCTGCACTCACTATTCTGCTGGTGCAGTCACTGTGTACATACATTACTTATCCTGTACTGATCCTGAGTTACATCCTGTATTATACTCCAGAGCTGCACTCACTATTCTGCTGGTGCAGTCACTGTGTACATACATTACTTATCCTGTACTGATCCTGAGTTACATCCTGTATTATACTCCAGAGCTGCACTCACTATTCTGCTGGTGCAGTCACTGTGTACATACATTACTTATCCTGTACTGATCCTGAGTTACATCCTGTATTATACTCCAGAGCTGCACTCACTATTCTGCTGGTGCAGTCACTGTGTACATACATTACTTATCCTGTACTGATCCTGAGTTACATCCTGTATTATACTCCAGAGCTGCACTCACTATTCTGCTGGTGCAGTCACTGTGTACATACATTACTTATCCTGTACTGATCCTGAGTTACATCCTGTATTATACTCCAGAGCTGCACTCACTATTCTGCTGGTGCAGTCACTGTGTACATACATTACTTATCCTGTACTGATTCTGAGTTACATCCTGTATTGTACTCCAGAGCTGCACTCACTATTCTGCTGGTGCAGTCACTGTGTATATACATTACTTATCCTGTACTGATCCTGAGTTACATCCTGTATTATACTCCAGAGCTGCACTCACTATTCTGCTGGTGCAGTCACTGTGTATATACATTACTTATCCTCTACTGATCCTGAGTTACATCCTGTATTATACTCCAGAGCTGCATTTACTATTCTGCTGGTGGAGTCACTGTGTACATACATTACTTATCCTGTACTGATCCTGAGTTACATCCTGTATTATACTCCAGAGCTGGACTCACTATTCTGCTGGTGCAGTCACTGTGTACATACATGACTTATCCTGTACTGATCCTGAGTTACATCCTGTATTATACTCCAGAGCTGCACTCACTATTCTGCTGGTGCAGTCACTGAGTACATACATTACTTATCCTGTACTGATCCTGAGTTACATCCTGTATTATACTCCAGAGCTGGACTCACTATTCTGCTGGTGCAGTCACTGTGTACATACATTACTTATCCTGTACTGATCCTGAGTTACATCCTGTATTATACTCCAGAGCTGCACTCACTATTCTGCTGGTGCAGTCACTGTGTACATACATTACTTATCCTGTACTGATCCTGAGTTACAATCTGTATTATACTCCAGAGCTGCACTCACTATTCTGCTGTCTTCAGAGCTGAAATCTCCCAGCATCCCCTGCTTGTTCAGTATCTGAACTGAGGTCGCTCTAGTGATCTGCATTCCCAGCGCCCGTCCATTACTCCTGCACTATAGAAGCAGGCTACACACAGATTAGATTCCACATGAGGAACTTGCAGAGGTTCTACATAATATACAGGTTACTTGTAATACGATTTTACAGCCTTCTCCCTCGAAAAAACCAATCATTTTACAGAAGATTCCTCAGGAAGCTGTAGGTTTTGTGTTGAAAATCTTACAATGATAACAAGTGTCTCCTGGCTGCTGTTGCTGGATCTGAGCTGAGGCTGGATCCTGGTGCTGCTCAGTTGTGCTAAAAGGGCCAGAAATCATCGAGCCCGATGTCATGTGTGTATGGATGCCAAAAACATATCTGATGTTAAGGACTGGAAAACCTGACAAAGCGCAGCTGTCACTATGTCCATGGGGTTTGTCGGGCTTTGATTTTCCTTTATAAATGGAAGCTATGATGCAGGTGTGAACAGAGCCTTAAGCTGGCTGCACACATTAGAGTGGTGGACCCGGCTGACGAGATAACATGCATGGGGCCCTCCCGACAGCAGAGATAACAACTGGCCAACTGGTTCAATATGCCTGATCCTTTTGTTCATGGAGAGGAAAGCCTCTAACCATAGGGTTCTGGCAGCAGTTTTCTCCATTCAAGGACACATGCATGCTCAGCTGAGCCAAGCCTGCATGTGTATGAGGGGCTTGGGAAAGATAGTTGTCTGCTGAACATGCCAGAGCATTAGAAGAGGAGCAGCTGATACCGGTCACACATATGTAGGTAAATGACTCTTAGCACTGGGGACATGTGACAAAGTAGTGATCATGGGGGGCTGCCAACCCTGAGATGGCTGATAACAGGAAAAGTAGATTCCATACACCTGAATGGCAGATGGAGAGAAGATACAATTTAAGTGGTGTAATTTTTCCAAACTTTACGAGGCTATTTTGTGGAAATAGTTAATTAGCTGGAGGCCTGTAATCTGGGCTTTCTCTGAACACTTTCATGAGCTGTCAGTGTGGATTCCCGGTAGATTATAGCAGCCTACCGAAATGGGGCTGGTCGGCTTCTGCGGATCTAAGGAAGGGGTGTGCAAACCTAAACTGCTTCCCCTTAAATGGTAATTTGCATAGTGAGGTCTGACAAACGAGAGCACACTAGGCCTGCACAATATATCGCGAAAGCAATCGCAATTAATCGCCATATCGCAATCTGCTGACCCAAAAATGCTGCAATTATATTACCGTATTTTTCGCTTTATAAGACACACTTTTTGGGGGGGATGGCAGTGCGTCTTAGGCTACTTTCACACTTGCGTTATTCTTTTCCGGCATAGAGTTCCGTCGTCGGGGCTGTATGCCGGAAAAGAACTGATCAGGCATATCCCCATGCAATCTGAGTGGATAGAAATCCGTTCAGTTTGCATCAGTATGCCTTCTGTTCAGTCACTGTCAGGCGTTTTGGCCGGACATAATACCGCAGCATGCTACGGTATTATGTCCGTCCAAAATGCCTGATCGGTCGCCGGAATGCCGGATACGGCATTAATTTACATTGACTTGCATTAGTGCCGGATCCGGCATTGCGAAACAACTGAAGGACAGATTCATCCTTCCGGTCTGCGCATGTGCAGACCGGGAAAACTGTGAAAAGGACTGCAGGACGGATCCGTCCATCCGCATGACAAGCGGAGAAACTGATCCGTTCTTGCAATGCATTTGTAGACGGATCCGCACCCGGATCCGTCTACAAATGCTGTCAGTTGTCACACTAAACGGCGGATCTGGCAGGCAGCTCCGACAACGGAACTGCGCGCCGGATCACACTAACGCAAGTGTGAAAGTGCCCTTATAAAGCGATGGTTGACTTTCTACGTGACACTGTATCTCCGGCCGCTATGCTGCACAGCGCGGCCAGCGATACATCGGTTACAGTGCGGGGAGGGAGGAGGGGCTGGAGGCTGCACAGCGCGGCCAGCGATACATCGGTTACAGTGCGGGGAGGGAGGAGGGGCTGGAGGCTGCACAGCGCGGCCAGCGATACATCGGTTACAGTGCGGGGAGGGAGGAGGGGCGGGAGGCTGCACAGCGCGGCCAGCGATACATCGGTTACAGTGCGGGGAGGGAGGAGGGGCTGGAGGCTGCACAGCGCGGCCAGCGATACATCGGTTACAGTGCGGGGAGGGAGGAGAGGCTGGAGGCTGCACAGCGCGGCCAGCGATACATCGGTTACAGTGCGGGGAGGGAGGAGGGGCTGGAGGCTGCACAGCGCGCCAGCGATACATCGGTTACAGTGCGGGGAGGGAGGAGGGGCTGGAGGCTGCACAGCGCGGCCGGCGATACATCAGTTACAGTGCGGGGAGGGAGGAGGGGCTGGAGGCTGCACAGCGCGGCCAGCGATACATCAGTTACAGTGCGGGGAGGGAGGAGGGGCTGGAGGCTGCACAGCGCGGCCAGCGATACATCAGTTACAGTGCGGGGAGGGAGGAGGGGCTGGAGGCTGCACAGCGGCCAGCGATACATCGGTTACAGTGCGGGGAGGGAGGAGGGGCTGGAGGCTGCACAGCGCGGCCAGCGATACATCGGTTACAGTGCGGGGAGGGAGGAGGGGCTGGAGGCTGCACAGCGCGGCCGGCGATACATCGGTTACAGTGCGGGGAGGGAGGAGGGGCTGGAGGCTGCACAGCGCGGCCGGCGATACATCGGTTACAGTGCGGGGAGGGAGGAGGGGCTGGAGGCTGCACAGCGCGGCCGGCGATACATCGGTTACAGTGCGGGAGGGAGGAGGGGCTGGAGGCTGCACAGCGCGGCCGGCGATACATCGGTTACAGTGCGGGGAGGGAGGAGGGGCTGGAGGCTGCACAGCGCGGCCAGCGATACATCGGTTACAGTGCGGGGAGGGAGGAGGGGCTGGAGGCTGCACAGCGCGGCCAGCGATACATCGGTTACAGTGCGGGAGGGAGGAGGGGCTGGAGGCTGCACAGCGCGGCCAGCGATACATCGGTTACAGTGCGGGGAGGGAGGAGGGGCTGGAGGCTGCACAGCGCGGCCAGCGATACATCGGTTACAGTGCGGGGAGGAGGGGCTGGAGGCTGCACAGCGCGGCCGGCGATACATCGGTTACAGTGCGGGGAGGGAGGAGGGGCTGGTGAAAAGTCGTTATTTTAATGAACACACGTTCTTATATCTATTTTATTTATCTGTTCTGTGCAGCGCTATTAAGAAAATGGCAAGTTTTGTATTTTGTACTTTTGCAGTAATGAAAATATGTATTTTGTTTTGAAAAACACTGCGCGTTTCAGTTCTTGACTTTCACATTGTCAGTCATCTGTGTGCTTCTTTACCTTGAAAATCCAAGCAGATAGACCTCTAGCACAATTCCCTTAAAATATCGCATCGCATATCGTTATCGCAATTTTTAGGACCCTAATCGCAATCGCGCAAAATTCCCATATCGTGCAGCCCTAGAGCACACCAGGTACCACAGCAGTGAATGGAGTAGATGGCGGCACTCTGCTCCGAGCAGGGGGCACAGGAATACCACGGCTCCCATTACACATCACATTTTGTATCTGAGCCACTGTGCAGACCTAAGTGTCTCCATGGCGACAGACTACAAACAATCCCTGTGTAGTCTGATCATGCAGTCACGTTACGCTCTTCCCTCTGCCTCCTCCTGTATTGTCTGTAACCATAGAATCACATAGGTCTGCACAGGAGCTGTATACACAATGATAAACGTTTTTGATTGCAAAAATGCTCACCACCCAATTTTAATTTTCAGCTTGCCTAGGTACCACAGAGGTCATATACTAAACCTGTATTTCCCCTTTTTTGGAATACAAATTTTTGTGAAAAAGGCATTTTGAGCAAAACTGTGGGACCCCTTTAAATGCTGTCCTCCTCAGTCAGAGCAGTCGCTCCAGGATCCTCATCATTCGGAGCTGACTGATGGCAGCTCCTGCAAATAACGGAGGCAATGTCATTAGTCATAGACGAGTCCAATTACCAGAACCAGCACTAATAATGGTGCATGCCGGGTTCTCTCCACTGGGAATGAACCGGAGCCTGGAGGCAAATATTAATCTGGAACCCAACAAAGATAAGATCCTGCGCCAATTAAAAAAACATCAGACGAGGAAATTGGATGAGACGTGACGTGTGTATTCCTAAAATGCGTCTACATCAATCACCGAGAGGAAGACGACTTTGGCAGGTGACTGAGGAGTCAGGGAAGGAGCCGCCAAGAAAGAACTTGTCCAGCCAGGTCTAGAGTAACCCCAGATTTAAAGGGGTAGTCCCACCTTTTTGTGGCCCAGACAGGAAAATTGCATCGACGTCTGATTGATGCAGGTCCCACTTCTGAGACCAGCACCGATCTCCAGAACGAGGGTCCCCACACCCTCATCCTGCGACCACTGTAAAGGGAGAGGTGGCTGCCTCCATTCACTTCTATGGGATCACGTTAAGGAATGGTGGGGGTCTCCTTTATGCCATCAAAATGGGAAGGAATATATTAGTGATCATTGCTTAATCCCTTTAAAATTAATCATAATTTTGACTTGCGAAGCTTTACTTAATAAATGATACTGCACTGGAGCCCCTCGGGGGTCTAGAGGGTCACAGCTCGCTATAACCTACAATATCTATGGGGAACGTCAGTCACCGGATATTATAAAAGCCTTGGTCTCCAGGGGTTCGGGATGAGCTGTCACTGCTGACGGACAGGCACCTATTGTCTAGACACGAGGGGTTAATTCTTGGTGCGGTGTAATAGCGGTGTGCCATTAATGAGGGCAGTAGAGGTGAGCACCCACTCCCGGCTCTGTGTGGGAGGTAAAGGCCACGTGTTAGTCACTGCTGCCCGCGTCAGCGCCCTCAATCACTGCGACTCCTGCTCTGTCATCTATGAATATCGGCCGGGAAACAGAAGACAGGGCGTTACAGCCGGGGGCGTTACACCCGGGGGCGCTCCGTGCCGGGTCACACACCTACGATCACCACCATGATGGGTGTAAGTCACTGCTGCCTAATACGAGGAATGAAATGCATCAGACAAGGATGACGTACGACAGGCACAGTATGAGGAGGGGCAGAAAGAGAAGGGCCCCAGTGACCGGGGCCCATATTTAACAGAATGGTAGAGTGTAAGACGGAAAACGGACCCCACAAACGACATGAGGCACCAGAAGATGAGCCCCATATACAAAATGAGGCACTATTTTTTTTTTACGCACTTATATAGCGCTATTATATTCCGCAGCTCTTGAAAACATTAGCATTAAGCTTTCCACAGAGGAGCTCACAATCTAAGTTCCCTATCAGTATGGGAGGAAACCGGAGAACGCGGAGGAAACCCACGAAAACAGACTCCATACAGACGTTGTCCTTGGTCAGATTCGAACCCAGGACCCCAGCTCTACAAGGGCCCTATAAAACATAAGGGACCACAAGAATGGCCCTATATACAACATCAAGTACCAGAAGAAGGGCCCCATATACATCAAGTACCAGAAGAAGGGCCCCATATACAACATCAAGTACCAGAAGAAGGGCCCCATATACAACATCAAGTACCAGAAGAAGGGCCCCATATACAACATCAAGTACCAGAAGAAGGGCCCCATATACAACATCAAGTACCAGAAGAAGGGCCCCACATACAACATCAAGTAATAGAAGCAGGGTCCCATTTACTACCCAAGGAACCAGAAGAATGGCCCTATAAACAACAAGAGGAAGCATGAGGCACCAGAGGGCCCAATAAGCCTAAGGCACCAGAAAAAGGGCCCTACATAACACATCAGGCATCAGAAGAGGGACCTCAAACATAGGGCACAGGAAGGGCCCTATAGACAACAAAAGGCACCAGAAGAAGGACTCCAACAAACAACATGAGGCATCAGAAGACGGGCCCCATACAACAACTGGAGGAATCGGAATAAGGTCTCACACATAAATAAAGCTCTAGAAGAAGAGGACCCACCAGTACAGGAGCAATGACCCACCAGAGAACCATCAGATCACACTAGTGGATCATGGGATCCAGCAGAAGACATCCCACCCGAAGCCGTCACTACAGCCGCATTTGCCCTGCTGAACCCAACTGTCTGACCGTCCTGAGGATGGCGATACTGCTGAATACTGTGGCGAGGACAGTAGTATTTTGTTTGGCAATGTGATATTTGGTTCTGCTGGGGCGGTATTTTGTGCTGCACTATGGTATTGCTGGCCCTGCTTACGTCAATTGTCCCGTCTTATGTCAATTTGGACCCACGTACAACATGGGGCCACTTTTGGTACTACCAGAGTTGTAATAGTGGAGGTTATGATGGAATTACAGGTGGGCACAGAGCTGTACTGAGCAGGATGGGCCCTCCAGTCCGATAGCGGCCAATATACTAATACCAGAACTGGCACCACTGTGCAGTAATCCCATTATAACCCCGAGGGCTGCAGGGGGTAACTTCCGCTATGTCGCGCTGTATGCTCTGTGAGGTCTCCTGCATCAGGGGAGGAAATGAAATGAAATTTCTGGGCCAATGCTAAGAAAACAAGCACTTCAAAGCCTCGAGAGAACAAAACAGGAGCGTGTCCTCACAGCTGAAGCAAACTTGAGCCTTCTACTTAAGGGAAAAACATGTCCAGCGCACAAATCAGTCAGACCCCAGGAAATAAGGACTGCGGCTCCCCAGGAACACATGCCAAGTCCGCACCACTTAGAGGCGACACAAACCTTATTGATTTTGAAATGTAGCTGTTCAGACACAAAACAAGAAGTCAGTCTACAGCCGGCAGTGGGAAGAATAGAGGTCTTCAATCTGGTTATAGAAATAGAAAACCTCCAGCAAGACGTCCAAATGAAATCCAAAGCTTATCCCATCGAAAACAGCACTGCAACAGGTGGTCAACGCGTTTTGAGGCGAAAAATGCATTGATACATTTTAGTGTGGCCCTAATTTGAGAAGCCCGACTCATGGATCATAAAGTCAAACAAGCAAAAAGAGGGGAGATCCCTAGGGATAAATGCGTAAGAATACAAAAAAATAATCTACGTGCAGCTATAGAGGGGTGCAGAGGCAGCAATGGCCCCTCTGCCACATAGGACACCAGATAATAGAGGAGGGCGGCTGTTTTTTTTGTCAATTAGGGTAAAGAAAGCCGATGTTCATTACCATTCACAGCCGGTAATTACAGGTCTATGATTCATCCGCACAATACCTGCACCGTCCTCGCTGTCACATGAGGACAGAGGGCCAGAGCCCCCGACACGAGCATCGCTCACCATTAAACCCAGCCCGTCAGTGTAGATAAGCGCAGGGTTGTGATTACAGCTCCACGTGCTGCTCCTCAGACGGTGACATCCAGCAGCCGCATCTGTATGACAACCCCGTACTGCAACCTCTAAAATATCCCAGACGAATATGTATAGACACAATGCATTCAGAAAGTCTTCACACCCTCTCAGCTCCCCATAATGAGAAAGTGAGAACAGAAGGTGAGAAAGCTTTACTAATTTACTAAAAAGAATAAACTAAAATCCCGCACTGACATAAGTCTTCAGCCCCTTTACTCAGGACATAAGTCTTCAGCCCCTTTACTCCGGACATAAGTCTTCAGCCCCTTTACTCCGGACATAAGTCTTCAGCCCCTTTACTCCGGACATAAGTCTTCAGCCCCTTTACTCAGGACATAAGTCTTCAGCCCCTCTACTCAGGACATAAGTCTTCAGCCCCTTTACTCATGACGTACTAGAAGCCCCTTTGGCAGTGATTCCAGCCTCCAGTCTTCTCGGAGATGATGCCATAAGGTTTACACCTGGATTTAGGGATTTTCTGACATTTTTCTCTGCAGATCCTCTCCAGTTCTGTCAGGTTGGATGGGGGCCAGACATGTTCCATTGGGTTTAGGGCTCTGGCGGGGCCCCTCAAGGACATTCTCAGAGTTGTCCCTCAGCAGCTCCTGTGTTGTCTTGGCCGTGTGCTTAGGGCCATTGTCTTGTTGGAAGATGAACCTTCGGCCCAGTCTGAGGTCCAGAGCTCCGGATCAGGTTTTCATTAAGAACATCTCTGGACTTTGCCCCATTCAGCTTCCCTGACCCTGAAGTCTCCCTGCCTCCCATAGCATGACGCTGCCACCACCATGCTTTACTGTAGGGATGATATTGGGCAGGTGATGAGCGGCGCCTGGTCTCCTCCAGACATGATGCTGCCACCACCATGCTTTACTGTGGGGATGATATTGGGCAGGTGATGAGCGGCGCCTGGTCTCCTCCAGACATGATGCTGCCTCCACCATGCTTCACTGTAGGGATGGTATTGGGCAGGTGATGAGCGGCGCCTGGTCTCCCCCAGACATGATGCTGCCCCCACCATGCTTCACTGTAGGGATGGTATTGGGCAGGTGATGAGCGGCGCCTGGTCTCCTCCAGACATGATGCTGCCACCACCATGCTTCACTGTAGGGGTGGTATTGGGCAGGTGATGAGCGGCGCCTGGTCTCCCCAGACATGATGCTGCCCCCACCATGCTTCACTGTAGGGATGGTACTGGGCAGGTGATGAGCGGCGCCTGGTCTCCTCCAGACATGACGCTGCCCCCACCATGCTTCACTGTAGGGATGGTATTGGGCAGGTGATGAGCGGCGCCTGGTCTCCCCAGACATGATGCTGCCCCCACCATGCTTCACTGTAGGGATGGTATTGGGCAGGTGATGAGCGGCGCCTGGTCTCCCCAGACATGATGCTGCCCCCACCATGCTTCACTGTAGGGATGGTATTGGGCAGGTGATGAGCGGCGCCTGGTCTCCTCCAGACATGATGCTGCCTCCACCATGCTTCACTGTAGGGATGGTATTGGGCAGGTGATGAGCGGCGCCTGGTCTGCTCCAGACATGATGCTGCCTCCACCATGCTTCACTGTAGGGATGGTATTGGGCAGGAGATGAGCGGCGCCTGGTCTCCCCAGACATGATGCTGCCCCCACCATGCTTCACTGTAGGGATGGTATAGGGCAGGTGATGAGCGGCGCCTGGTCTCCCCAGACATGATGCTGCCCCCACCATGCTTCACTGTAGGGATGGTACTGGGCAGGTGATGAGCGGCGCCTGGTCTCCTCCAGACATGACGCTGCCCCCACCATGCTTCACTGTAGGGATGGTATTGGGCAGGTGATGAGCGGCGCCTGGTCTCCTCCAGACATGATGCTGCCCCCACCATGCTTCACTGTAGGGATGGTATTGGGCAGGTGATGAGCGGCGCCTGGTCTCCTCCAGACATGATGCTGCCCCCACCATGCTTCACTGTAGGGATGGTATTGGGCAGGTGATGAGCGGCGCCTGGTCTCCTCCAGACATGATGCTGCCCCCACCATGCTTCACTGTGGGGATGGTATTGGGCAGGTAATAAGCGGCGCCTGGTCTCCTCCAGACATGACGCTTAGAATTGAGGCCAAAAAGTTCAATCTTGGTTCAATCAGGGTAGAGAATCTCTTTTCTCACAGTCTGAGTCCTTTAGAGTTTTTTTTTATAAACTCCATGTGTCTTTCATGTTTTTTTTTTTTTTTTTACTGAGGAAGGCTTCTTTCCGGCCGCTCCACCATAAAGCCCATATTGGTGGAGGCTGCAGGGATGGTCGACCTTCTGGAAGTTTCTCTGCACACAGGATCTTTGGATTTCAGCCAGAGTGACTGTTGGGTTCTTGGTCACTTCTCTTACCAACACCCTTCTCCCCCGATTACTTAGTTTGGGGGCGGCAGCTCTAGGAAGCGTCCTGGTTGTTCTTTTTCCATGTAAGAATTATGGAGACCACTTTGCTCTTGGGAACTTTCAGTGCAGCAGAAATGTTTTTGTCCCTTCTCCAGATCTGAGCCTCCGCACAATCCTGTCTCTGAGCTCTACAGGCAGTTTTTCCCTCCTCATGGCTTGGTTTCTGCTCGGATATTGATTGTCAGCTGTGAGATCTTATATAGACAGGGCCGTGTCTTTGCAAATTATGTCCAATGAACTGAATTTACCGCAGGTGACTCCAATCAAGGTGTAGAACATCTCAGAGCTGATTCAGAGACACGGGAGGCCCCAGAGCGAAATGTCAAGTGTCAGAGCAAAGGGGCTGAATACATAAGTCAGTGACAAATTTAAGTTATTCTTTTTTTTTTATAAATTGTCAAAAATATCTAAAATTTAGTTTTCACTTTTGCATTATGGGGTATTGAGTGCCAATTAATGGGGAAACTTGAATTTTTTATTTTAGTGCAAGGATGCGACGTAAAAAAGAAAAAGGGTCTGAAGTCTTTCCGAAGGCACCATCTGTCTCATATCTGCCTGTCTGGGTTTGGAGCTTCACGCTGCAGGTCTATTCATCTCAGCATGCTACATCCGGACTGAGAGGGATCACTGACTATAGGCCCGTGAAGGACACAACTTCGGGGGCGCCCCCTGCAGTAACACAAACATCGCCCTAACGGAACGAGCGAGCTGCGCGCTGTCACTGCATGTCAGTTTGTCTCCAGCTCAGCAGCGAGAAGGACGACGAGACTGTGGACATGACAAACTCGGGGAGCTCGAAACGAACAGCAGCAAGAGAGGAGCAGCGCTCTAAGTAAGACTGTCAGGCAGTCAGCAGCCAAGGCTATAGACATAATGGGTTACTCAAATGTGGCCACCACCCGATTAGTGATCCCAGAGATTGCCTGTGATCTGTTAGCAAGCGGTCGATTTCTCAGCAGCGCCACCACAGGAGAGACTAAGTATTACCCAGTTTTCATTCGGATCAAATGTCTGTCCATGTAATGGAGAGACGTTCTGCGTCCTCGAGAGCAAGAGACACTTTTTGTGCCCGTTCTCCTGAAAAGGGGACCAAAAAAAGATTAGTTTTATATTTCTTGGGGAGTGTTGTCCCAATTTAAAGCGCACCTATAATGTGATCAGCAGATTTAACAAAATTCATAAGTCTGCAATGACCTGTCTGATGGTAGGAGAGGTTCTATTAGGAAGTGCAAAGGGCTCATGTGGGGCCACTATATGCTGGAGAGGACAGGAGGGCTTACATTTCTGGTGACAGGGCCCCTGCCCCTCGAATACTCCTGTATACAGCCATGTGGTAAAACTAGGGCTGCGCGATGTACTTTCTTCAGCCCCTGACGCCTGTCCCATTAACCCCTGTGTGGGGACGGCAGGGACTGAAGAGACCCTGCACAGGCTGTCTGATTCAGCGCTGCGGAGCTCCAACTTGGGTGCATCACTGAACTCCCATTTACAGTCAAGGATCTCTATCCCAGAATGTGGATCCAGAGAAGAATCCAGCTGGAAATGGTGTGCGGAGGCTACTGGACTTGGTGATGTCCAGTGCGATGAGTATAGGCTCATTCCTCCATTTACCTGCCTTGTATACGGTGCTGTCCACTGTGCGAGGACCATCACCAAATACATGGCTGTCAGCGCTGAGGGAGCCGGCAAGTCCACACCTCCAACTGTCCAAGTCTGCCCCATTTCTAATGTACAGATCTATACTGGTGCATGTGTCCCGTATACATCCACTTCCCATATATAATACACGGCCGAGTCCCATTATTCTGAGCACTTCGTACTTTCAATGTCGGAAGAGCGTAGCACATGAAGGAAGTCAGATGAGCTGGCTCGGTGGGTATATAAGGTGTGGTGAGCTGGCTCAGTGGGTATATAAGGTGTGGTGAGCTGGCTCGGAGGGTATATAAGGTGTGGTGAGCTGGCTCGGAGGGTATATAAGGTGTGGTGAGCTGGCTCAGTGGGTATATAAGGTGTGGTGAGCTGGCTCGGAGGGTATATAAGGTGTGGTGAGCTGGCTCGGAGGGTATATAAGGTGTGGTGAGCTGGCTCGGAGGGTATATAAGGTGTGGTGAGCTGGCTCGGAGGGTATATAAGGTGTGGTGAGCTGGCTCGGAGGGTATATAAGGTGTGGTGAGCTGGCTCGGAGGGTATATAAGGTGTGGTGAGCTGGCTCGGAGGGTATATAACGTGTGGTGAGCTGGCTCAGTGGGTATATAAAGTGTGGTGAGCTGGCTCAGAGGGTATATAAGGTGTGTGATAGACTGTCTGCACACATATCCTTCTTTGCTGTCATGGGTAAAAGAGGCGACTTATCATAGATGCAGAAAGGTATTGACTTTTGGTCCCCGGGTGGCGGTATTTCTGAACCTGCGCAGTGTAAACTTTTGTCTGCTGCGGTGGTGAAAATGTTTGGTGAGTGGACAAATGGCGCCATTGTGAAAAGGAGAGGCGGAAACTGCGGAGCACCAGGTGCCACTGATGTGGGAGGTGAACGTCGGCTATGAAGGTGCACGAGGGCAGAGGACACCCTACAGGGGAGCAGCTCACCGCCAAAATGACCCGGGGGCGCCAGACGTGCGTCTAACACAACAGTTCAGGGAACCTCCTGCGTATGGGGCTCCGGAGTAGACCGACGGTCACCGCATCTCTGATTACAAAGCTGCATAGGACTCCGCTGATCGGTAAAGGTTGCCTTCTCCGATGAGTCACATTTTCTGCTTCATGGAACTGATGGACGTTGGCGTGTCAGGAGAGAAACATCAGAGAGGGAACACCCCGCAACCATTGCTTGAAGAACACAAGCTGGTGGGGGCAGCGTTCTGGTCGGGGGGAGGTTTTCCTGGCATTCTCTAGGACACTCATCCATGTGGAAGGCGCTCTCAGCTGATCTGTTGAACAAATAAAGGGACCTAACCTGGGTAAGGGTGATTATATAACACTTATTTACAACGCCTAAAAGGCTTAACCCTATCTTGACCCAGATGTAATGTGGTGATTAAGACTTGGCTTTTATTAATATCTAATAATAAAATGGCTGTGAGCCAAGACAAACGGTTAAAAACTATGCTGTCACCGAAAGGCACTGAAGTGATTGTGCACATCTCCATTTCCCAACATATCAATCTCTAATTCACTACCAGCCATCTGTGCTAGCGTAAGTATGAGGCCGGTGGAGATTGACTATAAAGCTAGCAGCCGCTCGACTGACATGACTCTGAGACATGGTGCACGGATGAGCCAGGGGAGTGAGCCACCTGCGGTTTGATCCTAGATGGTGACAATCCTGTGAATGTTGCTGTGCTGAGAACAAACGCACTCAATGACCTGCACATTTGTTGACACTACGTCAGTAGCTGTCGAATCACATTCATGCAACAACCCAAACACTGCGACCTATAACCAAATGGCGGGATGCCTTGGCTGGCTAGCTATGCGAACTCAGCTGGCCTCATCTAATGCTGCAGTACTCAAGAAGGTGCCCTACCACAGAACTACCTAAAAACTGCATTAGGGTGACCAACAAGTGCTAAAAACTGCAACTGCCCCCGACATGTTTCGCCAGTTCTCTGGCTTCTTCAAGGGTTTATGGCAGAGTTGTTTTAGGTAGTTCTGAGGTAGGACACCTTCCTTGAGTACTGCAGTGTTAGATGAGGCCAGCTGATTTCGCATAGCTAGCCAGCCAAGGCATCATGTCATCTGATTATAGGTCACAGTGTGCGGTGTGTGGGTTGTTGCATGAATGTGATTGACAGCTACTGACGTAGTGTCGGACAAGTGTGCGGGTCATTGAGTGCGTTTGTTCTCAGCACAGCAACATTCACAGGATTGTCACCATCTAGGATCAAACCGCAGGTGGCTCACTCCCCTGGCTCATCCGTGCACCATGTCTCAGAGTCATGTCAGTCGAGCGGCTGCTAGCTTTATAGTGAATCTCCACCGGCCTCATACTTACGCTAGCACAGACGGCTAGTAGTGATTTAGAGATTGATATTCTGGGAAATGGAGATGTGCACAATCACTTCAGTGCCTTTCGGTGACATCACAGTTTCTAACCGTTTGTCTTGGCTCACAGCCATTTTATCATTAGATTTTGATAAAAGTCAAGTCTTAATCACCACATTACACCTCGGTCAAGATAGGGTTAAGCCTTTTAGGCGTCTTAGCCGATCTGAATCCATCCTTGCAGGTCACACACACCCAGACATGCTCACTGTATCCCATGGGGTGGATGGGAATTACCAGCAAGACAATGCAACACGTCACACGGAGAGAAATGTCTGACATTGGTTGGAAGAGCCTGACCAAGACTTCCATGTACCTCCCTCCCCCTAATTCTGTGGTACAAACTCGATGGTTGTGTTCGCTCTATGGATTTCCCCCTGCACGCCCTCCAGCATCTGTGGACCACCTTGATGGTCGTGTCCACCATATGGATTCCCCCGCTCCCCCTCCAGCAGCTGTGGGATGCACTGCAGTCAGTATGGCTCCAGATACCTATGATGACCTACCAGGACCTTATGGAGTCACTCCGGGCCTGTCTAGCTGCTGTCCGTGCTGCACAGCGGGGGCTCCGAATAATGGGGCTCCATTGTGCAGTTATATTTAGTGTATTTTAGAACTCCCCCAACTGTCCAAGTCTTCCCTAGTTCTAATGTACAGATCTATACTGGTGCACGGCTTGTGACAGACCTCCCAAGTGTCCCAATTTTGGAGGGACAGTCCCAACTTTTGCCCCAGGTCCCTCTTAAGTATAGATTTCCATTATTGCAGTTACAATATTGATCCAGAAAGTGATTCCTCTCTGTATATTAGAGCCCGCCTTGAATATTGGCTGGGCGTGCGGCAAGACATGAAAGGTCTAATGAAAAGATAGCGGATGTAGTGGTGACAGCCGCCACGTGTCAGTCTTCACTTTACTTGTGGAATTCTACTTCTAAGCCAGGGAGATCAGAATTAAAGGGGTTCTTCCATCATTGATGTAAAGCTAGAGCCAGCCCGGTACCTCACATAGTGGCAGAGATCTCCCCATTATTTGCTCCAATTGCTCAGTTAGATCCTCTGAATGTGACTGGAACATATTTAGATGTGAACATCGATGCAAAATAAATCATTTAAAGCCTCGTGAAATGTGGTTAATAGAGAAGTCCCACGGAGAATCATCACCGGACCTTACATTGGTTGCTGGAGGCGGTATGTGACGCGCTCGGAGACCCTTCTAGTACTGGCTCGGTAATTTTGTGATTTTTGCTGGGCATATTCTCTCCGCTGAGGGGCAGCATAGCAGGAGGTCGAGGTACAGGAACACCAGTGGCGATTTCCTACCATCTGCATTTGTACCTGGGGCGAATACCTGACAATGCGCTATTGTGACCGCACAATGGACTCGCCTTCATCTAACGCAGTTCGGCGTCTGCGAGCGACAGTTATTCCCGAGCATACAATGAGCTGGCACACAGCGCGGACTGCTCAGCAACAGACAAAGAGCAAACACAATGTTTAACCAAAAAATTAGACGGGAAGTCATGAAGCGCATCGGAGCCCGAAGCACAACCGCCGGGTCTCCTAGCAGCGGCGGCGAGATTAATTCATCTCATCTTTTTAAAGGTTCTGTCAACAGCAACCATTTTTATTGCTCAAATGCATCTATAACAAAAACAGGAGAAAATGAAATTGTGCTTCTGTTCTTGTCTACAGCAGCTATGCAGACCTATGTGTCTCCATGGTAACAACTAATAAAACCTATGTAGCCTGATCCTGCAGTCGCACTCAAATCTTTTGTTCCTTGTTTCTTTGGAACATATCTTTGCATCTCCAGCTACTTTCACACCAGCGTTTTTACTGGATCCCGCAAGGCTCAGCAAAAACGCTTCCGTTACTGATAATACAACCGTCTGCATCCGTTATGAACGGATCCGGTTGTATTATCTGTAACATAGCCAAGACGGATCCGTCATGAACACTATTGAAAGTCAATAGGGAAGGATCCGTTTTCTATTGCGTCAGAGAAAATGGATCCCTCCACATTGACTTACATTGTGGGTCATGCTGGATCCGTCTTGCTCAGCATCCCAGGCCGGAAAGAAAACCGCAGCTTGCTCTCCGGTAAAGGAACGCAATTAAATGGAACGGAATGCATTTTGGAGCATTCCGTTCCGTCCCCATTGACATACGAAGCGTTTTTTTCCGGTATTGAGACCCTATTATGGATCTCAATACCGGAAAATAGAAACGCTAGTGTGAAAGTAGCCTTAGCAGTAAGCGGGGAACCTATAGAAGGGAGTAGGACTGCAGGATCAGACTACACAGGGTTTGTTTGCAGTCTGTTACCATGGAGACGCAGGTCTGTTCAGAAGCCGTAGAAACAGTAGAACATTTTGTTTGCAAAGTTGATTCTTTTGTCATTTTAGGTCCATTTCAGCAATACAAAAATTAAACGTGTATCTGTATTTAGTAGGAGGCGAGAACAGTCTGTGATGGGCTGAAATATCCTATTAAAATCCTTAAATAACAAATGGGCATTACAGTCCATACAGGGCCCAAGTCAGGAACAAGACCTTGGACCGATCTCAACTATTTAAACAGAGGGGGGTTCACTCGCTCGTCTTGTACGTAACATAAATGACTAAATCAATCAGTGAGCGCTATTTTTTACTGCCCTATTGAAACTAAATGCACATAGTGCTGCATAAACTGCCCGCTTTTTGTCTTCAGTTCCTACGCAAATCTATGTATCTCAAGGATTACTTTCTGCGTCTAATCCCCCATTGTATTTTGCTGAGCAGTAAGTAGAAGAGGAGGTAGAGAGTAAGGAGTAAGACATGAGTGCAGGATCTGACTACACATATGGTTCGCTTGTAGTCTGTAACCATGGAAACACATAGGTCCGTGTAGAAGCTATATTGAGGATACTTTCACACTAGCGTTGTTCGGATCCAGCAGGCAGATCCGGCAACAGAACTGCCTGCTGGATCCGGAAAACTGTATGCAAACGGAAATCAGTTTTTTCTGGATCAAAGGCGAAAATAGCTCCTCCTATGTCCCAACGCAGGCACAGACCGGAAAACCGGATCCGACAACGCAGCAATTTCCGGAACACTTGGTACCGGATCTGGCATTAATACATCTCTACGGAAATTATTGCCGGCAAGTGCGGTAATGTTCAGGGATTTTGACCGGAAAAAATACTGCAGCAAGCTACGGTATTTTCTCCAGTCAATTACCTACAAGTGACGGAACGGAAGACATGCTGATGCATACTGAACGGATTGCTTTCCATTCAGAATGCATTAGAACAAAACTGATCCGTTTTTTTCCGGTATTGAGACCCTTTACTGGATTTCAATGCCAGAAAAGAATAACGCTAGTGCGAAAGTACCCTAACAAAATGGTAAGAGATTTTTAGTTTCCTTTTTTTTCTTAATATAGATGCATATGTGTTAAAGCTCAAACAAGAAAGGCAATTACAATCTGTAAGTTAAAGGGGTAGTCTTGGATTTTCATACTCTTGGCCTATTCCCAGGATAGCTCATCAATATGAGGCGGACTCCCGGAACCCCCCACTGATTAGCTGTTCGAAGAGGCTGTGGTGCTCCGCGTCAAGGCCTCTTTCTAGGCCAGTGATGTCAGCATCGGTCACATGACCAAGGAGCATCTCAAGGCCTGAGCTGCAATACCAAACACAACCACTATACGGTGTATGGCGCGGTGCTGGGTAAGCTGTGCGGAAGTCGCAGCGCTCACAGGAACTCACAGCAGCTTCCTCAAACAGCTGATCGGCAGGGGACACGGGCGGATCTCATATTGAGGACCATAGGGGGCCATCACTAACTGGGATCAATATTTTCTGCAATGTTGTGCTGCTAACAGTTTATACATCGCTGCAGCTGAATAAGCAGTGGAGAAAACTCCTACAGGACCCAGGTTAATGTACAATGAAGAGGAGGAGGCTTGTACATAACAGGGATTTGCATCGTGAAATATAGTATAGCCAAATTGATCAAAGCCTGTATAATATATAGAAAAGATTGCAAAAGTCATAAATATTACATGATGTAAACCCGAGCAGCCACAGAGCCTAACCTCCTGCCGCTCTGATACCGGGAGGAAAACACCTGTGTTATCCTGGTTCTCTAGAGCCTCGGCTAAGTCTCTTATTCTCATCAAGATTAGGTGCTGACTGACCTACTACTCCCGTCATGCTTCAGGATACAGCAAAGATTTCCTCACCACCAACTATGCTTTTCCTTGTCATCATCGTCACCGACTGCAAAGCAAATTATTTTGTATGAGCTGCAAAGAGGGCGGAAGTGGCAAATGCTCTGGTATCTACATCACAAAACTGGATTCCTTACTAATATCCTGACTATACCAGGTCTGACTACTATAATACAGCTCCCATGTACAAGAATAACACTACTATAATACTGCCTCCTATGTACAAGAATATAACTGCTATAATACTGCTCCCATGTACAAGAATATAACTACTATAATACTGCTCCTATGTACAAGAATATAACTACTATAATACTGCCTCCTATGTACAAGAATATAACTACTATAATACTGCTCCTATGTACAAGAATATAACTACTATAATACTGCTCCTATGTACAAGAATATAACTACTATAATACTGCCTCCTATGTACAGGAATATAACTACTATAATACTGCTCCTATGTACAAGAATATACCTGCTATAATACTGCTCCTATGTACAAGAATATAACTACTATACTACTGCTCCTATGTACAAGAATATACCTGCTATAATACTACTCCTATGTACAAGAATATAACTACTGTAATACTGCTCCCATGTACAAGAATAACACTACTATAATACTGCTCCTATGTACAAGAATATAACTGCTATAATACTGCTCCCATGTACAAGAATAACACTACTATAATACTGCTCCTATGTACAAGAATATAACTACTATAATACTGCCTCCTATGTATAAGAATATAACTACTATAATACTGCTCCTATGTACAAGAATAAGACTACTATAATACTGCCTCATATGTATAAGAATATTACTACTATAATACTGCTCCTATGTATAAGAATATAACTACTATAATACTACTCCTATGTACAAGAATATAACTACTATAACACTGCTCCTATGTACAAGAATATAACTACTATAACACTGCTCCTATGTACAAGAATATAACTACTATAATACTGCTCCTATGTACAAGAATATAACTACTATAATACTGCTCCTATGCAAAAGAATATAACTACTATAATACTGCTCATATGCACAAGAATATAACTACTATAATACTGCTCCTATGCACAAGAATATAACTACTATAATACTGCCTCCTATGCACAAGAATATAACTACTATAATACTGCTCCTATGCAAATCTACATCACAAAACTGATTTCCTTACTAATATCCTGACTATGCCAGGTCTGACTACTATAATACAGCTGCCATGTACAAGAATAACACTACAATAATACTGCCTCCTATGTACAAGAATATAACTAATATAATACTGCTCCTATGAACAAGAATATAACTACGATAATATTGCTCCTATGAACAAGAATATAACTACTATAATACTGCTCCTGTGTACAAGAATATAACTACTATAATACTGCCTCCTATGTACAAGAATATAACTACTATAACACTGCTCCTATGTACAAGAATATAACTACTATAACACTGCTCCTATGTACAAGAATATAACTACTATAATACTGCTCCTATGTACAAGAATATAACTACTATAATACTGCTCCTATGCAAAAGAATATAACTACTATAATACTGCTCATATGCACAAGAATATAACTACTATAATACTGCTCCTATGCACAAGAATATAACTACTATAATACTGCTCCTATGCAAATCTACATCACAAAACTGATTTCCTTACTAATATCCTGACTATGCCAGGTCTGACTACTATAATACAGCTGCCATGTACAAGAATAACACTACAATAATACTGCCTCCTATGTACAAGAATATAACTAATATAATACTGCTCCTATGAACAAGAATATAACTACGATAATATTGCTCCTATGAACAAGAATATAACTACTATAATACTGCTCCTGTGTACAAGAATATAACTACTATAATACTGCCTCCTATGTACAAGAATATAACTACTATAATACTGCTCCTATGTACAAGAATATAACTACTATAATACTGCTCCTATGTACAAGAATATAACTACTATAATACTGCTCCTATGTACAAGAATATAACTACTATAATACTGCTCCTATGCACAAGAATATAACTGCTATAATACTGCTCCTATGTACAAGAATATAACTACTATAATACTGCTCCTATGTACAAGAATATAACTACTATGCTCCTTGTCACATTTTTGATGGTCCTGCAGTAAGATTTGCCCCTTCTGGTCTCAAATAGAGACCACAATTAACCAGATATGCGCCTCTAAAGTACGTCTAGATGCAAAACTGGTTCTCCTCTGGTGCCCCAATGACTCCCTTACCCCTGCCAAGACTAACTTTCCGACCACCAGTTGGCAACATGCCGCAAGATCTCACTGCACAGTCAGGCAGATTTGGCATTCAGGAATCAGCACCAGCCACACCCGTGGCCATAATTGTTATCACCCAGCTTTCCCAGGAACAGACTGATCCAGAAAAAGCTAACAGACGACAACTCAAGAACGGACACTGTTTAACTGTTGCCTCGTACCCACAGCGCTCACAAAACCAGGCTACAGGCAGTATCTCATCTTGTATCCAGATTGGAGGCCGTATCTCATCTTGTATCCAGAATAAAGGCTGTATCTCATCTTGTATCCAAGATAGAGGCCGTATCTAATCTTGTATCCAGGCTAGATGCCGTATCTCATCTTGTATCCAGGCTAGAGGCTGTATCTCATCTTGTATCCAGGCTAGAGGCCGTATCTCATCTTGTATCCAGGCTAGAGGCCGTATCTCATCTTGTATCCAGGCTAGAGGCCGTATCTCATCTTGTATCCAGGCTAAAGGCCGTATCTCATCTTGTATCCAGGCTAAAGGCCGTATCTCATCTTGTATCCAGAGTAGAGGCTGTATCTAATCTTGTATCCAGGCTAGAGGTCGTATCTCATCTTGTATCCAGGCTAGAGGCGGTATCTCATCTTGTATCCAGGCTAGAGGTCGTATCTCATCTTGTATCCAGGCTAGAGGCTGTATCTCATCTTGTATCGAGGCTAGAGACTGTATCTCATCTTGTATCCAGGCTAGAGGCCGTATCTCATCTTGTATCCAGGATAGAGGCCGTATCTCATCGTGTATCCAGGCTAGAGGATGTATCTAATCTTGTATCCAGGCTAGAGGCCGTATCTCATCTTGTATCCAGGCTAGAGGCCGTATCTCATCTTGTATCCAGGCTAGAGGCGGTATCTCATCTTGTATCCAGGATAGAAGCCGTATCTCATCTTGTATCCAGGCTAAAGGCCGTATCTCATCTTGTATCCAGGCTAGAGGCCGTATCTCATCTTGTATCCAGGCTAGAGGATGTATCTCATCTTGTATCCAGGCTAGAGGCCGTATCTCATCTTGTATCCAGGCTAGAGGCTGTATCTCATCTTGTATCCAGGCTAGAGGCTGTATCTCATCTTGTATCCAGGCTAGAGGCTGTATCTCATCTTGTATCCAGGCTAGAGGCTGTATCTCATCTTGTATCCAGGCTAGAGGCTGTATCTCATCTTGTATCCAGGCTAGAGGCTGTATCTCATCTTGTATCCAGGCTAGAGGCGGTATCTTTTTTTGACAATAGGTATATATCTAGGGGACGGATGATATGAGTGATGATGACTGCACAGCACCGGCGGTCAGCGCCTGCGGTAAGCCGAGCTGAGCGTCTTATCTCCTGTGAACGTCAATAATCCCTTGGACTTCTGCCGGTTCTGTTCCGTCGTTACCTTCCTGCGTCTCGAAGGGATTTATTTTATGAATGAGTCGCTCAGTCTCACAAATAATGAAATAAAGCCCAAACATCCCAGAGACTTCAGCGCTCCCTGGAGATACGCACCGCGGCGTCACAGACAGAGCTGGAGGCTCCGTCCACCTGCGCTATTGTTTTCTTCACAGTCCCCGTGACGAAGCAGCGGGTTCGGATGTGTTTCCGTGGCAAACTTCTCATGTGTTACGTGTGGATTTGTTCGTGGACTTTGCCGCGGACTGGAATAGGTGAAATCCACGGCATGAATGAATATTGTAAAATCTCGCCCACCTTGATGGCGCTGTAATATATACGCTGCAGGTTTTCTGCTCGCAATTCTATGATGCAGACACAACGGTGAATCCCGTCACGTCCACGCACAAACCTTATGGTCACAGCTTGTAGTGAATAAAGATTTCTTGCCCAATCTCTTCTATCACTTCTGTTTAGCTGTTTCTTAGTTCTATCTGTTTCTGGGAAAGCTGGGTGACAGCCAACATGACAACTATGCTGAGAGTTTCCTAAAGCCCTGCAGCCATATATCCTCATACCTTTGGTGATGCGTGCGTTCTTCTCAGGACCTTTGAAAAGCTGAGTGACAACCCCCACTGCAGACATGGCGGAACAAGTAGTCACCCAGCTCTCCCAGGAACATCATCAGATGCAAGAATCTTAAGTGTGTATTCACACAGCAAAAACCGCAATAGGTCTTCATGAGGCAGAGGATGGACAGCAGTGATGCAACGTGTCAGCTGGGATCTGTAGTTCTACAGCCATCTTCTCGTTGATCTGTTGGCTGGTCCCTGCGTCTCCCAGCTGACAACCCTGCCTGCAGAAACGTTCTACATATACAGATCAGGACATCTGACAACCCTGCCTGCAGAAACATTCTACATATACAGATCAGGACATCTGACAACCCTGCCTGCAGAAACGTTCTACATGTACAGATAGCTGTGAGAGATGCCACTGGCGCCCACGTAGAATGGGAGACAAGCTGGAACGCGCCGTTTCTTCCCTCCGTTTTTGCAGTTGTCACTCAGAGTCTCCGAGATAAACTGAAGGAATTTCTTGGCAATGAATTAAAGGACAACAGAAATGAAGTCTTGGTGCCTGTACGGGTGCAGCTCTCCGCAGGCGGCGTTACGGGCTGGTTTCTGCACTGCGGCCGCCTGGGGCTTCTTTTCTGACATATGAATTATGCTCATCCCCTTTAAGTTCCTTCCCTATAAAAGCTACTCTTGTCATGTGACACGTTAACTCCTCCCATAGTGAAATTTGCAAAATGCAGATGGGAAGTGATGGGATACCTATAAAATCGGGTATGCTACACATGGTCTTAAAGGGGTATTCCAGGAACTACAATTTATCCAGAGGATAGGGGGACAACTATTTGGAGGGGATCCGACAGCTGGGACCACCACTGATCCCGAGAGCGGGGGTCCCATACATAAAGTGGGAGGGGCGTGGCCTGTCTGATCCATCATTTTCTACACCTAAAACAGGTCAAATGAAAACAAAGGAGCCGGATTACATTTAGACTGGCGTCGGATGCGCCAAAGTTACGGATGGGCCTATTCATAACTTCAGCGGATCCACCGCCATATGTAGGCGTTATTGAGACTGATGTCTAAAACGCCGGTCTTAACAAATGACCCCCAAGGAGTTTGATTTGAGACGGCAGGTACTGGGGGAAGATATAGGTGTGAACACACCCTTAGCCCTGATGGGTTAAATAAAAGTTGCGGCTTCAATGTATTCCCGTAGTTTAAGTTTTGTACCTAGAACGCATGTTTTATATATAATTTATAATAAGTATTTGATTACGTGTTTTTCCCTTTCGTTTGTAGGTTTGTAATTATGTATTTGAATTCTGTGATACATGGATATTATTACCTTTCCTGCTCATGACCGACATTGGGGAACGCCCCCAAAACGTTGCTGTAATGCACTTTCCTGTTGTCAGAAGGTTTCTTCTATCTACCGATGTGGACGATTCTGCACTGAGGTTTATATACAATTATTAATTGAACGCTTTTTGTACATTTATACTTATGAGATAAAGAAGAAGTTTTAAGCGCATTGTAGCGCGCCGCGTTTCCTCGTGTCAACCACCGCTCCAATCATGTGGGGGCGTGATGCCCTCGTTCTCTATTCCATAGGGGAAATCATCTGACTAACTGCAGGTATTTTCTCATTCTAATTATTGCTCCGCCTGTATCAATAAGGTCATTTACGGCCTGATTAATGGGGGCAACATCCGAGGTGATGCAAGGGAGCCACAGGGGATAATAAAAGGCAAGGTCCAGTGCAAAGTAACCAGAACCACGTATATTACTGGACCATACATACACATGTAACTGTTTTTAGGAAAGTGATTGGTAAAGGTTTCCAGGCTGCCGGTGTGAACGCTGTCTGGGTTGTCAGGACCGGACCACGTTCTGGAGGTCAGAGGTCGACCAGCGGTGACTGTTTTTACCGGGCGCGGACGCTGGCCACGTGAAGCCCACTCTAGCTGGGCAGAGCGGACATGCCAGACACTGCAGGGTGGAGGATTTCAATTCTCACTTGGAAATGGCTTTATAAAGGGCTTAAATACTGGCCTGCAGGAGAGCAGCGTGTCACAGAGGAGGCGCCGCTGAGACTGCCATGTATTTATTATCACTATTCATCTTATCATAGACGGTGGAACAGAAGTCCTTAATGACGTGTAAATCCTCGGCTCAGTGCAGGGATCAGACGGGAGATCTCTACCCATCCACCACTGATGGCTCCCACCTGTACGGGTGCGAATACTGCACCACCTGTCACGCATCACTGGGCGGGAAGACGGTCCAGGAGCGGGGACCGAAGGAGGCAAAAATGTGTGATACAAGGTGTCAGGACATCAAGTCTAGCATCTCGTCAGAGACAGTGTTACACAGCAACAAATGGAGTTATACATTCATTATGTCTGCCTGAAGCCACCACTAGAGGGAGCTCCCTACATACAGAATATACAGCCACCACTAGAGGGAACTCACTACATACAGATTATACAGCCACCACTAGAGGGAGCTCACTACATACAGATTATACAGTCACCACTAGAGGGAGCTCACTACATACAGATTATACAGCCACCACTTGAGGGAGGTCACTGCATACAGGTTATACAGCCACCACTAGAGAGAGCTCACTACATAGAGATTATACAGCCACCACTAGAGGGAGCTCACTACATACAGATTATACAGCCACCACTAGAGGGAGCTCACTACATACAGATTATACAGCCACCACTAGAAGGAGCTCACTACATACAGATTATACAGCCACCACTAGAGGGAGCTCACTACATACAGATTATACAGCCACCACTAGAGGGAGCTTACTAGATACAGATTATACAGCCACCACCAGAGGGATCTCACTACATACAGATTATACAGCCACCACTAGAGGGAGCTCACTACATACAGATTATACAGCCACCACTAGGGGAGCTCACTACATACAGATTATACAGCCACCACTAGAGGGAGCTCACTACATACAGATTATACAGCCACCACTATAGGGAGCTCACTGCATACAGATTATACAGCCACCACTAGAGGGAGCTCACTACATACAGAATATACAGCCACCACTAGAGGAGCTCACTACATACAGATTATTCAGCCACCACTAGAGGGAGCTCACTACATACAGATTATACAGCCACCACTAGAGGGAGCTCACTGCATACAGATTATACAGCCACCACTAGAGGGAGCTCACTACATACAGAATATACAGCCACCACTAGAGGGAGCTCACTACATACAGATTATACAGCCACCACTAGAGGGAGCTCACTACATACAGATTATACAGCCACCACTAGAGGGAGCTCACTACATACAGATTATACAGCCACCACTAGGGGAGCTCACTACATACAGATTATACAGCCACCACTAGAGGGAGCTCACTACATACAGATTATACAGCCACCACTATAGGGAGCTCACTGCATACAGATTATACAGCCACCACTAGAGGGAGCTCACTACATACAGAATATACAGCCACCACTAGAGGGAGCTCACTACATACAGATTATTCAGCCACCACTAGAGGGAGCTCACTACATACAGATTATACAGCCACCACTAGAGGGAGCTCACTGCATACAGATTATACAGCCACCACTAGAGGGAGCTCACTACATATAGAATATACAGCCACCACTAGAGGGAGCTCCCTGCATACAGATTATACAGTCACCACTAGAGGGAGCTCACTGCATACAGATTATACAGCGACCACTAGAGAGAGCTCACTACATACAGATTATACAGCCACCACTAGAGGGAGCTTACTACATACAGATTATACAGCCACCACTAGAGGGAGCTCACTACATACAGATTATACAGCCACCACTAGAGGGAGCTCACTACATACAGATTATACAGCGACCACTAGAGAGAGCTCACTACATACAGATTATACAGCGACCACTAGAGAGAGCTACATACAGGTGTTGGATCCCCACTGATCAGGTATTGATGCCAAATCCTGGGGATAGGTCATCAATATTAAACACCTGGAAAACCCCTTTAAAGAAGTTGAATACACAAAATAGCATAGACATTAGTGTTATATTGCAAAGTTACCACTGTCTGATCATGATTGGGGATGAAAGGTCTTCCGTAAAATAGGTGACATATATTTTATTATAAGAAACACTTCTGAGCCCAATAATGGAGGCTAACCCGAGACTGAGTGACCCCAGTCACTGAACGCAGCGTCCCATGATGGCGCTGTCCGAGGAGATGCTACATTACAATCTAGATGGAGTTCACCTTTATTTAAGGTCAGGAAAGTGACCCCTACCAATCTACTGCCCCGGAAGGCTGCAAAAGGGAGAGCAGCAGCGTGTGAGGAGCCAGGGCTGATTGAAAGAAGCAAAATCTGCCATGAAGGAAACATGAAGGAAATGCTGAAATATCAGGGAACTCATATCTTATTCACAGATTTGTCCCTTTAATCTGCAGGAGCACCTTTAATTTAATTAAAGGCGATGTAGACCCTTGGGGGCATTTTTTATTATTATTGCATTGTACGTATTTTGAGCTAAAATAATTTTTTCAATTCGTCTTTATTAAAAATATAGAGTCCTTTTTCTGTACAGAGCTGAGATGCTCTAGTAGCAGCCTCTGGATTTTCTGTCATCTGGGGAGCAGACAGACTCCTTATCTCTGATCACCTAAACACTTAGGCCCCTTGCAGACGAGCGTGAGGGGATAAGGTCTGGATGCGTTCAGTGAAAACTTCGTGATTTCGCAAGATAGAACATTCAGTTTTGCTTGCGATCGCGTTCAGTTGTTCAGTTTTTATTGCGCAGGTGCAATGTGATTTAATGCGTTTTGTACGCACGTGATAAAAAATTGAACGTTTACAAACAACATCTCTTAGCAACCATCCGTGAAAAACGTGACTTTCACGCAGCCCCATTCAGTTCTATGGGGCCAGTGTTGCGTGAAAATCGTAGAATATAGAACATGCTGCGATTTTCACACAATGTACAAGTGATGCGTGAAAACCAACGCTCATGTACACAGACCCACTGAAATGAATAGGTCCGGAGTCCATGCAGGCATAATGCGTTCGCATCACGCATTGCACCCGTGGACATAATCACAGTACATAAGGAAGAGGGGGCACTGGAGACCCCTTGCTGAGGCTGGTTAAGGTTTCCGATCCTATTCTAGGAGAGGAGGCCATGATCCAGAATGGTGTTTCCATTCAGTGACAGCATGCAGAAAACTTGAAAATGGTTAGAAAAAAAACAAAGTATATAAAAAAGCTCAATTATATAATAGGTGATGCTCGCCGGTAAAAACTGGAGCACGGCCCACTGTCCACCCGCAGTAAAAAAAATTGGCCAGCTGACAGTAATTTGCAACAACTTTTACTGAATAATAAGACATTACACATAAAATGCCTTTATATACCACTGAGGAAGGAACTATATGTTTCCGAAACGCGTCTGATGAGCAACAGGCAGTGTGAATGAAGATACATCTTGGCATACAAAGACACGTGTACGGGGTTTGGCGTTCCGGGAAACAGACTACGCACACGTTAGAAGACACGCTCTGGGAAGCGGTGCATCTGAGAGCTGAACACGAAAGAAGCCATAGAGGGAGCGCATGTATCAGCCGTAACCGTGAGCAACACAAGACAATAACGGTGCAAAAAGTAGCGGATCTGGGACTAACTAAGCAGTACGCATGTCTATCTAACCGCAAACTAATATAACACGTCGCCCCGCAATATGGTCACAATCTAACCACCTAACAGAGCGCACTACGGGGGTATGTTCTTGCATGCTAATCTAACAGCCAGCCCGCAACACGGACTAAAACTAAGTGCACGACTGAGTGCACCACGAATACGTCAACGGCGAAGTGTATGATAAAGATAAGACATTGAGCAATATTAGTAATCACACGCCCAGAACCATCATTGGAAGCATTGGAAAATTGTATTCGTGAGCTCCGCACTTAAAGGGACAGTATATAGAATTGACATTCAATTTGAGCTATTTTGGCCATATAAAGGCATTTTATGTGAATGTGTAATATCTTATTATTCAGTAAAAGTTGATGCAAGGACAATTTTTGTATTATATTAAGAAGCTGCAGAAAAGATTAACTTGCAGTAAACAGGGCACAGATGACCCCCGGGGGGATGTGACATCTAATTTCAGCGGCTGGATTTATTTCCTAGCGCTTCAAAGGGAAAAGTCATTACCGGGAAGTGAGTCTTAATCTCGGCCACTAACGCATTTTGATTACAGAAGGAACGGCCGCTGACAGACGCGCCTTCACTCAGGTACTTACAGGGTAGAAATTGACGCTTCCGGAAATGTGGCTTCCTCTATGTCCCGAAGAATGTCAGAACTGGAGCTGAGGAGGAAAAGAAAATAATTAGGATCTTTATCTTAACTGGGTCACTTACAATCCATACGTGGATGAGGCCGCTGTGCCGGGGCTGGGCTACCGTATCTAATAACAGAAGAGTAAGGGTCTGGTCACGCGTGTCCGATTTAACAGGACGCGTATTTACGGCAGCAGAAATCGGAGGATGGTAATCAGATTTCCGCCGCTGCTGTTTGTACAAGGAATTGCTTCACTGTCAATCAAAGGGGCCAATCCTTGGCTTTTCTGGGCAGAATGCATGGAGATAATTAACACGCTCCCTATTGCACCGAGTTCAGTGCAGAGATTTTCCGTAGTACATGAATGGCGGTGCGGACTGGCATTAGATGTGGAATCTGACACATAGGTCATGACTATCAGATCGGCGGGGGT
Organism: Bufotes viridis; assembly: GCA_033119425.1. Classification (NCBI taxonomy): domain Eukaryota; kingdom Metazoa; phylum Chordata; class Amphibia; order Anura; family Bufonidae; genus Bufotes; species Bufotes viridis. The sequence continues at coordinate 8,867,583 of CM065596.1, forward strand.
CCGATTGGAGAGAAGGCCACGCTCCGTGCCGGTGCCGCCTTCCCTTCATTGTTTACCAGCGCGTTGTCGACATTGCAGCGATGGGCGGGTGTAATTACACGAAGCCGCCCCGTTCACTTCTATGGGGCAGCTTGTTCTATACACTTGAATACCACAGAGCCGTCCCATAGACGTGGGCGGCTTGTAATAACACCGCTGCGCTGTCCGCGGCGATCAGGTAAACAGTGAACGGAAGGCAGCGCTGACACGGCGCGTGCCTTCTTTACAACCAGCTCATCCTGGGTGTCGGACCCCCGCCGATCTGATATTGATGACCTATCCTGAGGATGGGGGATTAATATTAAAATCCCGGAGAACCCCTTTAATTATAATGGAGATATATACAAGGAGCGTCTCTGAAGTAACTTATAAAAAGGCAGCGGCTAAAGGAACACGGCTTATTAGTAAAGGATCCCTAATACAATTGCTGCAATAATTGCCTGTGAGTGACGGTGAAAAGCTGCAATTACCTCCTCTGTAGGGGACGAGCGATGACTGCTGCAATCACCCGTCCTCGTGCAGATTCATTGATTCTGGCCAGCAGATCACTGGTCACACCGCACAATCTGCAGCCCAGAAGCGATGATTTAGGGGTCTGCACGAAAGATCATTCCACCTTAAGAACGAGTATTTTGCTTGCGGATCTGCTCCGTGTAAATCCAGCATTCGGTCCCCGGAGAGCCAGGCTATGGACACATCTCTATCACTTGGCGTCTTTACAGAACCAGAGGTTATGCTCAGAACCTCAGCACGGACCGGCACTGAACAGATGCCCCAATATAAAGCAAACCCGTCAGCAACAATTCTGCAGCATCCTTCCAAGAACACTGCATTGTGCTGTTCCTCTCTTATACCCCATAAAAATGTATGAATAAACTGAAAAATGGGTGTTACCCTGGAGTGCGTCAGTACACGCTCCTAAGACACGGCCACACAGCACGTCCAGCATCTGAGACAGGGCAAGAACCGCTCTGGAGGTGGTATCAGACTGGTTTTTTCCCCACTGCTTATTGCTAACGGCTGAGATTTTTTGTGGGTTACCACGCAGCGATTCACAGTAAATACAAAAAAAGTTTACAATGAGTTAGTGCGGCCCAAGCCACAGGGGCACGTCTCAGATGCTGCATGGCTAGGCTGTGGGGGCGTGCCCTTACACTGTCCGATCACTTGCTGGCATTATCAGACTGTGCAAAGGCAAGCTTTTTTCAAAAGAGGAATGGCGTCCAATTCCCAATTTGTTCATAAAAGTCCAGGAGGAGTAACAGAGGAACGGCACAATGCAGACTTGTGCTTTGTAATTATTTCATGGGAAATACAAGACATGTCAGGAGAGGGGACAGCTACTCTCTAAAGAGAACACCCCTGTCATAGCTCCAGGCCAAAACTGCCCCGAAACTTCCCGTTTGGGGTAAAAGCCATTATGACCTCCTTTGCTGTGTAGATGTCGCGCTACTAATGCTAACAAAATGACAAGAATGCAGAAAATGTATGTAAGGACCTCCATTTCCATGGGGAGGCACTGAGCAGAGGACCTTCATTGTGTCAAGACTTTACAGTGACAATAAATCGAGTCCCTCAGAATAAAACACGAGGGTGCTTAAAACGCAGAAGAGGCCGTAACGGAAGACATGGCCGGTGTGGAGCACCTTGAAGATGGCGCATCCTGAGGATAGATACCGGGCAGGAATTCTAGAAATGCAGGCGTGCAGGATCGGAGCCAGACAGCTTCCCTGCGCCGCTGCCAGCTCTGCAGTTTACATCCACATGAAAGCTATTTGCTTCTCCTGACAGGGCCATATTTTAGGGATTTCCAGCTCTGCATCTCACGCATCTCAGCAATAGATTAAACATTCAGACATTAAAGCAACTTCTCCGGGTCTGTGAGAAGATACGAGACGCAGCTGCAAGGAGAAGGAGCCGAGGACGAGATCAGCATATCTAGAGAGCAGCTGCTTGCTCATCGTTTTATATCATCTCATACCGGTGCTCATACTCCAGTCACATCCAGAGCTGCACTTGCTGACACGGAGACGTCTAACGTAATGTTCTCGGCTGTACTGCTCTGGAGCAAGGGACCGGTGTAGCCATACAGCACTGCACAGAACCCGATGAGGACTGAACATCTCTAGGACCCCTCGCCCCTCCTGACGTCCCTGTTTTAGTAACTACTTGCGTTCCCCTCTGGAGCCTCTGTGATGCATCACTGCTTTATTATTTCTACTAGAAGTTATGAATGAATTATTAGCAGTCTGCAGTAAGGGTACAGGGGATGTTAGCAGTTTGGGGGGGTGTCCCTACACGGTCTGACTTAATCAAATCAGTGCTGCTGGTGTCACTGTGCAGGGACACCCCCCGGCTGGTAACACCCCTCTGTACCATTTCTGCAGACATAACTTCCAGTAGAAATAATAACGGAATAGCACAAAATAGAGCCGTAAGAATCGATGCTCCAGCATTGTTATCACTCGGGGAATGCGAGACGTTAATAACACAGACATGTCAGCAGAGGAGACGGCCTTGCACAGGCTCAGAACCAGCAGGAGATGCAGGAATCTGCGAGGTGTGTGGCCTCAGAGATGACAGCAGACCGTCCGCTCGTCATACTGATGGACCCTATACCAGGTTAACAGATCTCATCACTTTGCAGTTTACATGTAGAATTAACAAGTGTGAAGTCAACACATTACACTACGTGGCACCAATTGTGAGGAACAGCCTGCACTGCACTCCAGAGCTGCACTCATAACTCTCCAGACATACAAAATGAAATCATTCCCTGTTTGTTCAGTGTCAGCACAAAGACAGATCTGATGACTTACATTCAAGGAAGCGTCAAGTTTAAACCAGTAACTAAACAGTCATCGGATGTAGGAAGAGCCAACACCCCCTACATTACAGGTGCTCACATCAGTTGTTAGGTACTGAGTCACTGTTTCCTAAAACAGTCAGCAGAATAGTGAGTGCAGCTCTGGAGAATAATACAGGATGTAACTCAGGATCAGTAGAGGATAAGTAATGTATGTACACAGTGACTGCACCAGCAGAATAGTGAGTGCAGCTCTGGAGTATAATACAGGATGTAACTCAGGATCAGTACATAATAAGTAATGTATGTACACAGTGACTGCACCAGCAGAATAGTGAGTGCAGCTCTGGAGTATAATACAGGATGTAACTCAGGATCAGTACAGGATAAGTAATGTATGTACACAGTGATTGCACCAGCAGAATAGTGAGTGCAGCTCTGGAGTATAATACAGGATGTAACTCAGGATCAGTACAGGATAAGTAATGTATGTACACAGTGACTGCACCAGCAGAATAGTGAGTGCAGCTCTGGAGTATAATACAGGATGTAACTCAGGATCAGTACAGGATAAGTAATGTATGTACACAGTGACTGCACCAGCAGAATAGTGAGTGCAGCTCTGGAGTATAATACAGGATGTAACTCAGGATCAGTACAGGATAAGTAATGTATGTACACAGTGACTGCACCAGCAGAATAGTGAGTGCAGCTCTGGAGTATAATACAGGATGTAACTCAGGATCAGCACAGGATAAGTAGTGTATCTACACAGTGACTGCACCAGCAGAATAGTGAGTGCAGCTCTGGAGGATAATACAGGATGTAACTCAGGATCAGTGCAGGATAAGTAATGTAATGTATGTACACAGTGACTGCACCAGCAGAATAGTGAGTGCAGCTCTGGAGTATAATACAGGATGTAACTCAGGATCAGTACAGGATAAGTAATGCAATGTACACAGTGACTGCACCAGCAGAATAGTGAGTGCAGCTCTGGAGGATAATACAGGATGTAACTCAGGATCAGTACAGGGCAAGTAATGTAATGTATGTACACAGTGACTGCACCAGCAGAATTATGAGTGCAGCTCTGGAGTATAATACAGGATGTAACTCAGGATCAGTACAGGATAAGTAATGTATGTACACAGTGACTGCACCAGCAGAATAGTGAGTGCAGCCCTGGAGTATAATACAGGATGTAACTCAGGATCAGTACAGGATAAGTAATGTAATGTACACAGTGACTGCACCAGCAGAATAGTGAGTGCAGCTCTGGAGGATAATACAGGATGTAACTCAGGATCAGTACAGGGTAAGTAATGTAATGTATGTACACAGTGACTGCACCAGCAGAATAGTGAATGCAGCTTTGAAGTATATAATACAGTAGTACATGATGTAACTGAGGATCAGTACAGGATAAGGGATGTAATGTGCATGCTCAGTAGTGGATATGTCAACATCTTTGATTGTTACACACGTCTCATGAGATGAATGGTCGGGGAAGGAAATGCCAGATTCCACTTCTTTTGTAGAAGATCACATAATTATCAGATAGCGCTCAGTTTAGTTTTAACGCTCGGGATTTACAGCATCACTTGCCCCATCAATACAGAGGACATCACGGACATGCAGTTTCCTTCAGACTTTTCAATTTGTGACAGCAGGGCGTCTGAGCACCACTTACTTGAATTCAGAGATAGAGAAGAAATAAATTGGCTTCTGCCTGTGTACAAGCAGAACATTAGAGCGTGGCCTAACAGGTGCGGGTTTATTTAGTTTACAGTGTGATCTCTGTGGAGATAAGAGCGCGCTGAGGCCAGACTGTCTCATGCCGGAGACCATGTCTTGTCCATTATCACTGGAGACACCTGACCGGCTGCCTCTTAAGAGGTGGAGATATCCAGGGGACATGCAGGAACAATATGTGAGAACGCTGGATCCACTAAATGATTCTGAAAGTGAACCCATGTCCGCAGCCCATCAGACTCCGGGGTAAGGCGCCACAGATTCTAGTGATTTAACGATTCACAGGTTTAATTTCCTTCCATATTAATATAAGGCAAACAAAGCCCCTTTAATTAACCAAATCTTACTTCAAGCAGCAAATTAGAACCAATTCCATAATAATTAGATCCTCACGTTTATAAAATACTTTATACTTTAATTATATTACGGAACATGATAAAAAGTAAATAGAAGGAAAGGAAATTACAACGAATAATCGGAAATGAAAAGGAAACGCTGCAGATATAAAGTGACTGCATGCAACCGGAATATCTGAGATACGCACTGGACCTGAAAAGGAGCAGCGACTACTAGCATTCCCTATGTAATAACAATGCAGCATCTATTCTTCCTATGTGTACTGTTCCTCTTTTGTTCCTATTAGAAATTTATGAATTAATTACCAACTGGGTGTTACCAGTTTAGGCTGTGTCCCTGCACAGTTTATAGAAAAGGTCAGGGGGAATGAAAGGCACAATCTGCGCCACGATGGATGTGGAAACCTTGCATTCAAATATCCCACACGATGATGAATTAAAGGCTATGGACACCTTTGGGGGCATTTTTATTATTATTATTGTATTGTACTCATTTTGAGCTAAGATCATATTAAAAAAAATTTAGTCCTTTTCTCTGTACAGAGCTGAGAATCTCTAGAGAAAGCCTTTGGATTTTCTCTCTTTTCCGTCAGTTGGGGAGCTGATGGACTCCTTATCTCTGCTCTCTGACATTATAAACACTCATAATAGCTCAGTTATTAGATTACTGATAAGAATGTGGCTTATATTTATGACCTCTCAGTAGTTTAGAGAGAAGGTTTATTAGATGACCGCACAAAGTGAAAGTACAAGTCACACAGTTAGAAATAGTTAACCTTTGTGACAGAATGGCTGAATATTTTTAATAAAGGACAATTGAAAAAATGATTTTTAGCCAAAAATGAGTAACATACAATGATAAAAAAAAAAAAACCTCTGGAGGTGTAAATAGCCTTTAACTGCTTGCCGAGTATACCTAGAGGCTAATGGGATTGTCTCAGCGTCTGTACTGCAATTCACTTTTAGCAAGGAGATATCCTTACAATGCACTGGAACCGCCATGGGCACTAGAAGGGCACCGCAGTATGCAAATATTTTTATGGCAAAACTGGAAATCAACTTCTTGTTATCCTGCCCCTTAATCCTTTCACTATCAATGCTGGACATGTACAGAGCTGGAGCGATGGGCATACGTGGCCACGCACGCACGCACGCAGGTGCAGCGGGCCTCATGGCCGACGGCTCTCTGCTGTTTCAAACAGCAGAGACCCACAGCTGAGAACCGCGATCGGCATTATTTTTAATTGAAGCCTTTAGATGCCGTGATCAAGTGAGATCACAGCATCTAAAAGGTGAAAAACCCGTATTTTAAAAATCAATGATTGTTCAGAATTAAAAAATAAAAATGGGATTTTGTACGCTCAAATATGAGCTTTAAAATCATAACAAAAAGTAAAAAAAAAAACTTTGAAAAATATAAAAAATAAAAAAAAAGTTTAAATCACCCCCCTTTCTCTATAATAAAAAAATAAAAAAGATAAATAAAAATATAAACAGCATGGGTATCGCTGCGACCGAAAGCACCTGTACTACGAAATTTTTAAAATATTTTTCCAATACTTTCGAATGGCATAATTAAAAAAACGGGTCAAAATGGCCAATTTGCCATTTTTTTTATTGCTTCACTTACCCAAAAACATTTAATAAAATGTGAACAAAAAAGTCAAACACACTCCAAAATGGTACCATTAAAACTACAAAAGATGAGCCCCCACACAGCTCAGTAGATATAAAAAAAGAAAGTTATGGGGGTCGGATATAGTGATGTAAAAAGAAAATATTTTTTTCCCCAAAGTTTAAATTTATTTATACACTATTTAGACATAAAAAACCTATACATATGGGGTATCATTGTAATCGTTGAATCGTACTGACCCAGAGAATGAAGGGCATGAAATTGCATGTAACGCTTTCCACTACATTGTACGCCATTTAAATGGTGGCATTAGAGAGTACAACCCGTCCTGCAAAAAAAAAGGCCTCATACAGCTATGTGACCGGAAATATAAAAAAGGTATGGCTCAAGGAAGATGGGGAAGAAAAATGAAAAAACTAAAAAACCTCCGGTATCCTAAATGTTAAAACCCTTGGTCGACTTCCGTTATATTGATGACATCCTAATAATCTGGAGTCTGAGCATGAAACCATAAAACTTCAGAACAGCTTAGTACAGACCAGCAGAATAGTGAGTGCAGCTCTGGAGTATAATACAGGATGGAACTCAGGATCAGTACAGGATAAGTAATGTATGTGCACAGTGACTGCACCAGCAGAATAGTGAGTGCAGCTCTGGAGTATAATACAGGATGTAACTCAGGATCAGTACAGGATAAGTAATGTATGTGCACAGTGACTGCACCAGCAGAATAGTGAGTGCAGCTCTGGAGTATAATACAGGATGTAACTCAGGATCAGTACAGGATAAGTAATGTATGTACACAGTGACTGCACCAGAAGAATAGTGAGTCCAGCTCTGGAGTATAATACAGGATGTAACTCAGGATCAGTACAGGATAAGTAATGTATGTACAGAGTGACTCCACCAGCAGAATAGTGAGTGCAGCTCTGGAGTATAATACAGGATGTAACTCAGGATCAGTACAGGATAAGTAATGTATGTACACAGTGACTGCACCAGAAGAATAGTGAGTCCAGCTCTGGAGTATAATACAGGATGTAACTCAGGATCAGTACAGGATAAGTAATGTATGTACAGAGTGACTCCACCAGCAGAATAGTGAGTGCAGCTCTGGAGTATAATACAGGATGTAACTCAGGATCAGTACAGGATAAGTAATGCATATACACAGTGACTGCACCAGAAGAATAGTGAGTCCAGCTCTGGAGTATAATACAGGATGTAACTCAGGATCAGTACAGGATAAGTAATGTATGTACACAGTGACTCCACCAGCAGAATAGTGAGTGCAGCACTGGAGTATAATACAGGATGTAACTCAGGATCAGTACAGGATAAGTAATGTATGTACACAGTGACTGCACCAGCAGAATAGTGAGTCCAGCTCTGGAGTATAATACTGGATGTAACTCAGGATCAGTACAGGATAAGTAATGTATATACACAGTTACTGCACCAGCAGAATAGTGAGTGCAGCTCTGGAGTATAATACAGGATGTAACTCAGGATCAGTACAGGATAAGTAATGTATGTACACAGTGACTGTACCAGCAGAATAGTGAGTGCAGCTCTGGGCTATAATACAGGATGTAAGTCAGGATCAGTACAGGATAAGTAATGTATGTACACAGTGACTGCACCAGCAGAATAGTGAGTGCAGCTCTGGAGTATAATACAGGATGTAACTCAGGATCAGTACAGGATAAGTAATGTATGTACACAGTGACTGCACCAGCAGAATAGTGAGTGCAGCTCTGGAGTATAATACAGGATGTAACTTTGCTGGGAGTTGGACCTGTATTGATGACCCTTCCTGAGGATAGCTCATCAACATCGAGCTCCTGGAAAACTCCCTTTAACGCAGCATCAGCAAATTCATCTGTACACAGAACGATATGGACCAGGGACGCTCAACCTGCGGCTCTCCAGCTGTTGTAAAACTTCAACTCCCACCATGCCCTGCTGTGGGCTGACAGCTGGAGAGCCGCAGTTATAGACTAACATCAGCCCTGTCCCTGTGAGCTTACAATCTGCTAATGGGCCAGTTACTCCCCCCTAGAGGACATTTATGGAAATGTGTCTGATCACTAGAATGGGAGACCCCTGTCCTCCCCACCCTGTGTACTTCTGATCACTCCAACCTCCATGATGCCGAGAAGGAAGAGGCTGTAGCAGTATTTTAGTGCTGCGCCCCCTTCTTCGCAGTGAAGTGGTGCACGGCCCTATTCAAGTGCAAGGAAAACGCAGTAAGGGAAGCAGTGATGCACAAGTGCTGCGGCCGCGTCATTCTCAGAGTCGCTGACACCTACGTCAGGCACTGAGCCGCCATGGCTAGGTCGCCCTATGTGCATTTTATCAGGTGAGGCGGCGCACACTCCTCCACTAATAATTCTCAATCTGGAGGACTCATTAGCTGAACGCTAGGAATCACAGATGTTGCCAATAAAACAGCCCAAAAATAAGACAATGGAAACAAATATTTAGGCTCTAAATGGCTCCCCATGTGACGATCCCGACCCCCTTCCTTCAAAGCGCTTTGTTCCTGCGCCGCTGCACTCAACACATGCGACACGCGCTCTGGAAATGTTCTGGGTTACGACTGTAATTTCCCAGAAAACCAGCAATTTATGTAACGAGAAATAACTAAAGCTGCTGTGGAATGTGAAATGTCACTTTTAAGTGTTCTCAGTTTTTTTTTAGTCATTTTATAACCGGCGACTGGTTGAAAGTCGGAGAAAACAATCCATCTTCCTAATTAGGTCTTAAAACGTAACTCCACGCAAAATGAGAATTTACAGGGCGCAGCAACCGCATACAATGGGGGAAAAAATTCATTTCACGGTGATCCTAATTTGGGGCCATGGTGTGGGGACGGCATGACGCTCAACTGCCAAACACTCTGTGGGGGAGGGGGACAGCCCCCATGGGTGCCACCTGGGTTGCTGTGGTACTATGTTCTGCAGAGGTCGGGAGGACTCTCTGTACGGTGGCATCCCTTGCCCATGGGTTCCCATGTCCGTCCGTCCGTCCCCCCCCCCCCCAAAAAAAATGATACACCATGCAGTAGATTATTTTTGGACTGCCCAGGGATGGAAGAGTGCAGCAGACAGTGCTATTCCATACAGCTAAAAAAAACACCCACAGGACACTCCTTAGGCCTAGAGTTGAGCGAACTTCTTTTTTAAGTTCGTTTTCCAAAGTTCGGGTTCGGGTTATCCAAGCATCCCGTTATGGATTTCGATACCACGGACCATAACGGCATTTGGAATCCATAGGATTCTTCAATGAACCGGACCGGACGCATGGAGGACCTGGGGTGGCGTCACTGTCATGTGATCAGTGCAGGGCGTGGCTCAGTACTGGATTGGATAAGAGGTCGTAGGCTACCACCTCTTATCCAATCCAGTGCTGAGCCACACCCCCTGCACTGATCACATGACGGTGACGTCACCCCAGGTCCTCCGTGTTGTCCAAGGTTCGGGTTCATTGAAGAATCCCCTTATGGATTCCAAATGCCGTTATGGTCCATGGTAGCGGAATCCATAACGGGATGCTTGGATAACCCGAACCCGAACTTTGGAAAACGAACTTAAAACAGAAGTTCGCTCAACTCTACTTAGGCCTCCATGTGAATAGAGGCCTATGGATACGTATGAAGCATATGCAGGTACATACATAAAAAACATACACGCACAACGCATCCTTAAACATAGGACACACTCTCTGGGCATTATATATGGGTGTCCCATAGTGAGAGGGTTACATGGAAGGACCTAAGTGCCGCTGCAGAGTTTGGGAAAGCCCTATTATTTTTCATGGGCTGGAAAAAAAAATTCCCAAAGTGGGCTTGAATAGTAAAAACTACACTTATAAAGCACAAATTTGCTCACCACGTTTGTCACTTTCCTTCCCTGACTCTTCTGTAGCTCACACAAAGTGGGGGCGACAAAGAGCAAAGCGAAAACGTCCTCCAATGGTAAAAACAACAAGACGTCTTCACTCATTTGGTGCTAAAAGAATGAAAATGTACTTGACAATTATCAGAATATAACAAGAGCTCCAGAGTCCCTGCACAGACAAGACGACAAATGGTAAAAATGTGCTCCCTGTAGCCACCACTAGAGGGAGCTCAGGAGCTTACTGCGTACTATATATACACTGTGTGCAGTAAACTCCTGAGCTCCCTCTAGTGGTGACTGCAGAGAATGCAAAGTTCTTAGCTTTTCCAAGGATTTGGCCCTCCATATAAGAAAAACACCCATAAAAAATACTGTATGCAATTAATCAGTATGTTGGAGCTAGAAACAACATGGTGGAGAGTCATATATGAGTACCAGTATCAGCAGCTGAGTCAGTTGGACCTCGTTGGAGGCAATCAGTTAGTAGGTATAATAGCCGCGCTTCTATACATTATATATTTGGCTCTTCAGGCAAATTTTGCAAACTGGGTCCCTCTGTAGACGGAGAGCAGAGATCCACATGTGCTCAGGATGTACAAATCCCATTTCTCTCCCCCTCCTGGATGTTCTCTAGAACTTACATGTGCTCTCCAACTGTTCTTTGATGATTTCCCAATAGCATGGGAGCCATCTGAAAATGTCCTCACCAGGACCATCTCATCACCAGCTTCTGAAGGTATGTGCTCCAGGAGTGATCTCTAAGTGAGGTCTCGCCTTTAAGCTACACAATGTCACGCGCTTTCCGTTACTGGCGTCATCCTGGACTGCGTGCCTCCAACCATCAAAGGGACGCGGCCTATTAATATAATGCATCGGGCTCTCTAATTACATGTAACACGTTTGGCACTGGGGAGGTAATTGGGCAACAGGAGGCGCTGAAATGCAGCAGTTGTTTCCTATATATAGACTGGTGCCTCTAGCATCCTGGGCATAGACGGTTACTCCACAGACTCGAGTCGCTGGCTTAAAAAGTGACCATTAGAGCACAGCTATGATCAGTGACGCAAGTTTCATTAAATAGTCTGAAACCAAACCTCCAGGGCCCTGACAATTTGGCCTCTAATCCATGCTTTACACTGCAGCTCTGCTTGTTCTGAGTGGCTGCTGAGTATAAGTGTAAGTCTATGCATGGACAGCAAGATTAAAAATTAAAAGCAATGAAAAATTATAAAGAAAAAGGACAAAATCAGAAAATTCTGTACAAAGACTTAAGGGAGGGGCCTTATGAAGGAGGAGAAGCCTGGAGATCTACTTTAAAGATTATGGAGACCTTTGATATGGGGGGAAAAAAAAGGTTCCTTAAGTTGCACTAAAATTTAGGCTGCAATCTTCATTCCTCAATTCATTTTCAGACCCCGATATTCAGTTTACAATCCACTCCTATCTCATGTGGGCGTGTCCCTCCTAGTAATACATGTGATCTGTGCGTCCAGCATGCTGCTGCCTTCCCTTGTCTGTGATCTGACCTCCTTCGCGGCTTTCCTTCCTCTAAACAGCCTCCATGTAAAGCCTCTTCCCCCTCCCTGCTGCTATGACTATCCGAGAGGCATCATGCACACAGCCATTTCGCAATTTGAGGTTCCCAATGCACGGGCAACATGTTCTATTTTTTTGCGGTGCGGACCGTGGGCTTCCGATCCGTGCTTCCGTTCTGCACTGCATCTCCCGGATTGCGGACCCATTCAAGTGAATAGTCTGCATCCGTGATGCGGGGTGCGCACGGCCGATGCCTGTGTATTGTGGACCCGCTGTGTGCGGCCCGCAATACGGCCACGGCCGTGTGCATGAGGCCTAACACTGACAGAAGGGAGGGGGAGAGCAGAGAGAGCTATAAGAAGCAGGAGCTCTGATGGATTTATGGCAGATTCTGCAGAGCCAGAAGCTTCGTGAAGGACTTTATCTACATCACTCGTCTGTAAGAATGAGAAATCCTAGAGTGTAATGGAGATCTGTACGGTGCCGGATTATCAGACTTTTTATGTTATCGAATGACAGATGAAAAGATCCTGAACAGTTTACAATGCATGCTTTATGCTGCAGTTTAGGGTCAATTCACACTGCATTCACAGTATATGTCGGACGTATTATGTCAGGGGATTTCGCGATGTATACCACTGTCTAAGCCATACGGTAATATACGGCGTCCACAGGCACTAATGTTATAAAATGCATGCAGCACTGTATATGAGGAGCACGGATAGGTCCGAGGATTATTGCGAGTGCATACAGCAGACACCGCAGTGTGAATGTAGCCCTAGGGTAAATGCACATGTTCCGGATTTATGTGCAGAGAATCCGCACTGACATTTGCAGGTTTTCGCAGAGAAATCCGTGTGGACGATCCACATCAATTGCATGCGGATTTGCAGCAGATTCAGTGCGGATTTTACTCGCCCCATTGAAGTGAATGGAGAAAATCGGGTCAGGAAAAATAAAATAAATTTATGTTCTGCGGATTTTAAAATCTGTATCGTGTACATGAGAATTTCTAATTTTGTGGAACGGAACGGTTGGCCCCTAATAGAACAGTCCTATTACTGTCCACATTACGGATAAGAATAGGACATGTTCAATTTCTCTGCGGAACGGAAATACGGAAACGGAATACATACGGAGTAACTTCTGTTTTTTTTTGAGGACCCATAGAAATAAATGGTTCCGCATACGGTCTGCAAGCAAACACCGGAACGGACACGGAAAGAAAATACGTTTGTGTGCATGAGGCCTTAGGACGTTAGTGAGGTGGTGATGATGGGGGTGGTAGTGGTCACTGGCTGATGCAGCGATGAGAATCACATCGGGAACCGCTGTGCGGGGTTTAATCAGTAAGGCCTCTTTCACACGAGCGTGTCCGGATTAGGTCCGGATGCGTTGCGGATGCGTTCAGTGAAAACTGTACGATTTTACAGGCAGAGCCATTCAGTTTTGCCTGCGATTGCGTTCAGTTGTTCAGTTTTTCCCGCGCGGGTGCAATGCGTTTTGATGCGTTTTTCACGCGCATGATAAAAAACTGAAGGTTTACAAACAACATCTCCTAGCAACCATCAGTGAAAAACGCAATGCACCCGCACTTGCTTGCGGATGCAATGCGTTTTTCACACAGCCCCATTCACTTCTATGGGGCTAGGGCTGCGTGAAAAACGCAGAATATGGAACATGCTGCGATTTTCACGCAACGCACAAGTGATGCGAGAAAAAATGCTCATGTACACAGACCCATTGAAATGAATGAGTCAGGATTCAGTGCGGGTGCAATGCGTTCACATCACGCATTGCACCCGCGCGGAAAACTCGCCCGTGTGAAAGGGGCCTTAATGTTTCAGCAGATTCATTCTTTTTCCTTTTAATGTCTTTCTTTATTTTTCCTTTAAGACGAATGAAAGCTCCTTATAATTCCCGAACTTAACACCGTGTCAGCGAGATACTACAAAGCTGAGCGGTGGGACCCCTCATTACGCAGGCACTCGATGGAATATTCGGGGCAGACCTTCCTTCCACCTCCGCAGCACAATACGAGCTGAAGAATCACAACTTTTTACATTGACTTGAAACAAATAAGAAAAATAACATTAACTTCCAAGGGATCCGCTTCCTGGCATCTCGCTTCATCCCCCGACACAGATGGAAGCAAAGTTGAGCCGAGGCACAATAAAAAGCGTTCCCTGTGGCGGTGCCAGCTGTCGGAGAAGGTTAGGTCTTCCCCTGAGAGCGGCTTGTGCAGAATGTGAAGTTATCAGAGGCGTTATTAGACAGCCACACGGCTCCGCGGCCAGCGCCGCACACCATCACCATCCGAACGTGGCAATCACACTCCACTCAAGTTCTGCCACAGTACTGGAACATTAAGCGCTGGACTGGTCGGCACTGCTCTGGAAATGTTTGCGGTGCACGTGTCAATGGGTCGGCGTCCCCGGAATACTTCAAAAATGGAGACCGGCACTCGCTTCAGTTGATCTTAGAAGATGCTTTAATTAGTCACATATTATACAAGTGACGCGTTTCGGCACTTGGTTGTGCCTTCATCAGACTCATATTGACGTAAGGCACAACCAAGTGCCGAAACGCGTCACTTGTATAATATGTGACTAATTAAAGCATCTTCTAAGATCAACTGAAGCGAGTGGCGGTCTCCATTTTTGACAGTACTGGAACAATGATGAGAGTTATGGCTGACACAGTGATGCGACAATCCAGGGAGAACAAAATACATGACTGTGTGCATGCCAGTGAGGGCAAATATTAGTGGTGGCGATCGGCGTCGCTGCAGCGTTAGAGGCCCACCTGCTAAAACATTTTAAATTAAAACTATGGAGATCATTGCGCCGCAATCTGCGACTTTTCTCCACTCACGGCCAGGTCTAAAAAAGTGGGCCCGTCTCATTTAGCATCTTCTACGCCTGTTTTAGGTGTAGAAAATGGTCTAAATGTAAGACAGAAAGGAAGCTGGGGTGGATATTAGGCAGGTGGTGGATACGCTGAAGTTATGGAGAGGCCGGCGCCTTAATAGGGGCCGGGCTTAATAAATGACCCCTTATATGTTTCCGGATACTTTTCTCCTTTATTGGTGCATCGTGGGAAGACTTTCTATTCAGGTGCCTCTCACAGGTCGGTCAGCAGAACCTGGCGAGGACGGACTGCGAGCTTTAAGTGGCCCAGAAAAGAAAAAACTAAAGTTGACCTGTGTGTTTCCATGGTTACAGACTACAAGCAAATCTGCTGTGTAGTCTGACTCCGCAGTCTCTTTCATCTGCCTGTTCCTCTACAGCAGGCGGAGTGGAGTTGCGTATGATTGTAGGATCAGACTACACATATTGACTGTAACCACGACGACACACAACTCTGCACAAGAGCTGTGTACACAAAAAGGTAGGAGATTCGGCACCAAGGCTATTTAAATGCTCCTTTCCCATTAGGTCCAAGTTAAGTGGAAGGATAGAAGTTCCATGACTAGTGTTCAGTCTCATGGGATCCAGGACTACAGGAAAGAGTTAAAAAGTACCTTTCACCGCCCCCGACATGCATTCCTCCTGTAATAACAATCCTGGAGCCTCTATTCTTGTGGCTCTATGTTGTGCCATTCCTGTATTATTTCTGCTAATAGTTATGAGTGAATTGCTAGTAGGGCTGAAACGATTACTCGATTTAATCGAGTAATTCGACACAAAAAAATCCTCGATGCAATTTTTTTGCATCGAGGATTTGTTTGTGTCATGTGACCACGGAGCGGGAGGGCAGCACTTGCTATTACTCCCCGCTCCGTGGTCACCCGTCAGGTCATAGTGCACGTAAGCGCGCCCTATGACCCGACACTGTGCAGAGCGGCTGGCAGCGGAGGAGGCGGTGCGCACAGGGGGAGAAGGAGTCGCTCTCCCTCCCCCTGTGCTGTGCTGCCAGTGAGGAGACGGGGGCGAGGAGGGCGGGCGCACTGCGCCACCAATGACAGGACCTTACATTGTCCGGCCTTACTAACTAGCAGCTAGCGGCGCCTGGGATGTCCCCGCACTTACAATTATCCCTGAGCGCCGCTCTGTTCTCCCCAGTGTGGGCCAGTTACAGTTTCGTGCTCCATGTGCCAATTACTAATAACGGACCAATGGGGAGGAGACATCACCTTCTCTGTGGGTGTTTCTTCTCCCTGCGCTGTCCAATCGCAGCACAGAACGTCACAGTGCAGGGAGAAGGAACGCCCACAGAGCTGATGTCTCCTCCCTATTGCTCTGATATTAGTAATTAGCATATGGAGCAGGAGACTGTAATTGGCACACAGTGGGGAGAACCGAGCCGCGCCCAGGGATAACTGTAAGTGCAGGGACATCCTGGGCGCCGCTCCCTGTAGCTGCTAGTTAGTAAGGCCGGACCATGAAAGGTCCTTTGTAATCTTTAATACAGGAGGCAGGGAGCTGCGATCAGCGGCAGTTAACCCCTCAGGTGCTGCACCTGAGGGGTTAACTGCCGCTGATCTGCTGCCTGCCGCCTGTATTAAAGGTTAATTTTCATTGGTGGCGCAGTGCGCCCTCCCTCCACTATTAAAATCGTTGGTGGCAGTGGCCACAGAGCAGAGTCCCCTCCCCCCTCATTGGTGGCAGTGGCCACAGAGCAGAGTCCCCTTCCCTCATTGGTGGCAGTGGCCACAGAGCAGAGTCCCTCCCCTCATTGGTGGAAGTTCTGATTGGAGCCCCAGCAGTTATAACTGGGTTCCTATCAGTTACCATGGCAACCAGGACGCTACTGAAGCCCTGGTTGCCATGGTAACATTCTTATTAGATTACTCGATTAATCGTAAAAAATAATCGATAGAATACTCGATTTCTAAAATAATCGTTTACTGCAGCCCTAATTGCTAGCAGTCTGCAGTAAGGGTACAGAGGGGTGTTACCAGTTGGGGGTGTGTACCTGCAGAGACTCACTCTATCCAATCAGTGCTGCCATTGTCAGACTGTGCAGGTACACGCCCCCCAACTGGTTACCTCCCCTCTGTACCCTCACTGCAGACTGCTAGCAATTCATCCATAACTTCTAGTGCAAATAATAGAGGAATGGCACAACATAGAGCCATAGGAATAGATGCTCCAGAGCTGTTATTACATGGGGAATGCAAGTAGTTACTAAACAAGACATGTCAGGAGTGGTGAAAGGTCCTGTCACCTCCCTGTCATGCCTGTTTCAGTCATTACCTGCGTTCCCCATGTTATAACAATTCTGGAGCATCTAATCCTATAGCTCTATGTTGTGCCATTCCTTTATTTCTACTAGAAGTTATGAGTGATTTTCCAGCAACTTACAGTAAAGGTACAGAGGGGTGTTACCAAATGGGGGTGTGTCCCTGCACAGTGACACCAGCAGCACTGGACACAGTGAGGCACACCTGCTGCTGGTAACACCCAGCAGTACCTATACTGTAAACTGCTGGCAACTTATTTGCAAACTTCAAGCAGGAACAATACAGGAATGGCACAACATAGAGACATAATAATTATTACATGAGGAATGCAAGCAGTTACTATGTCAGGAGAGGGGACGTGTCCTCTTTAGGCCAGCCATAGACATGAAATAGCTGTCGGCCCTCAAGTTACTGCTATAAAGTGATGGAGAAAAGGGGCAGCGAGACCTTGGAAAAGAACAAGGGGCCTGTACTGGTGAAAATCCACATTGACATCCTTCATTACAGGAACGGATCCCAGCGATGTCATCAGTAATAAGCCTTGATGGAATACAGCGCCACGTTCAGCCACATTCATTTGTGATTCCTATTAGTGATGTCGCTCTTCTGTCCATTAGACGCTTTGAACTGGACGAGAATAATTAGAACCTTGTCCAAAGCCGAGTGGAGGAGAGGATGAATAATACGCACTTACCAGCAATTATAATGGCTCGGCCCGCGCCGCCGGCTCTGTGATATACAATCTAATGCTATTATTAAAAACTGTTTTAACTGGAAACGCGCTGGACTGGCACCATGACTGCGGGTTACCACTCAGTACCGTGCTCACTGACAGGGGCGGACTGGGAACTTAAAGCGCCCTGGAAACCTAAAAGTGGTCTCATGTTATAGGCCGATGCAAACTGCACGCACCCAGCAGAGCTCACCCCGAGGGATCAGTGCGGAGGGTGAAACATGTCAGTAAAGAATAGATCCAGCGACTAAACTGAACCTCTCACCGGGAAAGCCCCGCATCCTAAAGTCATCTGTTCTGATGGGTGACCCGTCTGTATCCGCTCCTGTGGGGTGGCGGCACGTTTACAGGGAGAGGGACGCAGGACATCATACAGAAATAGGAAGGCTTTACTGTGAATTCACCGCTGTGCCATATACTCCCTTCACACCCAAAGCTGCATTCAGTAGTCTACATTTTCTTGCTTTCGATCTTTAAGAT
This sequence comes from Bufotes viridis, assembly GCA_033119425.1. NCBI lineage: Eukaryota > Metazoa > Chordata > Amphibia > Anura > Bufonidae > Bufotes > Bufotes viridis. The sequence continues at coordinate 8,886,011 of CM065596.1, forward strand.
CTCAGCATCTCCCAGGGAGCAGTGGATGCATCTGGGGTGCAGCAAGGTGCAGATTCCAGGGTTCAGGGCATCAGGTAAATGCATTGACCCCACAAGGAAGGTAACGGCTCATCAGAGGCTTACAGGAGGAAAGCAGATGTACAGCAGATTGTAATGTGCGCAGTGATCCTATTAACACCCCGAGGTGAGGGGCCCGAGCTGTGTGCAAATCCACTTAGGGCTTACTGCAGCAGATTTATAGGCGATCAGAGCCGCAGCAGCCGGAGGAAAAGTAAAGCTATCAGAAACATCTGTGGATGGGAGATGTCACAGATTATGTGGCGGGCACCTGCAGACTTCTCAGAGGCCGAATATATTCTGTACCTGGCAGACAAAGGAAATCAAGAGGCCTTTATTACCTGGCAAACATAATACGGGCGCGGTGCCCGCTGCCTTATTATATGTACCCAGCAGAGATCCAGTAACCCACCACTCACTGGAGCAGATGGGCGACAGATTAACAGGTCTTCTGGACTATTAAACTGACATTTTTTTCAGGTTGTGACGGCTACATGGCGACACTGGTCACGCGACATAGAAATGAATGGGATCGCCGCACGAGTCGCTAAAAATCCAGCACTGCTGTTTACTGGGCCAACACACCAGATTCCACTGTCAAGGGCCGCTCGAGATGGGCCCGGGGTGTATCCGTGGTGCCTCCTACCATACAGCGCACAAGGCGAAGCGAAGCAATGCAAAGTCCTGTAACCAAAGAGCTAACAGGAAACCTTTGAATGCTGCTTTGGTAGTGACTGGAGCATGAGGATTTTTATCCATCTTACATACTCTGTGAAATATGATCTAATATCATCTAATCCTCCCTATAATCAAATTCCTAAAGCCGTGCTCTGCACAATGTAGCTCTCGAGCTGCCGTGGTACTACAAGTCCCAGCATGCCTTCTGGAAATAACATCTGGGGACGCAGAGGCTTCAGATCACTGCGGATAAAGGGGCATAAATCAAGAGACAGAACCTGAAGCGAGTGCTGTGAATCAGCTGCAGGCAAGCCCAGAAGAAGGAGCGCGCCGTCTGCCACATGGGACACATTCCTGCTCCCCAATCCTGCCCCACCTGCCCCTAGAAACTTGTAGAAGATCGTCAAATATGGCAATATCTGCGGCAGTGACCCAGCGAGCTGAAAAACAAGGACGGGAATGAATTGGCCAACAAAATCTAATGATGGCATTAATTAGAAGTACCCAGGGCAGGAAGAACGCCGAGTGCCAAGTATGTGGGAAATCTAAATACAGAGACTGTGACGCTCCTCAGTGCACGGGGGAAGGAGCCTCAAGACCCTGGACATCTCTTGGTGTAAACTCTGTATTCAGAAGACCCGGATTTACCCAAAGAAGGGAGGATTTCTCCAGGTTAAGGTGACAGAGCCGCAGAAGCCCTGGAGAAACGCATTTTGGTAGCTTCATGAGATTATACAACGCGCCGTGCACTTTGTTTTATCCTCATCTATTACTGCAGGGAACATGACGACGTAATACCGTACTGGTTTCCAATTTATGTATAAAAATAAGCAGCTTATTAAAGCCCCCCTCCAGGAACATAGAATTAGAATAGGACCCATGAGTGACGCTCTCCGTGCGTTTCATAACTACTTCAGCATCTGTGCCAACTAAGTCCAACGTCAGATCACGCGGGACAACGTCAGATCACGCGGGACAACGTCAGATCACGCGGGACAACGTCAGATCACGCGGGACAACGTCAGATCACGCGGGACAACGTCAGATCACGCGGGACAACGTCAGATCACGCGGGACAATGTCAGATCACGTGGGACAATGTCCGTGGATGTGCACTTGAGTCCATGCAGTAAGAAACGTTTTGCAACTTTGTAATATACTCTCTGTTCCAATTCAATATCTTTTAAGATCCCTGCTTGCAGTCAATCAATGCAAATATTCTCCAACAGGTAGAAAAATGCTGCAGGATTTGGTTATAATATAGGACAGTCAATGTTTAGTAAGAGGGAAGAGGACGGACTTACTACATTCAAGACTAAAGCATCCGTAACCCACAGGCACGAATGTATAGACGTATGGGGCTAAATTACACCGAGATCTCAAAACCACACACAGAAGATTCATCGTCACTCCTTTATCTTCCTCTGAATGAGACTAGATCAGTATGAGGCGGTATTATTATTTCATATGCGCTCTTATTGATGGGACCTATAGCCACGTTCATCCTTTTCATGAATAGAATGCAAGGACTGCAGAACTGCTGTAAACTAGTACACGGGGGGCAATAGGAGAGCATGCGGATTCGTATGCCAGAGTATGTGCAGTTAAAGGGAATGCGTCGTCAGAAAATGATCTATTGTTTAAGTCACCTTTTTATGTTTAACATAGTTTTGACAAATCTTTGGTTATTTTTAATTTTCCATGTCACTATCTATATTTAAACATAAAAACAAAAAATCCTCCAGTTTTCGCACCGGCCACTAAGACTAATAATAGGCACTACTACTTGGTCTGTACAGATCACTTTACTGCAGTTATCTGCTTATCTATACACAGAGGTGATATCATTACAGGCAGGATTAGAATGACCGATAAGTCAGGATCCGCCATTCACAATAGGTGATATCACAGCTTATCTACTCCACCTCCCTGCACAATGACCTCTGCATAAGTCACAAAGCATGCCTAGAAAACTCTCCCATAGAAGACAATGAGGTCCCCTCCTGACCATTGTGTCTATGGCCCATGGGTCTGGCGTAAAGCAATTTTCTTAATGCTCTTAAGAACAGCTCAGGCAAGATGGCCGCCCCCATAATCATGTTCAGGTAATAGAATAAATAAATCTGCAATCAGAAAATAAAAATAAATTAGAAAAAGTCATGTGTGCTACTATATGGTTTTAACTGGAAGAAAAAAATTGGTCTACACATTTCCTTTAAGTGACAACCTCAGAGAACCTGGTCATGACTTTAGCAGTTGTCATCCTGCATGATTTAAATATGTAGGACACCTATAAAAAAGTCAAGAGGACGAGTTAAAGGTGTTATCCCATCACAATGATCACTGTTTGATCAGTTAATGATCATTTTTGTAAATATATTTTATTAGCCAATCACCACCCTTCTTGAGAAAATTCATCCCCTCCTACCTCATTGTTGTCATTTGGTCTCCCCTAATTACGGCCACCGATCTTCTCCCGAATCCCGTGACCGCGCAGAAGACACAATATTTTGTCCCGTACGGGCCGCGCTTAATTGAAGATTTGTCACGGCCGGGCTGCGCGCTGTCCTAAACGCGCGCGCCGGCTCTGTACTATACTGGCCAGGAAGAAGTCACCATGGTGCATGTGCGGCGGTGTGCACGATCAAGACAGCGCTCGGTGTGCATGTGCCACCTGCTCCTTTTACAACAGTTGGTGGTGCCAATGCCCATGGAAAGGAGAAGACGGCTTAGGCGCAGGCTCTGGGTTTCTGATGTCAGGAGCGGAGGAAGGTGGAGAGAAGATAGAACGAGCAGGCCTCGATTCTAACGGAGTGGCTGGGTTCCGATGCCCGAGGGGGATTTCGGACAGGAAGAAGGAGGTTTGCACTGAGACTAAGGGCGGGCAGAGGCGGTGGAAGGAGAGTGGCTTCATATGAAAATCACCCAGGGGCCTGGGCACCAGCTGTTGTAACGCCACCCCTGGGCACCTTCACAGCCTAATTTGAATGCCAAATAAAAGTGATTTTCTCAACAACTATGGTACGGAGGAACAAACGGTAAGAACCGTTTTTATATGGGGGGCTGCCATGGACATAACAGTGTTAATAGTTTAATATGGTCAATCAGCATGAAAGACTCCCTTTAAGAGATCTTTCAATTACAAACCCTCGCAACATTGTTTCATCGACTGTTTAGAGCAATAATGAGGAAGCTACAGTGTAGAAATACTTTATAGGGGGTATCCATAGACTGGTCTATTGCCACACATCTCAATGGAGGGTAACGTCATAAAACGCTCATATGAGAAAAACCCTTCTATTTGCAGATCAATTTTTGGCTTATGAAAAAATCCTTTACATATTTTTTTCCTATTAAGATTTTGAGTTCTCTCCGACTTGTCTACGTGACATGAGATCCAGTGAGGCTGACTCGACGTGACAAGGCTGTGTCTGGATGGAGATGTGACTGATGTCTTTTCGGAGCGAGTGTGAATTGTCTCCAGCTGACGCGAGCTTTCCGGAGATGCCAGTCCTCGTTTGCTTCCAGTGCACAGATCGCTCACAGGAGAATACCGCTGTAATCGGATGCACATGTTTAAAGCTGGAAAATAATTAGGCTCACCGGTCAATCCAGAAGGTAGCGGGGAACAAAGATAAAATACTTTCCACACATGTGGCGTTCCTGTGCTGGGCTGCCATGAGACGAGCCCGATGCACGAGGAGCGCTACAGCCGGGCTGGCAAATCGTAATCACCACGGATGTGTCATTGTAACCGCATGAGGCCAAATAAAACATCGACTACAGCAGGCGGTGGTAATTACCGTATAGTCCACCATTACACGGCCCTGCTGCAAATGTTCCCATACGCTCATAATTATGCCACAGGCCACCGCACCACCGAGCTCCATAATTCCTCACTCCCCAGAAATGAAGCGCAGCTCGAACCACGTGTCATACTTTACATCCACATAACAGGATAAGACTCTCCGAAGAGCATCTGCTTTGCTCATTCGACACGGAGTATGAGTTAAATCCACCATTATACTCCAGTCACAACCAGAGCTGTGCTTGAAGGCAGAACTAGTCTCTTCCCGGGCGCATCCGCAAACTCCTGAATCCACCTCATCTGTACATGGAGGAACAGTTCTGGAACCATCTACAGCCGAAGTGACGTCCCGTCCACAGCCAAGGCCGGACACCTGGTAAAAGGCGAGACAGCAGCACAAGCTGGATTTTGAGAAGAGGAGTGTCATGGGACTGGGTTCCCGAGCGGCCGATCCATGCAACATTGAGGCCGTACATATATGACCATGACCAGCTTTCTTTTCCGTGTTAATTAAACTGTTACTAAACTAAGAGCATCTGTCAGCAGTTTGCACCTATGACACCGGCTGACCTGTTACATGTGCACTCAGCAGCTGAAGGCATCTGTGTTGCTCCCATGTTCCTATGTGCCTGCATTGCTGAGAGAAAGGTGTTTTAATATATGCAAAAGAGCCTCCAAGAGCAACGGGGGTGTTGCCATTGCACCAGAGGCTCTGCTCTCTCTGCAACTGTCACATCCTCTATACTTTGCTCAACAGGACCAGGCAGTGTAAACATCATCACTACCTGGCCTGTCAATCAAACTGCAGAGGGCGTGGCAGTTGCAGAGAGCAGAGCCTCTAGGTGTAATGGTAACGCCCCCATTGCTCCTAGAGGCTTATTTGCATATATTAAAGCATCCTTTTTCTCAGCAATGCGGGCACATATGAACATGGAACCAACACCGATGCCTTCAGCTGCTGAGCGCACATGGAAGAGGTCAGCCGGTGTCATAGGGACAGAACTGCTGACAGATGCAGTCTATAGCAAGGTTGTGAGACCCGGAAAACCCCTTTGAGGTTATAGAATTGTCACTTATACGAAGCCCAAAATGTCGTGCAACATATAAATAGTGGTCACTGCGCTACAGGACGGGCACATTTGAAAATGCAGGACACCGATGAGATCTGACAGCTCCACTTTTACTCCTTTTCCCCTAATTTTTAACACCTTAAAGTAATCAGGAGATTTTTTTGTAAGAATTTCTCACCGACAGATTCCACCTCCAGGGTGTTTACTCCACTGCCTGGCACAACGCTAAACCGTAACTCGCTCGGGCCGTCTGTACGGTGAAGTACGCTCTCTCCGCTCTTACATCGTAAATTCTCTTTATCCTCAGTTTATAAGCCGCTTGGCAGGAGGAGCGAAGCCATTACATAATATTAGGCAACGTGACAATGGAATCTGCAGCAGGACGGTGCGTCCACGCGTACAGGAAATTCTGCTGATCCGCAGCACCCACAAGAAACACAGGCAGACATGAAGCTGTGGAAACACCGCCACAAGAGCACCACGGGACTGGTAGGTGGGCATAAGGCTCATTTTGTGGAGATTTGGCCGTTGCAGATTTGCAGCAAATCTGACGTGGACGCACAAATAATCTGACAAAGGGCCGAAGCTTCAGACTGGACGGGAGGACATGGAATATTACTGGCACAAGGGCAAAATTAAGTCTGGTTGTCAGGGACACAAGTCACAATCTCAAAAGGGGTTGTCAGGTTTACAAAGTTCATTTTCGAGTACCATTTTAGGAAATTCTTGGTTTAAAGAACCCAGGAGACACCCGCATTATCACAATGCACCGAGCGAAAGGATCAGGGATTCATGCAATGTCCCAGACTCTGATTCCTAATGGCCACCTACCACACAGCGAGTGCACAGCAGCACAACCTTCTGACTCCTCAGCATTAGTAATGGGATCTCCAGCAGAGTAACATGAGGACAGACGCGTCTCAGACACGGGCCCTGTACCAGCAGAGCCTGGATTTATGACTTTGGCCACAACTTGTGCATTCAGCGGATGCTTTGGAGGAAGTGTGATGAAAGACGGGAGCCGGGCATTCTAGAAGGTTTCCATTTCTATATACAGCACGTCCACGTATACGAAAAAACCCACAAGCAGTAATGTAATATATGAGCCATATGCTTTTATTGCGACATTTGGAGTCAGATACATTTCCTCTGGGCAGATCTTATGTGCAGTGTGTGATATAGGCGGACAATTGTCCCTTGTTTTGGGGTTTGATAAAATTACTCCTTGATCCTCATATGCAGCATGTGTGCAGAGCCTTCACCTTCCCCGATCCGTGCTGTAGGCTTTGCATTCTTCCTAATCTTCTACCACTGGCTGGTACTTATCACGGTCTGCCATGATACACGTCTGCAGAGGTTCTGTTCCTAAGTCATTTTGGAGTATTCCCCAAAGTAAACCACTGACGTACAGTGTAACACTATGTGAGCATCTAGTGGTGTATGTCTGCCACCATACCACATGATATTTTTTTTAATTTAATTTTTTTACTAGGTCCCACTGCATAGGAAACCAGTAGACTACACATCCGGGCCCAGCTTATACAAAAGGGAATTTTTTTACATACATAAGCTGGATGTAAAGGGCCCTATGGATGCATTCAGGGGCGTAGCTAACGGCTCATGGGCCCTGGTGCAAGAGTTCAGCTTGGGCCCCCGTTTCCTCAGTGCTTTGTGTGTCTTCTTATGCGGCACAAAGGTCTTTGGGCCCCCTCAGGCTCCTGGGCCCGGTAGCGACTGCTACCTCTGCACCCCCTATAGCTACGCCCATGGATGCATTTAGCTTGTACTCCAGGAGCTTTGCACACACACAACGGGTGCAGAAAAAAAAAAAAGACTTGCTTGCTAATGTCCCTGCAGAGGCTGCTGAAATCACAGGATCACTGGAGGAATGCAGAGGTCTCAACTCTCATGCTATACCAGCTACAGGCTGTGAGTTGTAGATGTGCAACAGATGAGGAGCTACAGGTTGGGAACCACCGAGTTCATACAAGTGGATGCTGCACTCGATGTTCGGGAATGCTCAAGGAATTGCTTGTTAAGTAATTCCCAAATATAGCAGTGAAGGATATACCACGTCGTAGATGTGACTGCTCTGCAGGCAGCATTTATACTGTGCATGTTACACACAACATTTACAGGAAAATAAAGCAGCAGGATCCGCCTTGCACAGGGATCTGTACGTGGCTGGCACTTTTTATAGGCCTCGGCTCAAGTTCCGCTCATTAGTCTCCGCTTTAAATATCAATAGCTGACAATTACGAACATGCGGATGTAAATTGCTCCTGCTCTATTTATTCATCACATAAGCAGCGTGGAGATCACTCATGCCTCAGATCTGACCTTTAAAGTGCACCGTGCACATGGCGGCTGGATCGGCAGGCTGTAAATTGCATGGTGAGGAATGAGGAGCGCTTTCTGTGCCTCCTGACTTGTTTATCAGTATGACGGTGCCGATGCTTCCTTCACCAAGGATTTCTGCCCGGTGAAAGCTGCTGAACACAGATTTCATACCGACGGTGCGAGCAAACCTTCACATTCACCCCTACATACCTACAGTACATGTGCCGCGTCATTTAAAAACTACAACTCCTAGTATCTTGTGACAGCTGCAGGCTGTGCACAACTTATATTTCAGTCACTTCTGGAGCCCTGTGCTGGTTTCTTCTTAGCTCTGATGCTGCGGGTTCCACACCTGCATGCAGCTCCTGCTGCTTCAGTATCTGCACAGGGTATTCCTTGTGATGCAATTTAACTTGAGATAAGGTGGGTTACAGTTCTGCTGATAGAGGTGATGTGTGCGTCCCTCTGCACAGAGTAAGGCTACTTTCACACTTGAGTTGTTGGATTCCGGCAGGCAGTTCCAGCCTCCGGATCCGGCTGACAAATGCATTAGAACACCAGATCCGTCTCTCCGGTGTCATCCGGAAAAACAGATCCGGTATTGACTTTTTTAACATTTTTAAAGGTCTGCGCATGCACACATCGGGAAACCGAATCCGGTTTTCCACAAAACTTGGTACCGGATCCGGCATTAACACATTTCAATGGAAATTAATGCTGGATCCGGCATTCCAGCAAGTGTTCCTGAATTATCGCCGGCCAAATTTAGGCCCAGTTGGAACACATGTATGGTATGCCGCCTGGAGGAAGCAAGAGCGAAACGTACGTCGGGGTCTTGGAGGCAAGAACACCCTCATAGCGGTCGGCAATCTACCCTGTTCTTATGGCGGTCCCCCGTTGAGCTTTCTGATTAGGCTGGTTGGTGGGGTACTTTTTATATGATACGATATATTCCTGAGGGAACTGTGTGGCCTGAACCCTGTTATAGCACTTTATGTCAGGTCCATTCCCCTTGTTATATTGTATCCAGCCTTATATTTACGTAACTTTGAGCTCTGTATTCAGCTTTACATTTAAGTCTTGTATTCAGCGTTGCGTTTAGCCCGGTCCGTGAATGCATTTATTACAGTTTGGTGGATTCCTTTCTGTATCTCTGGATACTTGGCTCAGTTGAGATATAGGGGTTCAACCGTAGGGGTGAATATTTATGCATTGACTGCTGTTTGTTAGCGTTATCCTCCGTGTGCCACATATGGGATCCAATTTTAATAATAATGAGTATAATTGATATTGTATTTTTAATAAATTGTTAATAAAATATATTCTTTTTATTTGACAATGATGTGGTGTTGTGGCGTTTAGTTTCTGCAGCAGAAAATCGTGAATTTACATACTGCGGATTTAAAATCTGAACCACGGGTTAAGTTGTGTGTGGATTTTCTGTATTAAACAGTATTGAATTCTACAGGACTTATTCCCCAGATAAGCGCGGTCACGTATCCGTTATTACGCGGATCCCCTTTCTTCCTTACAAGCATAGGCATGTTAATGGGGTATTTATGGGTCCTTCAGGAACCCCAAGAACATTGTGTAGGAATTTCCTCTGTTGAGCCACTGTATAAGGTAAGACTCATAGAATGACCCGTGGGGGCATAAGACCCAAGTGCCAAACTACATGACAGCGACTTGTAGGTGCCTCAATTCAATGGCGACTGCCCAAGGGACAGATTTTCTTTTGCCTGACATGAGATAAGACCCAGGCCTAAGCCCACGCCTTGTCCATTCATCCGGCCCTGTTCTGTGCATTTCTCAGCATGCTGGGTGTCAAACCAGGTAAGCAGATACACTGCGTGATATTGTACGGTGTCCCCGTACAGCGCTGCAGAGCGCTATCCAGACACTACCCCTCCGGCAGCCATCTTTGCTCTTCCACATGAGGCTTTCAGATGCTGTAGAGGTTGTCACCCATCTGTGCTGCTGTTTTATCACTGCACTGATTGGCAGATTTGCCATTCTTGGAAACATAGATGACCACCCCCCAGAGGAGCTGTCATGGCTGCCACTTCCTGTTGGCAGAAGCAAGAAACAGAAGAGGGTTTTAAAGCACTTGAGTGCCGAGGACGACTCTAAGGATGATATGCTAGTTATATTTACTGGTGCTTCCACGTGGAAACGCTCTTTAAAGTGTCAGGGGCGGCTGAAGCCTTTATAGGCGACGGGTTATTACGGTGTCAGTTCTGGTTTTGTATCATTCTTGGGATGGATCTTACAGAACACAACCTGATAGCTCACACGTGTCCTTGTAAATCAACTATTAGGCAACCAGTAGCCTGACATGAGCAAATGACATGTATGTGCGCTCAGTGCAGGAGGTTCTCATTATAATGCATTCTTCAGGCCAATATTCATCCTTCACCTGTATAAATCACTGCAAGAAAAACTCCAGGAACGAGAGGGAGGAGGGCGACGCCCCCACTGCAGCCACCCCACAGACATAGGCCTCGTCTCAGCCATCAAACTACTGCCAAGGGGAACGTAATGTCGAACGTTTGCTCTTTCCTATAGACCCTAAAGTTCCCTCCACAAGGGGGGTGCAGGACGTCTGTAAGAATTGACATGTTCCATTGGAATGCATGTAAAACACAAGGGGTTGTGGATCTGAGGGGCAGAGGACACGAAATGTCAGTTTAAGTACTACTAAGTAATGTCAGTTTTACTGAAGAGCGATTGCACAAGTAGTGATGAAAATGAAAAAAACCAAAGGCGCTGTAAACCCGAGTGTAAACCCACAGTGAGGCAAAGAAGTGCCCGAAGCCTTCGGAGATCCCGGGACTCATCTCTGGCAAGTTCTAACTTAAAAGCTAAACCCCACATGTATAACTGCAAGCTTTAGAGCTCCCCAAATCTAGTAGTGGTTCCCTTCAAGCTTATCACAAGGAGTCCCGCTGCGAGGACAAAGGCCATCAGCTGCAATCACTGCAGGGGACATGAAGTACAGAGGTCTCATGAAAATCTGCAGGCTGTCTGTGTAAAGCACGTGTAGTACCCGGGTACTACAATTCTATAATAGTATGCATTATATTATTATTTGTTTTGCATGTTATGACCATAACTACCAGGGAGGAAAGGGGCCAACCACCTCCCCTATTGGTAGGAGCGGGCTGGTCCTGCCAAGACTTGGAGAGGAAGCACACTGCAGAGCTCCTGCTCCTGGAAAAGGTTCTCCAGAAAGATCGCCTATATCAAGACGGCAGAGTGAACAGCTACAGCCAGCATTAAAGACACTGCTGTGAGGTGAGGGACTAGCGCTAAGACACCCATCACCCAGAACATAACTAGGCCAGAGAAGCTTGCATTTGAAATCAGCTGCTATTGAACGTATTGGAAGTTCTACATTGCACTTCGTAAAAGAGACTTCTAGACATTTCGTTCTGGCCTGATTGTTCAAAGCTACATTTCCAGTGCACCAGTCCAAGGGAGAAACGGCCTGAGGACGTACACTGTGACACAACACTTCATCGGGGCTACTACCACTCCAATCCTCTGCACCAGCTCCTGCAGGCCTCGCTGCCCATGGCTTCTAGGACCTCCAGGGAGAGAAATGAGACTGAATGAGTGGCTCTAGAATACCAGACAGCCCTTATAACATTTCTATTCTACAATACTTTCCAGTTCTCTGGATGCAGCCAGCAGTATAAAGAATGGAGGTTTCCTTCTAGTCACCATAGTCATTAGTGCAAAGTCATTGTTCTTCTTTTATTTTTCTTATTTTATTGAACGCTAAATTAAACCTTATTGCGATAGACTGCTTCAGTGAGCGGTAAGTCAGCTTGCCCCATGCTGTGTAAGTAGAAAGAACCGACAGCTTGTGGACGCTGCAACAAATAAAGTGATTTTATGAATCTTAGCAGAAATTAATTAGGGTTGCAGAGGCCAGGAAAATACTGATTCAACGCTGTAGCCATAAAGGTTATGGAAACTAATTACTGTGTCATGCAGTAACAGCGAGTGCGGCAGCGCCGGATTTTGGTGGCGCGTGGACGGCAGCAGCTCTCTACTTCTACAAAGCAAAAGCACGTTCCCTAAACAGAAAGATTTCTTTTTCCATAGACATTCAGTGACAAATAATGAATCATTAGGCTGTTCTGGGAATGTGAGGCTGTGTTCTTCATGTGCAGGTTGTAGGAATAATACAAAACCTGGTGCAAAATAGTAGAAATTGTTGGGGCAGACACTGAGGTGAGGGCAAGGGGGTGTTATTTTATTAATGCTGACTTTAGGGATTTATCTCCGCCGATTCTTTTTGGAACAGATCTTTATTTTCTGGCTGCCACTAGAGGGAGCTCACTGTTTACTGGGATACAACTGGATACACAGTGCAATGAGCTCCCCCTAGTGGTGCCTTCAGACAGCACAATCTCAGGTTTTAAACCTGCATCTATGCAGTGAACTTGGAGCCCTCCATTGTCATTTGCGTCAGGCTGTGCCTTGCAGACATCGGCCTTTACAAAGCTTCTGTGGTCTATTAGGACAGGGTCAGCGATGCTCCTGCGTTATTGTCTGCCCTTCCCTCGATACTATGACCAAATAGGTTAAAGAGGAGAATCTCCTTGGTTAGCCTAAATTATGCAGCTCTCATTGCGCAGAAAGAACTTTTTTCACTAAAGCCAAAAAAAGAAGATTCTGAAACAAATCTAAATTCCCGATGAACAATCCACGGACACTTAGGCAGTTCTTGCGGGCTCCTTATTTGGATCACACCCCTCTCCCACTGCCCGGATATGAGAAGAAATTGCCATAGATCATGGTGTTTGTGAGATGTACTTGATACTTCCAAGTATCCGTGCAAAATAGCCCAGATACTTTGGAGATGATCGGATCTTGAGCCAGCGCCTCGGCCAAGGCAGAACTGCTAACTTATCCTTAGAAAGCCAGAGATAAAGGGTCCAACACAAAGTACTGCCGGCTGTCCGCAGCAAAGCACTAGCTAGGTAAGAGACCCGGGCGGCTAGGTGCAAAACGTGTAGGTCTGAGGAAGATATCACTGACAGGTGTATAATGACATAAGAGGAACTATAATCTTATAATGTCACAGCCATAAGCGGGGTGAGTCACACCTGAAGTACGGTGTTTGGCGGTCTGAAGCCCCCTCTGGCAGTGGTGATGACGGCAGGGGATGGTGGAACCAGGTACAGCTCTAACGTCGGGTCCCAGGAGATTTATTTTGCATTTCTACACAACTGACTGGATCAATAATCTATAATCTATCAGACAGGTCTGGAAGTGAAATGCAATCTAATCTCATTGGCGGATGCATCTTTGAGGAAAACTCCACTATAAAGCCCGCGTTACAAAGCTACACAAAATGCTGACTTGCATCTTTTAAAGATCTTTTCTCTCCATTCACACAAAGTAAAATCCAGAATTCTGAAGTTGGCTTTTTGTTTCCAGAGAGCGGTGCATTATGGGAGCTCAGGTGGCAGTTACAGTTGGCGCCAATCTGTTGGGTCACATGACTTATAGTAGGTGTGGCTAAACTGTTGTCTGTAAACTACCGCATTTTGAAAACGGAAGTTATAAATGGAATAACCCAAAATCACACAAAAAGCAGCGAACATCCTGCAACCAGATAAATACTAATGTGACGTAGAAATGACTGCAACGGTCCAACACTGCAGCAATACTACGCCAAAAGCTTCAATCACTTCATCATGGAAATCCCACACGTTCCAGAGCAAAAGCAGAGGTGTCAGAGACAGCAGAGAGGGGAACAGTATGAGAGAGAGGAGGAACGAGAGAAAGAGAGAGATGAGGAAGAAAGGAGAGGAAGAAAGGAAAGAAAGAGAGGGGAAAGAAAGATGGAGAGAGACTGAAAAAGAGGAAAGGATGAAAGGAAAGAAAGAGAGAGAGGGGAAGGAAAGATGGAGAGAGAGTGAAAAAGAGGAAAGGAGAGAGAGAAAGAGAGAGTGAAGAGAGAGGAGGAACGAGAGAGACGATGAGAAGAGAGCGGAAGAAAGGAAAGAAAGATAGGGGAAGGAAAGATGGAGAGACTGAAAAAGAGGAAAGGAGAGAGAGAGAGAGAGTGAAGAGAGAGAGAGAGAGAGAGAGAGAGAGGAGGCAAGGAGAAAAAGTGAGAGGGGAAGGAAAGATGGAGAGAGACTGAAAAAGAGGAAAGGAGAGAAAGAAAGAGAGAGAGAGTGAAGAGAGAGGAGGCAAGTAGAGAAAGAGAGAGGGGAAGGAAAGATGGAGAGAGACTGAAAAAGAGGAAAGAAGGAAAGAAAGAGAGGGGAAGGAAAGATGGAGAGAGACTCAAAAAGAGGAAAGGATGAAAGGAAAGAAAGAGAGGGGAAGGAAAGATGGAGAGAGAGAGTGAAAAAGCGGAAAGGAGAGAGAGAGAGTGAAGAGAGAGGAGGAACGAGAGAGACGATGAGAAGAGAGCGGAAGAAAGGAAAGAAAGAGAGGGGAAGGAAAGATGGAGAGAGACTGAAAAAGAGGAAAGGAAGAAAGGAAAGAAAGAGAGGGGAAGGAAAGATGGAGAGACTGAAAAAGAGGAAAGGAGAGAGAGAGAGAGTGAAGAGAGAGGAGGCAAGGAGAGAGAGAGGGGAAGGAAAGATGGAGAGAGACTGAAAAAGCGGAAAGGAGAGAGAGAGAGAGTGAAGAGAGAGGAGGCAAGGAGAGAGAAAGGGGAAGGAAAGATGGAGAGAGACTGAAAAAGAGGAAAGGAGGAGAGAAAGAGAGGGGAAGGAAAGATGGAGAGAGACTGAAAAAGAGGAAAGGAAGAAAGGAAAGAAAGAGGGGAAGGAAAGGTGGAGAGAGACTGAAAAAGAGGAAAGGAGAGAGAGAGAGAGAGAGAGAGAGAGAGAGGAGGCAAGGAGAGAAACAGAGAGGGGGAGGAAAGAGATGGAGAGCTAGTGAAGAGACGAGAGGGAAGGAGAGAAACTGTGAAGAAGTGAAAGAGTAAGGAGAGAGATGGAGAGAGAGGGAAGATGAGGAGACAGAGGAGGCAAGTAGAGAGACAGTAAAGAGAGGAGGAATGATGGTGAAAAGCAGACAGACTGATGAGGGGAAAGAGATATGGAGACAGAGAAAGGAAAGATGGAGAGACCGTGAAGAGATGAGACAGGAGAAAAGATTAAGAGAGGGTGAAATAAAGAGAGAAAGAGGAGAAGAAAAGAAGGAAGGAGAAGACAGCGGGAAGGAAAGAAGAAAAAGGGATAAAAGGAAGAAGGATAGAGAAAAGTAAAGAAGGAGAGGAAGCATAGAGGGAAGGGAGGGAGGAAGAAATGAAGAAGAGTGCAGATAGAGAGAGGTATAAAGGGAAGGAAATAGAAGTCTAACAGGCCCGGTGTGTAGGGGCTGCGAGTCCTGCTGCAGCTATCTGATACAATGGGAGACGAACGCCCCAGAATTATAGGTTAATTTGAACAAAAAAAAAACTGGTGCATATGGTTTCTACCACGTGTCTGAATTTTGTGACAAAGGGGCGTGGACTTTTGAGAAATGGGCGTGGCTTACGGTGCATCAATGTGCACCAAACCTCAGATAACCAATAGGTGGTGTAAAGACGTTTGTCACCCAGCCTCAGCCATTGTGTGGCCGGCTCTGCTGCACCAGGTACAGCCGCTCAGCGATCTGTAGGATTATTTTCTAGATGCGGATTTTGGGCATTCAGCCGCTGTGCGGTCGCTCGGTGAGTAACATCTGCATCGCCCGCTCATCCTGATGACTGCACAGATGATACTGGTGCAGAACAATGCATCAGCCGACAGCTCCCCTATATGACGTGACTTGTTTTATGGCGCTCTGAGGACTTAGATCACGGTTCTGGAACGTGTGTTCATAGAGAAAAGATTCAGATTTCCTAGGGCTTAACCCTCTCCCTGCCACAAGATCGGCAACATAATGTTCTAGAGGCTTCAACAGCACGGGACTGTAGACAAAATTGCGCAGGGAGAGACAGGGAGGCAGTAATATCTGTACGACATCATTTACCGGGACAGATAGGAAGGCAGTACTATCTGTAACTATATCAGTTACTGGGTGAGAGAAAGAAAGGCAGTACCATCTATACCTACATCATTTACCAGGACAGAAAGGGAGGCAGTACTATCTGTACCTACATCATTTACAGGGAGTACCAGGGAGGCAGTAATATCTGTACCTACATCATTTACAGGGAGTACCAGGGAGGCAGTGCTACCTGTACCTACATCAGTTACTGGGTGAGAGAAAGAAAGGCAGTACTATCTATACCTACATCATTTACCAGGACAGAAAGAAAGGCAGTACTATCTGTACCTACATCAGTTACTGGGACAGAAAGAAAGGCAGTACTATCTATACCTACATCATTTACCAGGACAGAAAGGGAGGCAGTACTATCTGTACCTACATCATTTACAGGGAGTACCAGGGAGGCAGTGCTACCTGTACCTACATCATTTACCGGGACAGACAGGGAGGCAGTACTATTTGTACCTATATCAGTTACTGGGACAGAAAGCGAGGCAGTACTATCTGTACCTACATCATTTACCGGGACAGAAAGCGAGGCAGTACTATCTGTACCTAAATCATTTACAGGAGAGACAGGGAGGCAGTACTATCTGTACCTATATCATTTACATGGAGAGACAGGGAGGCAGTACTATCTGTACTTACATAATTTACCGGGACAGACAGGAAGGCAGTACTATCTGTATCTACATCATTTACCAGGACAGAAAGGGAGGCAGTACTATCTGTACCTACATCATTTACAGGGAGTACCAGGGAAGCAGTGCTATCTGTACCTACATCATTTACCAGGACAGAAAGAAAGGCAGTACTATCTGTACCTACATCAGTTACTGGGACAGAAAGAAAGGCAGTACTATCTATACTTACATCATTTACCAGGACAGAAAGGGAGGCAGTACTATCTGTACCTACATAATTTACAGGGAATACCAGGGAGGCAGTGCTACCTGTACCTACATCATTTACCGGGACAGACAGGGAGGCAGTACTATTTGTACCTACATCAGTTACTGGGACAGAAAGCGAGGCAGTACTATCTGTACCTACATCATTTACAGGAGAGACAGGGAGGCAGTTCTATCTGTACCTATATCATTTACATGGAGAGACAGGGAGGCAGTACTATCTGTACCTACATCATTTACAGGAAGAGACAGGGAGGCAGTACTATCTGTACCTACATCATTTACAGGAGAGACAGGGAGGCAGTACTATCTGTACCTACATAATTTACAGGGAGAGACAGGGAGGCAGTACTATCTGTACCTACATCATTTACAGGGAGAGACAGGGAGGCAGTACTATCTGTACCTACATCATTTACAGGAAGAGACAGGGAGGCAGTACTATCTGTACCTACATCATTTACAGGGAGAGACAGGGAGGCAGTACTATCTGTACCTACATAATTTACAGGGAGAGACAGGGAGGCAGTACTATCTGTACCTATATCATTTACAGGGAGAGACAGGGAGGCAGTACTATCTGTACCTACATCATTTACAGGAAGAGACAGGGAGGCAGTACTATCTGTACCTACATCATTTACAGGGAGAGACAGGGAGGCAGTACTATCTGTACCTACATAATTTACAGGGAGAGACAGGGAGGCAGTACTATCTGTACCCATATCATTTACAGGGAGAGACAGGGAGGTAATACTATGTGTGTACATAATTATGTAAGTGAAATGAATACCCTGTAGTTTTCATGTGTGCAGTAAATTGCATTCGCCCCTGTCATTCAAAATACCTAGACACAGAAAACAGCGAGTTTATACACCCAGATTTTCTTTATTACGTGAATACATTTTTAAGAAATCGTTGCATCATCTGTGGGTGCAGACAGCCCTATAAGTCAGTGAATGTAGCCGCAATTAAAGTTTTTTAGGATAATTTTAGCCATAGAAATAAAATCTAGAAATGCAAATAAGAGCTGGCTCAGGTATGGGTGAGAACACTGCGGCTCAGGCACAGAGCGAGAGCTGCTGGCCTCTGTATCCTGGAAGCCATACAGAAAGATCACAGCACCAGGCACTCCTTGGGGAGTCGCATGCGCCTCTTTGATGTCAGAGGGGTACGCCGAGTCCTGCAGGGAGTGGTAATTGGTGCACAGAGTAAAATAACGAGACGGCCTTCAATGCAGAGCAGCACAAGATGTATTCCAGCCATTTGGTAACCCTTGTATAGGTCAAAGCTTTCAAGTGAGAAGATCCATGACCGGGGACTGGTGAGAAGTTCAATAACCGGGGACTGGTGAGAAGATCAATAACCGGGGACTGGTGAGAAGGTCAATAATCGGGGACTGGTGAGAAGATCAATAACCGGGGACTGATGAGAAGTTCAATAACCGGGGACTGGTGAGAAGTTCAATAACCGGGGACTGGTGAGAAGGTCAATAATCGGGGACTGGTGAGAAGATCAATAACAGGGGCCTGATGAGAAGTTCAATAACCGGGGACCGCCGCAGAACGACACATCTTCATGGGAAACCATCAAGGATGGAAGCTTCTCTGCAATCAGTTATCTTATGAACCTCTTCATGACTGCAGGACATTCAAACCAACATATACACAAGGCCAATTACACTGCCTCTATACTATGCCTTCTATCCATTTAGCGAAACTATTCTTATACAAAACTGGAAGGAGAAAAATTATTATTATTTTTTTTAGGTCTTAGGGTTCATTCTCACAGGTTGCAGTCCCCTAAGGCAAATCCAACAGGCGCCATATTACTGCATTCATTAACCAGAAGACAGCATTTGCAGTTTTGTGTGCCACGGATCTGCACAAGGATTTGTCCCATTCAATGGGGTTGTACCACCGGTTATTCCGTGGCACAGACGACAATTATTTTCTGCAGCATGTGAACAAACACCCAATTCACGTGCATTGGAGGTGGATTGTCATTGGATTTGAGCAGGAATCTGCATAGCTTAGCTTATGGAAAATGTGGAATAAAAAAAAAATTTACACAGAATATATAACACAATTAGTCCATGTAAGAATGTGCGGACTGCTGGGGTACGCCGCCCTCACAATGAATAGATCAGGGTGAGAGAATGGGTCCCGCATAGTTATCTGCTTTCTTATCATCTTTTAATTAGAATCTCTGGGCCGTCCCTGTAGAGCAGGGATCCTCAACCTGCGGCCCTCCTACAAAACTACAACTCCCAGCACTAGGCTGTCCAGGCATGCTGGGAATTGTAGTTTAGCAACAGCTGGCGGGCCGCCGGTTGGGCACCGCTGCTGTAGAGCATGGATATGAACGCTCCTTCAGCGCAAATTAGAGCAGGATATCCAAGATCTACTACCGCCTACTACCTATCTGCAGAGGGACGGGTTCATTGCTGCTGCCACAAAGGGTGTTCAAACCGCAGCTCAATGAGGGCGATTCCTGGAAACGCGGGCTGGAACCGTTTACATTTTCAGATTTGGAGAATCCAAGACTTGGAATGAATTGTGCAGGAGTTATTTCCACAAAGAACCTAATTAAGAGGATTGGCTTCCTTCTTGGGGGCGATGCTTGATGCAGTATATGGCGCAGCGCTCGGCCTCATGGTGTTATGTGGCCACAGGACTTGTCGGATTTACAGCAGAGCATCATCCAACATGTAACAGGAAAAAAGGGCCACTTTCTGCAGAAGTAACGTAACGGAGCATAGGACATGTGGTTGCATTTACATGATTCATAAATATTCATTCCTCCCCGGCGACGCTTTCTCTGTAAGTTGATGTGATCATTATTGGCTTCCTATTCCTATGCTTCCTCCGGATCAGACTGAAGAAGAGCTCGGTAACACAATATCCTGCAGCGATCATCTAGGGTTTTTCTCCACTGCACATAAGTAATCTGTGCTACAGGCTGCGCAGAACAGACGGCACCAGAAGGGGTGGAAATGTGCCCCTGGGTGCAGGTGATAAGTGCTGGGTTTTGGGCACTTACACCTCTTACTGCTGCCAGATGGCGGATCCACACGGCACTGCAGCTACATGTTGCTTCTGGCGGCAGCAAACACATTCAGCTTTCACCTTGTCCTGCTCGCTGCTTCCCGTCTGGACCTGTAAAATGTCTTCTTACTACGAGCAGCAGCAGACGCAGTGCACAGAGGCCTGGGACGAGCTCTCGCCTGCTGGATCGGGTTATTATATTGGAGCAGTCGTGTCGTTACATCGCAATCTCACCTTGGTTTACTACAAGGATACCAGATCCTAGATGACAGCTGCCTATAAGTGCGGCCAAACTTACCAAAACCATCATATGCACCGATAGGCGGTTTACATCTGCTCTGCTTAAGTGTCAGTCCTCACTGCCACTTCAGTGGTATGAGTGTGTATGAACTCAGATCTTACCCAAAAGGAAAGGAATGAGAAGCTGCCCATGAAAAGCTGCAAAGTTATGTGGTCTCATAACATCCGGCGGTACAAGTTTACAATGGCAGCTGCTGAGGAGATGTTGACAAGGCAATGCTGCTCTGCCATCTGTTCTCCAGAAGTAGAATATATCGCGCAATATCTCCTAATAAACCCGTAAGTACAGCAGACAAGTTATAGGACCAGGTCCATGGTCGGGATACATCCACTGCTGTCCATGTAGCCATAAAGATGCATTACAGATCCAATGGGACAGAGCTCCGATAGTAACACGCAGGGTATGAGAGCTGGAGGACTGCACAGGGCCTGAACCAGCAGGGGGCGACAGGAAGATGTGGGGTCCTAACAAGAAACTAGCAGGACTTTAAAGTCAGCTTTCTCTAGGAATGCAGAATATAATACAATACAATCAGGCTTGCGTTAGGCACATCTCTTTGGAAGGCGACGGCCGCCACGGCTTCCTGTGCGGGTACAATTACTGATGAATAGCTGTGAGTCAGATTTATTTTGCTCGCCTTGGACGCGATAATGAGCCATTCATGCCAGCAAACTTAAGAACATTGACTAAGCCCCGAGGTTAATAAATAGGATGGAGGCGATCGATGCCGCGCAGGCGACGTCCCTGAGACAGTCACAGCGCGATCCTCGCATTCACTAAACCGTCATCATATACGGCCGATCATCTGTCTATCGGGTTATTACATCTGAGGTGGGAACGCTTTCAAGAATAGAAGTGCTAACGTTTTATCATCAACTAACAAAATGCAAATGAACAAAGAAAAGAGAAATCTAAATCCAATCAGTATTTGGTGTGACCGCCCTCCGCCTTCAGCTTCAGATCTTTTAAGTATGTGTGTGTGTGTGTATGTACAGTATGTGTGTGTGTGTGTGTGTATGTACAGTATGTGTGTGTGTGTGTGTATGTACGGTACGTGTGTGTGTGTATGTGTGTATGTACAGTATGTGTGTGTGTGTGTATGCACAGTATGCGTGCGTGTGTGTGTCTGTACAGTACGCGTGCGTGTGTGTGTCTGTACAGTACGCGTGCGTGTGTGTGTGTACAGTACGCGTGCGTCTGTGTGTGTGTACAGTACGCGTGCGTCTGTGTGTGTGTACAGTACGCGTGCGTCTGTGTGTACAGTACGCGCGTGCGTCTGTGTGTACAGTACGCTGTGCGCCTGTGTGCACAGTACGCGTGCGTCTGTGTGTACAGTACGCGTGCGTCTGTGTGTACAGTACGCGCGTGCGTCTGTGTGTACAGTACGCGATGCGTCTGTGTGTACAGTACGCTGCAGTGCGTCTGTGTGTACAGTACGCGTGCGTCTGTGTGTACAGTACGCGTGCGTCTGTGTACAGCACGCGATGCGCCTGTGTGTACAGTACGCGTGCGTCTGTGTGTACAGTACGCGTGCGTCTGTGTGTACAGTACGCGTGCGTCTGTGTGTACAGTACGCGTGCGTCTGTGTGTACAGTACGCGTGCGTCTGTGTGTACAGTACGTGTGTGTCTGTGTGTACAGTACGTGTGTGTCTGTGTGTACAGTACGTGTGTGTCTGTATAGTTAGTGTGTCTCTGTATGTACAGAGTGTCTGTATGTACAGTGTAATATAAAGTCAAAAACAGCTCACCACTGGGACGCTTGCACGGGAAGGAGTTATCCCCAACAAAATCAAAAAAAATCGATGAATCCCAGCAGGCGTATAGGAAGTATACTTCAACTGCAGTTGAAGAAGGCTGGACGGGCCGAAACACGTCCTGTGACACTTGTTTTCTTTTTAATAAAAGTATACTTCCTATACGCCTGCTGGGATTCATCGATTTTTTTGTATGTACAGTGTGTCTAAGATATATATATACATATTCTAGGGATTTGGGATTATTTTGGATTACAGTGGTACTATAACAACTATACATGAAAAATGGAAACTCTTCCAAAATAATCCCTACTTCCTTTGTTTGCATGTATAACAGCGTACTGCCATATATATTTTGTTTGCTGTCTGCATGTCAGCTTCATGGATGTACACCTGTGACTTTTGAAGAGAAGCAAGCACGATGTGTCTTTCAAGTTTTGGGCTGGCCTGTACTTCAGCAAATGGAGTTGGGGATCTGGTCAGAAGTAATGGTGTACTCAATGCTGAGAAATCCACGCAGATACTTCTCCATCATGTAATCCCATCAGTGAGGGGTCTGGCTCCGAATGTATTATGCAGCAGGACAACGACACCCAACATCCAGCCAATGTTGAGAACTATCCTCAGCGTAAGAAAGAATAAGGAGTCCTGGATGTGATAATATGGCCTCCACAGATCTCAACATCATCCAGTCTATCAAGGATTACAGTTAGAGACAGAAGGATTGGAGGAAGACTAGATCCACAGAAGATCTGCACATAGTTCTCCAAGATATCTGGACCAATCTCCCCAAAGAATCCCTTCAGAAACTGTGTGCAAGTCTACCTAAAAAACCTGACGCTGAAGGCAGAGGGCAGTCACCCCATAAACTGACTGGACTTAGATTTAATTAGATTTTGTTAATTGATAAAAAATTAACTATTAACACTTCTATTTCTGGAGGCGTTCTCACTGCGCAGCATTTCCCCCGCAGCACTGTATATATACTGGAAGGAGCCGAGCCACGGTGGAAGGGTTTCTTTGCTCTGTGACATTTGATTACAATGGGCAGAAGTCGTCGCTGCAGCTTGTTAAAAAGTGCAGAATAAATGAAGTCCAGGCTGTGGATGGACCGCAGAAAATCAAACGCCCTCCTGCTTTTGATGTTTAACTTTTCAGTGAAATCCTTTTACCCGAATGCATTTCTAATTAACTTGCATAGCCAAAAGCGTCGCACAGACCTAAATTCAGAGCTTGCCGAGGAATGAACTGACTTTATCTAGCTGCTTAGAGGACCCTGAATGGATGCAGCCTTGCAAAGTCTCTCCTCTGGGTCCCTGTTAAAGGGGGTTTCCAGTGAGAATATTTTTCAAAACAATCTAATAAATAATAAACAGGTCAGAATGGGTAAAAACAAAAAACAATGTATTTTCCTCTTATCCCAGCCGCTGCCATTCCACAACACTGGTCCGGTCCCCTTTGCTCCACTTCCCATCTCGTCTTGACATGCTGGACATGACGGGTGCGGCCTACTCAGCTAATCACTGGCGTTAGAGGTGACCCGCCTCAGACGATGACTGGGTGAGCGGCTTTTACTGGCATTTCCAGCATGTTGAGCAGTGGGGACCAGACGACCAGCGTTGTAATGGCAGTGGTCTGATCACGACCAGCTCACTGGAAAGATGAATTTCCCAGCAGCTGGATTCACATGGACTCTAGCTCAAAAAACGTCAACAAAAACCGCATGTGTGACTCCAGGCCTATAGTTAATACCTGCCAGCAAATTGAGTCACAAACCTGGCTGCTCGACAGTACGTGGAACTCCACGGGGGCTACCTGGAACTTCAGCAATCTGAGATCAAAGTGAACGAGCCGGTTAAGTCATCGGTGTCCTACTTCTGTATTTTCAATATTCTTTTCCAAGAACAAAAAGGATCTGCACAAATCACTTTGCAGAGCAATTGCCAGATTTGCTTTCAAGGTCAATTATCCAGATATGAGCCAGGAGATATTCGTGCTCTGTATATTACGCGAAGACAGAGCGAGGGTGAAGGTCGGCTGGTTATGATTGTTATTTGTGAGCCGTGTGGATGGAGAAGGACCGCCACGTCCTGGGTCCATAGAAGGTCCGCCACATCCTGGGTCCATAGAAGGAACGGCACGTTCCTGGGTTCGTAGAAGGACCTGCACGCCTTGGGTCCATAGAAGGACCTGCACGTCCTGGGTCCATAGAAGGACCTGCACGTCCTGGGTCCATAGAAGGACCTGCATGTCCTGGGTCCATAGAAGGACCTGCATGTCCTGGGTCCATAGAAGGACCTGCATGTCCTGGGTCCATAGGAGGACCTGCATGCCCTGGGTCCATAGGAGGACCTGCATGCCCTGGGTCCATAGGAGGACCTGCATGTCCTGGGTCCATAGAAGGGCCTGCATGTCCTGAGTCCATAGAAGGACCTGCATGTCCTGGGTCCATAGAAGGACCTGCATGTCCTGGGTCCATAGAAGGACCTGCATGTCCTGGGTCTATAGAAGGCCTGCATGTCCTGGGTCTATAGAAGGACCTGCATGTCCTGGGTCCATAGAAGGACCTGCATGTCCTGGGTCCATAGAAGGACCTGCATGTCCTGGGTCCATAGAAGGACCTGCATGTCCTGGGTCCATAGAAGGACCTGCATGTCCTGGGTCCATAGAAGGACCTGCATGTCCTGGGTCCATAGAAGGACCTGCATGTCCTGGGTCCATAGAAGGACCTGCATGTCCTGGGTCCATAGAAGGACCTGCATGTCCTGGGTCCATAGAAGGACCAGCATGTCCTGGGTCCATAGAAGGACCTGCACGTCCTGGGTCCATAGAAGGACCTGCACGTCCTGGGTCCATAGAAGGACCTGCATGTCCTGGGTCCATAGAAGGACCTGCATGTCCTCGGTCCATAGAAGGATAGTTTTCCATTACCACTGTGTCAATATGGAAGCATTGCCCTTACAGGGATCTACCTTCCATGAGATTAACCATTTCCTGTCTGACACAGACAAGTAATCTTTATCTGGCGTAGAAATGACATCAGGCTGTAAGAATATTTCGGGTCTGACTTCCCAATGCCCCCTGCACACCTGATCATTACAGGAGCTCTCTGGGACCATACCACTGATAGACCCCTACGGGGTCAGAAGGGCCGAGTGCATGTGCAAATCCACAGCGAAGATGCAGAAAAATCCAAATGTGATATGTGCTGTGTCCTTATTCCATCCTGATTATTTCCAGATACACATGGATAGTGCTTACAAAATCCACAGCACCCCAAATCTGCTGAGTGTGAACTGACTCTTAGGCCACTTGTGTGTAACACTAGCAAGTATTTTCTCACAAATTACCTTCACGGGTCCCAGCCACAAGCACGAACAGTGTCATAGATCCCCATGATCTGCAGTGAACATAAAACTATAAGAAGATATAAGCAGCCAGACTACTTGCTGATGGTTTCTAGCCAGCATATTTTTGTCTATACTATATAAAACGGGAATTACATGAAGGATGATGGCCTCTGAAAGTATACTATACAGGGGCTGACAATTAATGGGTATAGTCAGCTCGAAAACAGCCCTGGTTACCTCTGAATTATGTAGAGGTCTTCCTAAGGTACAACAAAAGGAGACAAAACGGCTGGTAACCCCATAATGACCATGGAAAAAGCACGCTCGCTGCAGGCCGCTGTTTTAGCATGCAGCGAATCCGTGCTCGAAGAGAAATCAATGATTGTCAAAGCAAAACTGAAGCTGGAATTCAACCAGGGCAAACATCCTGATGGGTTAATTGTCTTCCCGTGAAATTGGCTCAGAGTGGGAGAAAATTAAAGGGACACTCCAGAAAAAGCGGCAATGTAATTATAAGAGGTGAAGTCCTGGACCGCCGCCAGCAGGAGACAACCCCAGACCTTGTGGAGATCATGCCACTGACATTGAGAAGAAGCTCTGGCGGTGCATGGTCCTATCAGAGAAGAAGAGGGCAGCCAGAACCCAGCAGCGGAACAAGGATTTTTTGACATTCGAGGGAACTGATGGACCTTGAGATTCCACGCTATGTCCTCTGACATAAGCTTCGAGTTGCGTTCATGTCAAGGAAAACAGAAAGAAACATTAAAATATATATAATGACCGAGCTGGCGGTTCATGATGCAACAAGCACAAGAAGAATAATGGCAGCAATCTGTATCCCTCCAGTAAACCTCTTACAGGGACATCGTCGATGCTCCGGCACCAGCTCAGGGGAGACATATCCAGCCTGTTCTGTCAGGGAAAGCCATTAACAACCTCCTGAGCCTGTGTGAAGGTGACTGACCAGCGAGATGAAGAGACCTCGTTCTCCGGCACAGAGCTCCTCTGCAGGCCCCAGTGAGGAAGTCATTAGTCTCTGTCTGCGTCTGCTGCAGCGCTTGCACGCTCTTTCACATGTGGACATTCCTCTAAACCTCATTAATAATAATATATTTTGTTTAGGACGCCACTTGATGATCTGATAGGGATGAATAGATGCCGTATGGTGCAGGAGGGGAGGTATGGAGCACACATGTTGTGTAATGTACGCAGATGGCGGTGCAGTGTACGGCGGATGTACAAGTGTCAGTATGACGTAACCCAAGTGTCAGCGTCATCATCCTGTACCCCAAGTGTCAGCGTCATCATCCTGTACCCCAAGTGTCAGCGTCATTATCCTGTACCCCGAGTGTCAGTGTCATTATCCTGTACCCCGAGTGTCAGCGTCATTATCCTGTACCCCAAGTGTCAGCGTCATTATCCTGTACCCCAAGTGTCAGCGTCATTATCCTGTACCCAGAGTGTCATTGTCATTATCCTGTACCCCGAGTGTCAGTGTCATTATCCTGTACCCCAAGTGTCAGTGTCATTATCCTGTACCCCGAGTGTCAGTGTCATTATCCTGTACCCAGAGTGTCAGCGTCATTATCCTGTACCCCAAGTGTCAGTGTCATTATCCTGTACCCCGAGTGTCAGTGTCATTATCCTGTACCCCAAGTGTCAGTGTCATTATCCTGTACCCCAAGTGTCAGCGTCATCATCCTGTACCCCAAGTGTCAGCGTCATCATCCTGTACCCCAAGTGTCAGCGTCATTATCCTGTACCCCAAGTGTCAGCGTCATTATCCTGTACCCCGAGTGTCAGTGTCATTATCCTGTACCCCGAGTGTCAGTGTCATTATCCTGTACCCCGAATGTCAGTGTCATTATCCTGTACCCCAAGTGTCAGCGTCATTATCCTGTACCCCGAGTGTCAGCGTCATTATCCTGTACCCCGAGTGTCAGCGTCATTATCCTGTACCCCGAGTGTCAGTGTCATTATCCTGTACCCCGAGTGTCAGTGTCATTATCCTGTACCCCAAGTGTCAGTGTCATTATCCTGTACCCCAAGTGTCAGTGTCATTATCCTGTACCCGAGTGTCAGTGTCATTATCCTGTCCCCCGAGTGTCAGTGTCATTATCCTGTACCCCAAGTGTCAGTGTCATTATCCTGTACCCCAAGTGTCAGCGTCATTATCCTGTACCCCGAGTGTCAGTGTCATTATCCTGTACCCCAGTGTCAGTGTCATTATCCTGTACCCCAAGTGTCAGTGTCATTATCCTGTACCCCAAGTGTCAGCGTCATTATCCTGTACCCCAAGTGTCAGCGTCATTATCCTGTACCCCAAGTGTCAGCTGTCATTATCCTGTACCCCAAGTGTCAGCTGCCATTATCCTGTACCCCAAGTGTCAGTGTCATTATCCTGTACCCGAGTGTCAGTGTCATCATCCTGTACCCCGAGTGTCAGTGTCATTATCCTGTACCCCAAGTGTCAGTGTCATTATCCTGTACCCCGAGTGTCAGTGTCATTATCCTGTACCCCGAGTGTCAGTGTCATTATCCTGTACCCCGAGTGTCAGTGTCATTATCCTGTACCCCGAGTGTCAGTGTCATTATCCTGTACCCCGAGTGTCAGTGTCATCATGCTGTACCACAAGTGTCAGTGTCATTATCCTGTACCCCGAGTGTCAGTGTCATTATCCTGTACCCCGAGTGTCAGTGTCATTATCCTGTACCCCGAGTGTCAGTGTCATTATCCTGTACCCCAAGTGTCAGCGTCATTATCCTGTACCCCGAGTGTCAGTGTCATTATCCTGTACCCCAAGTGTCAGTGTCATTATCCTGTACCCCAAGTGTCAGTGTCATTATCCTGTACCCCGAGTGTCAGTGTCATTATCCTGTACCCGGTGTCAGTGTCATCATGCTGTACCCCGAGTGTCAGTGTCATTATCCTGTACCCCAAGTGTCAGTGTCATTATCCTGTACCCGAGTGTCAGTGTCATCATGCTGTACCCCGAGTGTCAGTGTCATTATCCTGTACCCCAAGTGTCAGTGTCATTATCCTGTACCCCGAGTGTCAGTGTCATTATCCTGTACCCCGAGTGTCAGTGTCATTATCCTGTACCCCGAGTGTCAGTGTCATTATCCTGTACCCCGAGTGTCAGTGTCATTATCCTGTACCCCGAGTGTCAGTGTCATTATCCTGTACCACCAAGTGTCAGTGTCATTATCCTGTACCCCGAAGTGTCAGTGTCATTATCCTGTACCCCGAAAGTGTCAGTGTCATTATCCTGTACCCCGAGTGTCAGTGTCATTATCCTGTACCCCAAGTGTCAGCGTCATTATCCTGTACCCCGAGTGTCAGTGTCATTATCCTGTACCCCGAGTGTCAGTGTCATTATCCTGTACCCCGAGTGTCAGTGTCATTATCCTGTACCCCGAGTGTCAGTGTCATTATCCTGTACCCCGAGTGTCAGTGTCATTATCCTGTACCCCGAGTGTCAGTGTCATTATCCTGTACCCCGAGTGTCAGCGTCATTATCCTGTACCCCGAGTGTCAGTGTCATTATCCTGTACCCCAAGTGTCAGCGTCATTATCCTGTACCCCGAAGTGTCAGCGTCATTATCCTGTACCCCAAGTGTCAGCGTCATTATCCTGTACCCCGAGTGTCAGCGTCATTATCCTGTACCCCGAGTGTCAGTGTCATTATCCTGTACCCCGAGTGTCAGTGTCATTATCCTGTACCCCGAGTGTCAGTGTCATTATCCTGTACCCCGAAGTGTCAGTGTCATTATCCTGTACCCCGAGTGTCAGTGTCATTATCCTGTACCCCGAGTGTCAGTGTCATTATCCTGTACCCCGAGTGTCAGTGTCATTATCCTGTACCCCGAGTGTCAGTGTCATTATCCTGTACCCCAAGTGTCAGTGTCATTATCCTGTACCCCAAGTGTCAGTGTCATTATCCTGTACCCCGAGTGTCAGTGTCATTATCCTGTACCCCAAGTGTCAGTGTCATTATCCTGTACCCGAGTGTCAGTGTCATTATCCTGTACCCCGAGTGTCAGTGTCATTATCCTGTACCCCGAGTGTCAGTGTCATTATCCTGTACCCCGAGTGTCAGTGTCATTATCCTGTACCCCGAGTGTCAGTGTCATTATCCTGTACCCCGAGTGTCAGTGTCATTATCCTGTACCCCGAGTGTCAGTGTCATCATCCTGTACCCCGAGTGTCAGTGTCATTATCCTGTACCCCGAGTGTCAGTGTCATTATCCTGCACCCCGAGTGTCAGTGTCATCATCCTGTACCCCGAGTGTCAGTGTCATTATCCTGTACCCAGAGTGTCATTATCCTGTACCCCGAGTGTCAGTGTCATTATCCTGTACCCCGCGTGTCAGTGTCATTATCCTGTACCCCAAGTGTCAGCGTCATTATCCTGTACCCCGAGTGTCAGTGTCATCATCCTGTACCCCAAGTGTCAGTGTCATTATCCTGTACCCCGAGTGTCAGTGTCATTATCCTGTACCCCGAGTGTCAGTGTCATTATCCTGTACCCCGAGTGTCAGTGTCATTATCCTGTACCCCGAGTGTCAGTGTCATTATCCTGTACCCCGAGTGTCAGTGTCATTATCCTGTACCCCAAGTGTCAGTGTCATTATCCTGTACCCCGAGTGTCAGTGTCATTATCCTGTACCCCGAGTGTCAGTGTCATCATGCTGTACCCCGAGTGTCAGTGTCATTATCCTGTACCCTGAGTGTCAGTGTCATTATCCTGTATCCCGAGTGTCAGTGTCATTATCCTGTACCCCGAGTGTCAGTGTCATTATCCTGTACCCCGAGTGTCAGTGTCATCATCCTGTACCCCGAGTGTCAGTGTCCTGTACCCCGAGTGTCAGTGTCATCATCCTGTACCCTGAGTGTCAGTGTCATTATCCTGTACCCCAAGTGTCAGTGTCATCATCCTGTACCCCGAGTGTCAGTGTCATTATCCTGTACCCCGAGTGTCAGTGTCATTATCCTGTACCCCAAGTGTCAGTGTCATCATCCTGTACCCCAAGTGTCAGTGTCCTGTACCCCGAGTGTCAGTGTCATCATCCTGTACCCCGAGTGTCAGTGTCATTATCCTGTACCCCGAGTGTCAGAGTTATTATCCTGTACCCCGAGTGTCAGTGTCATCATGCTGTACCCCAAGTGTCAGTGTCATCATCCTGTACCCCGAGTATCAGTGTCATTATCCTGTACCCCAAGTGTCAGTGTCATTATCCTGTACCCCAAGTGTCAGTGTCATTATCCTGTACCCCAAGTGTCAGTGTCATTATCCTGTACCCCAAGTGTCAGCATCATTATCCTGTACCCCAAGTGTCAGCA
This sequence comes from Bufotes viridis, assembly GCA_033119425.1. NCBI lineage: Eukaryota > Metazoa > Chordata > Amphibia > Anura > Bufonidae > Bufotes > Bufotes viridis. The sequence goes on from CM065596.1 coordinate 8,916,685, forward strand.
TCATTATCCTGTACCCCAAGTGTCAGCATCATTATCCTGTACCCCAAGTGTCAGCATCATTATCCTGTACCCCAAGTGTCAGGGTGTCACCCTTGCCCTGTTCACCCTTCCAGGATAAGTATATGGGGGGGGGGGGGGTCCTCCTTCCCATACACTGTGTAGATCACATTCCTGTAGAAGCTGTAAGGACATCTTTATTCTTCTTCTCCAGCTTGAGTGCTATCACTTCAGCGGTAATGCATACAGAAGATGAGGCACATTAGATATTACGTGGCTGAGAAGTAGTTTCAGAAGGCATCCAGCTGATCCTGTGACGGGTGCTGCAGGAGAGAACTGCTTCATCACCTGTGCCCCTAATCCTGACCCCCTGACAGCCCCCACTACAGAGGGTCACCCCCAGTCCTGCTCCATCACCTGTGCCCCTAATCCTGACCCCCTGACAGCCCCCACTACAGAGGGTCACCCCCAGTCCTGCTCCATCACCTGTGCCCCTAATCCTGACCCCCTGACAGCCCCCACTACAGAGGGTCACCCCAGTCCTGCTCCATCACCTGTGCCCCTAATCCTGACCCCCTGACAGCCCCCACTACAGAGGGTCACCCCCAGTCCTGCTCCATCACCTGTGCCCCTAATCCTGACCCCCTGACAGCCCCCACTACAGAGGGTCACCCCCAGTCCTGCTCCATCACCTGTGCCCCTAATCCTGACCCCTGACAGGCCCCCACTACAGAGGGTCACCCCAGTCCTGCTCCATCACCTGTGCCCCTAATCCTGACCCCTGACAGGCCCCCACTACAGAGGGTCACCCCAGTCCTGCTCCATCACCTGTGCCCCTAATCCTGACCCCCTGACAGCCCCCACTACAGAGGTCACCCCCAGTCCTGCTCCATCACCTGTGCCCCTAATCCTGACCCCCTGACAGCCCCCACTACAGAGGGTCACCCCCAGTCCTGCTTCATCACCAGCTGCCGCCAAACAGAAGAAGAAGCCAACATCACATCAGAGCGGAGGAAGAACCTCCATTACAACACACAACTGATAATTACATAGGAAACAAAGACACGTGGCCAGAATACGGGACTTCTGTCGACTGAAAGCTTGTGTGGACGTTGGCTGATACTCTGGACCACTAGACACATGCATGCTCGACTTGACCAAGCATGGATATGTTCTCAATGGAAATAAGGAAGTTGACTACTGCAAGACTGCCCAGAGAATAAAAGGATTGCAGATGTTCAAAGGCAACAGCCCGATCCTCATCTCCCCTGAATCTACAGCTGCAATATTTAACTGCCAAGACCTACTGCAATCCGCAGAAGACATGGTGTATGGCAGTCTTTACAGACACCAGTATTTCAAGCAATCTCGATCAGGCTCCACTAATCTCAGGTGATAACGCCCCTCGTGTCCACGTAGCCTGAGCAGAGGATGAGACGTCTCCTTCACGCTGCTATCCAATCGGGCTCTTCTCACGGTAACATTTCCAGTGCCGGATCTTCATCCCAACTATGCACAGAACCTCTGCTTCTCTATTCCTGGCTCGTTACCACATATTCTGGATATTTATCCCCTCAGGATGAAGTTACCCGGCGTCATCGCACTTTCCTGTAGGAGTGAGAGATCCCAATCTGAAAGACCTCGGCTCAGAAAAGAACCCTGAGGACTAGAGTAACAGTAGACTGTAGTGGACGGAGCGTCCCCGATCCGTACATGGCGGGGTATCCGACAGAGAGAGATCCATTCCCTGTAATGGCAGGCTGCTGATGACACTCCATGTACAGCCCCAGGTGCGTTCACATGTAGCGGGTATGAGCTTGCAGCGCTGTGCTTCTACCGCTTAGCCAGACCCCACGGCAGAAGAATTCCGAGTGCAGCTCTGGACACTGTACATTCTCCTTTTAAAAAATGATACAGTTTACATACAAATAGGGCTGCAGCTATCGACTATTTTGTAATTGAGTATTTTACCGATTAATCCAACGATTAATTTAGTACTCTAATAACAAAAACTACGGCAATTAAAAAAACTTTTTTTCTTTAAAAAACTCATCAGGCTCCCCTCCCTCCTCAGTGCCACCAGCTGCCCCTCCTAGCCGTGTCCCCAGTGTCAGTGAAATAAAATACTTACCTCTCCTTGTAGGGGCGCCGCTCCACAGCTCGTCCATCTTTTTCTCCACGCGCTGCACTGTCGTCCTGACGTCACAGCGTTTAGGTCATATTAAGCGCTTACGTGTACTATGTCCTGATGATGTGTCAGTATACAGTGCAAGCGCGGTGCGGGCCGGCGGGTGACCGCGGAGGAGTGAGTAATAGCAAACTCTGCACTCACACATCGAGGATTTTTTTGTGTCGAGTTACTCAATTTAATCGAGTAATCGTTTCATTCCTACATACAAAAAAAATCTACTTGGCAATCACAATTCTGCAGGCTTCAGAGCTCAATTCTGCCAATATTTCCTGCTATTTCAGCTGTGTTCGTACAGAAACGGTTTTGGTGATTTGCTTTCTGGAAAGTGTAATCTTTACACCAGGGACAATACAGTCATCTAATGGTCTCCACTTCTGCATTGTAAGAGCTCATCCAAGCTGTAAGCAACAAGTCTGTCGATAGAATGCTGCAGAATAGTGAGCGCAGCTCTGGGGTATAATACAGGATGTAACTCAGGATCAGTACAGGATAAGTAATGTATGTACACAGTGACTGCACCAGCAGAATAGTGAGTGCAGCTCTGGAGTATAATACAGGATGTAACTCAGGATCAGTACAGGATAAGTAATGTATGTACACAGTGACTGCACCAGCAGAATAGTGAGTGCAGCTCTGGAGTATAATACAGGATGTAACTCAGGATCAGTACAGGATAAGTAATGTATGTACACAGTGACTCCAGCAGAATAGTGAGTGCAGCTCTGGAGTATAATACAGGATGTAACTCAGGATCAGTACAGGATAAGTAATGTATGTACACAGTGACTGCACCAGCAGAATAGTGAGTGCAGCTCTGGAGTATAGTACAGGATGTAACTCAGGATCAGTACAGGATAAGTAATGTATGTACACAGTGACTGCACCAGCAGAATAGTGAGTGCAGCTCTGGAGTATAGTACAGGATGTAACTCAGGATCAGTACAGGATATGTAATGTATCTACACAGTGACTGCACCAGCAGAATAGTGAGTGCAGCTCTGGAGTATAATACAAGATGTAACTGAGGATCAGTACAGGATAAGTAATGTATGTACACAGTGACTGCACCAGCAGAATAGTGAGTGCAGCTCTGGAGTATAATACAGGATCTAACTCAGGATCAGTACAGGATATGTAATGTAATGTACAGAGTGACACCAGCAGAATAGTGAGTGCAGCTCTGGAGTATAATACAGGATGTGACTCAGGATCAGTACAGGATAAGTAATGTATGTACACAGTGACTGCACCAGCAGAATAGTGAGTGCCGCTCTGGAGTATAATACAGGATGTAACTCAGGATCAGTACAGGATAAGTAATGTATGTACACAGTGACTGCACCAGCAGAATAGTGAGTGCAGCTCTGGAGTATAATACAGGATGTAACTCAGGATCAGTACAGGATAAGTAATGTATGTACACAGTGACTCCACCAGCAGAATAGTGAGTGCAGCTCTGGAGTATAATACAAGATGTAACTGAGGATCAGTACAGGATAAGTAATGTATGTACACAGTGACTGCACCAGCAGAATAGTGAGTGCAGCTCTGGAGTATAATACAAGATGTAACTGAGGATCAGTACAGGATAAGTAATGTATGTACACAGTGACTGCACCAGCAGAATAGTGATGTGCAGCTCTGGGGTATAATACAGGATGTAACTGAGGATCATGGTATCAACAAAACAACATATAGAAAATATTCAAGATTCTAAAATAAAGATAAACTGAACCTGAAATGGATTCATGTTTGCAAGAAGTATGAAAATGCATCATGACGACGTCAGGCTGACCTGGTAACGGTAGCAAAACAGAGAAAAACCCTGGAATAAGAAGCGCAGAGACTTAACAGGAGGGTTGGCAGCAAGCGCTGGCGTTCTCCAGAGAATCAGAGGAAACATCTTCAATTCATCCAAGTCGGGATCTGATCTTTAATTTATTAAGCCTCCACAGAACCACATTTCTCTCTTTCTGCCCCTCAGCGTACGTCTACCTCATTCTACGCCACTTAATAAAAGCTTTGGAACCGCGGGACGCACAATTCAGAATGGATTTTGATTCTTGCCCAGCTGAGAGGAGATAACAGCGAAGGGTCACTGCGTGCGCGCATTAATATGGCTACGCGTTAGCTTTAGGGGGCATCATACAACTAGGTCCTTGTGGCCCTATGAGTTTTTAATGAAGGCTCCTCCTATCCCACCATATTGATTTTCTCACTTTGTCTTTGCCTCCGTTTTCTTTTGTCCTAGGTAGAAGCACCAAAAACAAGTCTGGGTCTCATGAAGAGGCAGTGCACTGTACAGCAGATCGCACGCTACTGGCATCTAAAGGGAGCCTGTCGTCAGGAAACCAGGCCTTGTGGGTCTGGCTCAGCCGAGTGTAATGAAACCTTTCACTCAGTGATCCATTGCTTCCTTCTGGAGAAAAAGTATTTTCAATTCATCTGCAAAAGAGCAGCTAAGTGCACAGAGGGCGGGCCCAAGCCACTCCGTGCACCCTTGCTCCTCCTGCTGCATCTGCCGCCCCCTCCCTCTCCTTGACTGACAGGTCCAGGTTCCTGCATGGTCATCTTGCCTGAATCGAAAAGGAAATGGAGGTGCTGACAGAAGAAGCGTGAGGGGCAAGAGTGCATTGAGTGGCTTGAGCCCACCCTCGGTGCACTTAACTGCTCATTTGCATACAGAGTAAAAATATTTTTTTTCTCCAGAATGAAGCAGCGAACTGCCAAGTGAAAGGCGTCATTACATTAAGCTGAGCTAGGCCTACAAGCCATTGGTTCCTGATGGTAGACTCCCTTTATGGTGGTCACTCAAAATGGAAGTTAAATGGCTGTCTTATCATGACAGGCTCCTTAAGGAAAGTGGTTGTCACTGTCAGATAATCCCTTCAAACATGCTTTCCCTTCACTAAGGAAAACTGAAAGAAAAGAGGGAAAAGGTATGAAAAAGGAACTGCGTGCAGGGGGCCATATTAGACCTCCTGGCTAACCCTGGAATTTTGGAAACCCCTGTCCTCTCCGAGTCTCCATCCTCTGCCTCTTCTTCGGGTAGTAGGAGAGCTAAGCGCCCGAAATTACAAGATATTTGGTCCCTCGTCAGTAACCTTCCTACTAAAAAGGATCTGGAATATTATATTATAGATATTATACAGAGGGTCGAATCTAAGCAAGAACAGGAATAGCAGCTGTCAAGACGGAGCGATTTATGTCTCTACCCAATTGACAACCCAGGTACAAGTCTCTTCTAATCTAGATTCTCGCCTAACGAAAGTTGAAGAAAACATGGCCTTTCAGAGGGCAGGTGCTTTTACAACTGGATGACATTGAGCGTAATAAGATTAAACTGCGTGGGATCCCAGAGGAGATGCCTGCTACTGACTTGCGCACGGCTGTGACCACCATTTCCAATACTCTTCTTTCTAGACCACATGAGGTGGGGATTGAGCTTGAAGGAGTTTAGAGGGTGTTGGGCCTAGAAAACTCAGCCCCCCGAGAAATGCTATGTAGAGTTGATTTTTTCAGGGAGAAAGAGGATATTTTACAGCGGGCCTGGAGACAGGGTCCCACCATGTCTGCGGGTGCTCAGATTCAACTGCTGCCAGTCGTGTCAAGGAGAACCTTGCAAACGAGACGTTCTACAATCTATCACAGAAGCTGGGGCTACATACCGTTGGGGACACCAGTTTCATCTTATTATTCGCAAAAATGGCCTCTCCTTTGCTCTACACACCCCGGACCAAGACGGAGATCTTGCCAGGTTCCTGGAAATCCCAGCCGTTTCTTTGCCGGATCGGTTTGCTGTTCCTATTTCCGCACCTCCAGCGACCATGCCTCCACCATGTCCTCGTGGCAAGTCTCCGCGTGGACTTTCCCAGGAGGAAACTACTCCAGCGACTGTGGACTGCGGCCGATCCTTGTAGTTCTAAGCTGAAGAGTCTAGTCTAGGTGGAATCTCTGTTTAGCTGCAGGTCTGATTACTTATTCTCCACGTGGCAGACTGCCTGCCCTCAGTACCAGCTGGACCTGCTCATCTACCGCTCCTCACCGCCACTAGAAGCTTCTAGCGCTTTGTTCTGTTAGGCCCAGGGAAAGGGAAGCAACTCTGATTGCTCTACCTCTCCCCACAGAGGAACGTCACTCTCGGTCTGATCCACTCTCGGCATCCTGAGAGTCGCCAAGTGGATTTTCCTTTCCACAGTTTTGGTTATTTCTTTTTATAATATATTTCCTTAGGTATATATCGTTACACACTGATTTCATTAAATAAACTCACAGGATAAAACGTTACTAACAAACAATAATCAGTGGACTGGCAATCCTTAAAAATATTGATACTACTCAATTGCCCACCAAAAATATGTAAAATAAATAATGAAAAAAATAAAAAAAATAAAAACATGATTGAGGCTGTTAAAAAAACGATGACAATATTCACCATATGGTTTTTGCAATAGACATAGTTACTACTACCGCAGCCTATGTGAGGGTGCTAACAATATTTTATCCCTCCTAGGCCTCTTGCACACGACCGTATGCATTTTGCGGTCCGCAAAAAATACGGATGACGTCCGTGTGCATTCCGTATATTGCAGAACGGAACAGCTGGCCCCTAATAGAACAGCACTATCCTTGTCTGTTATGCGGACAAGGATAGGACAAATTCTATCTTTTTGTGGAACACATATATACGGAACTTTAATGCACACGGAGTAACTTACTTTTTTTTTTGCGGACCCATTGAAATGAATAGTTCCACATACAGTCCGCAAAAAAAAAAAACTAAACGTCACGGAAAGAAAATACGTTTGTGTGCAAGAGGCCTTATATTGAGTGTGTTTTTTGGAGACATCAGGTTGGTGCAGTGACATCAGATGCCTCCTTTCTGTGTATACAGGCTTTATTAGGACATGGATTTCAGACTCAGTGGTCCAGGTAGATTGGTATTATCGTCATACCTAGACCACCCAGTCCTGTGACTGGTCTCGTCCTCTCCTTGGTCAGAACCACACCGCACAAGCGCCATGTCACTGGCGGCTGAGCATGAGAGGCACTAACTTCATTTTCGATACTCCTGCTTCTCTGTAGATGTCTGATAGGATCCAGCTCCCTTGACCCTTAGGTCACTAATGACGGACCCGTACACTGGAATAGGACTCCTAGAGATAACGTAGGGACGTCAGCGGAGGCTGCAGCATCACGAGACCACAGTGCCAATCAGCAGGCAACATGAAAAGCATCAGAAAACCTCTTTAATGAGGCAGGGAGGTATGCACAGTCATCGTATAAGGAGGGTCAGCACCATCTACACAGGGGCCGTAATCCAGAATTTACAATTCCAGGTCACTATTCCGTGTTTGGGGGATTTCTTCATTTCATCATTTGTCAGATGATTCCTATTTGGGTTTTATAGAAGTCAAACAGAAGCGAAAAATCCGAATGCACCTTACCTGGCTCTAGACTGGGGAGAAAGAGGGAAAACGGGTGAGCTGGAGCGAAAGACAGATGCATTTTCCGATTTTAGCGAGCAACAATCCTCAGTCTCTGACAATGGGTGATGGTTGGGGGTCGATTCATCCATCTTCTCCTCTTTGTTTTCCTGGACGATGTTATCTAAAAGAAACGACATTGCAAAGATAAGTCCCATCACCCAATGTGAATTGCACCAACTGCTCATACACAGAGTAAGCAGAGCTGCAGTATAAAGCAAGGAACAAAATAGCACCATGTGGATTTCAGGCAATGCAGCTGAGCTGGAGCCACTGATAGCAACGTGCCCTAAAACAGCAGAACTAGGGAGCAGCCGACAACAAGGAAAAGAGAACACGGGTAAAATTCTATCAACACCTATCTATTCCATGCATCTATCCGTTTATCCGCAGTGACTTACATAGGACTTGTAGCCCATAACTGGATGCCCGTTTTACCACCGAGCCAGCAAGGAATGATGATTCGTCATTGATTTCCAGTTAGCAAAGAGTTAAAGGTTAGAGGCCTGCAGTAAGGTCTGGACCCCAGAAGGAATATACTTCCACAAATCACTGCTGCAACTATTAAATACATTTCCAAGAGGCTCTTTATGTCCTGATTGCAGCAGTTAATCTTCTGCACTAATTATGCTGCTGGAGACGTGACGTGCATAAAGAGGCTGAGAAGATAGAACCGCTGGCGGATTCAGAACATATGTGAGGTACCTACACTGCTAAATACTTCAGTCCCCTGCCAAGAAAGATGTTAAAGAGGTTTTCTGGGAGCTAAATACTGATGACTTATCATCCAGAGAGGACATCAATATCAGATCCGGCTCCCTGCGCCCCCACCGATCATGCCCGCTGCAGCCTCTAAGCAGCACAGCACCGTCCATCATATAGTGGCAGTGCTTGGTATTGCAGCTCAGTGCCATTCACCTGATTAGGGTGGCGCTGCACAAAGACCATGATGGACGTGACATCAGAGGCTGAGACACTCGATCCCCCCCATCAGATATTGGTGACATCTTCTACGTATAGGTATTTAAGTCTCCCTCGATAGCTCACAATGAACAGCGCTCAGTTTCCTGCCATGCCACTTCTAACTTGCATTTTGCAGAAATCATGGGCTACAGGCCATAGCTCTGGTGACTACATGTACAAAGTGATCTTGTATATATTGCTGGCCTCAGTATAGGTCATCAGTATCTGATTGGTGGAGATCTCACCCCCGTCACCTCGCTGATCAGCTGTTTGAAGAGGAGGCGGCGCTCGTTTGAGATTATACTGTGCGTCGTCTCACTTGCAACGGCGGCGCAGTGCAATTACAACGGCTTGTTCTATTCAAGTGTAATTACACTGTGCCGCCAAGATTTCCAGCGCAGCGTAACTTAGAAAAAATAATAATAAAAAAAATTATCCAACTTTTAGCACAAATGCTGATCAGTTTGGCTTCTGCAACTTGCATGCATTCCAATACAAAGCAAGCTACAGAATGCCATTCTGTGTTAAACCCATCAGACGGGCTTTCGGACGTCTCGTCTCCAGTCCTTCTTCTTCCCTGTTCTTATTGAGCTGATTAGAAGTCCGCAACTGAAGGCTCAGGCAAGAAGACAAAGCACAACATACTGTATTTTTCGCCACAAAAATGCACTCCCCCCCAAGTGGGGGAAAAATGTCCCTGCGTCTTATGGGGTGAATACTAATGAGCGCTTCCATTATGGTAGCACTCATTAGTACCGGAGGACCGGGAAGCGGTGAAGGCTCTGTAGTCACCGCTTCCTGGTCCTTGGCTTTTGGCTATGCCGTGGCTGCGCACAGCTTGAGAGCGTTCTGTGACCTCATACTGTGCTCGCCGGTTCACAGCACAGCCGACAGCAAGAGGAAGAAGATTGTGGACGGAGAGGAGCGTCGTCAGCGTCCAGGAACAGGTAAGTGGTTTATTTATTTTGTGATCTGAGGCTGGGGGCTGCTGAATCATGGCTGGCGGCCGATTACATGTGGCTGGGGGCTGATCACACCTGGCTGGGGGCTGATATGAGGCATGCTGATATGAGGCATGATGGTCTCATCTGAGGTCTGATTGGGGGTCGTCTTTATATTGGGCTCTGATTTGAGGTCTAATTGGGGGTCATTCACATTGTGGTCTGAGCTGAGGTCTTATTAACATTGGGGATCTGGTAGGGGCAGTGAGCGGCGGACTGATTAATATTGGGGGTCTGACTGCTGACCTGATCTGAGGTCCAATGAAAAATATTTTTTTCTTATTGTCCTCCTTTAAAACCTAGGTGCGTCTTATGGGCCAGTGCGTCTTATGGGCGAAAAATACGGTAATTGATGCCATGCAGTAAAATGCAAATAAATGTTTTCAAAGGTGTCCATGGCCTTGGACAATGAATGAGTGCACACGATGCAGCAGCATGCACGTCACATGCAGTACTGTCAAGAGGGCCTGCACGCTCCCCTAGGTCTATATCAGACGGGAAGAAGTGGCGGCGATGAACCTGTACATTACACACGTGCGCCGCTGCTCCGCATTGTGAAACATTACTCTGTTTTTTTAAATCTCTGATTGCGCATTCATGAAGAGGCTGTAAATGACAAGGCATCGTCTTAAGCTGACCCACGGGGACGGCCTTATCAGAGGCGCCCGGTAGATAGTGAATGAATCATTCATTTTGTGAGCAGCGCTGAATAGAGACAACGCAGGACGCCGCGTAGCGTGACAAATCCATTATAGAGCCACTCAGCCACTAAGTCCTGAACGAGCGCTAGGAGACGGTTCATCTTGGGGCACGCCATGTGTGAATGGTACCCATGAGCACCGTACATCACGTGAAAGCTGCCAGCAGTGACAGTACGCGGGCATCAGTCTAAAAATAAAGCATTTTAACTTGTTAGGGAGACAATCGCGCTGCTGCGAGCATCTGAAACTAATGTGCCGAAATCGAGGGAGGATAAACGACACACAATCAGAAGGCTCACAGCAGCACAGAGTACTTTAGGAGAGAAACATGTGATCTTGTAGAGATCAGTGACCGATTCCAGTGACAGAGTCAGGAGAAAACGTCGAAGATCACAGCAGCACAGAGTATTTCAGCGGAACAGTATACCTGATCTTGTAGGGTACAGTGACCTGTCCACTCAGTTGTGTAGAATGTTATGTTGTCAGGAGATAAATGGAGACAAGTTAAGGCTCACAAGCAGGTGGTGAGAAAAGGAGCATTATACTGTCAGCAGCACAGAGTATTTTGTGGAGCAAAGACTGAAGACCTCGTGGGGGTGGGGGTAGTCACTCGAGCAGGAAAGTGACCAAAGGGCTGCCAGCGAGAGGGGTTACATCAATGAAGACAATGGTGTGGATACAGAAGAGTTCTACAGTTGAGAGAGCAGCGTCCTCCTGCAGCACAGAGTATTTCAGAATGTTTGCTCCTCATCAGCGAAGCCGGCAGCGTGCAGGATACAGACAACAGCTGTCAGGGTCAGGCGCACTACATGGAGGACATAACCAGAGGCCACAGCTGGCCTCTCTCCAGGTAATCGGCCTCCTCATGGAATCACAGGCGCATGGCTTATGGTATAGCTGCCTTACATCTGGTGGCATTAGAGGCGGGGCTTGTTAAGAGCTTATTTGCATAACTTTCTTACCAGAATTCCAGAGGAGCGTGTATGGCCTATGAGTCTCCTCACGCCGACTAAGGCCTGTCTCCCCAAGGAGAGTACCCCCAAATTATGACCACTCATTCACCCTCGTTTCCTGACTTGCGGGGCCCCTCGAGGTCAGTGGCTGTTCTACTGACCCCTCCTTTGCTAACCTCATTTACTACCAAGCCTCAATGAGCTCACGACAATACGAAAACTACACCAGCAGCTTACCGAGTGCAGACATCTTCATACATAACAGATATATAATTCCGGAACGACCCCAAACGGTCAGTGGTGCAGGAAGTCATTAAAAAAGCCATATAATTCTTAAAGGGGTATTCCAGTTTTTAATTTAGCATTTGCTTATATAATAGGAAATCTCATATGCATGCATTTATATCCGGCGGTTGACACCTATAAGCAGTAGAATGGTATAGCCCATGCATCGGACCTATGTAATGTATCCATGGCCTAACTGAAACGTGGCATCAGTCACTAATCACATTATATAATCCCTGACATTCAGTAAGCAATAGTGTTACATGACATACATGTGTTGGGTTAGCACACAGGACACTTCTGTGTCATAAGTAAATAGGAATAGTGGTGGAATCATGATTTTTATTGTAGTTACTACAGTAACTACATCTGTGTGTATTCATATATGGCTGCATGTCTTTAGGTGATTTGGAAAGTGGCTGCCTGTCTCTAGGTGATGTTGTCATGTTGTTAATAAAATTTACTGTTAAAAAAAAAACACAAATCTGCTTCTACATAGACACTGATAGACATGATGAGGTGCTGTATATGTTCTGCTCCTCAATGCTCTAATACCCGGGTTGCATGACTTCAGGGAGGGGCTACTGTATGGATATAATAAACGTCTGCAAGCAAAAATTTAAATAGATGTATATTAGAAAATTGTTCAACATCCAGTTTTCTACATACGTAAATAAATGTAATCATTAAAGTCCTACTCTTATGAAAAGAATTCTAATATTAAATTCCATGGTCTGTGATAATTCTTGGGTGACAATTACGTTATTAAAGTGTCAGTTTTCACAGTAATTGTGGAATTCCATTCATGATTTAGCAAGCTCAATGCACGGCTCAGATAAAAGGGTGCTGACGTGCAAAGAACTGTTAAAGGGTAACGGTCATGTTTTCATCAAAAAATCTATTTGAGCATATTTGTTACTGCTGCAGCAGCATTATGCATAAAGGAATCTTTAGTTTTTTCACATACCACTGTTTTCCTTGAGTTTTTTCCTTCATTACAGCTGTTTAAACATTTACAATATGAGGACCTTCTTAAGATGGCTCCTCTGCCAGTTCTCTGAGGCCAAAACTGCTTTCCCTCACTTCCCATACACACTTGCTGTAGCCAGCAGCTCCCTGCCAGCCAATCAGATTGGATTATTGAAAGACACGCCCCCTTAATCTGAAGCCTAATGCAGGCATGCAGTGTGAAGGACCGCCCCTCTGTCTTCCTGTCTTCTTAGACGGAGACAGACAAGCCCTAGCAACGGTCTTTTAAGAGAGCAGTTGAAAGGGACATTAATGAAGGCGGTTATTATAAGGTAATTACAGATCTTTTGACAATGATTGACAGACTAACTCAGGTGTACATGCCGAGCGCTAATAAACTAGCAAATAAAAAAAAATATGACAGTTGCACTTTAAAGGATAGGAAAGCAGCAAACTAAGGTTATAAGTCTGTGTCCATACAGCTTCATATGGACATGAATAGGGGCTGCATACAGGTCGCCCCCTAGTGGTGGCAAGAGGAAGCCGATAATAATATGAAATTGGCCAAAACTGATTCTTGAAATCTCAACATTTCCTCGGCCGTCTGCGCCTCCTGCTGAGCAATTATATTTTATTTGTCTGGAAGCGAAATAGTAAAGGTTACGCCGGGATTTCTGACACAGATCTCTAAGATTTAAAGGGAATGCGTCATCAGAAAATGTATTACCCCTTCAGGACCCGGCCATTTTTCACCTTAAGGACGAGGCCATTTTTTGCAAATCTGACATGTGTCACTTTATGTGGTGATAACTTTAGAACGCTTTTACTTATCCAGGCCATTCTGAGATTGCTTTCTCGTCACATATTGTACTTCATGACAGTGGCAAATTTGAGTCAAAAATACTTGAAAAAATTCACAATTTTAAAAATTTTAATTTCTCTGCTTTTAAAACAGATAGTGATACCTCCTAAAATAGTTATTACTTTTTAAGGACCCACTTTTTAAGGACCAGTTCAGGTCTGAAGTCACTTTGTGAGGCTTACATAATAGAAAACACCCAGAAATGCCCCTATTTTAGAAACTACACCCCTCAAGGTATTCAAAACTAATTTTACAAAATTTCTTAACCCTTTAGGTGTTCCACAAGAATTAAAGAAAAATGTAGATGAAATTTCAGAATTTAACTTTTTTGGCAGATTTTCCATTTTAATTTACAGTAACAAAGCAAGAGTTAACAGACAAACAAAACTCAATATTTATTGCCCTGTAGTTTACACAAACACCCCATATGTGGTTGTAAACCGCTGTACGGGCACACGGCAGGGCGCAGAAGGAAAGGAACGCCACATGGTTTTTGGAAGGCAGATTTCACTGGGATAATTTTAAGTTGCCATGTCACATTTGAAGATCCCCTGATGCACCCGTAAAGTAGAAATTCCAAAAAAGTGACCCCATTTTGGAAACTATGGGATAGCCGTTTTGTTGGAACTATTTTAAGGTACATATGAATTTGGAATGCTCTATATTACACTTTTTGTGAGGGAAGGCAACAAAAAAAATAGCTGTTTTGGCACAGTTTTATTTATTTTTTTATTTACAATGTTCATCTGACAGGTTAGATCATGTGCTATTTTTATAGAGCAGGTTGTTACAGACGCGAAAATACCAAATATGGTTGTTTGTTTCAGTTTTATATAATAAAGCATTTTTGAAAATTTTTTTTTGGATAGGCTGCATTCTAAGTGATGTCACCGCTGAACTCTAGTGAACAGAGGCTGCATTGTCAGAGATGTCACCGCTGATCTCTAGTGACTGGATAGGCGGCATTCTCAGAGATGTCACCGCTGATCTCTAGTGATGGATAGGCTGCATTCTCAGAGATGTCACCGCTGATCTCTAGTGACTGGATAGGCGGCATTCTCAGTGATGTCACCGCTGATCTCTAGTGATGGATAGGCGGCATTCTCAGTGATGTCACCGCTGATCTCTAGTGATGGATAGGCTGCATTGTCAGAGATGTCACCGCTGATCTCTAGTGACTGGATAGGTGGCATTCTCAGTGATGTCACCGCTGATCTCTAGTGATGGATAGGCGGCATTCTCAGAGATGTCACCGCTGATCTCTAGTGATGGATAGGCTGCAATGTCAGAGATGTCACCGCTGATCTCTAGTGATGGATAGGCGGCATTCTCAGTGATGTCACCGCTGATCTTTAGTGACTGGATAGGCGGCATTCTCAGTGATGTCACCGCTGATCTCTAGTGATGGATAGGCTGCATTCTCAGTGATGTCACCGCTGATCTCTAGTGATGGATAGGCGGCATTCTCAGTGATGTCACCGCTGATCTTTAGTGACTGGATAGGCGGCATTCTCAGAGATGTCACTGTTGATCTCTAGTGATGGATGGGCAGCAGCCTTAGTGATGTCACCGCTCTATACTGTATAGAATATTTACATTCTATTACTTGCACTTCGGTCCGGCCTTATATCTGATGCACAGACATCTGCGCGCGGCTGGGGCGCACTGTGATCAGCTGCCATTGCCTTTTATGTAGCAGTGAGGAGGATGCGCCTACGTGACCAAGTGGAGGGATAATTCACTCGTTTATTTTCACGTTCCTTGTTGATAGCAGATCAAAGCAACAAACAAAGGGAAGACTCAAATTATGGCGCAGTTATCCAGAGATCGCTATCTCCTCTGCCCCAGAATGACTTTCATGTGAGAGAGGAAGAAAACAAAAAATCAAAACAAGATGGAAATGCTCAACGTTCAGGAGACGAGAGCGAAGGGGGGGGGGGGGGGACGACAACAACAAACGCTCGGCGCGTGTGGTTCAGCCATGGTCACTCGCAGCAGCCATGAAATGGAGTAAAGCAGAAAAACGGAGCACTGCAGCCCCTTCTAACTGGCAGTCAGATCCCACCGGTCTGATACTGATGACCTACCTTAAATAAGCACTAACTTTTCAAACAACCTCTTCATAAAGGTCAGTTTAGGACTGTGAACCAGAACAAATCTGAAAATCACGTTGCTTAAAATTTTTTATGTTATCCACCCTAAAAACCCTTCTGAAATCTCTGCCACTAGGAGTCTCGCTTCTAGCCATTTTGCTGTTCACTCATGTTTACTTGGTGAATCCCATCCTTAGCAGCACACACAGAAGAAAGTGCGGGTTTTTAATTCTTCGCTGGCTGGCCCCTGAGCTCAGTGCAGAGGCCCCTTCCCTATCCAGGGCGCAGAGCCTGAACACTGCAGAATGCTCACTTTACGTGTATGGCAGCCACATCTTCCTTCCAGTACATAGTAAGTGCAATTCTTACACACTGAAAATAGGAACACTTCTCATGTGGGAATGGATGGCCAGCTGAAGGCATCACTCCCTAAGTATCATGTTTGATTCATTTTCATCTTTATCTTTCTAGTATTGATTGCTGATATCATTATGAGTATTGGCCCCCTGAGGAACCCACTTTAGGTGAAAACGCGTCAGGGCTATTTTCAGTGTGTCCAGCAACATTGCGGTATTTCGATTTGAGACAGGTTGGCCACATCCACTTCTCTTTACATCGAGATAAGTATCTAGGGTGTAATAGGGTCAGCAGGTGTAGGAACGGGACGGAGTAACCCCACCTTCAGGGGTTATCTCCGGGCAGAGGACAGGTGAGGTTACCTGCAGGGTTTTCTTGAGGATAAATTACATATCCAGGTTATTTAACCACTCCCTGCCACAATCTGCTCACATTTCATTCTCACCACTATAGAGAACATTATTACTGCTAAGGACCACTATGGGGAACATTATTACTGCTGGGAGCCACTATGGGGAACATTATTACTGCTGGGAGCCACTATGGGGGACATTATTACTGCTAGGGGCCACTATGGGGAACATTATTACTGCTGGGAGCCACTATGGGGGACATTATTACTGCTGGGAGCCACTATGGGGAACATTATTACTGCTGAGAGCCACTATGGGGGACATTATTACTGCTAGGGACCACTATGGGGAACATTATTACTGCTGGGAGCCACTATGGGGGACATTATTACTGCTGGGAGCCACTATGGGGAACATTATTACTGCTGGGAGCCACTATGGGGGACATTATTACTGCTGGGAGCCACTATGGGGAACATTATTACTGCTGGGAGCCACTATGGGGGACATTATTACTGCTAGGGGCCACTATAGAGAACATTATTACTGCTGGGAGCCACTATGGGGAACATTATTACTGCCGGGGGCCACTATGGGGAACATTATTACTGCTGAGGACCCTATGGGGAACATTATTACTGCTGAGGACCCTATGGGGAACATTATTACTGCCAGGGGCCACTATGGAGAACATTATTACTGCTGGGGGCCACTATGGGGAACATTATTACTGCTGAGGACCCTATGGGGAACATTATTACTGCTGAGGACCCTATGGGGAACATTATTATTGCCAGGGGCTACTATGGGGAACATTATTACTGCTGGGGACCCTATGGGGAACATTATTAGTGCTGGGGGCCACTATGGGGAACATTATTACTGCTGGGGACCACTATGGGGAACATTATTACTGCTGAGGACCACTATGGAGATCATTATTACTGCTGAGGACCACTATGGAGAACATTATTACTGCTGGGGACCACTATAGAGAACATTATTACTGCTGAGGACCCTATGGGGAACATTATTACTGCGTCGTCTTTCACTACTGAATCCCAGCTGCAGTCCACAGGCTTGCTTGTAACGCAGTGGCCTCCTCTGGACTGTAGTTATAGCTCGAAACTTAAAGCAACCAGAAGCGCTAAAAAAAAAGGTTTACCCTTAAAATTTCATTTACATGGAACTAAGATCAGGCCGATTATTGGGTATGAACGTTCATTCCCGATAACTGGTGTGTGTGAAGGTGCTGGCGAGAAAACTATCATTTATCAGGTAAATCCACTGTTCGTGCAGCACATTAAATCATCGTTTCTGGGCCGAAAATCGTGCTGTGTGAACAGTGATCTGCTGCTCCGAAACAATGAACCTGTATGAGGACGGGCGATTGCAGTAGTCATCGCTTGTCCCCATACAATGACGGTGATTGCCGCATGTATAAGCAGCTCTTACTTCCACTGATGATCGGGCAATTATTGGGAAAATACTTTCCCTTCCCGACAATTGCCTGCTCAGTTGGCGCATGTAAATGTGCCTTAGAAGACATGGCGGCTGGGGCTGGTAAATGCAGCACTTATCAGTGATAAACTCTATGTGTAAATTAGAATAATGATTGGTCCTATCAGATTTTTCAACTTATCACCCATTACAGCAAGCGCAGCTCCAGTGATCAGCGGTTCGGCAGTGGCTCTGGCGCCAGAGATCGGTGCCGAAACAGCTCCGTCCATCGCACATCCTGAAGAACAATCATCAGTGGTAAAATCCTGGACAAAGCAATGTTTAGAGCAAAACACAAGAGAGAAAGTCCAGCTCATTTCCCCACATCCACGGTCGGCTGCTCCTCTGGCAGAATACAGGCTGCATACATTCTGCTGACAGACGTGCCGGCGGCGCCAGGGATCGCGTATCACCTGCACCTGACCTGCTTGATTAGTGGATTCCTATCGTATGATAACAGAGCCTTTGCATTTTTGAGATTCCTGCTATTCCAGCATTTCGCTTGCCATGGGCTTTGCTGTGATTCTATGGCCTGTCCATCAGAAACTATAGGTAAAGCATCAACCGCTGCAAATAACGGGCCTGAAACCGGGGTTCTGGCTGCGCACGTGCAATGGGACTGCAGAAAACGGCAAATGTTAATCAGTCGTGGTATACTGGATAAAACATGACTATTAGGGCTCTTCACTATGACTGTATGTATTCTGCGGTCCACAAAACACGGATCCGCGAAAAATACATGTGCATTAGGTATTTTGTGGACCGAATTGGCTGGCTTCAATAGGACAGTGCTATCCTTGTCCGTAATGCGGACAATAAGAGGACATGTTCTATTTTTTTTGCAGAACGGACATACGGAAACAGAGTCATTTCCAATAAAGTGAATGGTTCCGCATATGGGCCACAAAAAAACCCCGGAACGGACAATGAAACAAAATACGCTCGTGTGCATGAGCTCTTAGGGTGAGACAGACTGCACGGTACGCTATAACCTGCACTCCTCTGCTGGATCATCAGAAGGTCTGGATTACTGGGGGTGAGATCACAAGGAAATAACTGAAGGAGTAGAACTACACGTATCTGTATGTGACGCTCAAAGCAAACCGTCCCTGGCGAATGCTACCCGGGGTAACGCCCCCTTTATACTGTCCGCCATGGTTATTAAGAGATAAGAGGAATATGGACGTCACAATGGCTGAATGAGGCCTCGCTGTCACAATGAGAGCGTCAGGGGTCTGCTGAGGACGGCGCCGGCATGCCATCAAACGCTCGTATAACTTTATAGGATAAATATCTAAAGTTTGTGCAAGACATTTTTTGTGATAAAAGAACAATGGTTTGCATCGCTCAGAAATATAGTCTTTAGAACCCGAGCGACGGACGCAGCGGGACGCTCCACTCAGTAACGGATAACCACATTTCTGGAAATAGAGATTTGCAGCAGGCGGCGACTTTTATGGCAACGCTGATATGTGAGGAGAATTTTTATGTCCGGCTCCGGCTGTGAAACTATTCCGCGGGAGCACAGGCACTGCCCTGGCCTATATATAATAGTCATCATCTATATCTATACACCTGCTGCCAGGAGCACCGGCAACTTAAAGGGGAACACACAAATAAACGAGCTCACTTGTTAGGTCTTGTGAGTTTCTGCCAAGTTCAAGTGTACTGGACTAATACAGGGACAGGGGCGCGAGGGAGGCGGGATTTATCTCCTCTTCGATGTTATACGGGATGAGGGGTGGCGCTTGGTGAAAGGGAGTGGCTTATATTGGCTTCCAATTAAAGACAGAGACGTAGACGAGGCTGCAAAAAGATGCCGCCGAGCCAGAGGCAGTACAGCATCGATGGCGAAAAAGAAATTACAGCTCCTGAAAAGAAAGGAAAACGTCAATCAGGACAGCTTTCCTATATTATCAAGCATCTGTAGGGGGGTCATTAAACGCCCATTCATAACTGGATTTTCCGTGGTTTAGCATACATGGCGGGAAAGGATCCTCACGTATATGTTAAAAGAAGGCTGTGATAGATGTCTAATAATGGCACCACCCGTGTCGAGAGGCTATAACCCTAAGTTCACACCTGAGCGTTTTACAGCGCGTTCAAACGCGCTGTAAAACGCTCGACACATGAAAACCAATGCTTTCCAATGGCCCTGGTTCTCACTTGAGCGTTTTACAGCGCGTTTGAACGCGCTGTAAAACGCCCGACGCATAAACAAGTACTTGAGCTTTTTTGGGGCGTTGGTGACTACACCACAGTAGTCAATCACAAGAACGCGCGTACGAACGCGCGTTTCCCATTTGCAAAAACACGCTGAAATACGCGCGGCATCATAGCCGCAGGTGGCCGCCTGCTTTTCAAAGCAGACACCCGCGGCTCATGTCCGCAACCGGCAGTAAAGCCGATGGTGGACATTTAACCCCTCAGATGCCGTGGTCCATCCTGACCACGGCATCTGAGAGCACTGAAAACCGAAAGAGAAACCTTTCGGTGGTGCTCCGGCTCCCCTGTGTGGCGATCGCAGGAGCTGGAGCGTGTATGCAGCAGCCCCTGTCTTTATTAATGACAGGAGGCTGCTGCATAGAATTTCCTATATAGCCCCTGCCTGTAATAGGGCTCCACAGGAAAGTAGTAAAATGATCAGAGGTTCCAATGCATTAGAGTCTATGAGAACAGCAATCTAATGGATGCATGTTATTGTTCCCTATGAGAACTATAAAAAGTAAAAAAATAAAAAAAAAATAAAGTGTAAAAAACAAATTTAAATCAACCCCCTTTTCCCAAAATAAAAATAAAAGAACTGAAAAAATAAAAAATATACATCATGGGTGTCGCAATATGCGAAAACACCCATAGTTTAAAAATATATTTCCCATACGGCAAACAGCAAAATGGAAAAAAGCATCCAAATGGCCGATTCGCAGTTTTGGTCGCTTCACTTTCTACAAACAATAAAAAGTGATCAAAAAGCCATACACACACCAGAATGGTATCAATAAAAGGTTCAGATCGCCCTGCAAAAAAATGAGTCCCCATACAGCTCCGTACACGTAAATACAAAAAAGTTATGGGGTTCAAAATATGGCGACAAAAAAATAAAAACGATTTTTTTCCCACTTAAATTTTTTTATCACTATCAAGACTCAAGAAAGACTATACATATAAGGTATCGTCGATTTCGTACTGAGCTGTAGAAAAAAAGTAACAGTTCGGTTTTATTGTACATCGAACGTCGTAATTTAAAAAAAAAAAACTTTTTTTTTTTGAAATTTCACCCCATTGGAATTTTTTTCCCGCTTACCACTACATCATATGAAATATTAAATGATGGCGTTGGAAAGTACAACTTGTCCCGCAAAAAACAAGCCCTCATATGGCTATGTGAACAGACAAAAATGTTATGGCTCTGGGAAGGCAGGGAGCGCAAAAAAAAAAGCGCAAAGGAAAAAAAAATATCTCCTGAATGGTAGCAGCACATGCAACTGGTCTTATTTGAAATCTGACATTCCAGGAGTCCATACAAGATCACAATGACAGCTAAAGTCACGGAAATCACTGTTAGAAATCGAGTCGGGAATAATCGCGGGTAAAATCTGTTTTTTCTTCCACTTTCAGCTGCATTCACTGCATCCTGATTTCTATCAGTGATATCTTCCTCTGTCCTGAACATATTGCTGTCATTCTCGTATGCAGGAGAGGACTGAGGATCAGGAGAGGACGGCCCTGCATAATGGAAACGGGACAGATCCGTTATGCAGCCCATAGACTTCTATTATGGCGGAATGAATAACGGAATGCCTCTAAAGGCTTCCATGATTCATTCGGTGATAGCATTGCGTTATGGTCCGTGGTAACGGAATCCATAACGCAATTCACCTTTTACCAGTAAGCAAAGCGTGAACGAATTTCAAAATATAAAATTTGCTCATCTCTAGTCATAACCCCTAGATATGAGCCGTGTATAATGCGATGGAAAAATGAATCCAGGCAGCAAAGGAGGCAACATGGAGAATCCCAATACATTAGGAAGGGCCAGGTATTAACTTCTTCAGTTGCTGAAGGGAGAGGACCCCTTTAAGTGTAGACAAAAAAGATGTAACAGCGATGGATACTGTACCCTCCAGTCTAAATCACACTTCGAAGAGCAAATTAAAAAGAAATGCAGAAAATTTGGAAACAAGCTTTCCCGGATATGATATAGAGGAGTCTGCAGAGCTGAGACCCCTCCGGGCCCCCACCTGTGTTGGGCTCCTCTTTCACCTTCTGTCCCTTAGAATTCTTCCATCGACCCTTCATCTGGTCTATGAGCTGCCGGAATTCATTCTTGTGCTTCTTCCCTGTAAGAGACATGGAAACATTTAATAACCCAAAAAGGTTCAAAAATTTCAACAACAACAAAAAAGGACTGAATAAAAAAAACTAAACGATGTATTCAATTAAAGTATTCACGCCCTCTAAATGTAACGTTGTTTAAAGAATGTCCGAAATTTAGAACGAAGCAGAAAGAACGGAGGTTTTCATATGAGATATCATGACCACGTTCAGGGTTAGGCCTCTATACACTGTCTGTGCTAGATACAGCAAACTAGTATAGAAAGCTATGAAATCATTGGAAATCCTCCATTCTTTACACTGCTGCCTTCACTCGGGGTCCGGGAAACAATCACACGAGAATGATATTATAAAGTGACTGGTTCTGTCAGGACTAAACAACTTTACTGTACAAAGGCTGAGACACTTGACTGAGTAAACGTGTAATTATTCCGAGTAAAACCTATTATTTAGATTTAGTCACGTCACCTGCAATGAGAGGAAAATGATGCTGAATGAATGAAAATGGTAATTTATGACAACATGAAAAAGATCTCTGCTGGTTCTTTACGAGAGGGGCATAAAGCGAGCACAACTAGCTGTCAGCCGGGAAAACTTTAGGCTCCATTCACACGAGCGATCCGGATTGTGTCAGGATCTGATCACAGAAAAACGGATGTTTTTTCTGGAATTGCGTTCAGCAAGTGGGTTTTTTTCCATCCGGGTTGTATCTAGATTGCATGTGTTTTTCACATGTGTGAAGGTAACCCTCAACATGACATAGGTCGGGGTGCTGCCACATTCTTTTCTATGGGAGTTCCAGAGATAGGAGTGCAGCGCTCGGCGATCTCCAGAACCCTTAATTAATGGAGTGGCCGCGCGCTTGCCTGACCAGCAGCTCCACTCATTTCGAGAATCTCCGCGGGGTATGGGGCATCTGAAGGAGTCTCTAATGCTTTGGTGATGTGCATCATCTGTACTGGCAGTACGGAGCCAAAACTCCGCCAAAATCCAAACTCTGCTCCAGTCATTCGTAGTCTTGCGCGTAGCCCAGCCAGCAGCTAAATGACACAAACAGCGTCCATTTTACACAGTAATGGTTTTAGAAAGGTTTTGCCTTGAAATCTTTTGTAATAAAAGAAACATAAAGGAAAAATATACTTTTTTTTCATAGTTTTCACAGTTCCTCAATTTATTTTTTAAATATTATATTATCTAATGCCACAAACGAAAGGTCTAAGTTGTCTCGGAAATTAGTTATTTGTAGTCAGGCAGGCCAATTGCTAAAACTCGCCCTGGTTAGGAAGGGGGTTAAACACCCCGGTAAGGCCCTATTCACATGACCGTATTTTTGGTCTGCATCCGATCCGCTTTTTTTGCAGATTGGATGCGGACTCATTCATTTCAATAGGGCTGCAAAAGATGGAGACAGCGCACCGTGTACTGTCGACTTTGACACGCCCGTTCTGAGATAGAACATGCCCTATTTTTGTCCGTTTTACGTCAAGGATATGCATTGTTACAATGGATCCGCAAAAGAAATAAAAGGATTCAACATAGAGGTCATCCGTATTTTTTTATTTTTAAGGATACGGGTTTTGCGGACACAAAATACACACGGTCGTGTGAAGGCACCCAAGTGAAGAGGTTAATAATCAGACACGGTTTCTGGTCTCCTGATTGGTTTCCTTCGATGTATTTTCTTCTCCCACTTTCAGGACTGTCAGCTTCTCATCTTCCGGCGCGCAGCGATAACCCCGTGGGCGCAGACGTCCTGCTAATACTTTTGTGCTTTCTCATTTAGAAGCTGAATGGCGATTTCTGGTCTCGCTGAGACTTAATAAGCAGATTTATAAAACCATTTTGTGAGCCGTCCGCTCTTCAGAAAGCCGGGGTGAAAGGATCAGCAGATTTGCTGAAGTGTTTTGCATCATGAAAAAACAACTAACCGCGGGCCCGTACTGCGTGGCGGCGAGGATATCCCCAGATGACATTTTCCTTTGGTCGATCACAGATCCGGCCGTTTACATAAAGATTGTAACCTCGGATCTTACAAAGCGCTCGCTGATCGGAATCCTGATTAAAACTCTGCTGCGCTCCGATTCCCGGTAAAATATTTGACTCGTTACCGTAAACCCGCGCCATTATCTGCTGCGGCAAATTACTGATTTAAAAAGTTCTACATCTTTCTAATATACCTTGTCTGTCAATATCTCCCCATTTTCAAGCTCTCTGCTTGCTGTCAGTGAATGGTAATATTCACTCTTACATCTAGAGACTAGAGGACCCATCCTGACCATGTCCTGCCCACGCAGACGCGCAGCATGTTACAGCCGATATGGTGTAATGTGACATTTCACAGTGATAAAAGCTCACGGTGCAGGTGCTGCCCGGAAGATAGCAATCATGCGCGATCTGTATATAATGGCCGCTTCATGCACTGGTCATAATATGAAATGTGCTGGTGGAAGATGCGGCAAATTTATTAGACATGCTTGCGCACTAGAAAATAAAGAAGTTAATTTCCTGGTGGCAGACTCCATTTAAAGGGGCAGTTCAGGATTTACAAAAACATGGCTGCTTTCTCTCAAAAACAGTGCCAAACCTGTCCACAGGTTGAGTGTGCTATTGCAGCTAAGTCATGTCAAAGGAGAAGATATGCCATACCAGACAGGCGTGGCGCTGTGTCTGGGAGGCAGTTATGTTTCTGTCACCCTGTACAATCCCATGGGAATACATGCAGCCACCATCTTAAGGGGTTGTTCACCTTTGGGGTCTTTTCAGGCAGACCCTCCAGCCACAGAGCTAGACCTGCAGAGGGAAGCAAGCGTATCTGCTCCATGCTCCTGGCTCCTTCGCTCACCCGCCATGACGCATTGGGGGAACCAGTAGTCACTGCTGCAGCCAGTCATTGGCTGTAGTGGCCACGTGATCCTCGTCAAACTGGAAGTTGGGACACAGACTAGAGGGAGGCGGCAGCAGCTGCAGGTAAGTGAAGAAGATGGAACCCAGCAGCAGGGAGCAGGTAAGTATGCTCCTCCACAGGTGCAGCACCTTGGGGGAGGGTGGGAAGGGGGTTGTCTTTAAAAGGTCCACCCCAGGATTTATAAACCCCTATGAGCTGGACATACACATCGGATGAATGCCAGTCAGATCTGCAGATTTCCCCTCAATGTCTAATTTGTATGAGGGTGTTCCGACTCTCACCTGCCGGCAGATGTTGAGGCCAGAAGGGTTGGGCAGTTAGATTTCACATACCCCATCTTTCGCTTCTCAGGGGAGATAGCCTTATACCAATCTCTTGGTGGACACAACCGTTCATCATTTGCAAATATGAGAGTTTATAAAAATTGCATATTAGTTACAAAAATATCTAAAAAATTCAAAAAATCTAAGTCATAAGAAGAATTTCCGGAGTGCTGTGTGCACAGAAATCTTAATCCCACTTCCAGAATCTCACAGAATAAAGTAAGACGTTAAGGGGGGAAAAAATGACAAACATCTGTTAAAATAAAAAGATGGCGGGAACGCTTCCTCTGCCGGTCTGGGGAGATTTGCCTTTCCCCCAGGCTGAAACCCACATCCAGAAAATTAATGGAGGGAGATGTAGTAATTACTGTAATACCAGAGGGACGGAGGTTATACCGATTTTCTGCAGCAGTTTTGAGTAATAGAGAATCCCGGGGAAGAAGCGCGTTGGATCTTTTTATACAAGGTCACATATATGATCACTAATGATTAATATAGATTTCATCTTGGAGAGAAGCCGAAGTCCTGACCGCAGAATATTGTTTGCCTTTTCCACATGTGACTTCTCCATGATTTATGTTGGTAATGAGCTCCATGGGATTTAATCAGTTGCACCATGGTGGGACAAAAGTAATAATTCTAACATGATAGATCATTAGTGCGCTCCTTAGTGAGAAGATAATGAAGACGAAGAAATTGCCTTCATCTATCGGAGAAGTGCCGCACTACGAGTGCGGAGGATTGACACCGAGCACAGACAGTATCAAGGAAACTTCGGAAGACGCACTACTGTTTATTTCCATCCAAAACTGCCACGAAGTTCAAGTTAACCCTATGTATGCAGGGCTGCAGGATCAAAGCGGAGTTCCCTCTGTCAGCCCAAAGTTTTTCAATATGGCAACATAGTTTATAAGGCTGAAAAAGGACATCTGTCCATCCAGTTCGGCCCGTTATCCTGCAAGTTGATATGGTGTCATTAAAAATACATGTTGTCCTGAAAAATCCATCCAAACCGAAAAAAAGGACAATACAGGCCTTCTCGTTAAGGGGTTAAAAGGCTATGAACACCCTCAAAATTTTACATAAATTTTCATAAATGTAAAATTTTCTACAAGCTTGATGCTGTACAGCAAGGTTGGCCAATCAACCATGCCCTGCTGTAGGCTGATAGCTGTAGGCAGACTGGGCATGCTGGGAGTTGTAGTTTTGCAACAGCTGGAGAGCGGCAGGTTGGCCATACCTGCTGTAGAGTATGTGCAACTCCTGCTGAATCTGACATAGATCCAACAGCACACTACTCCTGGCTTGCTCTTCTCTTCCATCCCTTCTCTCAGTGATAGAGATAGCAGAACAGAGAGGGGAAAGTTTTAAACAGGAGATCAGAGTTTGGAGAGGGGGGAAAGCATACAAGTCTTCAGGAGATCAGAGTTTGGAGAGGGGGGAAAGCATACAAGTCTTCAGGAGATCAGAGTTTGGAGAGGGGGGAAAGCATACAAGTCTTCTGGAGGAACAGAACACACATGCTGAAAGGGTCACTAATAGGGATGAGCGAATCGACTTTAGATGAAACATTTGAAGTTGATTTGCATAAAACTTTGTTAGAATACTTTACAGAGCGCTCACTCCGTACAGTATTCTAACGAAGTTTTGTGCAAATCGACTTCAAATATTTCATCCAAAGTCGATTCGCTCAATCCCATTCACCAACTTAAAAAAAAAATTACGTTAAGTTTTGGAGATATATCAAAAGGTTAGATTGGTGGGAGTCCGAGCGCTGAGGTGATCCCTGATCCCTAGAACGAGGGGAGAGAAGCACATGCATATTGCGGTCTCACTCCACAATACACACGGTCAATGGGCCCATCTCAATTCCGACCACAGCTGTGAAGATCCCCTTCTTTTAGGGATCAATGGTAGTCTTAGTGCTCAAACCCCAGCGATCTAAACTTTTGATATGATCTAAAGTTTTTTGAAAAGTTGGTGACCCTAGGAGATCGCACACAGCAGTCTGCGAGTGGGATCAAACGGGGTGTGTATCAGGGTACAGGGATAGGAGAAGGGAGGGAGGAGGAATCACACACCTCAGCATTAGTGACTGTAAGAACAGGAAAAGGAGGTCCCTCCTGGTCTTCGAAAGGGAAAGGAGTCCAGCAATCAATATGTGCTGATGCAAGAGAGAAAGTGAAGACAGTAGCATCCTGGACACACAGACCTCATATCCAGCATGTATTACTGGGAAGGACATAAGGGAGATAAGGCCCAGGTTGCGAACTGTTTATCAGAGGGTCTGAAATGAATAAAGAAATGAATATTACTGCTTGAAACTTAGTGCAACCTTTTAAACCCAAAGTAACTACAAGCAAAATTAAAAACATATTTTCATGTCTAAGATGTTCATTCTGACCCACAGAATTAGAGGACGTAGTTCTGGGGGCCCAAGATAACAGGGGAATGAGGGGGGGCCACATAAGCCTTGTTTGGCGCAGAGGACATGGAAAGCTGGCCGTGCATGTGCTTCTGTGCAGGAAATGTCCGGTACGATGCTGAGTCGATGAAAGAATCAGGTTTCAGATATATCCGTGTCATACCCTTGAAATAACTTCTGCCGAGGGGGCGATGGAAGTCCTACCTTGTTACATACTGTTTCGTCAACTGCTCTGTTTACCAAGTAAAATGTGAATGCAACGTACATCTGTGTTTTCGTGGCAGGGGTAGCTGTCCCAAAGCAACAGACGGAATGTGCTGCATACACCAGGAAAGCCTCTTTAACGACTTAGATTTGGAAAACAAGCCCTTGGTTCTCCCCCCTCCCTTCACGCATTTCTCATTCACTTTCCAGGACACTTGGCTTATCCTGCCAATCTGTGGGTTTTCTGCAGAACGCAGCGGTGATTCACATGTTCAGAATCAGAGTACATATTGCTCAAGTGACTCTCTCAGGAGGGGTGTCTCGATTCTTGGTATGTGTTGTTTTACATTTCCAACCCCATGGAAAGCTGGAGTAGTTCAGGTCACGCCCAGGCCTCCCTTTGCTATATATTTGTATGCTATCTATTACAGATTGTGGGGGAACCCCCTGTGATCTGCCTTCCTTCGATGGACCCTTCTTCCTCCAGGGTGGACAACCCCTTAAAGCTTTTTAAAACCAGTCGAACCATTTAAATTTTCTTACAAAACCCTGTATCCAATCTTGCAATGACAGGGCTGGAAACAGATCCATCGCGGCTGGTCATCAGCTACATTTCTGACGTGGACTTCACGTGCGTGGTGATCCCACCAGTCATTGGGGCTGCAGGAAGGTGAGCGGCTGTACGGGAGCCTCCACAAACGCTAGTTCTCATGGCTGCATCCAGTGGGAAGTTGGACAGAACTGAACTACAAGAAATGATTGTTTACGAGACAGAAAAGTCAGGACTAGAACTTGCTGGAAGGTCTCGGAGATGAAGGAGGACGGTCCGCTGAGACGTCTTCATGCCAGAGAGCCCATCAGAGGTGGGTGAGCAGATGTTCTAAGCACATTCTTCACTAATAATTCCAGGCCAAAAAAAGTTGGCGGCCGACATCGAAGAGGCTCCCAAGAAGAATAAAACTACATTATATCCCATGCACATAGAACTGTAACTACGAACCTCTATAATACTTAAAATTACAATTCTGTGGAACAGTCTTTTTATGGAGAGGGCAACGAATGTGTCTCCTGCTCAAGACTCTATGAGAGAAAAGCCACAAGAAGCAAGCGGCTCTCGCTCGGGCGGACCAGGCTATGTGCGCACGTGGCAAAAACTCACATGGATTCAGACCCATCGTTCAATTGGGCTGAGCCGCAGCTTTTCAGTGCAGAATTTGCCCAAATAATGAACATGCTGGGATTTTAAAATCTGAAGTGCGTTCATTATTCCAGAGAGAGAAAAATACCTCCTTCACTTTCATTAGCCGCAAAATGTCAGCAGAGAATCTGCTGAGGATTTCTAAAGCCACTTTCAAGACATTAAAGGCTTTTAAACGGGTTGCTCCACAAAAAATATTCTACATTTTCAAACCAGCACCTGGACTTTTGTGATTGCATGTCATAAAAAATTTAGTACAGCCGCTAAAATATTCAATAAAATGTCTGTATGGCGCCACCTGCTGTTTCTTCTTTTCTCTACTTCTTGTCCACCTCACTGAGGTGGTCGCACACGCTCAGTTTAGATCTTAAATGGTCACCGGTCATTTCTTCTGTTAGAAACTGTGGTAGTTACAGGGAATGAGCTACAGTAAAAGGACACGCCCCCTGCCAGCCTGAAACAAATCTAGGAGAACAATTGGGGCAATGAAAGGGCAGGTACAGAGCTGGTTCCATCTCTGTTACGGATGGTCATGCACTATATGATGTCAGATTTTCATTTTTTACATCAATCGTGGTGTAACCCCTTTAAAGGGGGTTGCTGGGACGTTGACACCGATGGTAAATACAGTGGTCTCTCCAGATACAGTGGCCTCAGAATACAATATATTCAACTTACAATGATCTTTTCTGACCCATCGTGAGTTGAAACTAGACGCAACACACAATGTCTTAGACTCAACCAATCCACATGGCCCCATTTCTGGTAACACCCCTGTATTGGTGTCCAGTGGCTCCTCTTTCCAGTACAGTGCGGTACTACATTACTGTACATCCTGTACTGCCCTTTGTCTGCACCAGGATGAGCTGCTCCTTTGGCTGTCAGGTGATGGCGGATCCATTTTATCTTTCTGGTACTTTCTGTGCGTTATACAGGACCCTGAAGAAGCTCCTGTCCTCATCTATTCCTGACTGTTATGTGTAAGGACCTGCAAATTAGGCAGAAAGGTGCCCGGAGGGGCGTTATTTTCTTTCAACGGTGCCCACGACCCCATCCAGTGCCCAGGCCCACCCTGCAGAAGAGCCCAAGCATGCCTCGTCTGGGCTGAGACTCCACACCCCCATCAGCAGTCGCCCCACCGCTACATCACCGACGAGAGGTAACGCCGCCCACACTTCCCTTCAGCTTTACAGAGAAATATCGCGCAGGCGCAGTACCAAAGATTGCATGCGTGCTTCATGTCCTGCTGAGGGCATCAGCCTCAAATGTGTCACTGGGCATGCGCCTGGGCGAGATTTTTGGCGAAGCTGAAGGCAAGTGTGGGTTTCGTTACCTCGTGTCGGCAATGGCGCTGATGCAGGAGAGGCTTGCTCGACACAAAGCGGAACCACGATTGCCACATTAGAAAAAGGTGAGACCGCCAAGTCTGAAAATCCACAATTTTCATTTACATTATGTGCGCAATGGGGGATAGTTACTAATACTGACCGAGAGACGCACCAGTCGCCCCCTCAGTGCAGCGTACAATATAAAAAGTTCCAGAAAACCCCTTTAAGTAACACCACCTGACATCATCAAAAATACGGTAAATTGGCTAACTTGTTCCAAGGTATAAAATTCTGCTCTCTTTAATTACACATTTAGCATCGGCCTTAAAATAAACCCTACAGACCCGGTCTCATTAAATATTCAATATTTCACGCAAGCGCTATTGTTCCGCCGGCTGCCATTATGGCTGAGTGCTTCATTAAACAGTAACGCAGGATTTTGTAGGAAGAATTAATAATTGACTCGTCCGACGCTTTAGAAAATTCCAGACGAGCGCTGTAAGTCACAGGCTGTAAATCATTCAGTGACATTAAAGAGAATGAAAACAAAGCGGGGTTATTAAGGACAGCGATTACTACGCAATGCAGAAATCATCACGGCGGGAAATGGCGGCAAACCGCAATACATCTTAATGGACGCCCCATAAACCACTCTCATTAAATGGCTGCTACATAGAACAAAAAGGAAATGCACACAATGGGCCTGCCCAGGAGGGACTGATAATATACACCTCTTGACTTCTGACTTAAAGGGTTTTTCGGAGATATTTTTACTGGTGACCTATCGAACGGATAAGTCATCAGCATTTGATCGGTGGGGGTCCGACACCCAGGACCCCGCCAATCAGCTGTTTGAGAAGGAGCTCGCAGTAGCGCCGCGGCCTTCTCTCTGCTCACCAAGCACAGCGCCGTACATTGTATAGTGGCATCGTGCTCAGGCCCATTCACTTTAATATGGCTGAGGTGCGCCTAGGTCACATGACCGATAAACGTGACGTCACATGACCTAGGGAAAGCTGAGAGAAGGCCACAGCGCTACTGCAAATGTCGTTGTCTTCTCAAATAGCTGATTGGCGGGGGTCCCGGACCCCCACTGATCAGACACTGATCATCTATCCAGACGTTAGGTCCTCAATAAAAATATCTTGGAAAAAACCCTTTAAAATGGGTTTTATGGGATCAAAATGGTTTACCTCACGTACATCCCCCCCCCCTTTTTGTGGACTCTCCTGACACGTTTTCACCATGTAAATCACTTCTATTCATTTCCATCCTGTAGGTAGCACTTCCTGTTGCTGTATCCAACCAAACCCATGATGCACTGCTCCTTTCTAAGCTACAGCTCTAGCACCTCCCCTAACAAAGCCCAGCTAGTTTATAGCTCCTCCCACCCAGCTAGTTACATAGACCCTCCCCCTACATGACATCACAGGAAATAGGGAGCGCTGCACGGACATGGTCATGTGACCGCAGCCCAGAACTGAAGATAAGAGCTATAAATGGAAAGGAAATGCTTTACAAAATAAAAGCGATCTTCATAAATGATTATTTTAAAAGGAGCTCTATGAACACTGAAAAACCTCTTTAAAAAATAAATATAGGCTCCTCCCATTTACTGAAGCCCCTCCCCATAAAATATAAGTAGCAATTACATAATGAAGCTTTTTTCTTACTGGAGGTTTAGCGGCTTAGAATCATTGTGCCATGAAAGACACTCTCCATGTACAGACTTCCTTTCATTTTTGCTTATGCCAGCAACCAGTATGAACTGCAGTATAAAGTAAGGGGGAGGGAAAGTGAAGCAGAATGAACTGAAGGGAAACCAATGGCAGATTTTATACAGTTTTATTAAAAAAAAATTTCCCCCTTCTTAAATTACACTAATAATTTATGGGCACGGATTAAAGACTTGGTACTGCACCCAATGCGTAAATGATTACAAATGTTTTATAGGGCACGCTAAAGAGGCGAGTGTGAATACAAACGTATTAGAGGCAGAAGCCTGGTGCAGAGCTAATGGACAGAACTTAGAGGTGTCCAGCAATATTCCTGTAAGAGATCTTACCCTAATGCATAGCGGAAGAGCCTAAAATGATTCTCCATCTAAATGAACCATTTCCAGCGACCCTACGCGTTTCAGAAAGTCATTACCTTAAAAGGTTAGACGAATTTCAAAGATTTTTAAGATCTTGCATGACGAGGAGTAAACCGCTTCGCTAAGCACGTTGATAGTCCTGCTGTCAGTACGCTTTCTAGAAGAAAACCGCCATGTCCTCTCTCGGTTAAGGGTTTGATGTCTTAACCTAAGGATTGTGCAGATCGGCGGGACTATAATCTTAGAAAACTGACAGGAGACAAAGCAAAGTTTTAGAATAAAAGGACTTTTGTCGAGTGACGATCTGGCTGTAATATTTTGCAGATTTTAGTAAAATTGCTCCTATGACGTTTCTTCCACTGTTTGGAGGCCTTCACAATTTAACTGTTTAAAAGACTTTTCTGAGATAACGTATTTTTAATAATGACCTATCCTTAGGATCCGAGACCCAGGACCCCGGCGATCAGCTGTTTGAGAAGGTATCAGCACACAGAGTAGCGCCCCGGCCTTCCCGCAGCTCACTAAACACAGCGCCGTACATTGTATAGCGGCTGTGGTTGGTATCGGAGTTCAGCCCCATTCACTTCAATGGGGCCGAACTGGAGTCTAGACCAAGTGACCAATGAACGTGACATCAAATGGCCTAAGGAAAGCTGCAAGAGAGCCATGGCGCTAGTGTGAGCATTAGGGCCTCTTCAAACAGGTGATCGCCTAGGTGTCAGACCGCCACTGATCAGATACTGATGACCTGAGAACTTGAGCTCCTTCTCCTTGGCAGAGAGCCGAGCGCTGCCATTGGCTGCGCTCTCAGCCTGGGAGAAGCGCTGCCACGCCCGAGGCAAAACCTTTGTCACCGCCCCATACAAAGGTCCGCCTCATTTGCATATCAGGCGGCAGAAAAAATGGGCCAATTATAAAGCGATTCGGGGGCCGATAGAAAAAAAAAAGGAGGGCACATCAGTGGAAGGCACCCAGCTAGGTAGGAGATTTATTTCAATGAAGCAATATTGATGAAAGGTCCTCTTTAAGGGTAGTTTAACACTAGCGGCAGGACGGATCCGACAGGCTGATCAGATCTGCCGCTAGTTCAAGTGTGTGGCCGGACTGCCGCTCTGTCCCCATTGACTATAATGGGGGCGGGCTATTTAATATGCAAATACGAAGTTGTTCCACCAAGTTCCTCTCTAATCTCCTCTAGCACAGAGAGGTAGTTGAGCAGAAGCTGCTGCCTTCTCCTTTGTGTGCTGATCTTCTGCTGAAGATAGAGCAGTGGAGGATCCAGGAAGGGGCAGGGAAGGGGCATTTATTTTAAAACATGATTTTCCTAGTAGAATCCCATAGTCATGTTTAAAATTTAAGCTAACAATCTGAGTTTACATGTTTTATAGCCTTAGCTGAATGATAGCAGTTTTTCAAATGGTTTACAGCTTCAGTCTTGAACTATTGACTCTCCATTCCCTTCACTTATACAAGTGTCTCAGTCCTTAATCAGTTATCAGTGAGAGGCGAGGATAACCATGGGTTCCCTGTAACAGCAGACCACAAGACAATGGAAAGTGTAGTATTGCCGCTCCTTAAAGGGACACTGACAGGCTGATTTTCCAGCTAAAGATATATATATATACTGGTATTCATCAGAGAATTAGGAATAAAACGATACTAATGTTACCCCCAGTTAAGCTGTACTTGTGTTTAAAAACATTTTAATCTGTATGCAAATTCACTATCTTTGTGCCCAATGGGGCAGCGCCTCCTGCGGCTTTGTGCCCAGCCGCGCCCGAAGTACAGCTTCCCAGCGCTGTTCCCTCGTTATTATTCACTGCACTGGCCTTTTTTTCAGGCTAGCCGAACGCTGAATTCCTGCGCAGGCGCACGTGTAGAGTGCTGGCAGCAGCCTCGTCTGGCTATGCTGAGGCTGTGCCAGCTCTCTCTTCCTCCTCGCTACCTAGTCCTGTCTAGTGCTGCCAGTACTCTACATGTGCGCCTGCCCCTTGGGCACAAAGGTAGAGAATTTGCATATTGATTAAAACGTTTTTAAACACAAGTAAACCTCAACTGGGGTAACAGTCGTCTAGTTGTATTCCTAATCCTCTGATGAATACCAGCAGATATATCAGCCTGTCAGTGTCCCTTTAACTGCATAGTAAAGCATATGAAAAGCTTCTTCACGGTCACTTAACGTCTTTGTTTAGCGGTAACGTGACGCACTGCGTGCATTGGCCTTTATTCTTACAGTAGAGAAGTAATTAATTATAACTTTATCTGAATTGGGACATTTAAACTTGCTTTTTTTTTTTTTCAATTTTTTTTTATTCCAATTTAAATCTAGTAGGAGTCGGAGTCGGTCCATTTTTTGCCGACTCGGACTCCAGGTACCCAAAAGGTACCTGGGCAAAGTTCCAACGCAGGGGGGCACTGCATGGCGAAAGGCTGCCGGACTTAATGTTGGACATGTTGTAGTTTTAGTCCGGCAGCCTCTCGCCGTGCTGCACCGGAACTCCACCCATGCCCCCATTATAGTCAATGGGGACGGAGCAGCAGTCTGGCGACACACTTAAATTAACGGCAGGACGGATCTGACAGGCTAAACAGCCTGTCGGATCCGTCCTGCCGCTAGTGTGAAACTAGCCTTAGGACTGCCTGAAGTATATACAGTGGGTGGTCCTGGTCCTTAACCCCCTGACAATGTGTATCGATAAGGAAAGGATTTAAAAAGAGTCGTCACAGTTAAAGAGAATGTCCCACCCGGCCTTTTCCCCAATGAGGTGGGAGTAAGTGCCAACCCCAGCTAACCGGGCATATGGTATTGCTGAGCAGGTGGCACTCCGCAATTTCCAGAGTTCCTTTTGCAGTGAACGGATCTACGCAAATAGGGTAAAAAGGTAAGCTAAGTGGATTCCATAACTCTGAAATTACATAGGCCGGGCAGCTTCTAATGCTATGCCGTTTATGCACTGCAAAGGGAGCAATGAAAAACCTGCTCGGCAGTTTCCGTAAGTCCAGCCACGTGGGGACGGCGCTTAGTCCCAGCTTTCTGAGCAGCTCCTGTACCTATGATAAAACAATACTGATGCAAGACTTATCCTTTCTTCCCTCTGCTGCTTCCTGCACTACGCTCCACTCCGCCGCTGACGTCTTCTTCTTGACTGACGCCGCCACGTTCTGATGACCGTGCAGCCAACCACTGGCCTCAGCAGCAAAAAAAACCCCCAGAAGAACAAACTACAGCAGGGAGCACAGGAGCGAAGCTCTGGAGACAGCAGGGGAGAAAGGGGGAAAGTATTGCTTCTTTTGATTTTGTATAGCGGTTGCACAGTTTTTTATTTAACTGGTACAACAGAATTTTGACCCAGCACAGGTTTCCATGGTGACAAAAAGCTAAAAAAGTTGCCATCAGATCTCTAGGTGACGCAGTTTCTGTTTGTCTAAACTAGAGCAAGGATGTCTGGAGAAATACGCAATCGCCGTGACGTGAAGGGCGGACGAGCCACTTAACATTTATTTGCAGTGAGTACGGGAGTCCTTGTCCTAAAAGAGACCATCTGCGCTTCAAACAATATAACTAAACAACAAGTCCCATCTACCACGATCCGCAGCGCCTCCTGTCATACGGGCCTGACCTTCCTACGTTTAAGCAGATGCTTCAACTTTTCCAGCAATTATATTGGTTTCTTTGATCATAATAAGGAGACGTAAGAGGAGAACTCAGCAGATGCTGAAACACGGGAAGGAGGAGTGAGTAAACCTCAGCAACGCTGCGGATCATGACAGATCCTACTCCACAGAATAACTGATTGTTTTTCTCTGCAACGCATTTCAAAACTGCAGAGATCGATTTCCACAACAGATTGGATTTCAACATTCACTCCCATCATGACCCAGGATAGAGACGTCTAATATTCTCCTAATCCTTAATCATCTGCTCTTTTCTGTCCCCTCCTGAACAATGTTCTGAACATGAGCAGCAAAGAGGAGAGGGGGAAGGAGCCGACAGCAGCACTGAGCGCATTTCTGACTAATTCAGGACCATATACAAAAATATCAATACTATACTACAATCCGCTATGTACATAACTATAACTACTATAATACTGCCTCATATGTACAAGAATATAACTACTATAATACTGCCTCCTATGTACAAGAATATAACTACTATAATACTGCCTCCTATGTACAAGAATATAACTACTATAATACTGTCTCCTATGTACAAGAATATAACTACTATAATACTGCCTCCTATGTACAAGAATATAACTGCTATAATACTGTCTCCTATGTACAAGAATATAACTGCTATAATACTGCTCCTATGTACAAGAATATAACTACTATAATACTGTTCCTATGTACAAGAATATAACTACTATAATACTGCTCCTATGTACAAGAATATAACTAATATAATACTGCCTCCTATGTACAAAGAATATAACTACTATATTACTGTCTCCTATGTACAAGAATATAACTACTATAATACTGCTCCTATGTACAAGAATATAACTACTATAATACTGCCTCCTATGTACAAGAATATAACTACTATAATACTGCTCCTATGTACAAGAATATAACTACTATAATACTGCTCCTATGTACAAGAATATAACTACTATAATACTGCTCCTATGTACAAGAATATAACTACTATAATACTGCTCCTATGTACAGGAATATAACTACTATAATACTGCTCCTATGTACAAGAATATAACTACTATAATACTGCTCCTATGTACAAGAATATAACTACTATAATACTGCCTCCTATGTACAAGAATATAACTACTATAATACCTACTCCTATGTACAAGAATATAACTACTATAATACTGCTCCTATGTACAAGAATATAACTACTATAATACCTACTCCTATGTACAAGAATATAACTACTATAATACTGCCTCCTATGGACAAGAATATAACTACTATAATACTGCTCCTATGTACAAGAATATAACTACTATAATACTGCTCCTATGTACAAGAATATAACTACTATAATACTGCCTCCTATGTACAAGAATATATACTACTATATTACTGTCTCCTATGTACAAGAATATAACTACTATAATACTGCTCCTATGTACAAGAATATAACTACTATAATACTGCCTCCTATGTACAAGAATATAACTACTATAATACTGCTCCTATGTACAAGAATATAACTACTATAATACTGCTCCTATGTACAAGAATATAACTACTATAATACTGCTCCTATGTACAAGAATATAACTACTATAATACTGCCTCCTATGTACAAGAATATAACTACTATAATACTGCTCCTATGTACAAGAATATAACTACTATAATACTGCTCCTATGTACAAGAATATAACTACTATAATACTGCCTCCTATGTACAAGAATATAACTACTATAATACCTATCCTATGTACAAGAATATAACTACTATAATACTGCTCCTATGTACAAGAATATAACTACTATAATACTACTCCTATGTACAAGAATATAACTACTATAATACTGCTCCTATGTACAAGAATATAACTACTATAATACTGCTCCTATGTACAAGAATATAACTACTATAATACTGCTCCTATGTACAGGAATATAACTACTATAATACTGCTCCTATGTACAAGAATATAACTACTATAATACTGCTCCTATGTACAAGAATATAACTACTATAATACTGCTCCTATGTACAGGAATATAACTACTATAATACTGCTCCTATGTACAGGAATATAACTACTATAATACTGCTCCCATGTACAGGAATATAACTACTATAATACTGCTCCCGACAGACAAGGATAAGGGTCGGAAGTGGCAGGAGAATCTTCACTTGTGTTTGATCTTTTGCAGTACAATGTACTCAGACATTTAATACCGTTTCTTAGTTTGTATGACAATCTGGCGATATCTTTCACCGTTTCTGTCAGACTCAATCTCCATGACTCCGTTATTCTCCTTTAGGCATCCTGTATGATCTTGCTCCTGGTGATGGTCACGTGTTTGCTTTGCTCCGTCACAGTCCTGATGAGGATTCAGCTTCCATGTCCGGAGACCCTCCTGTATGTGAATTGTCCGGTATGAATCCTGACACCAGGAATGCACTTGTATTCCAGTCTCTGCAGATTTCTATGTAAGAAGCTAAGGAGAAAGAGTCGGGACTTTATATCACATCGGCGGCCAATTATTTATACCGGCAGATTGCTGCGCCATTTCATCAAACCCACTGAATCTCATTAGATTGTTCTGCATAAATATCGTATGTTGTCCAAAGCCTGTTGTCTCCTCATTAATTTTGCAGAAGTTACAATGTATCTGGAGAAGAAATAATTGACACTACAGTAAAATTCTGTATGTGGACAGGTTTCCCAGACACGGCGGGTAACCAGACAGGTGACCACGGAAGCGGAGGTCTGAGAGCCACTGTCTGGATGGCTCCTGCTGCTCTGCGGACATGTCCGTGCACAACGCCGGCTCAGCTGCAAGGGAAAGAATTGTGTGCTACAATTAATATTTCTGCAAACTGTTTCTGTGTGACAGATGCAATGTTAAGCCTGACGACCGCTTCCAAGCTAGGGAGAGGTGCACCTAGAGGACTCCATTGGGTGCCACTCTGACAGAACCACATGGGGCGTCTTGATGCAACATGTTGACGATTCTCCAGTAGAAGTGAATGGACGCCAAGTCACATTACTTCTCAAATGTCATTCCTGCTGCTGCTCTTGTCTTGTCGACTGTGTGGAGGAGGGGCGCTGACAACTTCACTATTACCCTGGGAACACACCTAGGCGTTTCTGAATCGCGCGATTCAGTGATTCTCCCCTATGGCAACATTGTCCATAGGCGCGTTAAAACGCCCCAAAGAAGCTCATGTACTTGTTTGGGCGTTGGGCGTTTTACAGCGCGTTCAAACGCGCTGTAAAACGTCCAAATGTGAACCATGCCCATAGGGAAGCATGGCTTTTTACATGTAGGGCGTTTTACAGCGCGTACGAACGCGCTGAAAAACGCCCAGGTGTGTTCCCACGGTTAGGGGCTGATTACTAATACAGGCACAGCAGGATCTCGTACTCTCCGTAAGAGTTTCATGTCCAGGGTGTCAGCACCACAGAGCCGCCTCTCTAGTACACAGTACATTAACAGTGACGACATCTTTCTTAGATTACCCATATGATTTTTGCTCTATTTTATCAAGACTAATGCATAATTTTTGCCTTTTAAAAAAAAAAATTTTTTTTAGGCATTTAGTGTAACAGAAAAATGTATATTAGATAGATATATAAATGTATATACATACACTGCCATACAATACACTAGTTATCGTCAAGATCGTCTACCGTTAGTTCTGAAATATTACATGTCTATTTAAGGCTAGTCAAGACACCGCAGGTTACCACACTGGGGGGTCTTTTAGGGGGAGGGGTGGGGAAATATTGTTTATTTTTATATTTACAGAGCATTCAGAAAGTATTCACACCCTCTCACTTTCCTTACATTCTGTTCTCTCGCTCCTTGGGCTTTCAGTTCCCCATAATGAGAAAGTGAGAACAGAAGGTGAGAAATCTTTACTAATTTACTGAAAAGGAAAACATAAAATGTCACATTGACATAAGTCTTCAGCC
The DNA here is from genome assembly GCA_033119425.1 of Bufotes viridis. Lineage (NCBI taxonomy): Eukaryota > Metazoa > Chordata > Amphibia > Anura > Bufonidae > Bufotes > Bufotes viridis. The sequence continues at coordinate 8,956,840 of CM065596.1, forward strand.
CCTTTACTCCGGACAGAAGTCTTCAGCCCCTTTACTCGGGACAGAAGTCTTCAGCCCCTTTACTCTGAACATAAGTCTTCAGCCCCTTTACTCCGGACAGAAGTCTTCAGCCCCTTTACTCGGGACAGAAGTCTTCAGCCCCTTGACTCGGGACAGAAGTCTTCAGCCCCTTTACTCGGGACCTAAGTCTTCAGCCCCTTTACTCGGGACCTAAGTCTTCAGCCCCTTTACTCAGGACATAAGTCTTCAGCCCCTTTACTCCGGACAGAAGTCTTCAGCCCCTTTACTCGGACCTAAGTCTTCAGCCCCTTTACTCCGGACAGAAGTCTTCAGCCCCTTTACTCAGGACACAAGTCTTCAGCCCCTTTACTTGGGACCCAAGTCTTCAGCCCCTTTACTCAGGACCCAAGTCTTCAGCCCCTTTACTCGGGACCCAAGTCTTCAGCCCCTTTACTCCGGACAGAAGTCTTCACCCCCTTTACTCCGGACAGAAGTCTTCAGCCCCTTTATTAAGTAGATAAGTCTTCACAAGCTGTAAATATGTGGTGGGCAGGCCTCAGGTGAATAAAGGGGCTGCAATAGATAAAAGGGTCTGCTTGTCCTCAGTACTGAATCTCAGCTCCATTCATGTGAGCACCAGACCTGACCCATGGACAGGAGCGGCTGTCACAGACGTACCGAGACATAATGACGTCCCGGCGACAGTGAGTGGCAGGAGATCTGGGAGACTGGCAACACGTGGCCTGATCTGACAGGTTTTCCTTGTGAATCAATAGGTGTCCGTTTTGTTTCTGGTAATGACCACTCCCCTTGCCTCCTGGTGTTGCTTATGTGGTCATTTAACCTTCCTTATTAATAGTGGCTTCTCCCACTATGCTGTGCGGTTCATAGCTTCTGTGCCTGTGGATTGTTTGTGTTTGGATCTCGGCGGAGTTCCTGGTGCTTCCATAGCCTCTTTGAAGTTAAGTCTTTCCTTTCCCTCTTTGTATTTTGTTTGGGTTCTGTATGTGTGTTGCATTTCCCTATTGTTTCTATTAGGCCTGAAGTAGGCTCCTGTTTGTCCTTCCTTTTTGAGGAACAGGTAGTCTCGTCCCTGCCATTAGTACCAAGGTCCCATAGGGCTAGATAGGACTCTAGGGATTCCTGCGTATGAACTCACCTACCTTTGGGGTCTGTTCATACTGGTAGCCAGTCAGGATTTTGGTTAGGGTTTTCACTAGGAGGTGTCCATCTTCCTTCCCTAGTTCTCAGGCCTGATTCCCTATTTCCCCCTTCTCTCCTATGCTCGGTGCGGTGTTTCCCTCCCACACTGCAGTGTTACAGCAGAGCTGTTTTTAGGGGCCATGTTTTTTCTATTCTCACACAAAACATAATCAGATGCCATATTTTAGGACATTTTATTTTACCAAATACTAACTCAAGTCAGTGGTTCAGGTAATAAATGCGACTCAGCAGTGAAGGCAGACCTGCTTCTTCTGCAATCCACCCACTATAACAGCCTTGGACTTCTTTCATACAGGACTAAATGCTCTTTATACTGCGGAGGACACAGCATCGCCACATTGTCCCAGATGCAACATTTAAAGGGATACTCTACCACTGTAACAAACCCTCCGCTGTGAGAACTGTCATATTAGTCGTGTAGAGAAAGTGCTACAGTCTCCTTGCTGCGCTTCCAGCCCCGCACAGCTGACCACCTGGCCAGTTAATAGAATTTAGTAATATCGCAGGTCTGCGGGGAGCGTCGGTCGGAGACTTTGTTTTCCACTGCTGGAGTTTTTCTCTCGTGTCTGTCTAGGTGACCATGTTCATGGAGGTCAGAGACTGATGGGTGACGCTCTCTATCAATGTACTCACAGGCCCAAGTGTTATGGAAGGACCCAGGAGACATGGTCTAAGAAAGAATATCATACAAAATAATCCCCTCACTCACTGTAATCCTGGTGAATCCCGTCTATTTGCTCCTCACTCTGCTCCTTGCTGAATGTCAGGCCCTGTGAGATGGAGAGGAAAAACAGAAGCTATGAAACTCATAAAACGTGATCTCAGGGAGGAGAAAAAAATGTAACATGGAAGAGCGTATTCTATATATATATATATAGTCCGTATTAGGTGCTACTGTAGAGCCATCTACCGGCACAGTTCCCTACTTCATCTTATAGTAGCGCCAAAATGTCTTCTGGAAACCCCTCCCTACACTCGCCATGTCGTGTGCCCTTCCTCACAGCCAAGCTCCTCATCCTCGTAGCTGGCGATCCTAGAGGTGCATGAACGCCTGAGGAATCCCCTACAATGTGCTTGGATGGGCGATTAACCAGCCGTATCAGGTACTGCAGCTATGTTCCATAGAGGTGAATGGGGTTCAGCTGCAATACCACAAATATCCTGTGGACTGCTGTGGAAGAAAGCAGCCATGTTTTTCTAAGCCAGTACAACCCGCTTAATGAATGGTTTAATGAGCAGACTGAAGATAATTAATATTTAGGCCCCATTCACATGGCTCAGGGGCCGCCGTGCCCGTGTTGTGGACCGCAAACTGCAGGCATCTGCTGTGTACACTCCGCATTGCTGCGCAGGACCCACTGACTTCAATGGGTCCGCCATCTGTAAGACAGGATGTGTCCTATCCATCGTCCCATCTTTTACAGCACGAGGGAACGGAGCCGAAAGCCAAGAGAAAGACACAGAAGCCCTTCCATGTCTTTCCGGGTCCGTGCCTCAGCACCGCAAAAGACAGAACATGTCCTATCTTTCAACGCATCTTGCAGGTCAAGGAGCCATTGAACTCAATGGCTCCACGATGCGAAGTGCACGTGGCCGATGCCCAGGTATGGCTAATCTTTGTTTTGTCGTCCGCAACAAGGGTACGGTGGTCCCTCAGTCCTTAAAGGAACACTAAACCAGAAATGAACGGTAGAAGTAAACTGGAGAGCTACAATCTTTTTGATCTGAGAGGCAGAGGCTCCTGTTGCAGCCAGTTGTCTTACAGTCTGGCAAAAGACAGAGAGGAGAAGGAGGGGAGACATGACTGAGCTCTAGAGAAGATAAATTATTTTAATACTTCTAACTGCAAAAAGAAACAAACGAGGATCAAAGAAACGCTGAATACCTTTTTGTGCATTCTCCATGTTTACTGTTCCATTAAAGGGAATCCGTCACCAGTTCTGTGGTGTCCTTACAAAGGTCTCCTTAGCAAGATGCTGGCTCACTTTGTTTCACTGACCCAGTCATTTTGCAAAAATCATGTACAGAACAGCACCAGCGCTTGCCGAACGAGTCCTGATATTCATGAGCTCCTGGCTTTCCCCGCCACCTGCTGCTGATTTATAAGGAAAAAAACTGTCAATCAGAGGCAGGTGGGCGGAGAGAGCCGTGAGCGCATGAATATGGGGAATCGGCAGGCGCCGAAGCCGTTAGGGCCTAGGAGCATAAAACTGGTGAAAGGATCCCTTTAATAACCCAACACTATATCAGTCTGTATGGGCAAATATGTCAGAATTCAGGATATTTGAGAAAGCCGCACCTGCCTCCACCTCCAAAAGCCAAACTGAAGCAACGTTTCTATATTATACGGTCAGTGTCGGAGGAATAGCAGACACGGTCGGCCGCCGTCTCTTACCCTGGGTTCAGACCTGAGCGTTCTTGTCGCGCGTTTTTGCAAATAGGAAACGCGCGTCGTACGCGCGTTCTTGTGATTGACTACTGTGGTGTCAATCACAATACGCGCGACAAACGCCCCAAAAAAAGCTCAAGTACTTGTTTATGCGTAGGGCATTTTACAGCGAGTTCGAACGCGCTGTAAAACGCGAAAATGTGAACCAGTCCCATAGGAAAGAATTGGTTTGCATGTGTTGAGCGTTTTACAGCGCGTTCGAACGCGCTGTAAAACGCGCAAGTGTGAACTTAGGGTTATACTCACACTTTCTTGCTTTGCCTCCAGAGATGAGCGAATCTTCTCATTTTTCTCAATTTCACAAACTATTTCTTCAACTATTAAGACAAATAAAAAAAGGTTAGCAAAATCACGGCAAATGAACAGTGCACGTAAGCAGCGCATCCAGCAATATACGCCCCCAGAGTCTAACAGTGAGCGCTTGCACAGTACCTGCACGTGAGGCGTCTACTATGTGTAATGATGGGTTCGTTATACCATTAATTAACGAAAACTGGGACACGGCAAGAGTTCTACTCTGGTGCACACGTCACTGCAGGGATCTGCATTGTTTCCACAGAAAAATAATACGTTATTCTATCTTAAAGAGAATTTCCCAGGAAAATGCACACAATGTGTCGTCCCCTTCTGTCGAGGAAAGCTGGGTGGCAACCCTCATGGGAACTTTAAGGGGGACGATTTGGATTCGGCTGTCACCCAACTTTCTCATGAACGAAGGATATTTTTTCCCATTTTAGGATACGCTCTTTGGATCTGGAAATAAACTTTCTGGCCAGGAATGGAGACTCCAGCTTTCTCCTGGTTTTTTGAACCTGCAGAATAAAAGACTTTGGCTGCAGATCATTTACCGCAGTGTCCTGGGCATCACACACCCCACAAACGAAGCTGAATCCTATTATCCCAAATGGAAAACATCTGCAAACCTGACTCGTTGGCCCAGTCTGGCGAAACAGCCGGAATTCTCCTAAAGCAGCATTTTCTACCAGAGAACACAAGCAACATGCTGAAGCGACACAGGGTTTTTAGAAGAAAAAGAGAAAAAGAAAATTATCATCCACATGGTCTGGGCCACTGACCCTACACAAAAAGGTATAGTTGGGGCCAATTTCGGCGGCACCTGCTCACCGCGTCATGACAGACCTAGTGAAAAGCTCTGATTCCGTTTGAACTGCCCAGCCCGACAGAAGAAATGACTGCGACAAATCTCCCAAGTGTGAACAGACCCAGAAGTTTAAAAAAGGATTAAGATCTCATAGAATTAGCAGCGCAACATATGACATATAAGGATTAGAGATGAGCGAACTTTAAAAAAAAGTTCGGCGTTCGGGTTGCGGTAAGTCGCGCATCCCGTTATGGATTCCACTATCGCGGCATATGGAATCCATAAGGGGCGGCTTCCACGAACCCGAACTGTTGAACGGCCGAAGGACCTGGGGTGACGTCACCGTCATGTGATCAGTGCAGGGGGCGTGGATTTGATCCGGTGCTGAGCCACGCCCCCTGCACTGATCACATGATGGTGACGTCACCCCAGGTCCTTCGGCTGTTCAACAGTTCGGGTTCATGGAAGCCGCCCCTTATGGATTCCATATGCCGGGATAGTGGAATCCATAACGGGATGCGCGACTTACCACAACCCGAACACCGGACTTTTTTTTTTAAGTTCGCTCATCTCTAATAAGGATACCTGCACAAACTGTGGATTATGGGCAGAAAAAAACGCAGTGTAAGGCCCCATTCACACAATCCATCAAAAAATGCAGATCGAGCGGACCCATTCATTACAACATACCATATGCTATCCGCATCCATATGTCTGTTCTGCGGCACCCACCAAAGAATAGGACATGTCCTATTCTTGTCCGTTTTGCGGCCAAGGATAGGACAGTTCTCTAGAGGGCAGGACATTACGTTCCGCAAAATGCACACGGCAAGTATCAGTGTTTTGCGGATCCAAAATTTGCAGTCCACAAAAATAGAGATGGTTATGTGAATGAGGCCTAACACAGTACCAGCAAAGATGCTTCCTGCCCACCTCTGAAAACCCATTTGCTTCCAATTTGGTCTGGTATGGCAGTTATATCGCTGACTTCATATATGTGAGGTCAGGCAATGTGGCGGCCATTGCGGACTTTACAACATTCCCAAATAATAATAACTTAAAGGGGTCCTCTCACTTCAGCAAATGGCATTTATCATGTAGAGAAAGTTAATACCAGGCACTTCCTAATGTATAGTGATTCTCCATGTTGCCTCCTTTTGCTGGCTTCATTCATTTTTCCATCACATTATACACGCCTTTTATCAAGGGGTTGCGACCACCCTGTAATCCAGCAGTGGTGGTCGTGCTTGCACACTACAGTGCCGACATCTCTGGAGGCCAGGGCTGTGGGAGCGCACATTGAAACGCATGGACGGCAGCTCCCGTCCTGGCCGACTCATATCTGGTTGTAACCCCTGGACATGAGCCGTTTATAATGTGATGGAAAAATGAATCGAGCCAGCAAAGGAGGCAACATGGAGAATCACAATACATTAGGAAGTGCCCTGTATTGAAGGGGTTCTCCGGGCTTTTAATATTGATGACCTATCATCAGGATAGGTTAACACCATCAGATTGGCGGGGGTCCGAAACATGCATAGACATAGCAGCAGCGATCAGGAGGAGATACGGGAGATGGCACGTGCACACTGCGCTCCGTCTCCTCATACTGCTGATCGGTGGGGGTGACGGGTGTCGGAACCCACCGATCTGATATTGATGACCTATTCAGAGCAGCCTGTTGGAACCTCTACTTTATTGCCGGATCCCCATTGACTGCAATAGGGTCCGGCAGTGATCCAACCAATTTCCGGCATAAATGCAGGGTTTCAGCCAAAGTCCGCTGCATGCAAATTTGTTTGTGTCCGACTGACAGCCAGCATTTGCACCGGATCTCCTAAACGGAGATGTGAACGCGAGCAGAGAGTGAGAGAACCCCTTTAAATGCATCTCTTCTCATTGGTTATCACCGCTGTATGATCCCTCATCTTGATTTATTAATAGCAGGGGATCCAGTCACCACACACATCAGTTCTGTGGCACCGTACTGGCTACCTGATGCCACCCCAGACACGTGACATGTAATGTTCCTGTGGGAGAAATGACTCGGGCCTGGGACAACTGCTCGGAGGATTCAGTATATGCCAGGGAGCTTGGCATTATCTCAAATAGGCTTTCCAACCTCAAATGTCCCAAGGGGCCAAAGCGATAGCTATGGACAGGGGCCGAAACATCCGTCCAGCATCCTAAAAAATCTGTCGCTTTCGTTACAAACCGTAGTCTAGAATATCAACATATTTGTGCCACGGCTCATACGCGTCTCCATCCTGGAGGGAAATTCTGAAGGATGGAGTAAAACGCGTAGAAAAGCGGTCACCTGGTCCGTACATCAATCGGCAGCTATTAAACCCGTCTGGCTGCAATGTGGGGGGATCTAAAGTGCAGCTATTCCATTGTATTGGTTGCAGCCATATGCAGCTTACACTAAATATTTCATCTACGGCTAAAAACAGCATATTCAAAATTGCACAATATCAGAATTACGATTCTGCTTGTGCAGTCTATCCGATGACACGTAACCCGTCACAATACACGGTCTATACCACGAATGAAGTGAAAACTAGAATCAGAAAACATAAATCTGATATACCGCATTACAAAACTAGAAACGTCCGGGCAGTTACATGGTTTTTGCCCCTGGACACGATGGCGATATTTAATAATTTGCCGTTTAGTGAATTGAAGGGGTTAATTATCCATTAAGGGGCGTGGACCACAGAAGGAACAACTGAACGGTTGAATGCCCGCTCTCCATGACACCGCTTGGTTTCACGCTGCTATGTGGGCGACACTGGGTCAGGCTAATTTCACATCTGCGTTTTCCTTCCCGGTTTTGAGATCCGGCAGAGGATCAGCTGCCCTTTGAATAATACAAGTGGCTGCATTTACTGAATAAATCTACAGGTTTTCAGCAGCCGGATTCTTCCCGATTCCTTCCACTATCTTTGACAGACAAGTCCCTGCTTCCTATGGGACTAACAGGGGAGCTTTTCCATAATTAGCCCCAGCCCCATGACACTTGGCATTTCTCCTCCGTGCAGACACTGACCTGCCGTGCGGATTTCACATCCACAGCACATCATCTGTTTGTCAGGTTTTTAGAGCGCATTTCGCTATTTTCAATGGACGGGTGAGATATGCAAAAAATCTGCATCAAACATCACAACACGAGGTCTTTACTGTGGATTTGGCACAAAAAGGTCCACACGAAAGTCCTTGATGATTTTCTCTTTTGAAACTAAAACATACCGAGGTAGAGTCGGCCCCCGTACATTCCCACAGATGCTGGGCTCTACACAAGCCAAACCTAGGCCTATAGGACCTGGCAACAAGGCTACTTTCACACTTGCGGAACTACCTGCCGGATCCTCACACCGCAAGGGTGAAAGTAGCGGATCCGTCTCACAAATGCATTGCAAGTGCGGATCCGTCTCTCCACTTTCAGACAGAAAAAAAAACAATACGTCTTGTTTTTTTTCACAGTTTTAAAGGTCTGCGCATGTGCAGATCGGAAGGACGAATCCGTCGTTGCAGTATTTGTAATGCTGGATCTGGCACTAATACAAGTGAATAGGAACTAATGCTGGATCCGGCACTAATACAAGTGAATGGGAACTAATGCTGGATCCGGCATTACATCATGTATTCCAGAATTTTAGACGCACAGCATGCTGCGGTATTTTCCCCATCTAAAAAACGTTCACATACTGAACTGAAGACATCCTGATGCATCCTGAACGGATTTCTCTCAAATCAGAATGCATGGGGATAATTCTGATCAGTAGTTTTCCGGCATAAACCCCAACGACAGAACTCTATGCCGGAAAAGAAAAACACTAGTGTGAAAGAGCCCTAAAACGTATGGGCTCCATGTAGGCAAACTGGCTGAAGTTGCGAGAGACTTCGGTGAATTACTTCGGTTCTCTTATCTGTTTATTTAAAAACATTTTAAAACAGGTATCGGAAGTGGGCTTTGGTACTGGCCTTAAAGGGATTGTCAAGTTTTATAACCCCTTTTAAATTTCTCCAGTACTGAGTGAGTTACCGGTGCCACAGTCTCTCCGTTCCAGCACTGAAGTCCTGAAGTCTCAATCCACACCTTTGGTCTTTGGTCTGAAAGCTTACGGACATGGTCATGTGCGCCGCTACAGCCAATGACTGGACTTCTCAAGCGGAAACTCATTGCAGGGTCACATGGCACTTACGTCCCCACTGAGAGGAGTGGTTTTAGTGGCACCTGTGACAGCGACCAGTGGTTTACTGGTCAGAAGGAGAATGGATCGGGGTCCTCGGTGCTGGAACGAAGCTGCGGGAAGCAGGCGAGTGTAGTTTCTGTTTAGTTAAAATGGACAAAAAAGTTTAAAAAAGGTTATAAAATATAGAAACAAAAGCTACAAATTATACAAGTTATAATCCTGTTCATACAGCTGCAGTTTGCTGCAATGTGTCAGTCCACGAGAATCGTCTGCACACTAGACCAAGCAGATATAAGATCTCTTGACCTTGTTCAGGACTCCAGATTGATGGCGCTTCCCCACGCTGACACACTGTAACAAACTGCCCATCAGAGCAGGACAGGGGCATTACATGTGACTTTCATCTTATGAAAGCAAACAATGCTTACAGTCACTGACAGCAAGCAGAGAACCTGAGAACAATACCCAGCAGTCGATAATCCCTCCCCTCTGGATGGAACAGGCGCCGAGTGTCCATGTTTATGGTGGAGACAAGGTGGGAGATGTTGGATGTGACTGGAGTACAAAGTATGAAGGAAAGCACGATCAGTACAAGATAAGCAAAAAAACAACTGAAGATTATAGAAAGATCATAAGAAAAATATAAACTGAAATAAATATGGAACTAAAAAGAGAAAAGCAGAGAGATGTTGACAACCAATTACTCAGATCTGAACTGAATGGACGCGGAATAGCTCTTTATATGCAGAGTAATTATCTGCTGAGGCCGGATATAAGGAGCAGGGAGGGCGATTATCAGTTATTTTATGCTTTTAATTAGTATTTATTCAGCTGAGAAACAAAAACAAGCGAAACGGGAGATTTCATTACTAATAACATCCAATTCTACTATAAGAAAAGAGAACATAAAAACTGCTTATATTTACCCAAAAGATGATGTAAAGCAGACGCTGAGCTCTCAACTAGATTTTATTTTTACATAGAATTAATCTACAAAAAGAGTGAAGTAATGAGCGGTTATATTACTTCTCCTGTACCGATAATAATATCTTGTATTATACTCCAGAGCTGCACTCATTATTCTGCTGGTGCAGTCACTGTGTACATAAATTAAATTACTTATCCTGTACTGATCCTGAGTTACATCCTGTATTATACTTCAGAGCTGCACTCACTATTCTGCTGGTGCAGTCACTGTGTACATACATTACTTATCCCGTACTGATCCTGAGTTACATCCTGTAATATACTCCAGAGCTGCACTCACTATTCTGCTGGTGGAGTCACTGTGTACATACATTACTTATCCTGCACTGATCCTGAGTTACATCATGTATTATACTCCAGAGCTGCACTCACTATTCTGCTGGTGCAGTCACTGTGTACATACATTACTTATCCTGTACTGATCCTGAGTTACATCCTGTATTATACTTCAGAGCTGCACTCACTATTCTGCTGGTGCAATCAGTGCATACATACATTACTTATCCTGTACTGATCCTGAGTTACATCCTGTATTATACTCCAGAGCTGCACTCACTATTCTGCTGGTGCAGTCGCTGTGTACATACATTACTTATCCTGTACTGATCCTGAGTTATATCCTGTATTATACCCCAGAGCTGCACTCACTATTCTGCTGGTGCAGTCACTGTGTACATACATTACTTATCCTGTACTGATCCTGAGTTACCTCCTGTATTATACTCCAGAGCTGCACTCACTGTTCTGCTGGTGCAGTCACTGTGTACATACATTACATTACTTATCCTGTACTCATCCTGAGTTACATCCTGTATCATACTCCAGAGCTGCACTCACTATTCTGCTGGTGCAGTCACTGTGTACATACATTACTTATCCTGTACTCATCCTGAGTTACATCCTGTATTATACTCCAGAGCTGCACTCACTATTCTGCTGGTGGAGTCACTGTGTACATACATTACTTATCCTGTATGATCCTGAGTTACATCCTGTATTATACTCCAGAGCTGCACTCACTGTTCTGCTGGTGCAGTCACTGTGTACATACATTACATTACTTATCCTGTACTCATCCTGAGTTACATCCTGTATCATACTCCAGAGCTGCACTCACTATTCTGCTGGTGCAGTCACTGTGTACATACATTACTTATCCTGTACTCATCCTGAGTTACATCCTGTATTATACTCCAGAGCTGCACTCACTATTCTGCTGGTGGAGTCACTGTGTACATACATTACTTATCCTGTATGATCCTGAGTTACATCCTGTATTATACTCCAGAGCTGCACTCACTATTCTGCTGGTGCAGTCACTGTGTACATACATTACATTACTTATCATGTACTGATCCTGAGTTACAACCTGTATTATGCTCCAGAGCTGCACTCACTATTCTGCTGGTGCAGTCACTGTGTACATACATTACATTGCTTATCCTGTACTGATCCTGAGTTACATCCTGTATTATACTCCAGAGCTGCACTCACTATTCTGCTGGTGCAGTCACTGTGTACATACATTACTGATCCTGTCCTGATCCTGAGTTACATCCTGTATTATACTCCAGAGCTGCACTCACTATTCTGCTGGTGAAGTCACTGTACATACATTACTTATCCTGTACTGATCCTGAGTTACATCCTGTATTATACTCCAGAGCTGCACTCACTATTCTGCTGGTGGAGTCACTGTGTGCATACATTACTTATCCTGTACTGATCCTGAGTTACATCCTGTGTTATCCTCCAGAGCTGCACTCAGCAGGTTATATACCAATGTGTCCCTTAAAGCCTAACTTTGACCCTATACATCAGACGTAGATGTTCTGTTTGATTCAGATAACGCACAAAACTGAATTTAACACTTGGGTTCTTGACATACACTGACCAAGCAGAGAATGCTGGGAGATTTGGGCTTTTGTGCAGTAATTTAGTAAAAGTAAAGAACAAATTGAAAACCCCCCAAAAAAACGGAGTTAAAAAATATTCTTTTGTATATTAGACAATACCATATTCTCCATTCACATCCAAAGCGGAATTAAAAGTTCTGGTAGTTACAAACACTTCTCAAACAGTCATGTGACGCACGTGCTGCGCTATATGTAACTGTCATGTCCGTTTTAACAGGAAACCAGTAGAATTATGAGTGCAGCTCTGGATGTGACTAGAGAACATCTGATGTAAGTCAGAATAAGCAAAACAACAGATCGTTACCGTTTAGTGCAGACGGAGCGGAGCGTTCCTCACAGACACAAAGGCCGTCACCCCCTAACACTTCTCCGTGTCATACAGACATCTTCTACCTAACACTCAGTAATCAGCAGGCAGGATGGAGGCATCTCGCGCCTCATGCAGCCTCCCCAGCACAGAAATGTCATCTCATCCTGGTAGGCTGCCTCACTCAGTCCCACAGGTCACATTTCCTCTGTCAGGTCGGCACTTATCAGAATACTCACCATATGACGGCTGAATTTAATTACTTTCCATTTATTCCAAGAGGCGACTAAGTCTGCATTAGAAGATCTGCCCCAAATCAAAGGCCCCGACTGTCCGCACCCCAAGAGGCATCGACCATAGAAGAACAAAGACCAGCAAATCCAGGAAGAGCAACATCGGCGAGGAGATGCACCAAAAACATGGAGGATTCCGATCCAACGAGAAGTCTCTAGACGTGAGAACAGACGTATAGCATCGAGCTGTAGAGCGGCACAATCACTAAGGCATAGCTGAGAGGCAAAACCAGAAAGAGCTCATGGACCAGAGCCGTACATAGGAGGCAGTATTATAATAGTTATATTCTTGTACATAGGAGCAGTATTATAGTAGTTATATTCTTGTACATAGGAGGCAGTATGATAGTAGTTATATTCTTGTACATAGGAGCAGTATTATAGTAGTTATATTCTTGTACATAGGAGCAGTATTATAGTAGTTATATTCTTATACATAGGAGCAGTATTATAGTAGTTATATTCTTGTACATAGTAGCAGTATTATAGTAGTTATATTCTTGTACATAGGAGCAGTATTATAGTAGTTATATTCTTGTACATAGGAGCAGTATTATAGTAGTTATATTCTTGTACATAGGAGCAGTATTATAGTAGTTATATTCTTGTACATAGGAGCAGTATTATAGTAGTTATATTCTTGTACATAGGAGCAGTATTATAGTAGTTATATTCTTGTACATAGGAGCAGTATTATAGTAGTTATATTCTTGTACATAGGAGCAGTATTATAGCAGTTATATTCTTGTACATAGGAGCAGTATTATAGTAGTTATATTCTTGTACATAGGAGCAGTATTATAGTAGTTATATTCTTCTACATAGGGGCAGTATTATAGGAGTTATATTCTTGTATATAGGAGGCAGTATTATAGTAGTTATATTCTTGTACATAGGAACAGTATTATGATAGTTAAATTCTGGTACATAGGAGCAGTATTATAGTAGTTATATTCCTGTACATAGGAGCAGTATTATAGTAGTTATATTCCTGTACATAGGAGGCAGTATTATAGTAGTTATATTCTTGTACATAGGAGGCAGTATTATAGTAGTTATATTCTTGTACATAGGAGCAGTATTATAGTAGTTATATTCTTGTATATAGGAGGCAGTATTATAGTAGTTATATTCTTGTACATAGGAGACAGTATTATGATAGTTAAATTCTGGTACATAGGAGCAGTATTATAGTAGTTATATTCTTGTACATAGGAGGCAGTATTATAGTAGTTATATTCCTGTACATAGGAGGCAGTATTATAGTAGTTATATTCTTGTACATAGGAGGCAGTATTATAGTAGTTATATTCTTTGTACATAGGAGGCAGTATTATAGTAGTTATATTCTTGTACATAGGAGCAGTATTATAGTAGTTATATTCTTGTACATAGGAGGCAGTATTATAGTAGTTATATTCTTGTACATAGGAGCAGTATTATAGTAGTTATATTCTTGTACATAGGAGGCAGTATTATAGTAGTTATATTCTGTACATAGGAGCAGTATTATAGTAGTTATATTCTTGTACATAGGAGGCAGTATTATAGTAGTTATATTCTCGTACATAGAGCAGTATTATAGTAGTTATATTCTTGTACATAGGAGCAGTATTATAGTAGTTATATTCTTGTACATAGGAGCAGTATTATAGTAGTTATATTCTTGTACATAGGAGCAGTATTATAGTAGTTATATTCTTGTACATAGGAGCAGTATTATAGTAGTTATATTCTTGTACATAGGAGGCAGTATTATAGTAGTTATATTCTTGTACATAGGGCAGCATTATAGTAGTTATATTCTTGTATATAGGAGCAGTATTATAGCAGTTATATTCTTGTACATAGGAGCAGTATTATAGTAGTTATATTCTTGTACATAGGAGCAGTATTATAGTAGTTATATTCTTGTACATAGGAGCAGTATTATAGTAGTTATATTCTTGTACATAGGAGGCAGTATTATGGTAGTTATATTATTGTACATAGGAGCAGTATTATAGTAGTTATATTCTTATACATAGGAGCAGTATTATAGTAGTTATATTCTTGTACATAGGAGCAGTATTATAGTAGTTATATTCTTGTACATAGGAGCAGTATTATAGCAGTTATATTCTTGTACGTAGGTGGCAGTAATATAGTAGTTATATTCTTATCTTAGGGGGCAGCATTATAGTAGATATATTCTTATCTTAGGAGGCAGCATTATAGTAGATATATTCTTATCTTAGGGGGCAGCATTATAGTAGATATATTCTTATCTGAGGGGGCAGCATTATACCATTTCAGTTATGAAATAGAAATTTCTGCCGGTTGATGATGACGTACCTAATACCACAAGCCGTTTAGGCCACAGCCGGTGCTCTTTACACTGCTGAGCCCTTCTATTAGAAAATATGACAAACTCCTTTAATCCACTTGCAGTGAAGTTTTGGATCAGGGCGATTACAATTTTATTGGATGTGACTAAATAGATTAAGCTGAACAGACGGCCAAACGCTTTGCTTTCTTCCAGCCTAAATGCATTACCAGTATGCTCACATACTAAAATGCTTCTCCTGAGCTGTAACACAAGCACACACAGCAATAAGTGCTCGCTGGCTTCTCGCAGGAGCAGATCCACATAAACCCAACATTTGGTTCTAAAAGACGACCCGTGGGAGGAATTTACAAGTTCTGCACTGACGGCTGGATATCGTGGGGGTTAAACCACCATGAGATGAGGCGGAGACCTCGGGGGCTAGTTCAGCACTTACAGCAGATTAAACAGACCCCTGATTGCTTACACTGGCAATGGACGCGGCTGATTTATTTTCCAGGTAACATGCATCGGTTTATCCATGCAGATGCCAAAATCAACGTTACAGATCTTGTCCTGACAGGAACTGAATACAGGAACCCAGTGCAAGAAGGTAATGGCTCCAACATGTCCCATCCTGGGGGTGACCCGTCAACATCTCAGCGTTGTATCACCAGCTTTAAATACTACTACCATATGACTGCTGCAGCAAAACACAATGAAATTCCAAGTAAAGCACTAAACACCTCGTCACATTGTCACCTACAACTGCATCATTGTAGCTTAGAGCTAAAGGTGCATACTGCACTGGAGCCAGCGCTCACTGTGAACATCATTGTATACGCATACGCAGATACAAAATCCTCTTTTAAATATATCACGTTATTCATCTTGCAATTTTTTAACTATAAACTGTATGATAGACCAGAGCTGCATTCACATTCCGCTAGGCTTCAGAGCAGAAATCTCCCATTACGTACTGTAACGCATTTGTAAAATGCCTTATTGGGTTATTTCCTCCTATGTCATAATATGTTGGCGATTGCTAGGATATGATTGGGGGTCTGGCCTATGGGAACCCACCTATCCTGAGCATTAAGGGGCCCTACAGTACTACTACCCCTATCCTGTGTATAGGGACAGATACAGTTTCACGCAAGGCCAATTGGGCGGACTGCAGCATTCTGATTGGACCCAACCAATCATAAAGTGATGGCATGTCCATCAATTCATGAGCTAGAAATACCCCTTTAAAGGGCATCTGTCAGCAGTTTTGTACCTATGACACCGGCTGACCTGTTGCATTTATCCTCGGCAGCTGAAGGCGTCTGTGTTGGTCCTATGTTCATTGCTAAGAAAAATGAAGAGTTAATATATGCAAATGAGTCTCTAGGAGCAACAGGGGCGTTACCATTACACCTAAGAAAAATGATGTTTTAATATGCAAATGAGCCTCTAAGAGCAACAGGGGCGTTACCATTACACCTAGAGGCTCTGCTCTCTCTGCAACCATCACACTCTCTGCACTTTAATTGACAGTGCTAGGCAGTGAAAAAGTCATCACCCTGGTCTTGTCAATCACAGTGCAGAGAGGGCAGAGTCTCTAGGTGTAATGGTAACGCCCCCGTTGCTCCTAGAGGCTCATTTGCATATATTAAAGCATCTCTCAGAAATGCAGGCACACTACGAAGATGGGACCAACACAGACGCCTTCAGCTGCCAGGAGCGCACATAACAGGTCAGCCGGTGTCATAGGGACAGACCTGCTGACAGATGCCCTTTAACTTTTTGCTGCCTTGTTTCACCAGTACGGTGCTTTCTGTATACAGCTGCATATGGACTGATCGGCATACAGAGCGTCCCCTAGTAATGGAAAATAGGCATGTTAAGATGTCTTTGAAATGGGGCCGCGTAGCTCTACCACATATATTAAGAAAATGCCACAAACAATTCTGGTCTCCATTATCACTGCGATACAAGCACCCACACGAGGGTGTCGTATGATCTACACTCATCTCCTCTCGGTATGCGACTTATGCAAAAAGATGATTATAGATGCACTATATGCAAATTTACTTTTACTTTATGGACGCAATATATGCAAATGAACTTTTAATACCGACATATAATTTTTTATTTGTATCTATTTTTAGACACAATGGAAAAAATCCATTGATAAAAATGTAATTCTTGCGTCCGACCGCTCTCTAGATGAGAAAATAATGAAACGCTCGGGGCCGCAGTGCGGCGTTTAATCTTGGCTGTCGCTTACAGAACACAAAGATCGAGAGAAATAAACAAAAAACAAGAAACGTCTGAAAACAAGACTATTGATATTTGCAGAAACGGAAATATTATTATTTTATTGCCTTTGAGACAAGACCCTGAAGAAAACGTGGAAACTTTCACATGGGAAACAGAAAGCCTCCAATTTATTAGAGAATAAACTGCTGCCCCATCGTTAGGAAATGACCTCAGAAACGGCAGAGGAGTGACGGCCGCACCACAAGTGACTCACGGAGATGTCTGGCAGGATCTGGTTCTAACCAAGGACCTGGCAGTGCGCACAGTCTCCGGTGATGCATCAACCCAAAAATCAACATCTTTACCATTAATTGGAAGCAGCAAATTGACTGCAATCGACCAAAGTTTCTTTCATTACAAAATAAAGACTCCGATTTTGGAGTTACTTTTAAAGGGTTTTGCAACAATTTTTAGATTGCTACAAATAAATAAAACTCCTACCCTTAATGTCACACCGCTCCAGTGTCGGTGCTCTGGTCCCCGCAGTAATGATGTCACGCCGACGATCGCTGCTGCCAATCAACCGTAGCCTCATCAGTCACATGCCATTCATGCACACATGACCACTGAGGCCAGTGACTGGCTGCCGCCGTCAGGTAATGTGATATACTGCTGTAATAGGAAACAGAGATACAGCGGTTTCTTAACCACCTCCCGACCGCCTAACGCAGGGATGCGTCCTGCGGGCGGCCGGGATGTTCCTCCTAGATGCATCGGCGCATCATCTCGCGAGGCGCGAGATTTCCTGTGTATTTTTATATATACCCATACTGTGTGTGAGAAATATCTCTGTAAATGACAACTTTTAAAAAAGTTGTCAATTTACAGAGATATTTCTCTCACCCAACTTGGGTATATGTAAAAATACACCCCAAAACACATTGCCCTACTTCTCCTGAGTACGGCGATACCACATGAGTGACACTTTTTTGCAGCCAAGATGCGCAAAGGGGCCCAAATTCCAACGAGTACCTTTAGGTTTTACATGGCGGCTCACAATTTAGCCCCGCCCAAAATGCCAGAACAGTAAACACACCCCACAAATGACCCCATTTCGGAAAGAAGACACCCAAAGGTATTCACTGAGAGGCATAGTCAGTCTGTGGGAGATTTTTTAATTTTTTTTGCCAGAAGTTAGCAGAAATGGAAACTTTATTTTTATTTTTTTCCTTAGAAAGTGTCATTTTTCGCTAACTTGTGAAAAAAAATGAAATGATACATGAACTCACCATGCCCCTCCGCGAATACTTTGGGGTGTCTTCTTTCTAAAATGGTGTCATTTGGGGGGTATTTATACTTTCCTGACATTCTAGCACCTGAAGAAACAGGACAGGCGCTCAGAAAGTCAGAGCTGCTTCAAAATGCAGAAATTCACTTTTTTGTACCATAGTTTGTAAACGCTATAACTTTTACCCAAACCAATAAATATACACTTATTGGACTTTTTTCATGTAGCACAATGAATTCTGACACAAACTTGTATAGAAATAGAATTATATTTGAACAATTTTACCAGAAAATGTAAAAAATTGATTAATATCAGAAAAACTAAAAATATCAGCAGCAATGAAATACCACCAACTAAAAGCTCCATTTGTGAGAAGAAAAGGAGGCAAAATTCATTTGGGTGGTAAGTTGTATGACGGCGCAATATACGGTGAAAGTAGTGTAGTGCAGAATTGTAAAAAGTGGTCTGGTCATTAAGGGGGTTTAAGCTAGGGGGGGCTGAGGGGGTTAATTACCACAGTATTCTTTTTTTATGTCACATCGTCTTCTGCCATGAGGCAGGGGGGGGTGCATTGTGCCGCGGGGTATGGGAGCCTCAGGCTCCGTCCCCACCATTCAGCCCCATAGGCCCCCAGGCTTCTAGGCCTGCAGCCTATGTGGCAGTAGAATTGTGCACGCGTCTGCGATGACATCATCTGAAGAAAGAAGAAACCTTTGGCCCGGATCGCAGATGGACACAGGTGAGTACAATGTGTTTTTTTGTTTGTTTTTTTATATCCATGGCACTATTGGTAGAAATAACGGCTATATGGCTATATTATTATACATTATATATGGGGGCAATATTCTACAGGAGGAGATCATTATATGTGGGGGCAATGGGGCATTATTATGGGGTGGGAGCATTATATATGAGGGCATTATTCTACAGGAGGAGAACATTATATATGAGGGCATTATTCTAGAGGAGGGAACATTATATATGAGGGCAATATTCTAGAGGAGGGAGCATCATATATGACGGCATTATTCTAGAGGAGGGAACATTATATATGAGGGCAATATTCTAGAGGAGGGAGCATTATATATGAGGGCATTATTCTAGAGGAGGGAGCATTATATATGAGGGCATTATTCTACAGGAGGAGAGCATTATATATGAGGGCATTATTCTAGAGGAGGGAGCATTATATATGAGGGCATTATTCTACAGGAGGAGAACATTATATATGAGGGCAATATTCTAGAGGAGAGAACATTATATGTTTGGCTATTATTCTAGAGGAGGGAGCATTATATATGAGGGGCTTTATTCTGCATGGCGGGCATATGTCGGGGCATTATTCTAGAGGGGGGGGGGAACCTTATATATTGGGGACATTATTCTAGAGGGGAAAGGCATTATATATTGGGGCATTACTCTAGAGGGGGGGCTGAGATAGAAATGCCCACCATATTCTATTATTGGGGGTACTATTACTGTTGAGGGTAGTCTGAGCTTTTGGAGGGGGGGCTATTGTGTGGCACTATTATCTCTGCAGTATAGTGGTTGTGGGCACTGGGGAGCACAGTATTGGAGATAGCAGCAGGATGACACTGTGTTCAGGCACCAGGAGGAGGAGGATGATGGAAACGTAAGCAACCTAGGATGTCTGTGAGTCAAACTCTGCAGAGACGAGACGCGGTGGAAGAAATCATCATGGGGGTCTGGTGTGAATGGAGAATATGAGGAAAGAAGACGTCTGAATAGGAGGAGACGCCACTGGATACGACCCTGTATGTTTAGCAGCGCTGTGTGTAATGTCCTCCCACATATGTCTTTAAGGCCCCATGCACACGACTGTATTGCCGGTCCGCATCTGATACAATGCAGACTCATTCATTTCTAAATCCCGTTCTCAATAAACTCCTAATCTGGATCCGCCAGCGTTAGGTACAGGTGCAGGTCTCTACATAACTGCGGCAGAGGCTCCGCCACTTCCAAATGTCAGAGCTTCCTTGCCGTCTTACATTTAGACCTTTTTCTAGTCCTGAAACAGGAGAAGAAAATGGTAAATGAGACGGGCCTTCCGGCCAATCCTCTTCCCCGTCCACTTTTTTTTTTTTTTTAGACCTGGAGGGGAGAAGTCGCAGATTGTCCGGAAACTAGCTCCTGCGCCGCAATCTGCACCTGAAATATGCCTAATATAGACGTATTTCAGCTTCAAAAAATGACCCCCTCAATATTTTACTGAGACAAAACGGACTGAGAATAAAAAAATAACCGACCCGTGGAATTATGCAGCAAAGCAATGATTTCTCAGCTGTGAAGAGATGCATTTGTCTCCAGTCAGAGCTCTGCGGGTCGCCCCCGGACACAGACAGCGGTTTTATCTGCACCTCGGTGTCCCACGTGCGACCTCGCAGTTTAGCACTAATTATGCTTCTGTCGTCTGAGCTACGACAATGCCCTGCTCTCCAATGACAAGATGACCACCAAATACAATGAATTTAAAGGGATGGTAGAAGACTTGGCCCCGACATATTTCTAAGGGATGTTTTCTGCTGCCACATAGTGAGAAAGTAGTTTTATAAGGCAATTAAGCTGGAATATATGGTCAATCTAAAACCACAAGAGTGGAACGCTCTCTATGAGGCCTGTGTGTCCTATTAAGGTCTTCATAAGGACATCCCTTTAAAGGGGTTCTCCGGGACTGAAGTACTGATAAGTAGAGATGAGCGAACTTTAAAAAATAGTTTGGCGTTCGGGTTGTGGTAATCGCCGCATCCCGTTATGGATTCCACTACCGCGGACTATCCCGGCATATGGAATCCATAAGGGGCGGCTTCCACGAACCCGAACTGTTGAAAAGCCGAAGGACCTGGGGTGACGTCACCGTCATGTGATCAGTGCAGGGGGAGTGGCTCAGCACAGGCTCAAATCCAGTGCTAAGCCACGCCCCCTGCACTGATCACATGACAGTGACGTCACCCTAGGTCCTTCGGCTGTTCAACAGTTCGGGTTGGTGGAAGCCGCCCCTTATGGATTCCATATGCCGCGATAGTGGAATCCATAACGGGATGCGCGAGTTACCACAACCCGAACGCTGAACTTTTTTTTAAAGTTTGCTCATCTCTACTGATGAGCTATCCTGAGGACAGGTCATATCAGATCAATGGGAAACCTGACTCCTGACCCCCCGACCTGTCAGTTGTTTGCAGTAGTTCCAGCACCAGAACTGCACAGCTCCATCCTGGGTGCAGCAGTCGGGCCGCTTACTGCAGCAGTCAAGTGCATGGGATCTGCACTGCAGTAACCAGGCCTGGCCACTACACAGGGGGTGGAGCTATCCAGTCCGGTAATGAAGCTACTGCAAACAAGTAGTTGTCAGGAGTCAGACCTCCGCAAATCCCATATGGATGACCTATTATACTTCAGTACTGGGGAACCCCTTGAAATCATGAAATGTCAATTCTCACCACACCATTTTCCTCAAAGAAATCCCAATATCTTGCTGAATGCACTGAACAATAATCACGTATTTCATTTAGGAGTACATGAATGGAATCAGCTCCTGCAGTATAATTTATCGGGGCTCCCTGTCCACACAAAGCACTCAGGGTTCAGGTGCAGACAGGGATTAATCCACAATGGCTGAGCTCAGTATTCGGGGTTCACCTGTTATTGGAGCGGAGCACATACCCGGGGTCTGTACCTGATTTGGGATGCAATGAGTCGCACTGTGCGTTATACATGAGCACCAGCTCCTGGTGCCGCCGAATCATCTGCTGCTTGGACCCTTGAGTGGGCAGTCCAACCTCCTTCAGCCTCTTCCTCAGGTCGCGCTCGGACAGCAGGTTGTACACGACTTTGGTCATAGGTTTCCGCTTTTGAACTGAGCTGAAATAAAAGAGGGAGAGTGGATTGAAGAAGATCCCAAGTGACATCCCCTGGTGTAAAATGTGTCCTCTACAGCCATGATTCAGATTTCCACAGATGACATAATGGGATATTAGTATCACACGGGATATGCCACGTGGTGCTCCAAACCCTGGGACCTGACGCCATTCCAGGAAGGACCAGCACAAATCCTGCTAGCATCGGCGGCAAATGAGAAGCGTTGCCACTTTGACCTAGTGCTGCAGCCCTTTAAGGATATGTTCACATGGCGGATTTTTGACCCTCACATTTCTGCCACGCTTTTGCATTCAGTGGGGCTAATCCACGTGCTGACACCTGCTGGAAACGGCGCCAAGAAGGGACAGGTGCCTTTCAGA
Source organism: Bufotes viridis (assembly GCA_033119425.1). Taxonomy (NCBI): domain Eukaryota; kingdom Metazoa; phylum Chordata; class Amphibia; order Anura; family Bufonidae; genus Bufotes; species Bufotes viridis. The sequence continues at coordinate 8,979,407 of CM065596.1, forward strand.
AGCCGTTTGGAAATGCAAGTGGTACAATTCGTAGCAGTATGAACGGAAGCGTGGATTCCAATTGAAGGATTCCACGTGGAAAATACGCCATGTGAACAAGCCCTTAATCTGAGAATCGTTGCGGGTCCCCGCCAGTTGGATCTCCACCAATCAACATGGGATGGTGTATTCTATACCTGTGTCAGGCTCCGCCCCATTCATGCCTGGCACTAGACATAACGCAGCATTTCAGTCCTACCCACAGTGCACATATAAAGGGGTTGTTTGGCCTAGGATCAGACAACCAATAATCATACCCTGTGCCCAGCGTCATACCCTGTGCCCACCGCCATACCCTGCGCACACCGTCATACCCTGCGCCCACCGTCATACCCTGCGCCCACCGTCATACCCTGTGCCCAGCGTCATACCCAGTGCCCAGCGTCATACCCAGTGCCCAGCGTCATACCCAGTGCCCAGCGTCATACCCAGTGCCCAGCGTCATAACCAGTGCCCAGCGTCATACCCAGTGCCCACCGTCATACCCAGTGCCCACCGTCATAACCAATTCCCCTCCGTCATACCCAGTGCCCACCGTCATACCCAGTGCCCACCGTCAAACCCAGCGCCCACCGTCAAACCCAGCGCCCACCGTCAAACCCAGCGCCCACCGTCAAACCCAGCGCCCACCGTCAAACCCAGCGCCCACCGTCAAACCCAGTGCCCACCGTCAAACCCAGCGCCCACCGTCATACCCAGCGCCCACCGTCATACCCTGTGCCCACCGCCATACCCTGTGCCCACCGCTCCTGCACTGCTCCCAGAAGCTTTCAGTCCCTGCCAGTCTGGAAGCAGCTTGGTCATGTGACCGTTGAGGCCAATCAGTGACCTCAGCAGTCACGTGTTGGAATGGCATGTCACTGACATGCTAATCATGTGTCGTTCTAGCACATGTGACCGCTGAGACCAGTCACTGACTGCAGCGGTCACAGGACCAGGCCACTTCCGGTCTGGCAGGCAATACAAATGGGCAGGAACGGGGCAGTAGTGCAAAAACAGCGGGTCTGCGGACAGGGGAGTTCTCTAATTCTTTTTTATTTGTGCACAGGTTACGACTAATGGTTGGACAATAAAAATGTGTAAAATCTGAAATCACAAAATGCACTCTTTATCTTTCACAGCAGCGAGGAGGATCTCACGAGACGGCGAGTATTTCACACGTCGTGTTCTGCTATTTTGCTGCCAGTCAGATGTAATTTTCTGGTCTGTGTGTTTGACTCGACAGGAATTTAAATCAGTTGTTTCTTAGGAATAAGCAGTAACATGCGCCTTTACAGTGCCCTTATGTCCCCCTCTCCTGCTGCCCTGTCCGTGCGTGTGTCAGTCTTCACTGTAGGTCTGGCATTCTGTTAATGAAGCAGGAAGATCAGGATGAACAGTTCCATAGGTCCTACCCAGACAGGAAGTAATCTCCCTCTAGTGCCACCTATAGGCAGCCCTGTCAGTCCATATTCTGGTTGTGTCCCTGTATAACCACTGGATCACGGTCATTAAACCCGCAGTCGGGCCAGGACACACATCTGCAAAACAGACTCCAGAATACGGACATGTGAATCCAGCATTAGTCGTGTCCATCCCATTAATCATTCTTTAAAGGGATTGTTCACCTGAAGGGACCTTTTCTACAGACCCCCCGGTGTGGCTGGACCTATAATCATACTTACCTGATCCCCACTGCTGGGGGCTCTCCTGGTTCTCCCTGCGTCTGCAGCAGTCACGTGACCACTGCAGCGGTCACCCATGCGTCACATGACCCAGTGACATCATACATGGGTGGCATGACACCACTGAGGCCAATCATTGGCTGCAGTGTTCACGTGACCTGCGATACCCGGGAACTGCAGAGCAGCGATGGAGCCAGAACCCAGCGGTGGCTATAAGGCAAGTATAATTACCACCATGGGTCCGGACACACTCAGGGGGTCTGTAGAGAAGGTCCCCAGGGGTGTGCAATCGCTGTAAGGCTCCTTTATAGGTCAGATGTTGACTTGCAGGGTCGTTACCTACAGGTGGCACTAGAGAGACAGTTCTCCCTATTCTGGTAGACAGTTTGAAAGTTGTTCCTAATACTTTGAATACAGCCAGCAGTGTAAAGAATGGGGGTTTAGTTTCTGGTTGTCATGGCTATGTGTTGTCATGGCTTGCCTGTACTAAACATATTTATATACACAAACCATTTTCTATTTTGAGGTTTGGCAGATGCAGCCATGGCAACTAGAAGGAAAACCTCCATTCTTTACACTGCAGGCTGCATTCAGGGAACCATGAAAACAATCACAGCAAACAAATAACCTCCCCTAAAAACATAACCTTTACTAAACCCAATTTTTTAATTAAGATTAAAATGTTAATTGGGATTTTGTAAGAGATATACGTTATCCCGCGCCACTCGGTTCAAAAAAAGCAGGGGATCTCGCCCTATTCGGTCCCTACCTGAAGCGGAATGGCCGCCCCGATAAGAGCGATCCCACGGCCTTCAAACCGTGATACGAAGGGAACTACTCAGAACCGAGTGGGGGGCAAATAAAAATATGTCAATCACCAACAGAAACCCGGAATATGCGGAGCGCAGATGGTAGACACACGGTCTTACACCAGATCTTCTCTAGATATCCCACATGGGAAGCTCTGGTGCACAATTTAACCCTTTGGATAGCGGATGTTTTCCGTTTTCACTTTTCTTCCCGATCTAACTTGAGCCATAACGGTTATATTTCCGGTCACATAGCTGTATGAGGGCTTATTTTTTGGGGGACAAGTTGTACTTTCTAAGGGTCCTTTCACACTGGCGTTTTTGTTTTCCGGCATAGAGTTCCGACCTCGGCGCTCTATGCTGGAAAAATCCTGATCAGGATCATCCCCATGCATTCTGAATGGAGAGAAATCCATTCAGGACGCATCAGGATGTCTTCAGTTCAGGACCGGAACGTTTTTTGGACGCAGCAAATACCGCAGCATGCTGCGCTTTTTGTTCCGTCCAAAAATCCGGAACACTTGCCGCAAGGCCGGATCCGGAATTAATGCCCATTAAAAGGCATTAATCTGGATCCGGCCTTAAGCTAAACGTCGTTTCGGCGCATCGCCGCATCCGACATTTAGCTTTTTCTCAATGATTACCATGGCAGCCAGGATGCTAAAGTCCTGGTTGCCATGGTAAAGCTTAGTGGGGAGCGGGGGAGCAGTATACTTACCATCCGTGCGGCTCCCGGGGCGCTCCAGAGTGACGTCAGGGCGCCCTACACGCATGGATCACGTGATCCATGCGCATGGGGCGCTCTGACGTCATTCTGGAGCGCCCCGGGAGCCGCACGGACTGTAAGTATACCGCTCCCCCGCTCCCCACTACACTTTACCATGGCAACCAGGACTTTAATAGCGTCCTGGCTGCCATAGTAACCTCAAAGCATTTCGAAGACTGATCAGGATCCTGATCAGTCTTCTAATGCTTCAGGCGACTTGCGTTCTGACGGATCCGGCGGGATGGAAGTGCCTGCCGGATCCTCAGAACGCAAGTGTGAAAGGACCCTAATGCCACCATTTAATATTGCATACGATGTAGTGGGAGGTGTGAAATAAATTCCAAATGGGGTGGAATTGGAAAAAAATATATATACAATTTCTCCACCGTTCCCTTTGTGGCTAAACTGACCTGAGCCCTTCATTCTCTGGGTCAGTACAACAATACTACATATATATAGGCTTTTTATGTCTAAATAGTGTAAAAATAAAAAAATTTTTTTTTTTACATCACAATATTCTAAACCCCCAAAACTTTTTTTTTTAATAGTTAGATCTACTGATCTTTATGGGGGTTCATTTTTAATGGGACGATCTGGAGTGTGTGACGTTTTTATTACATTTTATTACATTTTTGGGGGGTGAAGTGAAGCAATGAAAAAAATGGCGAATTGTCCATTTTTACCCTTTTTTCTGTTACGCCATTCGCCGTACTGGAAACATATTTTTATATTTTCATAGTATGGACGTGTCCGGATGCCCATGATTTTTATATTTTTTATTTATGTATTTATTTTTTTATTCTACAGAAAACGGGCGATTTCAATTTGATTTTTTTTTATTATTATTAATTTTTTTTATGGTTTTGTAGCTCATATTTGAGGCTCCAAAACTCTTTTTTCTTTTTATTCTGTACCACTATGTTTCATATAGATCCATAATGGTATTAGAATTGCTCATTTCTTATATTGCAGCTCCAATACCCTGGGTCTCTTCAGAGAGACCCAGCGTATTGAAACCAATTACCGGCATCCTCATTGGCCGCAGAGATAATAAGGTTTTTTAGCTTTTAGGTGCCATGATCACACTTGATCGTGGCATCTAAAGGCTTTAATGATTGCCATCGGCATCATTGCCGGGCGCAGTCATTAGCGCAGGTCTCTGCTGTGGGCGTTATGTTTACCCATCGCTCCAATGCCATACATGCACAGCGCTGGTAGTAAACGGGTTAAGTGGTGTCTCTCAGAAGAGATATCGTATTAGAAAATAAACCCAATGCATTTCCCCCCAGAGATATTAAAATCCAGGTTCCTCAGGGGCTATTTTAATCCTTATAATTTTCAGTAAATCCCCTAGGCATAATGGTAATGCACCAACATAGAATACCAAACATAGATGAAACCGCCAAATCGTAAATTCACTGGTGCCAGCCACCTAGACGTACCGCTATGCATATAAAAACTCCTATCAGTCCCTGGGGCGCATATTATACACACGCTGCTGCTCAAGAGGTAAAAAACAGATACAGGATATGATGCCTTCCTTAACCCCAATACCGCAGAGCATACCGATTAGATGCACTAATGATAATATTTTCAGCGCACGGCGTTGGCTTTGTGATTTGCTCATAGGACAGATCTTCTTAGAGAGTCGCCGCTTGAATTGTGCACCAGGTATTCATTTGGTTTATTAAAGATGATGTTTTTAGAGGAGGTTATTTATCACCTATCCTCTATGTATCGGGCCCTACTGGTGGCGTGAACGCCAGTTCTGTGATTAAGGGAACCATTGGGGACAGACATGAGGTCTACGTAACGCAGCGACTTCTATTTTCGTTCCTGACTAAGCAGATTTGTCCCTTATAAAAGGCTTTCTGCTTCTATAAAAAAAACAAGCTGGAAAGTTGGCCGAGGACGAAGAAACGAGTGAGTGTCTGGCAGCTCCGCTTAATAACGTAGAGAGCGAGAGAAGCAATTCTGGAGCGCAAACACATTTTCCTCAAAATACATCCCCCGGCCACAAACTGATCCGACGGAGGGATCCTCCTAAATCAATCAATGCCGCAGAAAATAAAAGCGACTTCTGCTGCGCTGAGCTGCGAATCCGGCAGAAGCAGCTTTATGGTGCAGGGCGGATATAACAGCCGGCCACAAATCATGGGCAGCACGGAGAACCAATTATTCCTGCCGCTGATTATTATTATTAATAGGGAATACTCACACGCAGCAGATTTGTTGCAAACATTTCTGTGAACTCCCCCTTCAGAAAAGGCAGAAATCCATGAATGTGCTTCAGAAATAACCCCCTTCACATGTACGGAAATTATTTTCAGGCACAGAAATATAGACCGTCTGTAAACATAACCTTATGCTCCAGAGCTGCATTCACAATTCTGCTGGTTGCTATTGGAAACAGCTTAGCACATCATCTATGATGCACTGGGGACAGTTAGGCTGGTTTTACATTCGCAGTACGAGTTCCGGCAGGCTGTTCGGCGCTCTCCGGATCCGTCATTGCCCAGTTGACTATAATGCCGGACACAATGGCGGATCCAGAGAGCTCCTGCAGGCCGTTTTCTGCTGGAACAGCCTGCCGCAAATATGAAACTAGCCTTGGTTTTTCTACATCAGATGACTGGAGCATGCCTGGTGTAAGGGTACATTCACACGTGGCAGATTTTTTTGCAGACATTTCGGTGACTGTTCCATTAATCTGAACGGGATTTGGAGAAATCCATGCGCCTGCCGTGAAAACAACCCCATTCAGATGGACGGAACAGATAGTCGGAAAATAGAGCACTATATGGAGGGGCTGTCAGCTACATTATACACAGCAGCCAATCAGAGCAGGGGGAGCAGCAGCCTGGACCAATGAGGAGGCAGGAGGTGGATTTCTGACTACCTCAGACTCCCTGTAGACACTGTAGTCACAGATCACAGCTCCACCCTAATGAAGCGGCTCGTGAATCGAAGTCAAACTAATTGATTTTGATCCAAATTTCAGGAAAAATTTGATTTGCCGCGAAGCCAAATTTCCTCACGCTTCCTGGCAACAAATCAATTTTCCATGAAATAGCATTAAAAACAAAATACATACTTACCTCATCCATTTGCGTGCGAAGAGGCCATCGTGGACATCTTGATTGAATATACCACGCAAAATCTCGCTCGCAGTGACGTATGACGAGATTTCACAGGGTGTCTTCAATCAAAGATGGCCGGGACAGCCGCTACGAGCTCAAATGGATAAGGTTTCCCCACCGATTAGTCCCTTAGAGGCCTCAAAGGTAGCCTCAGGTGCTGCAATCAGCGATGAACACGCATGAGGGGTTCAACGACGGGGGGGGGGGGGGGGGGTGGCGCAATCGCTGTTCACTGTTTTTGCGCTAAGTGACAGAGTAAATCATCACAAAGCAAATTTCTTTATGAAATTCGGTGAAGCAGCCAAATCGCTCATTTCTAGAGGCCGCTAAGGAGCAAAAGCCGAGGAACTAAACAGCAGGAAGCATCACCAAGACACGGACAAACCAATTTAGAAATGGTAATCTCTAGATAACTGGAAGTCGCTTTATGCAGCATTTGTGATGTGAAATACCGGAACCACTGCACTTCTTTTGATGTGATTTATCTTCACCTTGATACTTTGTTGCACAGGTCAGTCTATTCCTATGGTTGTCACAGATGTTATCCCACCTGTAGCGCTGCTAACACTGCGAACGGCCCCTGCCTAGCGGTGACCGAGGACCTGAGCTGGGACCGCACACAGACTCGTGTATCGTGACCCCACAATATGGACGTATACGATGAAGCTTTTCCTACAAGAAATCTTCCTGTGCTTCCAATGCGATGGTAAACTATTTTGTTTGCCAAAAAGGAGAATTGGAATAAGTCATGGAGCAAGAATCCGTGTCTATTGCCAGCCTCCTAGGTGATTCAGATACACCTGAAATGTACTGGAATGCAACTTCTGTCTGCAAAGCAGGATGGGAAAAGTAAAATGTCCTGCCGAGAAGGGAAAAAAAAAAAAAGGACTATCAACTTGACTGATGATCACAGAGTAAGAATCCTGCCAACCCGTCGGCCTAGATGACAGCCCACAATCTCTGAAGTACTGCATTCTAGAGAAGCAACATTTTCTACATCTCTTTACTGTGCAGACACTGAACCAGCAGGGAGTAGCAAGGCATTGGAAAGTTGGAGCTGGCAGAAGATGATTGCAGTCTCCAAATAAAGTGTTTGGAAAACGTAGTCAAGACTAGATGTAGACCAGGCATCCTCAAACTGCGGCCCTCCAGATGTTGCAAAACTACAACTCCCAGCATGCCCGAACAGCCTACAGATATCAGCCTACAGCAGGGAATTGTGGGAGTTGTAGTTTTACAACAGCTGGAGGGCCGCAGTTTGAGGATGCCTGATGTAGACTATATCTATAATGATGCCACGCACAACTGCAGGCCATAGGTTCTGTCATAAAACGTGTGACGAGTGCGGTAACAATGCCGATGGCTCCGCTGCAGGGCAGGACCGCTTATTGCAGCCGCTACAAATTCATTTCCATTTATGCACCAGGTAAAAAGGCCACTTTTGCGACTATAAATGGAGGCCACCGAGGCAATACTGGAAGAATTATGGTGGACACCCCTGCGGCAATTGCTGCAGTATAAATCCATCCTCTGCAGAAGCGAGACGTCTTATGATTCAGAACCCGCCTGATGCTTCTACAAGGCAAATATTTGCTCTTTTCCACTTGAAGGAAATGAAATATCTGCGTTTATGTTACAGCTCACCCTTGCAAGCGTCGCGCATAGTGAACAGATATTAGCCGAACCATGCATGCATGCAAAGTATCTTACACATTGTGCACAGCAAAGACTCCCCCTGACTCTGGACGTCTAATCACTCCAAGCTAACCGCAGACGATAATGGCAGAGAGCGGCGAAGGGAGGAAGCGGACTGCGACTTACAATTACATTTCACAGACATTTATTCCCTATTCAGCCAAAGAATGCTTGGTGGACGTGTAATGACAGAAGGAGATGGAGTAGCGCCACCTGCAGCACAATGGACGGTGGTGCATTTAACCCATTAAAAGCTAGACAGCAGTAAACTGAGCAAAGAAGAGTCAAGCTCCATAGTCAAGCTTATACTTTGCATTATCTACTGCCCTGACCAGCTGTTTTTTTTTTTAAAAAAGTTGTTGTTTTTTTGCAAACACACAGGGTCCGGCAGAATAAATCCCATCCGCAGCATGAACTGCACATAACCTGTAAAACGTCTTTCAATGAGGCATAAAGGCCACTTTTCAGACTATAAGACTTAGGCTTCGTGCACACGCCTGTGTCTGCACCATGGAGTCGCCTTCTGTGTGCGCTCCACATTTTCCTCACTCCCATCAATAGAAAGGTCTCTTCTCGTCTGTAAAACGGACCAGAAAAGGACACATTCTATAATTTGCAGAATGGTCACACGGATCTGCAAAAAATGTGAATGTGTGCCTGGCTCCATGGAAATGAACGGGTCAGTGTGCTACGCACAAAGCACGTGCACGAGCCTTACCAGAACGTCACGTGGCAGAGTATTGTACAGTCTTTAATGTATCCTATGGTTTTCTTTACCTTGGGCGGCAGCTGACTGGCACTGGTTGCACAACCCACAATTAGAGAAAACATTTTTATAAGAACTTTACAAACGCTTCAGAATAGCCATGTCCGGAAACCTTACACTTGGAGGCTAGCCTCCTGCAACAACGGCCAGTTTCTGATGGGGAATTTCTCCACATGGAAGACATTACAGGAGGGAAGAACGGAGATCTCAAGTGTTCGCAGTGACCTGCCACAGGCAGTAAGATCACAATTAGAGTTGAGCGAACTTCTGTTTTAAGTTCGTTTTCCAAAGTTCGGGTTATCGAAGCATCCCGTTATGGATTCCGCTTCCACTGACCATAATGGCATTTGGAATGCATAAAGGGATTCTTCAATGAACCCGAACCTTAGACAAAACGGAGGACCTGGGGTGACGTCACCGTCATGTGATCAGTGCAGGGGGCGTGGCTCAGCACTGGATTAGATTTACGACCTCTTATCCTATCCAGTACTGAGCCACGCCCCCTGCACTGATCACATGACAGTGACGTCACCCCAGGTCCTTCACCCTGTGTTCCAAATGCCATTATGGTCCGTGGTAGCGGAATCCATAGCGGGATGCTTCGATAACCCGACCCCCAACTTTGAAAGCCGAACTTAAAACAGAAGTTCGCTCAACTCTAATCACAATCAATTGGGCAATGTAAAAAGATACCCAACGTCCCAGTTCTGAGACTACTTCACCATCATACATGTGGTGTATTTGGGACAAAGCATGATGAGACATCTGCCTGGACGCTCCGTGTGCTGCTGCATAAAAGGTCAGAACCTTCTCTTTTCTTGGAATCAGGCCCAGAAAAGGATTTTCCAACATGACCTGTAGGTGGCAGCAGAGAGACTGATTGCTTCCACTAGGAGGAGAGCTACTTTCCAACATGCTGTAAACACTCCATACCTCTCCCCACAATAGAGACATCAATTACTCTGAGGGTTCCAGACCTTTCAGATTTTCTTTCCTAGACATCATAAATTAACTATTCTCATTTCATATTTTAACAGAAGTCGGGAGGGAGGCAGGGGCACAAAAGTGAACAACCTTTCTCAGCAAATAAATCTGAGGACTCCTCGAGCATGAATGATGACAAATGACAAAAGCGGTGGTAACTTCGGCTGGGAACCTCTTCCATGGATGGGACTCATCGTGGGAATAATGCACTTAAGCTTATCATGACAGAAGGAAGGACGTGAAGAATGAATTATCGGGTTAAGCTCCCTTTGTGAGCAAAATTCATCCTGACAACGTTAGACTGAATATCCAGACATCATCCGGCGGTGTAATCTATGCCAATGTCATCTAAAAATAATAATAATAATAAATTATAATAAAATGCCAGACGCTGCGATATACCAGCCATGATAAGCTCCATCCCCATCCCAAAGTCAGGAAATCTCCAGTTGTAAAAAATCTAAGTCCAAAAACATTGCTTCTGCCATTTCTACGTTCTATCTGTATCTGGGAAAGCTGGGTGGTGACCCATATGTCTGCTACTGGATGTCATGCTTTATGCGCAGTATCACTATAAAACTACAAAGCTGGATTGTACCTAATGTGGGTGCTGTAATGGTGCACCCATGGGTGATGCTGATCAACTGGATATAACACCAGAACTAAGTTCCAGAATTTTTGTCAAAATGCATTATTAATTTAATGTACATTTTTTTTTTTTTACTCATGATCATTAAAGGGGTCCTCTCACGTCAGCTAATGGCATTTATCATGTAGAGAAAGTTAATACCAGGTCCTTCCTAATGTATTGGGATTCTCCATGTTGCCTCCTTTGCTGGCTGGATTCATTTCTCCATTACATTATACACGGCTGACAGACACATGTCAATGTCATACTGCCACACATGCTGCACCTAGAGGTAGCGGGGCGATCTACAGGCCCTCCCTTAGTGCATGAGTGACACCGGACCGCGACTGTGGTGATCACTACTCACCTTTCTTGCTAATTACTATTATACATATTTTTTCAATCTCGGCCCCTCGTCAGTCTGGGGGAACCCATCCAGACGAAACGCGTTGGGACAGTTTTTTTTGCTGTTGTTTGGATTAGGGTGGGTATTGACAGATACTGGCTGTTCCCTCCCCCCACTCCCCTAATAGTTGTTTTTTTAGGGCTTGGCAATAGGGCAAGGTTCCGGACGGGACCGCTCTTGTCAGGGCGATGACTCCGTATTTAGGAGGTTATTAGGGCATAATAGACCTGACGGCGCTAGGTAGAGACAGGATTTACAAATTCATCATCCCACCTCCCCGGTCATCGGCATCACCCCGTACCGGTAAGATTGTTCCAATTTTAGTATTTATTGTGCATTTTGTCTGTCCGTTTTATTTCCTATTCGAACTGTCCCTCTTGTGTTGCTGGCGGACATTTTCACAAGGGAGTGTAGTACGAGAACATCATTAGTTACTCGGACATTCTGAGATTGGTCATGAATTTGGTACAGGCCGGAGGAGACGCAGACGAGGCCAACACCGAATAAAGTCTCAGTCCGGAGCTGGGTTTACTTAGCAGTAATTAAGTCAATGTCCCGCCACACGCCATATAAATCAATTTCCTGCACTTGCAGTCGGAGTGTGTACTTTACAGAGAATGATTCGGCCTCCCCGTCCTGGCTTCATGGAATTCATCAGCCGCGTCTCTCGCTTCAATGGCAGAACAAGCAGGGACTGGAGATGAAAGCATTTCTGGAGAGGAATTCCTACCGCTCCTTCCATACATCACAGCTTCCACTTCAATTCAAAGATTCAGCCTAGTGGCAACTGCTTAAAGGGAACGTTCACTTAATTAAAGAGGAGATCTCGCCTCTCCTGGAGCATCTGTTCAAGTAAACGACTGCAATCCACGTGAAATGACAGCGCCGGGGCGTCTATTCTTATTACTTCATGTTGTGCAATTTCTCTACTAGAAAGAAGATTATAAATAAATGTACATCTGGGTGTTAATAGTTTGGGGGCGTGTCCTTGCAGTCAGCCACTGATTGGATAGTATTAGACTGTGCAGGGACACACCCACCGCCAACTACTGTTAACTACTGTTCGCACCCACTAAGTTGTCATTCACATGAGTGGGTCAGTACTTCACATCAGGATTTTGTAGACAAAAAAAAAAAAAAAGAAGAATGAATCTTTCCATTATGCTCTCCTGTAGTTAAGATTCACTCTTGATTTTGGCTTCAACCAAACGAGCAATTTGCAAAAAGTGCCATCTGTGAGGGGCGGAGCCGACTACGCTGACTACATAATATTTATTTTCCTGCAGAATATTCTCTTGGTCAAAGACACATTATAAGGGTCCATTCACACGTCCGTTTTTTGCGGATCCTATTTTCCAAGAATTCTTTCCGTTTGTCATCCGTTTTTTGCGGATCCGCAAAAAAAAACGGATAGAAGAATACATTTTCCTATTCCAATAAAGTTTTATCCGCAATTTTCGGATTAGAATAGGACATGTTTTATTTTTTGACGGACACTATGTACTGAGAAAATTATGCGGACAGCACACTTTGTGCTGTCCGCATATTTTATAGACCCATTGAAAATCAATGGGTCCGAATTTTGTCCGCAACCATTCCGTGACTAGTCCGAAAAATCGGGATCAGATGCGGAACTAAACAACGGACGTGTGAATGGACCCTAAATCTGTTTTTAAGGTTACCAGCGATCTACACAAAAGCTGAACCCTACCCTAAATATGTGCTGTTCCGCAGAAGTTCAGTATGGCGACACACTTTAGATGAATATCGGGTGAGGCCACGGCTTTCAGCAGGACCGGCCGACCTTCTAATGTGCATGGGGGGGAGGGGGTCCAGACTCCCCCTGATAGCAGATGATGAACGAATGATCTGGTTATTGCAGACAGCCTGAGTGTTAGGGTTTGGCTACATGACGATCTTGGTCGCGCCCAAGGATCGCAGTGTAGCAGTGAAATTTATAGGGCCACCGTGGAACTCGCACATGTAAGGCGATTGTGAACACAAAACAGCAAAAATTACAACAGCGCTAGATTTTTGGGGATTCTGGGGTCGCGGTATATATATGCGAGTCACACTGTGACCCTATTCATTTCTGTTCTAGAACCAATACGCTGTGATCCTTGGGCACGACCGCTGTCACGTGACCAAAATGACTGAACTCTTAAGGTGTCTGATGGAGGGGGTAGCCGAGCGAAATGGAAGTCGGAATGAATGGAGGGATTTCGGATTACTGTCTTATTTGAAAAGCCCAACAGCCAAGTGAGAATAAAGGCCACCCCCAGACGAAGGTTTGCCGAAATGCGCGTCGGGGCTGGCGCCATCCCAGGGGAAGCGCAGTATGGGTAATGGATTCTTTGCTATATATTTGAATACTATTGCACTTTAATTGCTAGTTAAATGTGAGATTCATCACCCTTGTGCCTTCCTCTTGCGGATGCCGCCTTTTCGCTGCCCTCCTCGTCATGTATTGACTATACCATTTGTATTAATAAAGTGGATTTATATTCTACACGCTCTGGTAATGTTTATTGGGTCTTAATTCAAGTGAGAATAAAGCCTGCGGGCCGACACCTGGGATTGTTTTCAACTCTCTGTGCATGTGGTGAGCATGAAGTTTCCAGGCCCCCCCCCCCCCCCTCCAAATGACCTATTGGCCGCGTCAAGCCCCAGGCCCCATATGAATCTGCCACCCCCTATAGCTTCACCACGGTGCGCGTCGCACTTCTGCTCTCAGTTACTCGTCACCGCGTAACACAGCGATCTGCAACCACTGACTCTGCAGCTGTTATGAAACCAGTGTATACCGTCAGAGGATGCTGGGAGTAGTAGCAGACTGCCTCCGGACAGCGGGAAACGCTGCATCATTCATAAATATAAACATTTCCAGGCGTTAAGTGAGACAAAGAGCGATCCCGATCCAGGATTTAATGGAGTCACAGAAAGCACTTACCGCAGTGTTTAGACGTATCGGCCGTGCCCCGCTCTGCTGAATACTTTATATGGAGAGAAGGGAATAGGCCCAAAGTCAAGGTGAGATGTGACACCTCTCTCTAGAATAGAGGTCTCCTGACCTGGTGAGGATCAGACTATGGAGGAGGACCAGTCACCTCGTAGCACAGGGAGCTCCGGCCACCGCTCACAGCCTGCGCGACACGGTCAGGGGGTCCGGGGACCCCTGCTCTAGAGATGCCACAGGGCTCACACCTATCAGACAGTGGATGCACAATAAATATCTGAGATGACAGGGAATGATATATTATTTCCTCATCGATATTAGATTGGTGGGGGACGATTTCCGGTATCCCGCCTGAACAGCTGATTGAGCGCGGCGCAGACAAGCGCTGCGGCCTCTTCATAGTATACTAAGTACAGCGCCGTACATTGTGTGGTGGCCGTGCCTGGTGACCGATGGACGCGACGCTCCAATCAAGGATGAAGCACCTTCCAACGGCGTTACCACAAGTCGGACACTCATCGATCAGATATTTATGATCAACCCTCAGGATATCAGTGTGTAAGTGCCGGAAAATCCCTTGAAAACCCTACTGCTGGGACCCCCACCAATGACAAGAATAGGGACCCCATACCCCACAGACCCCCCGAAATGTACGGAGCTGCAGGTCCACATGTGCACTACAGTTCGCTTCATCGCTATGGGAAATGCTGGAAAAAACGGAGCGTTGTACTTTGCCATAAGTCCCATAAGGATTAAAGGTGCAGAAAAGCGCATGTCCGTCCTGCAGTTCCATCCATTTCAGAGAGTCCTGCGGGATGGGGGATAGCTTGACATTACTGGGATACCCCTTTCTCTCCTGACATTATGCACTTTTAATGACTGTTCTGGAGTCTCTTTTCTTAGAATTCTGTATTGTCGTTTCTCTATTATTACCCCTGGAAATGTATGGATAGACTGACAAGTATCTGTCATCAGGCGTGCTCCTACACGCACTGACAGTGTCTAACCAGACGTGTTCGAGCACCCACCTTTACAAGAGAAATCGTAAGGCTGTTGTCAATTGATTTACACATTTCCAGGGGGAATAACAGAGGAATGCCACAATGCACAGTTTTGAGAAGGAGAATATGGAGCATACAATTAAGGACAAAGGTCGGGTCCTCTATAATCATTACATAATGGCTTTCTAACACACTTTCTACTTTTCATGCTCACCATTTTCAAGGTCTCAATCAGTGAATGTAAACATTTTTATATACATGCAGAATCTGAAGACCCTTCAAAATCTCCTCCAGGTCTGAGGGTCTGTTCCAATGCGTCAGCTACAGCCCTCAGAGAACACCCAGTAGACAGAGACCTCCGGGTCCTTGATGCCCGGTGATGACAACCTTGACCACAAAGTATTTAAAGGTACGTTCCATTAATGGAGGATTTAGGCTGCAGACAGTAAAGAACGAGGGGCGCCGTCCGCTCGGAGAGATTATTACTAATCATAACCCGTCCACAACCTCCATTTGTGGCAAGAAATAACTTATCAGTTAATTGCAGTGAAGAAATCACAATTTCCATCAATCTGCCTGCTCTCCAGCTAATCCATTCTACCGGAGGGTTGGAGGATTATTATTGTTAGCGGCCCTGGACGACTGTGAAACGCGTCAGCTCAGCCTTCTGACTGCATAAAGAAGCAGAGCTTGCTGCCGCTGTGTACAGGCAGGAATAGGGCGACCGGGCGACTTATTTTTCATCTGAGAAACGTCTGATCGTCCGCACCGGTCTCTGCTCATCTCGCGACGAGTGTTAGTCACTTTGCTGCTCATTCACGGGGTCTTCCCTGCAGGACCGAAGGGTCTTTACAGATATATTTTTGCTTCTGTTAGCGTTACATCTAATTACAGTCATTTCAGCCATCGGAGTGAATTCAGACCTGCAAATTACTACATCGGAGCTGCTGGAAACAACGGCAATGTGGCAGTAATGGTGTCAATATCGGCCTAATGAGATCTGGGGCGGCCTATTAATGCTCGTCCGTTACGGGTTAAGGGATGGAGACGCCGGATTATTCCGGGCGCAGACCTTCAGCTGGTGCTGTAATGGCGATAGACGCTCTTTACAGGACACAAGACTTACTCCAGGAGGCCCCATATACTGCAGGCCCTGATTTATTAAAGGGGTATATTTACAGCTCATCGCTGGGATATGCCAGCCCCTCAGATCCTATGAATATCGGGGTCTGCAGAGCTGTATTCAGTGCCACCCGGCAGCGCAACCATCTCTATTCACTTTAATGGAGCCATATTGCAGTTCCGGGTGATTGGGGTGCCGACATGCAGGCAAATAAAAAACAGTGAAAGGGAGCCCCCCCAAATTTACATGGGGCATCGCCCACCACTAGCCATCAGCGCCTATAACAAAGTTCATCCGGAGCTACCAGCCATATAAAGAAGGCTCATACTTGCAAAAGCAAAGTAAAAAGAGATAGAGGGTCTGCAAAAAACTAGGAACTGGATACCACCAGAGAGGGGGAATTAAATCGACGACTATAAAAAAAAAATGATCCGGTAAGACATAGCAGCCATTAATGACTTTTGCAGCCGTGATCCCCTGATCAGCGCTCTGGAGCAGAGAACCGAGCCCACAAACACTGGGAGAGTCCCGGAGAGGCTCCTGTAGAAATGTACTGTACAGTAAAGTCACCAAAGCCTGATGGAAAGTAAAACAATGGATCTCACAGGAGCATAACCCCCAACGGAGCTGAAAGAACGTCAAGATGCAAAGCATTTAACAAGGAAGAAAAGTACAGCAACCGGGGATGTAAAGAGCGGGTGACGGAGCGGGCTGAGCGAAACACCGCCACGAACAGAAAACCAGCTTAGGAGCCATAGAAAACGCCATCAGACGGACACGTCCGGCTTAAGGAGAAGCAGGACAGTGATAACCAATCCCATGATAACAATTCTTCCGCGGCCTGAGGTCAGGACGGTGTGAAATTAAAAGCGCTGTCGCAGAAGGATGGGCGGGGAGGCCGCAAGGATTCAGCGCTCCAGAGGCTTAAGGGAATTAAATTATTACACTTCCTGGTAAATTTATTTCTTCAAACATCCATAAAAGAATGAAGGGTTAATTACCAGCGGACGAGAGGTATAGAAGCTCAGAAATGGCTGCACGTCGTACTCTGCATATGTGCTGCAGGGGCCACAGGGCTGGAAACAGCGGCGTCAGGCCAGCAATGCACATGAGCACTCTCCCAGTCCTTACTACTGAATATATGCATGCTGGGCTTAGCCAAGCATGCATGTACTCTGAAAGGGGAGGGGGGAGTAAGCTACCACCAGACACCTCAGCAGCACCTATTCATTTCTTAATCACAATCCACCTCTTTCCCTCCTTCCATCAGTCTCCCTGCTTCCATCTTTCTCCCTCTCTCCCGTCCGTCTCTCTCAATCTCTCTCCTGTTCTCTTTACCCTCTCCCATCTCTCTCCTGTTCTCTTTACCCTCTCCCATCTCTCTCCTGTTCTCTTTACCCTCTTCCATCTCTCTCCTGTTCTCTTTACCCTCTTCCATCTCTCTCCTGTTCTCTCCTTCCCTCTTCGTTCTCTCCTTCCCTCTTCCGTCTCTCCTCTTCCCTCTTCCGTCTCTCCTCTTCCCTCTTCCGTCTCTCCTCTTCCGTCTCTCCTCTTCCGTCTCTCCTCTTCCGTCTCTCCTCTTCCGTCTCTCCTCTTCCGTCTCTCCTCTTCCGTCTCTCCTCTTCCGTCTCTCCTCTTCCGTCTCTCCTCTTCCGTCTCTCCTCTTCCGTCTCTCCTCTTCCCTCTTCCGTCTCTCCTCTTCCGTCTCTCCTCTTCCGTCTCTCCTCTTCCCTCTTCCGTCTCTCCTCTTCCCTCTTCCGTCTCTCCTCTTCCCTCTTCCGTCTCTCCTCTTCCCTCTTCCGTCTCTCCTCTTCCCTCTTCCGTCTCTCCTCTTCCCTCTTCCGTCTCTCCTCTTCCCTCTTCCGTCTCTCCTCTTCCCTCTCTCCTCTTCCCTCTTCCGTCTCTCCTCTTCCCTCTTCCGTCTCGCCTCTTCCCTCTTCCGTCTCTCCTCTTCCCTCTTCCGTCTCTCCTCTTCCGTCTCCCCTCTTCCGTCTCCCCTCTTCCGTCTCCCCTCTTCCGTCTCCCCTCTTCCCTCTTCCGTCTCTCCTCTTCCCTCTTCCGTCTCTCCTCTTCCCTCTTCCGTCTCTCCTCTTCCGTCTTCCGTCTCTCCTCTTCCCTCTCTCCTCTTCCCTCTTCCGTCTCTCCTCTTCCCTCTTCCGTCTCTCCTCTTCCCTCTTCCGTCTCTCCTCTTCCCTCTTCCGTCTCTCCTCTTCCCTCTCTCCTCTTCCCTCTCTCCTCTTCCCTCTTCCGTCTCTCCTCTTCCCTCTTCCGTCTCTCCTCTTCCCTCTTCCGTCTCTCCTCTTCCCTCTTCCGTCTCTCCTCTTCCCTCTTCCGTCTCTCCTCTTCCCTCTTCCGTCTCTCCTCTTCCCTCTTCCGTCTCTCCTCTTCCCTCTTCCGTCTCTCCTCTTCCCTCTTCCGTCTCTCCTCTTCCCTCTTCCGTCACTCCTTCCCTCTTCCGTCACTCCTTCCCTCTTCCGTCACTCCTTCCCTCTTCCGTCACTCCTTCCCTCTTCCGTCACTCCTTCCCTCTTCCGTCACTCCTTCCCTCTTCCGTCTCTCCAGCTCCGAGATTAGATTTTAACTGTCCGATCCTTTTGTGCTCATGTAATAAGCCGCCACCAGCAGCGTCTGGCAGCAGTTTTCTTCCTTGTCCTCGTTCACCACATATGCATGCTCAGCAGAGCCGAGCATGCATATGTATGGGAGGATTAGGAGGGAGCACAATCAAAGGATCATTCAGCAGACAGTTATCTTATGTGTATGGAGGATTCAGTACAGACCCCTCATGCAATCAGACCTCAGATAAGATGTGGGCCTTGATATCCTAGGAAAACTAGGTAACCACCCAGTGAGAGCGCTCATGGCAGCCATACTGACTGTCTCCCAGCTTTCCCAGAATCAGACTTCACTAAGAGAAGGCAGAATACAAACGTTAGCAGCTTGACAAATGATCTCTATGGGGATTCCAGTGGGGAACGCTGTTGACATTTGCTTTCTTCATCTCCCACAATTTTAAAAAAAAAGGAGAAATAAACTAAAGTAAATGACCCTAAAACGACCAAAAAAATAAAAAAAAAACAGGAAAACAAATCGTAGCTTTATTTAGCATCAGCAAATATTTCCTTCTGACAAAGAGCGTTATCAATGTGAAATGTTACAGGACGGAATAAACAACAAGCACCCGGCCAAGTCCTGCCGCCGCGAGGCGAATCTGATGGAAAAACCGCTTCAGTTCCCATCCCGCCACAGCACACAGGGCTTGATAGGAACTCATCAGAGACACAGAGATGTGCCACTCTGTATGCCAGGGACACAGCGCCGGGCACCAGCTGTTCTGCCTCAGGATGGCAGCTGCTAACTGACCGCCGAACGTGAGCGTGACCTCTGTGTCACCGCAAGAAGATCCTCGCACTCCCTGCAGCCTCTTATATATCACTTCAGCCTGCAGCAACGGATCACCCCCATCTGTACCATACACGAGCAGCATCACCCCCATCTGTGCCATACACGAGCAGCATCACCCCCATCTGTGCCATACACGAGCAGCATCACCCCCATCTGTGCCATACACGAGCAGCATCACCCCCATCTGTACCATACACGAGCAGCATCACCCCCATCTGTACCATACACGAGCAGCATCACCCCCATCTGTACCATACACGAGCAGCATCACCCCCATCTGTACCATACACGAGCAGCGTTATCCCCATCTGTACCATACAGGAGCAGAATCACCCCCATCTGTACCATACAGGAGCAGAATCACCCCCATCTGTACCATACACGAGTAGCTTAATCCCTCATGTCAAGTACAGATGGCTGTGTGCAGAAAGGTTAGGTAATAGTGATGTGATTGTTATAAAGCAGGCCCATTACTCATGCCAGAAGCATAAAAGAAAACACAGGAGGAGGCATCATACATTACTGCAGACCGGTATGAAGGTGGATCTGTGACTTAGTACAAGGAAAAAAATTTAAGTGTTCACAGAAGGTCAATCTGCTGCAAACTTCTGTAAAACCCAAAGTATGTGCGTGCATGAGCGCTGCTCTGAGTGCCTGCGTGAGCGCTGCTCTGAGCGCCTGCGTGAGCGCTGCTCTGAGCGCCTGCGTGAGCGCTGCTCTGAGCACCTGCGTGAGCGCTGCTCTGAGCGCCTGCGTGAGCGCTGCTCTGAGCGCCTGCGTGAGCGCTGCTCTGAGCGCCTGCGTGAGCGCTGCTCTGAGCGCCTGCGTGAGCGCTGCTCTGAGCGCCTGCGTGAGCGCTGCTCAGAGCGCCTGCGTGAGCGCTGCTCAGAGCGCCTGCGTGAGCGCTGCTCAGAGCGCCTGCGTGAGCGCTGCTCAGAGCGCCTGCGTGAGCGCTGCTCAGAGCGCCTGCGTGAGCGTTGCTCAGAGCGCCTGCGTGAGCGCTGCTCAGAGTGCCTGCGTGAGCGCTGCTCAGAGTGCATGTTTGCAGCAGTCATCCTTACCTGCGCAGACTCTCTTTTTTCTCATCCCTAGTAAGGCAGCTGTCCAGGTGATTGTTGATGTATTGTTCCAAGATGCCAACCCCGCACACGGGGCATTCCACTGGAAGACAGGAGGCAGAATTAATGCAGTATACTGACTCCGTTCACAAGGGGAAAAGAAAACGAAAAGACACCAATCCAGCTCCATCCAGCAGTGGTGCAATGAACACAAGAAATAGTGCAAGAGACAAGATGGAGAGATTTACAGATATGTACCGCATGGCACCAGAGGGCTATCTCATTCTGGATATAAGTTCCATCAACTCCCTGCAGCATCATCAGCATCATCATCATCATCAGGTGCCACCTACAACGACTGATGAGCCTTACAGCCTGGGCTACACTACAGCCAGTGTCAAGAAGCTGACGCCATGTGGACAGTGCTCGCAATATGAGGACCTCATCTTGTAGGTCTCCGGGGACTTACCTTTAACTTTTGCCAGGGACGTGGAGGGGCTATTTGGCGCAGACACTTCCTCTGATGGTGGATCGGTGACACCAGGTTCCTGTTTGATTGATCTAGTGGAGCCTGATGGGGCAAACAGGTAGCCCTCCGGCGCGGTTCCCATGGAATCATTCGCAGAGCCGGAGGATCTTCTGGGTATTTTTACAGTGCTGGTTTTTACCAGGAACTTGTCCATAGATTTTCTCTCCTGCTTTATATCTTTCCTAGTGCTTCCATGTCTCCCACTTGTAGAGAGCGTGCCTGAGGAAAGATCTTGTGGAGACTGCGGCGAGGAGTCCGAGAAAGACTGGGAAAGATGCGTCCTAAGAAATAAATCAGATGAGATTCAATGCGGACATAACGATATATATTAACACATGAAGCGTGATGTCCACTGGTCTTCCCGTACACGGAGGTGGGTCTGACACGCCACTAGGCGAGCCCCCACTTCGGTGATTAGTTACCTGGTCCCTGCAGATGGGGATGACTTTCCCTTTATGGGCATTGGCGCCTCTGTCTCGCCCGCAGGTGGATATAACTTGTGAGACATAAGTGGTGCTAAATTGGGACATCTGCGCCTCAGTGGTTTCCCCCTCCATGTCCACTATTTCTTAAAAACAGGTACACATGACAATGCCAGATAAAACCGCCACGGAGCGCGCTGAGCCAGTATGGACACCGGGATCGACTCTGCTTCTGTTCTTACCGCTTTTAATAAATGCATGTGAAAAATGGGGATTTGAAGATCAATAGACCAATCGTAGTTAATTATAATTAGTGTGACCAGGTCGTTAAGCTTAAATCGGAAGAGTCAATAAAGCAGTCACAACCGCGGCCCCATAATCCCCCGCCATCACGCACGTCTGGCTTATACGGATGCAGGTCAGTGATGAACTTACAGTAGAGGCACCTGGATGTCCCCGCGACCCATCCACATTCATTTCCCTCTATGTCCAGGCATCAGATATTACTTTATAAGTATTCTGACCTACTGTAGTTGTAATGTGAACAAGCAGAGCTGCAATGTAAAGCATGGAGGAAGATGGATTTCACACTACTCCAGTCTCCAGCATCCAAGCTGGAGTCACTGATTGTACCTGCGTCCTAATGCAGCAGAGCTAATAAAGTCGCCGGGACTGCGGAGGGTCATACAGGTAAGGACTGCCCGTGAGTGGTGACTTGCATATCACTTTCAGAACCACCGTTGCCGGAGGCAGACTGGGAACTTAAAGTGGCCCTGGAAAAACCTAGAAGTGGCCCCATGTTGTAAACGAGTCCAAATTGACCAAAGACGGGCCAACACAAGCCACAAGCAGGCAGGGACAGCCGAAGTAAGCGGGGGCAGCAATATCACAGTGCAGCACAATATACCGCCCCAGCAGAAGCAAATACCACAGCGCAGCACAAATACCGCCCCAGCAGAAGCAAATACCACAGTGCAGCACAATATACTGCCCCAGCAGAACCAGATACCACAGTGCAGCACAATATACTGCCCCAGCAGAACCAGATACCACAGTGCAGCACAATATACCGCCCCAGCAGAACTAAATACCACAGTGCAGCACAATATACTGCCCCAGCAGAACCAGATACCACAGTGCAGCACAATATACCGCCCCAGCAGAACTAAATACCACAGTGCAGCACAAAATACTGCCCCAGCAGAACCAAATACCACAGTGCAGCACAATATACTGCCCCAGCAGAACCAGATACCACAGTGCAGCACAATATACCGCCCCAGCAGAACCAGATACCACAGTGCAACACAAAATACTGCCCTATCACCATACTTAGGACGGTAATAAATTTGAGCATACTGACAGCATGAGATGGCTATGTACCTGGACAGCAGCCATGAGGAGCGCTTGGGTGACCCCCTGTAAATCGGCCCACAGGGTCCCTGTAGGGTACGTGGCCAATCCACCCCCGACACCTGCGCATCTGCATTTAGTCTTCTGACATTCAGTGCAGGAGAGAGCACGCTCCCTGGAGCCCAGTCAGGCAGCTGATGAGACATTGCTGTAGGTTCGGTTCAGGGGAACATTCGGGGGGGACACAAAACACTAATTTGCAGAAAATGAGATCAGACATTTGTAGATAATAACCCAGCGTGCAGCCGCCACGAAGCTGGGACTCAGCCCTACAAAGCTGCGGGGGGCAGGGTACACGTACCAGAGAATACAGACAGACACGGATGATGCCAGGGCCATAAAGCTTTTAATGAACTCTGCAGGCAACGAACGGTCTCACTAGTAAACAGCAGACGGGTCTGACAGTCAGAATGCGCCAGCATCAGTGTGCACAGGCACGTAACCGCCACGGAGGGGGAATCAGCGCAGGGGCACGCCCCTTCAGGCCTCCGGGACGGCTGAGATTACACTAATAAATGTCTGCGGTTGTCCAGCGCTTCCCATCTCATTTACTCAGTTTTACATTTCATTAAAAAAAAATCTGTTCATGGAAAATAAATCCGTTATTTCATCCAGTGCCGAGAGGATCACTAGACGGCTTCGTGGAAAGAGATGAGAAAACCGTGTGTTATACACGTGGCGGCATCATTACTGAGCGAAGAAACCACAGCAGAAGTCGAGGTCTTCAAATGACCCCCAAAAGTGCTATTTATTTTATCTGGCGGCACATGATGGGATCGGTCTCCAGTTTAGATGCATTGTCCTGTCTTAACCGAGAATTGCTGCTTTGCCTGTTTCCATGCTTTACACTGCAGCTCTACTCTACTAGTACACCAGCTATGATCGGTGACTTCAGTTTCGCTGCACAAGACAGGAGGTGGATGCCAGATTAGGGTCCATTCACACGTCCGTGTGTGTTTTGCAGATCCGCAAAACACGGACATCGGCGATGTGCGTTCCGCAATTTGCGGTCCACACATCGCCGGCACTCTCATAGAAAATACCTTTTCTTGTCCGCAATTGCGGACAAGAATAGGACATGTTCTATATTTTTCAGGAACGCGATTGCGGACCCGGAAGTGCGGATCCGGGCGGGACATCGTCTGTCCCCTTTGAAATTAATGGGTCCGCAATTCCTTTCCAAAAAATGCGGAACAGAATTGCGGACGTGTGAATGGGGCCTTACCCTGAACTCCAAAAGACAGTGCAGCAAAGCCACTGATCACAGATCAGAGCTGCACTGTAAAGCATGGGGAGAGGCTGAGCAGCAGACATCGGAAGTGAATATCAGATTATCTTAAACTGTGACAGACAGTGCAGCAAAACTGAAATCATTGATCATAGCTGTACACTAAGGGATCAGAACTGCAGTATAAAGTATGGGAGGGACAGGGCGGCACCATGAGCCTCAGATGAGACAGGCGGTAGATTTCCGACTACCTTGGACCCTGAGGCTCAGATTGCTGCTCTGTCCCTCTGCATGCTTTACACTCCAGCTCTCATCCATTAGTACACAGCTTTGCTAAACTGTCTGAAATCTGCCTCCCATGTCAGCTCTGCCCATGCTTTACACTGAAGCTCTGACCCATTAATACACAGCTATGATCAATGAAGTCTATGCTAATCGGAAGTCCACATCTCGTCTCATCCGAGGTGCAGGCTACTGTTTTGTTGACCCCCGCCCCAATGTTTTACACTGCAGCTCAGCTTCTTCAGACTGGCTGCTAAGTATAAAGCACAAGCCTTAGCATGGCGTCAGGACGGGTTCAGTAAATAGAGAGCTTTTTCTATTGAGCATGTAAGGCTGTATCCTAGATCTGTGCCAAGCGAATGGCTGATGTCAGCAGGTGACTTCGGCCTTTGTGTCCACTGCGAAACTCCGTAAAAATCAATAAAGCTCGGAATAAACTAAAGACCACGTAGAAGGTAGAAGCAGATCAATCACGTAAAGTGGTTATGAAAAAAAAGACCATTGTAAGAACAGAGGGGTCCGATCAGCCGCACGGAGGGCTCGCGTATGGAGGCTTCTTCTGTTTTCTCCCCACTGAGAGACCCTCCATCTAAGAGCCGCCATCGAGGTAGATGCACAAAGCACGTCCTGTTATCAGACCGGTTTGTATAGGACACATTACAACTACAGCGAGCGCACAACGGTTCAGACGTCTTCAGATTTATGGCGAGTTCACCGCCGCAGCCGGGCTAAAATATTAGCCTGCCAGGAGAGCGCCTTCCTGCAAATAGACCATAAGCGCTTTTCGCCTGCAACGCAAATGCTCCATTAATCTGCCAGGATGCAAATCAGAGCAGAGAAGAATTGGAAATACTCTGCAGAAAGCTTTCCGTCCTCCTGACTGACGCTGAGCACTTGACCTTGGATAATGGAAGCGCTCGGCTCAGTCAGACACACAACAAAAAGACATTTACAGCGGACGAAGCTACTCGACAATTATAAAAAGGCCGCGATTTGGTCTGAAAACCGCATTCAAGTGGAGAAAACACAAAACTACAAAGGAACTTTCCATTAACCATCCCTATATCCTCTGTGGACAGACAGACAGACGCAACAGAGAATTCCAGGAACGAAAGCGGTTTTATAGTGGAGGATGACCGGCCTGATCTATCCTCAGGATAAGGGCTCATGCACACGACCGTAGTTTTGGTCCGCATCCGATCTACATTTTGTGAGCGTCGGATGCGGATCTATTCATTTTAATATGCCTGAAAAATATGCGGACTGCAAACTGTGTGCTGTCCGCATCCGTATTTCCGTTTCATTACACCACAAAAAAAAAAAAAAAAAAAAAAAAGCATGTCCTATTCTTGTCTGATTTTTGGGACAAGAATAAGCATTTCTAACAGAGGGCAGGCCAGTGCATGGAGCAGTTCCAGCTCTTCAGCTACTCGAACAGCTAATCGGCTGGGGGACACGGACCCCCACTGAACGGATACCGATTACCGTTCCGAAGGATAGAACATCAATATAATAATTTTTGGAAAGATGGAAAGGAAAAAAGAAAAGATAAGGAAAGGAAAGTAAAAAAGAGTCGCCTAAATTTTTCTTAACTAAAATACTGAAATATTCATATGTAGAGATGAGCGAACTTGTATTTTAAGACTAGTTCTGCGTCCAAAGTTCGGGTTGGGGTTATCGTAGCATCCCGTTATGGATTCCGCTACCACGGACCATAACGGCATTTGGAATCCATAAGGGGATGCTTCAATGAACCCGAACCTTGGACAACATGGAGGACCTGGGGTGATGTCACCGTCATGTGATCAGTGCAGGGGGCGTGGCTCAGCACTGGATCACCTCTTATCCAATCCAGTGCTGAGCCACGCCCCCTGATCACATGATGGTGACCTCACCCCAGGTCCTTAGTGTTGTCCAAGGTTCGGGTTCATTGAAGAATCCCCTTATGGATTCCAAATTCCGTTATGGTCCGTGGTAGCGGAATCCATAACGGGATGCTTGGATAACCCGAACCCGAACTTTGGACGCCAAACTTAAAATACAAGTTCGCTCAACACTATTCATATGTAAAAAAAAATCTGTTTTTATATTCTGATGGCAGATTTTTTTCTTCTGTTTTCTGTACATGGCCATGGTGGCAGCCATCTTGTCTGATCATTTACAAAAGAGACTCTGTTACCGGTTTTTGGTGTCCTAACTAAGGGCAAGATCCCCTTACCAAAATTCTGGGTCACTTTTTTTGATTGACATCTTGTAGAGCTCCAGCGCCTGCCGATGAGTCCTGACTATTCACGAGTCCTGATTTTCTCCGACCTCTGCTGCTAATTCAGTTGGGGGAAAAAACTGTCGATCAATGGCGGTGTGAGGGTGGAGAGCGCCTCAGGAATAGCAGGACTCATTGGCATGCACTGGAGCGGTTAGAACCAGAATCACAAAAACTGCTCAAAATGGAATGCCTCAAAATTGTAAGGGGCTTGATAAATTCCCCCAATTACGTTTATGGGAGAGTGTTGTGGATTGTGCAGAGAAGGGGAGAAGATGAGCCGTGACCATCGTCTATTGACATTTCCGGCAGAATGTTGTGGGCATGCTCTGTGGCCTGTGCAGAAATCATTGTGGAGGAGGTGAATGGTGGATCCTTCTTTATATATATATAGGTGTTACCAGTCATTGTAATCCTGCCAGTGATAAGAAGATGACTGTTGAGCTCCTTACTGTGCGAGTCATCATTGATTTCGGAGCGGACCACGCTGACCACCATTCATTACTATTACACACATCCAGAGGGAGCTGGAAACACCTTCTGAGTAATTTCAGGCCGAGTCCCACTGTGGATTTATGGACAGAAGTTGGACGGCGCCTCGCTGCCGTTCCTTCCAGGCTATGTGATAATTCTCTAAGAGGAATCAGTAAATTAGAGTAAATTCATCCTCAGGTGTCCCCGATGCTCGCCGACTGTGGTAATCCGCCAGCGCGGGCCGCAGAGACTGGCAGCTCCTGTCTACACGGCAGCTCTCCGCTTTGATGGAAAGTAATGTAACTGAGGGAACGTGGTCAGGGTTTCAATCTCTTTGGAAATGGACGGGCGGCTCCGTTATTTAATTAGAGAAAAGTAAAATTCAGCTGACCTCTCCGCTCGCCGGGTGCATTTTCATATTTCCTCATAATGGATGGAGGCTTTCCCCTTCTAACACTGAACGTGGGGCGCTGGTCCAGGACGGCGGAGAGCGCTCGGCAGGTCATAATGATATTGACTAAAGCAATTTAGGAAGGTAATGTTCCTGAATACTCGACGCAGCACAATCGGCAAGATGAACGCTGATTAAAACTGCTGGGGACAAGAGCGGCTACGGAAATCCCACCTGGCCAGTAAAGAAATCGCGCTCCACGGGACAGGGGTGGTTGGACCCCCGACGATCACAAGGGCAGGCTCCTGCATCCACTATCAATTAAAACCCTAAAGAACTGCCGGAGACGGCCGAGCGCTGTACTGTATGGAAGTCTGAGCATAACTCCATCCAAACGACGACGAGCCGTGGTGGTCACCGTGACCAGACCACCACCAATCAGACACTATCGCGTGCATAACCTCTCATTTGGTGAATATCCCTGTAATTTCAATGCTATCACCCTGCTGCTTATAGATTGTAAGCTCTTGTGAGCAGGGCCCTCATTGCTCTAGTATTGACTGCTGACTTGTTGGTGAACGCTCTGCTTGTAAAGCGCGCCGGCACATGTTGGTGCCATATAAATAGAGATTATTACAGTTTACATCTATAGCCGCTCTGAACCAGGAATAGCACCCAGTAACCGTTCCAGGTGTGTCTGTATCCCGATGGACTAGTCACTGGTCATCACCATGGACCAGGCAGGGACAATACAGTTTCCAAAAATGCTTTCAATGAAAACGCGTTTCAGCGATTCATCACATGCGACCCCAAAACGCGTTGTCTGCTGCAAAAGAAGCCCTTTCAGATACTTAGCCTCACTTGCGTGGTCCATTCAGATCAGTGGCACTGCAGGCATTCTGTGACCACGTCTGTGTCTCCCCTGCATCAGTGGATGGGGCTCGCATGTAGCCTGCATGTGTGACGTCCCCAGTACTAGGGCTGACAGTAGAGAGTGAAGGATTATGGGAATGACTTATGAGAACCGCAGGGACTGTACTGGCGGTGGAGGGGATCCGTTTTCGGTTCTGCAGTGCCGACCCCGGCTCTCCTCCCCATTCTCTCCCATCTGTGCGACTTTTCTCAGAGTTGTCCGTTTCCCCTACAACAGAGACAGATTTCAAGGGAGGGTTTCCAAACTGATTTCACCAGATGGAAGATGTCAAGACCCCCGCAGAGACTGATACAGACCCTGCAAGGAGGGGCCCCTAGAGGGAGTCCTCTAAGGCAAAGTGTCCAGACGCGCTGTGGCCGTACGGCCTCGGAGAATATTCCATCCACACGTTCCGGCCAACATTTCCCATTCTTACGATGGACGGGGATTCCAGTGGATTTTTCCTCAAACTGCGCTGCGAAGCGCCGCAACGCAAACCCTTACATCCACTACTCCACCCATCCAGAGTTCGTACTCCGTCCTGAACTGCAAGTCCCTGAGTCCAGCTCTGTACGCGGACATTTTGCAGCTATGATTATTATGTGGGCCTATTATCGGCAGCACTAATGTAAATGTGGTTTACGCCAGTACCTCTCGCAGATTAGACAACGTATGAATTCCACATTTCAGGACCCGGAAATCCCCGGCCCATCAGTTACAGACATATAGTATATATTGCTGTCAGATTCCATTACCCCCGCGCTCAGGGGATTATAATGCTGTCCGTCAACGGTATAGGATATCGCCAGCGTGGAGGCGCAGGGCAAGCAGCTGAAAAAAGGCAGCAGCAAATATCTGCAAAACTGCAAAAAGCATGGCGACATTATCATTGGACCAATTTATTCTCAGACTTGATCTCTGAAAATCTGGTTTTCGCCTGCTGCCCCAGGTGCAAGGGAGAAGGGGGTTTGGTGTCAGCATCATCACTATGACTTCTCACACAACACAAAAACTTAAAAATAATTCATTAAAAAGGTGATATGGAGCCTTATAAAGAGTCAGAGAAAAGGCTGATGATAAGTAACTCATGGCACAAGTCTCCAGCCGCGCGGCCTACGGGTCGCACATGTAAAAGTCCCCGAGAAAACAATTGATTTTAATTTGCTTTATGTTCTCACGCGGCGCAGGACTGAATGCAGGATCGGTGATCTACGTCCGTCCTCAAACGTACCGCCACATCAGTTACAAATCTATATACCAGACACTATACATCAAATCATACCCTCCAGTCCTAACCAGAGCTGCATTCACAATTCTGCTTGGTTACCCAGCTAGTTCTCTTAGGACCTGTTCACGCGGCGGATGTTGCACTGCTTGGCGGGCAGTGAACTGCAGCGCTGCCTCCGACTGAAAACAATTGGAGACAGACAAGGCCTAATGTACAAGCTCACGTTCTGCTGGAGAAAAAAAAACAAGGGGGAAATATACTAGTTTCATACTCCAGTATTAACATAAAATATATCGATATAAGATGCTCTTTACCAGGGGGAGGCAGCATTCAACACTCCAGCTGTTGCAAAACTACAACTCCCAGCATGCTGTTCTCTGCACCACAGCTGGAGTGCCGAAGGTTGCTGACCCCTGCTCTATACTATGATTTCTAGAAACTTCAGCTACATTTTTCAGAAAGTCTTTCTTAGGCTACTTTCACATTAGCGTTTTTTTCAAATCCGTCATGGATCTACAAAAACGCTACCGTTACAATAATACAACCGCATGCATCCGTCATGAACGGGTCCGGTTGTATTAGGTCTTCTATAGCCATGACAAATCCGTCTTGAACACCATTGAAAGTCAATGGAGAACGGGTACGTTTTCTATTGTGGCAGAGAAAACGGATCGGTCCCCATTGACTTACATTGTGCGCCAGGACGGAACAGTCTCGCTCCGCATCCCAGGCAGCATTTCGGCGTCCGCCTACAGAGCGGAATGGTGACTGAACGGAGGCGAACTGATGCATTCTGAGTGGATCCTTTTCCATTCAGAATGCATTAGGGCAAAACCGATCCGTTTTGGACCGCTTCTGAGAGGCCTGAATGGATCTCACAAACGAAAAGCCAAAACGCGCGGGTAAAAGTAGCCTTAGGCTGCTGTTGCACAGTCTGTGTTTGGTCAGTGCCAAGACGAGGAGTGACTTTTATGCAGAGATCTGCGCCTGTTCTGCGAACTTGACCGCACCTGGTTCTGACTGACAATCACCTATAGAAATAACTGACCAAATAACTGAAATGTGAACTCAGCCTTAGGGCTCATGCACACGACCGTCGTCGGCCGGTGCCCGTATTGCAGCCCGCGAACAGCACTGGCCATTAGTGCACCACATCCCGAAGGCTCAGAACCACTACGATCATCACATGTGGATCACGGACCCCATTCAAGTGAATCCTGTCCTGCGCCAGCGTACAGTGGCCCTATGGTCGGTGCCGTGTACGTCCCATGCCGGTTCGTGTGCATGAGCCCTGATACAGAAAATAAATCCGTGCAGAATTCATGTGGAAATTAAGTTACGGGGCCAATTCTAAATTTACTGGCAGAAATCACCGCACAGTTCAGGCTTTGCAAAGCTTAGTGTGAATACGAGGCAACTGTGCAACAAATATTTTAGCTGCAGATTTTGCCCTGTGTGGACTTACCTGCCATAACATGCTATAGCCCGAAACGCGTAGAAGGGATTTACTGTCCGTACCTGTACTTGGAATTTTTATTGTATCAATAAAGAACTAAACTTTGCTGTAAAGAGCTGGATTTTGAAAAAGTTTTTTTACCCGCCATAACAGCCCCACATCAGCCTTCGCTGAATTACCCGAAGGCAAACGAAACGAGGTTGACGGTTCCGAGTAAAAGCGCAGGCTACCTCCCGATTAGTATTGGATATAGACATGACCTCGGCAGGTACATAAGTGATGGACTTCATCAGACTTTGCCTGCATGGCCAGCCATCTCCTCTGCCCCCTGAACCACAGCAAAGAGATGGCCGCCCAAAATTGTACTGGGGTGTCTTCTGGAAGGAGATGGCTGGTGTGTATAATATGTGGCGGAACTGGAAATCTGGTTGGATATGGGGAGGTCTTTTGGAGACATTACAAGCTAATGAAGGCCCGGGGACTGACAAAACTGCGCCTCTTCAGATCCCCAGCGAGGAGGAACGGAACCCGCTCCACAATAACCGGGACGGATTTCAATTTCCTGCAGCTTGTAGAATCACGGACTTGATGAAAGAGTTCTGTCTGTCGGAGCAGCTTTTATCTGACAACCCTTGCCCCAGCAGACAGAATCTGCCCGAGACGCTGCCGCGTCTGCACTATGAGGTATAGGAGCAGGTTATGAAATCAGCACATCGTGTTCCTTCATTAAGAGCCGTCCGTCCACTGATTTATTAGCATTTCGACTGTAACAAATCACCGCAGCGTCTTGGCACAAAGGAGTATTTTTTGGAAACTTTTTTTTCCAGTTTCTGTAGTTACATTTGCCTTCAGAAGCCATTCATCACAAGATGTGCTCCTTGTTTTAAGTCTAGAAAATGTTGTAACGTAAAACAAAATATTAAAATGTGGAGGGGCTTAGCAGGAAGGGACGACGTCTCCAGCACCCAGACAAGCTTACAATGATATATGCCCGAAAGTGGTACAAATTATAGCTCACAGCTAGCATACAGACAGAGTTACAGTGGAAGGAGCAGGGCCCCCAGCAGCACAGAGGATTTCAGGAGAGGAGTGTGCTGATCCTGTGGAGGTCACAGACTGAGAGTTACATCCTGGAAGGAGCAGGGTCCTCCCAGCAGCACAGAGGATTTCAGGAGAGGAGTGTGCTGATCTAGGGGAGGTCACAGGATGGGAGTTACATAGTGGAAAGAGCAGGGCCCCCAGAAGCACAGAGGATTTCAGGAGAGGAGTGTGCTGATCCTGTGGAGGTCACAGGATGAGAGTTACATAGGGGAAGGAGCAGGGTCCACAGCAGCACAGAGGATTTCAGGAGAGGAGTGGGCTGATCTAGGGGAGGTCACAGGCTGAGAGTTACAGAGTGGAAGGAGCAGGGTCCCAGCAGCACAGAGGATTTCAGGAGAGGATTGCGCTGATTCTGTGGAGGTCACAGGATGAGAGTTACATAGTGGAAGGAGCAGGATCTCAGCAGCACAGAGGATTTCAGGAGAGCAGTGTGCTGATCTTGTGGGAGGTCACAGGGTGAGAGTTCCATAGTGGAAGGAGTAGGGCCCCCAGCAGCACAGAGGATTTCAGGAGAGGAGTGCGCTGATCCTGTGGAGGTCACAGACTGAGAGTTACATAGAGGAAGGAGCAGGGTCCCAGCAGCACAGAGGATTTCAGGAGAGGAGTGTGCTGATTTAGGTGTGTGGGGGGGGGGGGGGGGTCACAGGCTGGGAGTTAGGGCTCATGCACATGTCGTTTTGCGGTCCGTTTTTCACGGATCCGTTGTTCCGCATCTGAGGTTTTTTTCTCCTCTTCCGTTCCGTTATTCCACCAAACATATCCGTATGGTTTCCGTATGCGATCCGTTTTTTGTGGATCGGAAATGGAAACATTAACTTATTGATCACCAAACACATGAGCAATATGGGCTGGGCATAGCATTTCTACAGTATGGATCCGCAAAATACGGATGACATACGGATGTGTTCCTATTGACTTGAATGGGGCCTCGGACCGTGATTTGCGAACAATAATAGGACATGCACTACTTTTTGCGGAACGGCCATCTGGACAACCGAATGCACATGGAGTAACTTCCGTATTTTCTACAGCCCCATTGAAGTGAATGGTTCTGCATACCGGCCGCACAAAAATCGTAACGGAAAAGGAAAGAAAATACGGTCGTGTGCATGAGCCCTTACAGAGTGGAAGGAGCTGGATCCGCCCAGCAGCACAGAGGATTTCAGGAGAGAAGTGTGCTGATCTTGTGGGGGTCTCAGACAGCGTTACATAGTAGAAGGAGCAGCGTCATTCAGCTGCACAGAGTATTTCAGGAGAGGACACCTAACTTCCATTGACCTGAGTCAAGCTTATATTTAATTCAGGCATCTAAGGAATACAGAACAGAAGCTCCTAACGCCTGAGCCCTGCAAGAGGGTAAAAGGGTGGACAGATCAGGGCATTAGGTGCAGGGCTGCGGAGTCGATAATCTAAGTCCTGGCTCCTGCATTTTATCACATTTCGGCTATGACTCCGGCATAAACGGGCAATAATTTAGTAATAAAATTTCCTGTAGAAAAACTGTGACATCGGCTTTTTCTCCCCATGTAAGTAATCAGGATACTTAGATAAAGCTTAAACCATATTTATAGTGATACTAGCGGAAGGACCAGACTTCTCCCGGGTATATTAAATCCATTTCATTTCATGTTTCTGTGTGTTGTTAAAAGAAATCGACGCTATCCACTATAACAGTGACATCTACAGTACCCCGCCCCTTAACAGTGACCTCCACAGCCCCCCACCCCTTAACACTGACCCTCCCCCCCACACACACACAGTGCCCCGTCCCTTAAAATGGGACCTCCACAACAGCCCACCTCCTTAACTTTGACCTTTACAGCAGCCTTCCCCTCAACACTGACCTCCATAGCGGACCATTCCCTTACCTGCGACCTCCACAGCGGCCTGCCCTTAGGGTGGCCAGGGGTCCAGTTTTAGGCCGGACAGTCCGGTTTTCTGACTCCCTGTCCTCAGTCTGGCGTAGAGCCTGGACAGACACAGGGATATCCATCTGAACAGCTCACTCTCAGACAGCAGCACAGTGCTGTCTGAGCATGAGCTGCAGGGAGAAAGTCACCCTCACTCCCACCCCTGTAGCTGTCAAAAGTTGATTTTTAACTTCTGTCAGCTGCGGAGGAGGCGTGACCTAACCAGTTCCGGGTTGTGGCTAAGCGGGACCTAGAAGTTGATTTTTAACTTAATTTTTTCAATCCCTGTCGGCTGAGGAGTGGGAGGAGGCGTGGCCTAACCTGATAGGGGGTGTGGCCTTTTAACAGCTCACCCTAAGACAGCAGCACAGTCCTCTCTGAGTGTGAGCTGCAGAGAGAAAGTCACTGTCCCTCCCACCTCTGCAGCTGACAGAAGCTGATTTTTAACATCATTTTGTCAATCCCCGTCGGCTGCGGAGGGGTGGGGCGTGGCCTACCCATATCGGGGGGGGGGGGTGGCTTAGTGAGACCTAGAAGTAGATTTTTTACAAATTTTTCAATCCCTGTCAGCTGAGTGGGAGGGGCATGGCCTAACCAAATCAGGGGCATGTCCTTTTGAACAGCTCACTCCAAGACAGCAGCACAGTGCTATCTGAGTGTGAGCTGCAGGGAGAAAGTCCACGTCCCTTCCACCTCTGCAGCTGACAGAAGTTGATTTTTAACTTTATTTTTTTAATGCCTGTTGGCTGAGGAGAGAGGGGGGGGGGGTGATCTAACCGGATTGGAGGTTGTGGCTTAGCGGATTTGTGTGAGTTGATTTTTAACCTAATTTTTTCAATCCCTGTAGACTGAGTGGGAGGGGGTGTGGCCTAACTGGATCAGGGGCATGTCCTTTTGAACAGCTCACTCCAAGACAGCAACACAGTGCTATCTGAGTGTGAGCTGCAGGGAGAAAGTCCACGTCCCTTCCACCTCTGCAGCTGACAGAAGTTGATTTCTTCATTTTGTCAATCCCTTTTGGCTGCGGAGGGTGCGTGACCTAACCAAATCAGATACTATAAGACAGAGTTCAGACTAAGCACCTATATTTCTACACTCAGAAGTGCATGACCATAAGGCAAATAAAGTTGGTTAAAAGATGGCCGCACAATACATCTCAAACTAACAGAAAAACAAAAAAGGGGCTCATTCCAGAAATAGGAATGAAGGAAGCTCTTTGCGCACATTTTTGATCAAAAGTATGTCGGGCCCAAGTGCCACTTCACGGCGACTTCCGCACATGGGTCCCTAACACTACAGATACTGCCTCTTATAGACTTACCAGTCTCCTTATTTTCAGGGCACTGTAGGAACCAGCTACATTGCTTTTGTGCTGAGAAGTCCCAGGAACTTGGGCGGGTCTCAGTCCAAAAGAGGCGCCACCCTCAATATATACTATAAGACAGAGTTCAGACTAAGCACCTATATTTCTACACTCAGAAGTGCATGACCATAAGGCAAATAAAGTTGGTTAAAAGATGGCCGCACAATACATCCCAGACTATGTGCTTAGTCTGAACTCTGTCTTATAGTATATATTGAGGGTGGCGCCTCTTTTGGACTGAGCAACACCCAAGTACCTGGGACTTCTCAGCACAAAAGCAATTTAGCTGGTTCCTACAGTGCCCTGAAAATAAGGAGACTGGTAAGTCCATAAGAGGCAGTATCTGTAGTGTTAGGGACCCATGTGCGGAAGTCGCCGTGAAGTGGCACTTGGGCCCGACATACTTTTGATCAAAAATGTGCACAAAGAGCTTCCTTCATTCCTATTTCTGGAATGAGCCCCTTTTTTGTTTTTCTGTTAGTTTGAGATGTATTGTGCGGCCATCTTTTAACCAACTTTAACTAACCAAATCAGAGGCATGGCTTAGAAGGACCTGGGAGCAGGGTTTTAAGGGTGACTTGAATGGCCACCCTATCTGCCCCCGAAACTGTGACCTCCATAGCACTCTGCTCCCTTAACAGTGTCATCCACAGCGCCCTACCTTTTTAAAGCTGACCAGCAGCAGTGAACAGAAATGGCCGAGTTGTTATGGAAACCTCAGGAAATAAGGTACTAAGTGCTATTAGGCCGTGGCTTTACTTCAATAGTGATTATCCTGGTGACAGATTTCCTTTAGAGCTCACCTACAGCAGTGAAGAAACATGGCTGGGTTGTTATGGTTACCTGGAGTAAAACTGTGTGTGTGTAGACGAACTGCCAGCGAGCTTCTATTGGCTGATAAGAGTCATGTGACCAGGCTTCTATTGGCTAATGCACTTTTTGGGAATATCTCAGGAACGGTATGTCCCAGAGAGCTGAGACCCGGTCTAAATTCTTCCCGGACACCTGATGTACCTGTGTGCCAAATCTCATGATTGTAAATGCGACGGTGCGGATTTATTTAGCGGACATACATACACATACATACACCCAGCTTTATATATTAGATAATTTCTGAAATTCTTGCCATTTTCTGAATTCCTGATGCACTGTGCAGTTAATAGGAGAACACTGCTAAATAGACAGAGGTGAAAGCAGTGCCGGCTTTAGAAATACAATTGTTCACTCAGTAAGGTGGCGGTGCCAGCAGTGATGGGCCCCAGCCTGAGGGCCCCATGTGGACAAGGTACACAGATGACTGCAGCATTCTGTGTCTTCCTTCAACAACAATTCAGATTCATTCACCAAGACACGTGCAACGTTTCGACTTCCAACAGTCTTTCTTAAAGGGGTTATCCAAATACTAAAGGATCACCCACCCCCCCACCACTCCAATGCCCGGGCCCCTCATATACATTATATTTACCTGCTCCCCAGATCCCCGCACGGCCAACGTTGCATCTTCCCGTCGCGTGGATCAAAAAATCCGCCGGGGGGGTGGGCAGCCAATACCAGACCGCCACAGTGACCAGCCTCAAGGGGGCTCGTCACTGTCGAGGCCTGCAATTGACTGTTCTGACTCCTCGACAGGACTTTGTTTTTCGTCCAGCATAACGAAAACCAGACTGATCCATTATGCTTTCCCATAGACTTCTATTATGACAGATCAAATGGAATGTCTCTTAAAGGCTTCCGCTTTGCAATCTGTCCGGAAATTCCATTATATTCCGTTACAAACGGAACCTATAACGGAATGCCATAACGCAAGTGCCGACCCACCCTAAGGGGTAAGCCTTGCACATGTGTTTAAATCCCAGGAGAGACTTTTAGATTTTTTTTTCTTCCGTTATTTCAGGAATCATAACTAAGGGCCTAGGAGCAACATGAACATACCTAGTATAACTGATTATCTATCACCACTAGAACACCCTGCTTATCACTGTGTATAGTATAAGGACAGGAGAGGTGAGAACTGATTATCTATCACCGCTAGAACACCCTGCTTATCACTGTGTATAGTATAAGGACAGGAGAGGACACAGGAGAGGTGAGAACTGATTATCTATCATCACTAGAACACCCTGCTTATCACTGTGTATAGTATAAGGACAGGAGAGGTGAGAACTGATTATCTATCATCACTAGAACACCCTGCTTATCACTGTGTATAGTATAAGGACAGGAGAGAGGACAGGAGAGGTGAGAACTGATTATCTATCATCACTAGAACACCCTGCTTATCACTGTGTATAGTATAAGGACAGGAGAGGTGAGAACTGATTATCTATCATCACTAGAACACCCTGCTTATCACTGTGTATAGTATAAGGACAGGAGAGGTGAGAACTGATTATCTATCATCACTAGAACACCCTGCTTATCACTGTGTATAGTATAAGGGACTGGAGAGAACACAGAAGAGGTGAGAACTGATTATCTATCACCACTAGAACACCCTGCTTATCACGGTGTATAGTATAAGGACAGGAGAGGACACAGGAGAGGTGAGAACTGATTATCTATCACCACTAGAACACCCTGCTTATCACTGTGTATAGTATAAGGACAGGAGAGGACACAGGAGAGGTGAGAACTGATTATCTATCACCACTAGAACACCCTGCTTATCACTGTGTATAGTATAAGGACAGGAGAGGACACAGGAGAGGTGAGAACTGATTATCTATCATCACTAGAGCACCCTGCTTATCACTGTATACAGTATAAGGACAGGAGAGGACACAGGAGAGGTGAGAACTGATTATCTATCACTAGAACACCCTGCTTATCACTGTGTATAGTATAAGGACAGGAGAGGTGAGAACTGATTATCTATCATCACTAGAACACCCTGCTTATCACTGTGTATAGTATAAGGACAGCAGAGAACACAGGAGAGGTGAGAACTGATTATCTATCATCACTAGAACACCCTGCTTATCACTGTGTATAGTATAAGGACAGGAATAGAACACAGGAGAGGTGAGAACTGATTATCTATCATCACTAGAACACCCTGCTTATCACTGTGTATAGTATAAGGACAGCAGAGAACACAGGAGAGGTGAGAACTGATTATCTATCATCACTAGAACACCCTGCTTATCACTGTGTATAGTATAAGGACAGCAGAGAACACAGGAGAGGTGAGAACTGATTATCTATCATCACTAGATCACCCTGCTTATCACTGTGTATAGTATAAGGATAGGAGAGAACACAGGAGAGGTGAGAACTGATTATCTATCACCACTAGAACACCCTGCTTATCACTGTGTATAGTATAAGGACAGGAGAGAACACAGGAGAGGTGAGAACTGATTATCTATCATCACTAGAACACACTGCTTATCACTGTGTATAGTATAAGGACAGGAATAGAACACAGGAGAGGTGAGAACTGATTATCTATCATCCATAGAACACCCTGCTTATCACTGTGTATAGTATAAGGACAGGAGAG
Organism: Bufotes viridis; assembly: GCA_033119425.1. NCBI lineage: Eukaryota > Metazoa > Chordata > Amphibia > Anura > Bufonidae > Bufotes > Bufotes viridis. Next base: position 9,018,322 of record CM065596.1, read on the forward strand.
GTGAGAACTGATTATCTATCATCACTAGAACACCCTGCTTATCACTGTGTATAGTATAAGGACAGGAGAGGTGAGAACTGATTATCTATCATCACTAGAACACCCTGCTTATCACTGTATATAGTATAAGGACAGGAGAGAACACAGGAGAGGTGAGAACTGATTATCTATCATCACTAGAACACCCTGCTTATCACTGTGTATAGTATAAGGACAGGAGAGGTGAGAACTGATTATCTATCATCACTAGAACACACTGCTTATCACTGTGTATAGTATAAGGACAGGAGAGGTGAGAACTGATTATCTATCACCTCTAGAACATCCTGCTTATCACTGTGTATAGTATAAGGACAAGAGAGAACAGAGGAGAGGTGAGAACTGATTATCTATCATCACTAGAACACACTGCTTATCACTGTGTATAGTATAAGGACAGGAGAGAGAGGAGAGGTGAGAACTGATTATCTATCATCACTAGAACACACTGCTTATCACTGTGTATAGTATAAGGACAGGAATAGAACACAGGAGAGGTGAGAACTGATTATCTATCATCCATAGAACACCCTGCTTATCACTGTGTATAGTATAAGGACAGGAGAGGTGAGAACTGATTATCTATCATCACTAGAACACCCTGCTTATCACTGTGTATAGTATAAGGACAGGAGATGTGAGAACTGATTATCTATCATCACTAGAACACCCTGCTTATCACTGTGTATAGTATAAGGATAGGAGAGAACACAGGAGAGGTGAGAACTGATTATCTATCACCACTAGAACACCCTGCTTATCACTGTGTATAGTATAAGGACAGGAGAGGTGAGAACTGATTATCTATCATCACTAGAACACCCTGCTTATCACTGTGTATAGTATAAGGACAGGAGAGAACAGAGGAGAGAACAGAGGAGAGGTGAGGACTGATTATCTATCATCACTAGAACACACTGCTTATCACTGTGTATAGTATAAGGACAGGAATAGAACACAGGAGAGGTGAGAACTGATTATCTATCATCCATAGAACACCCTGCTTATCACTGTGTATAGTATAAGGACAGGAGAGGTGAGAACTGATTATCTATCATCACTAGAACACCCTGCTTATCACTGTGTATAGTATAAGGACAGGAGATGTGAGAACTGATTATCTATCATCACTAGAACACCCTGCTTATCACTGTATATAGTATAAGGACAGGAGAGAACACAGGAGAGGTGAGAACTGATTATCTATCATCACTAGAACACCCTGCTTATCACTGTGTATAGTATAAGGACAGGAGAGAACACAGGAGAGGTGAGAACTGATTATCTATCATCACTAGAACACCCTGCTTATCACTGTGTATAGTATAAGGACAGGAGAGAACACAGGAGAGGTGAGGACTGATTATCTATCACTAGAACACCCTGCTTATCACTGTGTATAGTATAAGGACCGGAGAGAACACAGGAGAGGTGAGGACTGATTATCTATCACTAGAACACTCTGCTTATCACTGTGTATAGTATAAGGACAGGAGAGAACACAGGAGAGGTGAGGACTGATTATCTATCACTAGAACACCCTGCTTATCACTGTGTATAGTATAAGGACCGGAGAGAACACAGGAGAGGTGAGGACTGATTATCTATCACTAGAACACCCTGCTTATCACTGTGTATAGTATAAGGACAGGAGAGAACACAGGAGAGGTGAGAACTGATTATCTATCATCACTATAACACCCTGCTTATCACTGTATATAGTATAAGGATAGGAGAGAACACAGGAGAGGTGAGAACTGATTATCTATCATCACTAGAACACCCTGCTTATCACTGTGTATAGTATAAGGACAGGAGAGGTGAGAACTGATTATCTATCATCACTAGAACACCCTGCTTATCACTGTATATAGTATAAGGACAGGAGAGAACACAGGAGAGGTGAGGACTGATTATCTATCACTAGAACACCGTTTTTAATAAATAAGAGCCTTAGATTGAGAGAACATAAAATATATTTATGATTAATATTTCTAAATTTATATGAAAAGTGAATAAATTACACAATTTAAATAACAATATTTTTAAGCTGGAGTCAGGGTCAGTGCATTTCTACCAACTCTGACTCCACTCATAACTAGCTCCGACTACACAGTCCTGGGGGCCCATGTAAGACAAAGCAATGTCTATTAGGAAAGAGCCACCAAAACCAGCAAGTACTCACCTCAGGGACAGATACACAGCTCTACCCCAAGGTCCACTTATTTGCAAAAAAAAAAGAAAAAACATTTCTACATTTGAAGGGACAAATCCGTTCCCAGGTGGAAAATTGTGCAACAGGTGAGCACAGTAAACCAATACAAAAAGGAAGAACCCAACACCCTGTGCTGTCAGGAGCTCGGAGGCTGGCAGGAGTCTAGCGCCTCATTATACCTCATCAATCTGAGCCATGAGATCAAACCAGGAATCTGCAGGAAGATTTCATTTGTTTGCAGAGAGGGAACAAATATGATTATATGACAATCTGCATAATTCGCAATGTAAATGTACAGATGCTTAACCTCGAAACAAAATGCAATCAAAATAAATGGTTTAGCTGTGCCCAGAGCTCCGCATCCCTCACACCGACCGATTCATATTATACCGAGAAGATTTCCAAACAACAAAACCCAATGAAAATTAAAAGACATATTAAAAAGTTTGGATGATGAGAAGCAGAATGATCCGCCATTAGATTTGATTGCTCTGTTTAAATTTGGTCTCATTATTCTGGATTGCAAAATCGCAAACCTATTTAAGGCTGGGAGGAGAAGGTTCGTGCAGACGTTGTTGTTCCATTAAATACAATTAGGAAGGATTGAGTGCTCAACCATCTACAAGGAAAAACTTCTGTGGCATCTGAGCTGGGGGGCAGCACAAGTTGCAAGACAGTCCATGGTCTAGAGCAGTGTTTCCCAACCAGTGTGCCTCCAGCTGTTGCAAAACTACAACTCCCAGCATGCCTGAACAGCCAAAGGCTGTCCGGGTATGCTGGGAGTTGTAGTTTTGCAACAACTGGAGGCACACTGGTTGGGAAACACTGGTCTAGAGGACAGCACTAGAGGCCTGCAACCATTGTGGGAGGTAAGGGCCCAGGTCTGCCCTAGTCTTCAAGTCCATTCTCATCTCATCACATCAGAAAAATTACCTATTGTTTGCATCATATTTGATGTGAAACATCTTTTTAAAAAATGTTGCTGGTTACTTTTAATTTTCCATGTTAATATTCATATTCAAAAAAAAAAAATCTTAAATCCTGCAGTTTTAACACTGGCCACTAAGCCCAATAACAGGCACCAGCTCTTGGTCTATACAGATCCCTTTACTGCAGTTATCTGCTTACCATCACCTGCAGGATTACAATGACAGATATCAGATAGAATGATTGATCGATAGATAGGACACAGGACCTCCCATTCACAATAGATGATATCGCATCTCCTCCTTCCTTACCTCAGCACAGGTCACAGAGCATGCCTAGAAAACTCAATGAGGGCCCCTACTGTCCATAGTGTCTATGGTCAATGTGGCTGCTGTAAAGCATCTCTCTAAACGCTGTTAAAGGGGTCCTCTCCCTTCAGCAAATGACATTTATCATGTAGAGAACGTTAATACAATATGTGATTCTCCATGTTGCCTCCTTTGCTGGCTGGATTCATTTTTCCATCACATTATACACGGCTCGTATTCAGGGGTTACGGCCACAATGTAATCCAGCAGCGGCGGCCGTGCTTGCACACTGTAGGGAAAAATGAGCCATGCAACCTTCTAGTTAGGGCACTTTTACACTAGTGTTATTCTTTTCCAGCATTGAGTTCCGTCATAGGGGCTCTATACCGGAAAAGAATTGATCAGTCACATCCCCATGCATTCTGAATAGAGAAAAACGCTCAAGATGCATCAGGATGTCTTCAGTTCAGTTTTTTTGACATTTCAGGACGGAGATAATACCGCAGCATGCTGCGGTTTTATCACCGTCCAAAATTTCAGAACACTTGCCGGAATGCCTGATCCGGCATTTTTTCCCCCTAGGTATGTATTAGTGCCGGATCCGGCATTCAAAATACCTAAAAATACCGCAAAATGTGAAAAATATATATAACTGATACGTCTCTCCGCTTGTCATGCAGAGAGACGGATCCGTTCTTGCAATGCATTCGTAAGACAGATCCGTAGCCGGATCCATCTTCAAATGCTTTCCGTTTGCATGCAGATTGCCGGATCCGGCAGGCAGTTCCGGTGACGGAACTGCTTGCCGGATCACTCTGCCACAAGTGTGAAAGTACCGTAAGAAGGCTGGATTTATAAAACAATAAAATGTACTCAATACCCATTGCTCCAGCAGAACTACTGCAGTGCTTCCAGTGGTTGGTGGTGCAGCGATGATGTGCCGACTACTCACAGGCCTCTAGGGTCACAAGAAGCAGTCAGGGACACCACTGCTGCGGAGAGACCAGCGCTGCTGCGATGTCCGACGACACTTCGGGTGAGCACTGAGACCAGAGACTGGCTGCAGCAGTAGTGTGGAGTATCAGGCATGTAAAGGCTGCACCAGGGGGTTCTGGAGTGACAAGGCTGGAATAGCGGGGGGGTTAAGCAGGTCTAATTTTTGTTTGTTTCTTTTATAACATTCCCGGCCTTCCCTACAAAATCTTCCCTTTAATTCTTACTGATTATAGATCTCTTCCAGCCACACGGGAAGGCAAGCACAATATAACGTCATAAAATAAAGCAGCCATTGAGTATCCGGGTTTATACCCGGGGGGACACGTACCTGGCGCTGAGAAACGTCCTCACCACATCATCCAGTAATCGGTTATTCCGTAAGTCCGACTCGGTGACAGCCTGAAAAGAGACACAACGGTCATTACTGAGGGCGCATTTATACTAGCTGACCATCGCCATGGTCACGCCCCCGCATTGTCATGTATCACTTGTAATATGGATCTGCCCCCCACTGCCAAATCTATAAAGTAAATGCTCAGGTTCAATGCCTGGTTTCCATGGCAACAGCAACGCAAAGAAGACGGGGAGAGCGCAACGTATGTTTTGTGCATAGGCCCTGCCTGCGAGTTCTACGTGGTTGCATGTGCCCTTTTGGGCTTGCATTGCCTAAATGCCAAGCCAAGTAAGCTTTATGCCAGGAAGAAGTTCCTAGGATTAAATATAAAGTAAGAGACAGACTACAGACACCTAAGTTCCAGCAGAAAAGTAAAAGGTACCAATTTAACCTAGCCAGCATAGGAGAGCTGAGAAAGCTATAGCAGAGCTGAGCTTGTTGCAGAAGTGTTTGCCGATACCTGCTGATGACCAAGATAAAGTTGGAAGATTGTTCCTTGATGAAGTTTATGCCAAGTAAAGCTGTGTTCAACGTTAATACAAGTCTGGACTCCGTTTATTCTACTTACTCATCACCCAAGTTCAACTACCCCTTTTGCACTGCTTCCAACTACCACGTCTGGGATCCAGGTAGGAGCACCGTGACACGTGTATACAACACCTTCAGAGACATTGTAGGTCACTCTACACCACTCTGACAATCCTACACTTGGGTGCCAACACCATCTACTTAAAGGGGACCAAGTCCTTGTTGCTTAAATGCAACTGGCGTCACGACTACTTGCTCTATAAGAGGGACATATATCGTTAAAACCTCCTAAAGGGTAAGGGATACCCCAGACGCCGGATCAAGTCCGCTTCACTGTCTGTGAAGCAAAAAATGCAATGGTAAGATTTTTTCAAGAAGTGAAAAAAATTATATATTTCTCGCTTATACGGCCAATATCTAACCGCCTCGTACCGCTCTGTGTATGCCCTAAGCGCTATTCTACTTGTTCTCCAGGGGCAGCAGGGTGATTAGGTACAAAACTGGCAAAATTAGGTTATTTCATGAGAACACACACCCCGCTCCCTTAGATAATCTCATGTCGGGAGCCGATGCAGCAAGTTGTCACCTCGCTAGAGTGCGTGTTACTGTGAGCACATAACACATTACACACTCCTCTCCGCTCTATAGCCGCCCGCATCCTCATTACGGCCTATGTAACACAATGTGTCTGCGCCGCACGGGTCCTTGAGGCTTTTTAAGACATAACACGGAGAACCCCAAGAAAACCCACGTTATTTGTCCTGACAAGAGTGACTGTGACTGGATTACAACATGCCCGATCCCAACTTCCTACAGGAGATAATCTGCTGACAACAACTTACTACCCTCTCTCCAGAGACAACACATGCATGCTCAGCCAGGCCCTGTGTGCATGTGCATGGAGTAGGTGGCTGAGGAGAATTAACGCTCATTCAGACGGTATTTAAAGGGCTTCATATGCCCCTCTGACCTTTTATAAGGCTAAAAAACGTCTTTATATTATATGCAAATCCACCTCTAAGAGCAGGGAGGGCATTGCCCCTGCTCCTAGAGGCTCCGTGTTCCCACCTGCGGCCACGCCCCTCTTCTTGTGATTGACAGGCCGGGCAACGCAGCTCTCCTGCTTCCAGCACCATCTGTCTTCCGAAATCCCACGCCTGCGCGTCCGCTTGTGTATTCGGATGTGGGGCTGGTCCTATGCAGCCAGGTGGGACGAGCAGGTCCTATGCAGCCAGGTGGGATGGGGCGGTCCTATGCAGCCAGGTGGGACGAGCGGGTCCTATGCAGCCAGGTGGGATGGGACGGGTCCTATGCAGCCATGTGGGACGTGCGGGTCCTATGCAGCCAGGTGGGATGGGGCGGGTCCTATGCAGCCAGGTGGGATGGGGCGGGTCCTATGCAGCCAGGTGGGATGGGGCGGGTCCTATGCAGCCAGGTGGGATGGGGCGGGTCCTATGCAGCCAGGTGGGATAGGGCGGGTCCTATGCAGTCAGGTGGGATGGGGCGGGTCCTATGCAGCCAGGTGGGATGGGGCGGGTCCTATGCAGCCAGGTGGGATGGGGCGGGTCCTATGCAGCCAGGTGGGATGGGGCGGGTCCTATGCAGCCATGTGGGACGGGGTGGGTCCTATGCAGCCAGGTGGGACGTGCGGGTCCTATGCAGCCAGGTGGGACGTGCGGGTCCTATGCAGCCAGGTGGGATGGGGCGGGTCCTATGCAGCCAGGTGGGATGGAGCGGGTCCTATGCAGCCAGGTGGGATGGAGCGGGTCCTATGCAGCCAGGTGGGATGGAGCGGTCCTATGCAGCCAGGGGGGATGGGGCGGGTCCTATGCAGCCAGGTGGGATGGGGCGGGTCCTATGCAGCCAGGTGGGATGGGGCGGGTCCTATGCAGTCAGGTGGGATGGGGCGGGTCCTATGCAGCCAGGTGGGATGGGGCGGGTCCTATGCAGCCAGGTGGGATAGGGCGGGTCCTATGCAGTCAGGTGGGATGGGGCGGGTCCTATGCAGCCAGGTGGGATGGGGCGGGTCCTATGCAGCCAGGTGGGATAGGGCGGGTCCTATGCAGTCAGGTGGGATGGGGCGGGTCCTATGCAGTCAGGTGGGATGGGGCGGGTCCTATGCAGCCAGGTGGGATGGGGCGGGTCCTATGCAGTCAGGCACATTTAAGATGATTTAGGCACACCTGCACACATGTACACTTAGCTTTTCTCTTCTGTGATCTATGATGAAATCACATCAAATTCACACGGAAGTCCATGGGGAATGTCTCCTAGTTTACAGGCACCTGTGTGCCGTACAGCAGCATTCTGGCGCAGGTCACATCACAAGTCTGCACCGGCTCCTAAAATGGTGCAGATTTCAGATTCTGGGCACCTCTTAATAATGTGGGTGCATCTCACACCATCAAACACCAGATAAACATCCCGCCATGCGATACCTCCGCCCCAAGAACTTCACGACGACCACTTTCAAGTGGGCCCCAGGATCAAACGTGCAATATGGAGAGAGCGCGCGGGTTTGCTTCACTTGTTTTCTATTTCTTTAATATTTAATGACCCCAGGATGGAGCAATGCTACAGATCGAGCGTCACCCCTGGAGACATTCTCGGTTTCCTCTTTCTGATATATGCGTCTTGAGCACGTATGGAATCATTAAAAGTAGAAAAACTTTCCGGAACATTCCAGAAGACCCGCAGCAGAGACCCCGGAGAACGGCACCTAATCATTGATCGCTCTACACCAGGGGAGCAGAGTGGACGTCCTTGCAGTACTGTGCCGCTCATAGCCAGGCGTTTGTGAAGAACAGTGCGGGTTTATTTAACCCCTTCAGGACCCGGCCATTTTTCATCTTAAGGACCGGGCCATTTTTGGCAAATCTTACTTTCAATTTAACTTTAAAACGTTTTTATTTATCCAAGCCATTCTGAGACTGTTTTCTCGTCACATATTGTACTTCATCGCAGTGATAAATTTGAGTCAAAATATTTCTTTTATTTATAAAAAAATTGGAAAAATTAGCAATTTTCAAAATTTCTATTTCTCTTACTTTGCATTCCCCATATGTCTACTTCATGTTTGGATCATTTTGTAAATGACATTTTCTTTTTTTGGGACGTTACAAGGCTTAGAAGTTTGGAAGCAAATTTTGAAATTTTTCAAAACCCACTTCTTAAGGACCAGTTCAGGTCTGAGGTCCCTTTCTGGGTCTTACATAATAGAAACCATCTGTCAATGACCCCATTATAGAATACTATAGAAACTACACCCCTCAAGGTATTTAAAACTGATTTTACAAACTTTCTTAACCCTTTAGATGTTCCACAAAAATTAAAGGAAAATGTAGATGAAATTTTAGAATTTCACTTTTTTGGCAGATTTTCCATTTTAATCTATTTTTCCAGTAACAGCAGGGGTTAACAGCCAAAGAAAACTCAATATTTATTACCCTGATTCTGTAGTTTACAGAAACACCCCATATGTGGTCGTAAACTGCTGTACGGGCACACAGCAGGGTGCAGAAGGAAAGGAACGCCATATGGTTTTTGGAAGGCAGATTTTACTGGGATCATTTTAAGTTGCCATGTCACATTTGAAGCCCCCCTGATGCACCCGTAAAGTAGAAACTCCAAAAAAGTGACCCTATTTTGGAAAATACACCCCTCAAGGTATTCAAAACTGATTTTACAAACTTTGGTAACCCTTTAGGTGTTGCACAAGAATTAACCCTTTCAGGACCCGTGACATACATGTACGTCACAGGTCCGGTCCCTAAACATGGCGCCCACTCGCACGTGCAGCGGGCGCCTTAGCCGCAGGGTTTCTACTATTCTAAATAGCAGAGACCCACGGCACTTGTATGCGATCAGCCATAAGACCGATCGCATACATCTTACTTTTCAGATGCCGTGGTCAAATGTGACTAAGACATCTGCTCAGACCGGAACCGGAAGTCACACGCTTCCGGTCCAGCAACAGCGTTCCCCAGCTGAGATCGGGGAACCTGTTACCTTGCGCTAATTGACCGAAGTCTCAAGCAGGTTTCAGAGTCAATTAGATGTATATATCAATACAGGCCACTGGGCGGTAGCCTTGTATTGATATAGTGTAAATGAAGTCTTCAATGATGGCTATTTAGCCATCATTGAATACTATGGGAAATCGAATGATTGCCAGTTATTGTCACCCAAGGTGACTTAAAAAAAAGGTTAAAAAAAAAAAGAAGTTAAAAAAAGTTTTTAGAAATATAAAAATAAAATAAGAAACCTAAAAGTTAAAATCACCCCCCTCTCCTTAAAATAAAAATACTTAACAAATGAAAAAAACAAACATGGGCATTGTTGCGTGCAGAAATGCCCATACTATTAAAATATAACAATATTAATGGCATACGGCAAATGGCATAGCGGGGGGGGGGGGAAATAAAAACAGCCAATTTGCCATTTTTGGTCACTTAAACTACCCAATAATGTTTTAATAAAAAGTGCTAAAAAATTTGCACACACTTAAAATCACTGAAAAGAACAGAACAGATCGTCCCACAAAAAAATGAGCCCCCACACATCCCCGTACACATAACTACTAAAAAGTTATAGGGGTCAGAATATGGTTATGAAAAAAAAAAAAAATATTTCCTCAAAGGTTTTAATTTTTTTTTCAGTTTTAAAACGCAAGAAAAACTATACAAGTGTGGTATCGTTGGAACCGAACTGACCTGGACAATAAAGATAACAGGTCAATTTTACCGCATAGTGTACAGTGCAAAAAAAAATAAAAATAAAAAGCAGAATCAGAATTTCGTTTTTCCCCAATTCTACCCCATTTGGAATTTTTCCCACTTCCTACTACATGGTATTCAACCGTAAATGGTACAACTTGTCCCGCAACAAATAAACCATCATAGGGCTATGTGAATGGAAAAATAAAAGTTAGGACTATAAGAAGGTGGGGAGTGAAAAACGAAAATGCAAAAAATGGACAAAGTGTATACTACAGAGCCGTCCTATTGAAATGAATGGAAAGGCTTAGGTGTAATTACACCTGCTCACTGCTGCAGATGCAATGGCGAGCAAGTAAACAATGAAGTGGAGGCAGCGGTGGAACGGCAGACGCCTTCTCTTCAAACAGCTGATCGGCGGGGGTGCCGGGTGTCGGACCCCCGCCGATCTGATATTGATGACCTATCCTGAGGATAGGTCATCAATAAATATAACTTGGACAACCCCTTTAAGGGGTTAAAGGAAAATGTAGATGACATTTCAGAATTTCACTTTTTTGGCAGATTTTCCATTTTAATCCATTTTTTCCAGTAACAAAGCAAGGGTTAACAGGGCACATTGCAGGGCGCAGAAGGAATGGAGCGCCATATGGTTTTTGAAAGGCAGATTTCACTGGGATAATTTTAAGTTGCCATGACACATTCAAAGACCCCCTGATGCACCCCTAAAGTAGAAAGTCCAAAAAAAGACACCATTTTGGAAATTACGGGATAAGGTGGCAGTTTTGTTGGTACTATTTTAGGGTAGATATGACTTTTGGTTGCTCTATATTACACTTTTTGTGAGGTAAGGTAACAAAAAAATACCTGTTTTGTCACCGTTTTTAATTTTTGTTATTAACAATGTTCATCTGACAGGTTAGATCATGTGGTATTCTTATAGAGCAGGTTATTACAGACGTGACAACTGTTTGTTTCAGTTTTACATAATAAAGCATTTTTGAAAATGTTTGAATTTTTTGTCTCCATATTCTGAAAGCCATATTTTTTTATTTTTTTTATATGAAATGACGGTTTGATTGGTATGATTTTAGGGTGCATATGACTGATTGCTTGGTATTACACTTTTTGTGATATAGGCCTCATGCACACAGCCGCAGTTGGTCCGCGGTCCGAGCCGCATATTTTGCGGCTCGGCCGCGGACCCATTCATTTCAATGGGGCCGCAAAGATGCGGACAGCACTCCGTGTGCTGTCCGCATCCGTTGCTCCGCTCCGTGCCCCGCAAAAAATATAGCATGTCCTATTCTTGTCCGCTTTACGGACAAGAATAGGCATTTCTATATGGTCGTGCTCCGCTCCGCAAAATGCGGAACGGAACGCGGAACAGCTTCCGTGTTTTGCGGATCCGCGATTTGCGGACCGCAAAACACCAACGGTCGTGTGCATGTAGCCTTAAAGTGATAAAAAAAATAGCTTTTTTGGCACAGTTTTTATTAAATTTTTTTATTGCGTTCACCTGATAGGTTAGGTCATGTGATATTTTTATAGAGCAGGTCGTTACGGATGCGGTGATACCTGATATGTCTATGTTTATTTTTTTCCCTATTTTTTACAATATTTTTTAACTTTATTTTGGTAAAAGGACCCCTTTTTTTTTTTTACTTGAAACTTTAAAATTTTTGGGGACAAAACTTAATTTTTGTAACTTTTTTCACTTTATTTTTTGTCCCACTCCTGGACTTCAACTCTTGGGGCTCCGATCCCCTTTACGATGCATTATATTACTTCTGTATTGTGATGCATTGGCTGTAAGTGTATTACACTGTGTAATACAGGGGGCTGGATCTCACAAGCTGTCCCAGGAGGCATTGGGCGGCCTTCCACGCCATCGGGTCCCGTCACAGCAGCACGGTGACCCAATGGCCACCGCGGCAGTGAGAGGATTAATGCACCGGCATCAGTGTTTTACCCGATGCTGACGCATACAGCAGGGGTCTGGCTATCAGTGACTGCTGGATACCTGCCGCTGGAGCTGCGCCTGCCCGATCAGCCCGCCATACATGTACAGCGCTGGTCCTTAAGTCACGTCCACCAGCGCTGTACATGTACGGTGCGGGTCCTTAAGGGGTTAATGACGTGTATACGAGGTAATCAGCCGAGTGCTGCAGTGTAGGAGGGAGGCAGAGACGCTTAGAAAGTTTATAAAAAAAATAAATAAATTGGAAGCAAATTCATGCACAGAGATAATGACTCTTCTCAATCCTTGTAACACCCGCATTTCCAATTCAGGGTTATTTTTATTAGGGATAGCTGGATTTTAATTACACACTCTTCTATATAGAGCAGACTGAGCCCCCGGCTTTATAATTAGATGAAGAGCACAACATCGAGGTATGAATCACACCAAACAATCCTGAAGATTTCCGCTTATGGCACAACCTTCACACTTTTGTTTCCATCAATTTGTGCAGCAAGAATAGCTCTGAAAAGGACTAAACCTACAGAAGCATCAGAACAATGCAAAAAAAATTGAGTTTTTAAGGAATAAATCATATCATGGAGGAGATCGGAATACCCACTGCATACAGCCAGAGGTGGTCGGGGTTACAGAACCTGCCTGGTGGGCTGTGTTGCTTTGCTCCGGTTTAAAGGGGTTATCCTGAAAAGAAATCCTCAGGCTAGTTCATCAATATCAGATTGATGGGGGTCCGACTCCCCGCACCCCGCCGATCAGCTGTTGGAGGAGGCTGGATGTGAGGGCCGCGGCCCATTTCAAGGCCATGTGACTCCACCGTGCATCAGTCACATGGCTTAGTTGCAGCTCAGCCCCATTGAAGTGAATGGGGCTGAGCTGCAATACCAAGCACAGCCACTATACAACGTACGGCGCTGTGCTTGGTAAGCTCCTGGGAGCCCACCAGAGCTCCGGTGATCGCCATGGCTCCCTGAAGCAGCTAATTGGCACGGGTGCCTCGACTCTGACCCCCGCCCTCAGAATAGGTCATCATTATAATTTGCTGAATAACCCCTTTAAGCCCCATGCACTACTACAGGAGTGAAGGGAATAGCGACTCTGCTCCCGTGACCCTGACCATCTCTGGCCTTGACGGGCGTTCCGATATCAGCCATGATGTTCAGAGATGGACAAAGTCATTAAAGGTGCAGAGAAAAAAAAATTGGATTCCTGAAGGTGATGTTTCACCAAATAAAAGCTATTCTTCATGATATGAAAAGTTCTGCAATTCCGCAATCTTCAAAATCTCTGCTTCGTGTCAACTACCACTGTTTGCTTTCAGCGGATAGAAATCTGTCCTGGGCGTGTGACAGTGACAGATGCTCGGCACATTACAATGAGTGCCGGGGCTTATGGGGCGACTGACACGGATAGGCTGACACAGATATGACTTTTGGTTGCTCTATATTACACTTTTTGTGAGGTAAGGTAACAAAAAAATACCTGTTTTGTCACCGTTTTTAATTTTTGTTATTAACAATGTTCATCTGACAGGTTAGATCATGTGGTATTCTTATAGAGCAGGTTATTACAGACGTGACAACTGTTTGTTTCAGTTTTACATAATAAAGCATTTTTGAAAATGTTTGAATTTTTTGTCTCCATATTCTGAAAGCCATATTTTTTTATTTTTTTTATATGAAATGACGGTTTGATTGGTATGATTTTAGGGTGCATATGACTGATTGCTTGGTATTACACTTTTTGTGATATAGGCCTCATGCACACAGCCGTTGTTCGGGTCCGCGTCCGAGCCGCATATTTTGCGGCTCGGCCGCGGACCCATTCATTTCAATGGGGCCGCAAAAGATGCGGACAGCACTCCGTGTGCTGTCCGCATCCGTTGCTCTGTCCGTGCCCCCGCAAAAAATATAGCATGTCCTATTCTTGTCCGCTTTGCGGACAAGAATAGGCATTTATATTGGTCGCGTTCCGCTCCGCAAAATGCGGAACGGAACGCTGAATAGCTTCCGTGTTTTGCGGATCCGCGATTTGGCGGACCGCAAAACACCAACGGTCGTGTGCATGTAGCCTTAAAGTGATAAAAAAATAGCTTTTTTGGCACAGTTTTTATTAAATTTTTTATTGTGCTCACCTGATAGGTTAGGTCATGTGATATTTTTATAGAGCAGGTCGTTACGGATGCGGTGATACCTGATATGTCTATGTTTATTTTTTTCCCTATTTTTTACAATATTTTTTAACTTTATTTTGGTAAAAGGACCCTTTTTTTTTTTTTACTTGAAACTTTAAAATTTTTGGGGACAAAACTTAATTTTTGTAACTTTTTTCACTTTATTTTTTGTCCCACTCCTGGACTTCAACTCTTGGGGCTCCGATCCCCTTTACGATGCATTATATTACTTCTGTATTGTGATGCATTGGCTGTAAGTGTATTACACTGTGTAATACAGGGGGCTGGATCTCACAAGCTGTCCCAGGAGGCATTGGGCGGCCTTCCACGCCATCGGGTCCCGTCACAGCAGCACGGTGACCCAATGGCCACCGCGGCAGTGAGAGGATTAATGCACCGGCATCAGTGTTTTACCCGATGCTGACGCGATACAGCAGGGGTCTGGCTATCAGTGACTGCTGGATACCTGCCGCTGGAGCTGCGCCTGCCCGATCAGCCCGCCATACATGTACAGCGCTGGTCCTTAAGTCACGCCCACCAGCGCTGTACATGTACGGTGCGGGTCCTTAAGGGGTTAATGACGTGTATACGAGGTAATCAGCCGAGTGCTGCAGTGTAGGAGGGAGGCAGAGACGCTTAGAAAGTTTATAAAAAAAATAAATAAATTGGAAGCAAATTCATGCACAGAGATAATGACTCTTCTCAATCCTTGTAACACCCGCATTTCCAATTCAGGGTTATTTTTATTAGGGATAGCTGGATTTTAATTACACACTCTTCTATATAGAGCAGACTGAGCCCCCGGCTTTATAATTAGATGAAGAGCACAACATCGAGGTATGAATCACACCAAACAATCCTGAAGATTTCCGCTATGGCACAACCTTTCACACTTTTGTTTCCATCAATTTGTGCAGCAAGAATAGCTCTGAAAAGGACTAAACCTACAGAAGCATCAGAACAATGCAAAAAAAATTGAGTTTTTAAGGAATAAATCATATCATGGAGGAGATCGGAATACCCACTGCATACAGCCAGAGGTGGTCGGGGTTACAGAACCTGCCTGGTGGGCTGTGTTGCTTTGCTCCGGTTTAAAGGGGTTATCCTGAAAAGAAATCCTCAGGCTAGTTCATCAATATCAGATTGATGGGGTCCGACCTCGCACCCCGCCGATCAGCTGTTGGAGGAGGCTGGATGTGAGGGCCGCGGCCCATTTCAAGGCCATGTGACTCCACCGTGCATCAGTCACATGGCTTAGTTGCAGCTCAGCCCCATTGAAGTGAATGGGGCTGAGCTGCAATACCAAGCACAGCCACTATACAACGTACGGCGCTGTGCTTGGTAAGCTCCTGGGAGCCCACCAGAGCTCCGGTGATCGCCATGGCTCCCTGAAGCAGCTAACTGGCACGGGTGCCTCGACTCTGACCCCGCCCTCAGAATAGGTCATCATTATAATTTGCTGAATAACCCTTTAAGCCCCATGCACTACTACAGGAGTGAAGGGAATAGCGACTCTGCTCTCGTGACCCTGACCATCTCTGGCCTTGACGGGCGTTCCGATATCAGCCATGATGTTCAGAGATGGACAAAGTCATTAAAGGTGCAGAGAAAAAAAAATTGGATTCCTGAAGGTGATGTTTCACCAAATAAAAGCTATTCTTCATGATATGAAAAGTTCTGCAATTCCGCAATCTTCAAAATCTCTGCTTCGTGTCAACTACCACTGTTTGCTTTCAGCGGATAGAAATCTGTCCTGGGCGTGTGACAGTGACAGATGCTCGGCACATTACAATGAGTGCCGGGGCTTATGGGGCGACTGACACGGCCACGCGGTACCAGCTAAATATCAACCACACCGGACGATACGTGGTCAGTGCCGCCCCCTTGTGGCCTCATCCGAACTGTATTGTGCGTCCATCACATGAGCAGGACAGATTACAACCCCCTGGATGTTAACAATGAAGGTTTCCACTGAATGACAGCAAGCAGAGATTTTCAGAACTGTGGTGAAATGATGCAGAAAGAGTGTTTACCGTGTAAAAAATACAATTTATTAGCTAAAAATGTAATAATCCCTGCCAACCGTTGCATCCACTGATTTAAGGATACTGTCGCAGATGACGGCAACTATGAGCAACTATGACCATACGTGTCACAAAATACCTGCACCTGTGATGTGGCCAAAGTGGCATCCAGCACCGGCCTTACACAGGTAAGAAATGAAGTCATGAAGGACTTACCACACAGCAGGTGGGACACTGTGTCTTGTACGACAGGAACTTCCGGATACAGAGAGAACAGTCTGGAAAAAGAAGGGAAAACATGTTATTGCAGCACAGAAATCAGTGCATTGTATGGTCACATACCTCACAGGTACAAAAACAGACTTTTTCCAGAACCTGCAGGCCCTGCGCTCCCACAGGATACTTCTTCAGGCTAATTGCTGGGAGGTGATGTAGGGCCGATGAATGGCACTCGAAATCCCTATACAAGCTGGGCTCTGTTGCTGAGAATTACACATAGCCGTCATCGTCACCATTTGCTTCTAGACGATGAATTGCAATCACTAACATCTTGTTCTCTCTTTAGGAACGCTCGTCGGGTTCCCTGAAATCCGGGAGAAGCCGCAGATCTATAGGACAGATGTGAACAAGATGGATCCCGGAATACATTCCTGGTTATAGCCGTCTATACAGAGATCCGCAGATTACGGCTGCAGATTTGCAATGGCGGTGATCGGCCTGCCGACTGGCCCCATTCAACGCAGCGTGTTCAGCAGATATCAGATCCACACCGTATGAATTATAGCACTGCAAACAACGGGAGGTGGAATACAAGCTTTTTCACACAGATTCTGGATCAAAATGGGTGGAAAACCAGATTTACAAACGTGCCTTTAAGGCGAGTTCATACACAGTGGGGGGGGGCCTCAAAGTAGAAGCACAAAACATGCGGCCCAGGGACAAAGCTAGCCCCGTGCAATCCTGTTCTATGTGGTTTCCAGCCTCAGGATACCGCCATACTCGTCTGTAGGAACAATGTGTTATAACAGCACAGGGCGGCGGGCACTACTATGGGTATGCCGTGTGGCTGGCGCTGTTTTGGGGTGCCCTATGTGGCTGTAGTTCTATTTGAACAAAGCAAAACTATTACGGCGTTATGCCTAGAGGCGGCGCATAACTGGTTTTCTCGCAATCCATGTGTCATGCTCCACCTTCTCAGGCCCATTTAACACAAATCATCAGGTCTAGGCCTTGTACACATTGTCCATATTTCGGTCTCACTCTCATCAATAGAATGGGCTATTCAGCATTCGAGAGGACAGGTGGCTGACGTTTATAGCGGGAGGGGGGGGGGCCCATGACATCACACACTGCGGCATACCCCTGGAGTTTTACTCCAGCCCTTCACAACGGTTCCAGCTGACAATGTGGCTCTTGTGCCTGAAAGTCTAATGCACCTCTGCATTAAAGAAGCTGCAAAAATGTGTATTCTCTAACCTAGAAAAGTACATAATAAACTGAAGTGAAGGTAATTTTCAGCCAGTGACTGTATTTGTGAGTTATAACCTCCCATCTGATCCTCAGCTGTGTCATGTGACCAACACTCTGTGCTCCAACTGACAAACAGAAAGTCAGTTACTTCTCTATTCACTCCTATGAGACCATGAGACTCCCATAAGAATACATAAAGAAACTGGCTTCCTGGCCACACATAAGATGGTGTGTTATTTGGGAGCTAGAGTGCTGGTCACATCACACAGCTGAGGATCAGAAGGGAGGTTATAACTCACTAATGCAATCACTGCTAAGAAGAATACCTTCACTACAGTTTACATGAGGTAACTTTCTAACAGGCTAGATAACATTTTTTGTGGGAGTGCTTCTTTAATGGGTATGTTTACCTTTGCGGACAATTGATTTTAGGATTGTACTAGCTGATGGACTCGCCTTCGCACGGGAATATTTCATCTATTTAATTTAATGTTTGTGTGTGTCGTTAAAAGATAGACAGTATCCACTATAACAGTGACATCTACAGTAACTCGCCCCCTTAACAGTGACCTCCACAGCCCCCCACCACAGTGCCGCGTCTTCTTAAAATGGGACGTCCACAGCAGCCCACCCCTAAACTTTGACCTTCACAGCAGCCTGCCCCTTTAACAGCGAGTTCCACAGCACCCCACCCCCTTGACAGTGACCTCTACAGCATTGGTTACAGTCCCCTTAACTGTTACCTCCACCATTACAGGCCCCCTTAACAGAGACCTCCACAGGGACCTTACAATACCCCTCTGCCCCTTTAATAGTGGTCTCCACAGTTCCCTCCTCCCTTAACAGTGACCTCCGCAGTGCCCACCACTTCAACACTGACCTCCATAGCGACCTGTCCCCTTAACAGTAACATAAACAGCGCCCTCCACTTTAATAAAGGGGCGGCCGCTGGGGAGGTAACTGTTAGTGACCTCCACAGTACCCCATCTCCTTAACAGTGATTTACACAATAACCCGCCCCCTTAACAGGGACATCCACAGAGCTCCGTTCCCTTAAAATGTGACCTCCAGAACACCCCGCCCCCTTAACAGTGACCTCTACAGGGCCCCGCCCCACAACACTGACCTCCATAGTGGATCGTCCCCTTAACTGCGACTTCCACTGTTCCCTGCCCCCTTAACACAGACCTCCACAGCGCCCGCCCCTTTAACAACGACCTCCACAGTGACCCACCCCTTTAACAGTGACCTCCACAGCGGCCGCCCATTTATTAGTGACCTTCACAGCAGCTGCCCATTTATTAGTGACCTCCATAGTACCCCGTCTCCTTAACAGTGATTTCCACAACACCCCACCCCTTAACAGTGACCTCTACAGCAATGTGCTGTCTGTGCGTGAGCTGCAGGAAGAAAATCACCCTCCCACCACTGCAGCTGACAGAAGTTGATTTTTGCCTTAATTTTTTCCATCCACGTCGGCTGCGTAGTGGGAGGGACGCGGCCTAGAAAGGGCATGGCTTAGTGGGACCTGGGGGCAGGGTATTTATGTCTGTCTTTTGAGAGTTGCCTGAATGGCCACCCTACCTGCCCCTGAACTGTGACCTCTACAGCACTCCACTCCCTTAAAAGTGTCATCCACAGCACCTTGCCCCTTTAAAGGAAATCTTGACAGTTATTTTTTTGTCGCCATATTTTGACCCCTATAACTTTTTTGTAATTATGTGTACGGAGCTGTATGGGGGCTCATATATTGCGTGGGCGATCTGAACTTTTCATTGATACCGTTCTGGCGTGTGTATGACTTTTTGATCACTTTTTCTGAAAATAAAGCGACCAATACCGGAGAATCGGACATTTGAACGCTTTTTTCCCCCATTTTGCTCTTTGGCGTATGAGGAATATATTTAAAAAATTTTTATACTATGGGTGTTTTCGCACATTGCGACACCCTTGATGTGTATTTTTAATTTTTTTTTTATTTTTTTTTTTTTTTATTTTTTTTTGGGAAAAGGGGGGTGATTTGAATTTTTATGTTTTTTAGAAAAAAAATTTTTATATATATATATATATATAAAAATGAAGAAAAAACCAGGCAGCACCAAACACAGGCAATATATATATTTTTTTTTTTTTTACTGCCATTAGCATTAGCCGCAGGTGTCTGCTATAGGAAGCAGGCAGCCACTGGCGGCTATGGTGCCCGCAGCCGGCAGGAGCCGCCGCCATCTTTAAACACACGCCCGATAATATACATGGACGTCATCGGGCGTGAAGGGGTTAAAGCTTAAAGCTGACCTACAGCAGTGAAAAAAAATGGTTGGGTTGTTATGGAAACCTGGTGTAAAACTGTGTGTATGTTAAGACTAAGGGCCTGCAAGCTTTTATTGGCTGATAAGAGTCATGTGACCAGGCTTCTATTGGCTAATGAATTTTTTGGGAATATCTCAGGAACGGTACATCCCAGAGAGCTGAGACCTGGTCTAAAACCTTCCCGGACATCCGATTGACCCATGTGCCACATTTCGATTGTAAATGTGACGATGCGGATTCCTTTAGCGGACATACATACACACACTCAGCTTTATATATTGGATTGTAATCATTTAGAGTTAAAAATCATTTTTTTCAATTGGTCTTTATAACAAATATTGTTCTGTCACAAATTGTTAACCATCGGTATAGCTGCGTGAATCGTATGATACGTTTTGGAGTTCCATCCCGACAGTCGGCTGCTCGTTCAGTGAAAGAGACGGCTGTATTTACGTGCAGCGATCTCCTTCACTTTACAATGGGGGGGTTTGCTATTGCGATCCCCCGTCCTCATACAGAATCGTGGTTTCTGAGCAGCAGATCGCTGATTAGATCACATGATCTGCTGCCCAGAAGCCATGATTGCTGGTGTCTGCACGAGCGGTGGGATCACCCGATAAACGAGAGTTTCACTCATTCATTGGGTAATCGGTGACACATTTACACTGCCAGATTGTCAGGAACTACCATTCGCAGGAAATGCTATTCCCGAAAATATGCCCGATTCTCCAGCCATTTAAATGCACCTTAAGCCAAATTTTTATCAACAGGCTCAGGGATTACGTCAGCGCGCCGGCTCTTGAATATATTAGAGGCGGCGCTGGACTCAGGAAGGCCGCGCTGGGCACCGGACCGAGGGGTGCGGCTGGGCACCAAGTTAGGAAAGGACATCCTCTTGGGCACGTTATGCAAGTCATTTGAATATCACTAAAATCGATTTTATAAATAAATAAGTCTACGCTGTTAGTTAATAAGGGCATCATTTGATACTGCTCAGGGAGACCTACAAGTCGATATGTTTAACTGTAGGGGGTAAAACGTGGTGACAGAATCCCTTTAAGATAAGAACTGAGCTATAATAAGTGTTTATAAGGCCAAAGATCAGGACCTGTCAGCGGAGCTGCCTGACAGAACAGAGAGAAAATTCAGATCCTGCTACTACAGCATCTAAGCCCTGTACAGAGAAAAGGGCTCCACATTTTTAAAAAAGACCAACTGAACAAATGATTTTTAGCTGAAAATAATTACAATGCAATAATAAAAAAAATGCCCCCAAAAGTGTACATAGCCTTTAAAGAAACTTTCCTTCTAAACACCTTGCAACATTATAAAGTACAGTAACTTTTATAATCAGCACGTGAGATCATTGAATGCCGCTTCAGCTGTAGATCCCGGCAAATCTTAATTCCCCGAATCGATTTTACACTGTGCATTTGTATAATATGGATTCTGATAAATACTGAGAACTAAAGAAAATTGCTGCAGACATTACATCTTAATTTACAGCTGATAATTGCTGGTGTTATTTCAACCCTGGGCGGCTCCCGCTCGGTATAATGCACACGCTGTGCTCTGTGCGTCGTCCTGCTGCCAATATCACTGCCCCCTCCAGCAATAAAGAGGAAAAATTGAATCACATCACAGGAAATTATCCACCAAGGACAGTTCACGGAGCACAATCCTCCCCCCGATCGAAGCTCCCTCGAAGCCAAAACCTCTGGGGCGACTGGTACAGACGATGCAGGGTTAATCTGTCATCTGGGTTAATACCAAGCAGATTTACCCAAAGACCCAAGTGACACAACAGGGAACGCAGTCTCCATCCCAAGTCTGAATCTCTGCCTTTTCTACTCCAGAACGATAAATGGACGGCTCGAAGACTTTTCTACCTTCTCCACGTGTTCAATAGTATTTATTTTAAAGCAACAGTCTCACGATTTCTAAAGCAGACAATGGGGCTCATTGCATTTGTATAAATTAAGCACATCCTCGCTCAGTCCGTGAGCAAGCACAGATTTCTAACATCATTTACTGGAAAAAAAAAAACTGGTTCCCTCAGGACTCGTTCTGTCTCAGAAAGTGGTCAGGGCGGTGTATAAACTCCAACTTCAACAAAATCTAGTCGCAATGGAAGAATATAACTACTATAACACTGCCTCCTATGTACAAGAATATAACTACTATAATACTGCTCCTATGCACAAGAATATAACTACTATAATACTACTCCTATGTACAAGAATATAACTACTATAATACTACTCCTATGTACAAGAATATAACTACTATAATACTGCCTCCTATGTACAAGAATATAACTACTATAATACTGCTCCATGTACAAGAATATAACTACTATAATACTGTTCCTATGTACAAGAATATAACTACTATAACACTGCCTCCTATGTACAAGAATATAACTACTATAATACTGTTCCTATGTACAAGAATATAACTACTATAATACTGCCTCCTATGTACAAGAATATAACTACTATAATACTGCTCCTATGTACAAGAATATAACTACTATAATACTGCTCCTATGTACAAGAATATAACTACTATAATACTGCTCCTATGTACAAGAATATAACTACTATAATACTGCTCCTATGTACAAGAATATAACTACTATAATACTGCCTCCTATGTACAAGAATATAACTACTATAATACTGCCTCCTATGTACAAGAATATAACTACTATAATACTGCCTCCTATGTACAAGAATATAACTACTATAATACTGCCTCCTATGTACAAGAATATAACTACTATAATACTGCCTCCTATGTATAAGAATATAACTACTATAATACTGCTCCTATGTACAGGAATATAACTACTATAATACTGCTCCTATATACAAGAATATAACTACTATAATACTGTTCCTATGTACAAGAATATAACTACTATAATACTGCCTCCTATGTACAAGAATATAACTACTATAATACTGCTCCTATGTACAAGAATATAACTACTATAATACTGCTCCTATGTACAAGAATATAACTACTATAATACTACTCCTATGTACAAGAATATAACTACTATAATACTGCTCCTATGTACAAGAATATAACTACTATAATACTGCCTCCTATGTACAAGAATATAACTACTATAATACTGCTCCTATGTACACGAATATAACTACTATAGTACTGCTCCTATGTACAAGAATATAACTACTATAATACTGCTCCTATGTACAAGAATATAACTACTATAATACTGCTCCTATGTACAAGAATATAACTACTATAATACTGCCTCCTATATACAAGAATATAACTACTATAATACTGCCTCCTATATACAAGAATATAACTACTATAATACTGCTACTATGTACAAGAACATAACTACTATAATACTGCCTCCTATGTACAAGAATATAACTACTATAATACCGCCTCCTATGTAACATAATATAACTACTATAATACCGCCTCCTATGTAACAGAATATAACTACTATAATACTGCTCCTATGTAACAGAATATAACTACTATAATACTGCTCCTATGTAACAGAATATAACTACTATAATACTGCTCCTATGTAACAGAATATAACTACTATAATACTGCTCCTATGTACAAGAATATATCTACTATAATACTGCCTCCTATGTACAAGAATATAACTACTATAATACTGCTCCTATGTACAAGAATATAACTACTATAATACTGCTCCTATGTACAAGAATATAACTACTATAATACTGCTCCTATGTACAAGAATATAACTACTATAATACTGCTTCCTATGTACAAGAATATAACTACTATAATACTGCTCCTATGTACAAGAATATAACTACTATAATACTGCTCCTATGTAACAGAATATAACTACTATAATACCGCCTCCTATGTAACAGAATATACACATTTAGTTAGGAAGGTGGTATTCCTGAGACTCGGATATCTCACATCCTCGCTCCCACCTTTCAGACAAGGGAATATTATGGTTTTATTACACAAGACAAGCTCCATAATACATTTATTGATTTTAGAATAAAATAATCTTCAGGACATTGCCTCATTAATTTTACATCATGAATCTTCTGGGGATTAGTGAGCGGCGCGGTGCAGTAATAATTCTGAGCACTTTTGTTTTCTGCTGTAGGTAAGTGTTTGGAGTGATGGATAACATCAGCGGCGAGCGCTGCGCTCCGGTACAGAACTGACCGGCTTTACTATGCCAGGAACTGCATTTTTATACACTGCATTGATCTTCTATATGAAGAGAACGCGGCGCAGGATATAAATAAAGATGAGCGGTAAACGCATTCGGGAGGCGCTGCACGCAATTAGTCGCTGCGTTCGTCAGCGTTTAGAGGAGATTTATGAATCTTATAAATCAGAATTAAGTTAAAAGGAAATGGATGTGAAGTCCGGGGAGCTGGGAGGCTCTCATGACTCTGCAGTCACTGCAGACGCCATACACAAGGCTTTCCACAGGATATAACTCCCATCGGAACATTAATGAGACTCTTCTAACGCTCTACTCCGAATGCCCCCGGGCGGCAGAGATTCCAGATATGCCCTCCATGGCCCGATACGCAACTTTACATTTCACCGTTCATTCTTTTTATATTCTCTGGACTCCAATAAGAGAACGAGCAGCAGCGAAATACCGATATTAACTCAGTTCTGGCGTCTCTTCTTGTTCTGTTCCTTTCATTTTCTTCCTGGAAGATTTGGCAACTGGGTGTCACCACTGAGGGGTGTGTCCCTGCAGAGTTTGGCATTGTCCAATCAGAGCTTGACAGTATGAGTATGCAGGAACACCCCTTTTCTCAAGGGAAATATTAACAAGTTGTCAATTTATTCAAAGATTTACAATAGGAATAGCAGAGGAACGGCACAATGTAGTGTTCAAAGATGCTCCAGAATTATTTCATGGGGAATGCACGTATTTACTAAAAAACAGACGTCCTGTAAGAGCCTCCTAAAACACTGACGGGCCATCCGGCTTCCCAGGAAAGTGTTGCTGACAGGAGTGTGAGGCGGAATTGTGCAAAAATGATGGGAGTGATGATAACTCTGCAGGATGTCCCTTAACACATTTCATTACATGACTACATAACTAGAATAGAGAATCTTCCATACCGAGCTCTTCTCCACTATGGTACAGCTATCATCCATGACTCCAGCTTAGCTGCGCTGTCTACTGGAGCCCGCAGTTATCAGAAATCCGCGTATATTAGGCGTATTTCTGGCACAGATTGTGACTGCCACTTGTCTCTGCTCACGCCAGGTCTAAAAAATTTGTCGTGTCGGGGAAGGGCCAGCATAACTTCAGCAGATCCACCGCCTGCGCAGGAGCTTAAGACCGGCGTCTAAATGTCAGTCTTAAAAAATTACCCCCTCCATCTTCCATGCTTTACACTTCAGTTCAGCTTGTCGTCAGACACGAGCTCTGTGCATTCAGATCTCATTTCCATTAGGGCTCATTCACACGACCGCATTCAGACTACAAACACTGGGTCAGCAGTACACGACACCGACCGTGCGCACTCCGTGCAGCGGATGCAGACCCATCGACTTGATTGGGTCCATGATCCGCAAGATACGGCCAAAAATGGAGCAGGTCCTAGAGTGGCCCCGTTTTGTAGTCGGGCCAACACATGTGGGTGGGCAGCAGTACCATATTGGGGCACATTATACCACCCCAACAGAGCCACAGTCCATCATAAAATACCGCCAGCAGCAGAATTCACATCTCCAAAAACTTCCACTGGCCGGCAGTGAGGAGGGCCCAGGCGGCCCCCATGGGCATAGGCCCATCTGGAAATTTCCCTGTAAGGTCTATGGCCAATCCGCCCCTGCCTGATGACATGGGGGTAGGTTCTTTCACATGTCATATAGTGAAAAAGGTAAATACATCCAAGGCATCTCACTCCGCCAGCCCGATCCTACTCCCTACTGTGGAGGGGCAAGCGCCCCGAAACACTGCGCAGAGTGTGGAATGCAGCATCGATGCACGCCCGTTCCAATATGCAAATGGCGGAGGGCAATGAGATGAAGGGTGCGGTGCAAGGAGACTGAATGAGAGGTCATTTTCATCAGTGTTTCCTTCCTAAGCCCGGTACTGCTCCTACTAGACACGCGCCTGAGCAGGCAGTGAATGCACATCGGCCGTGGAATTACACGGTCGTCAGCATGAAGCCCAATGCCTGAGATATAATCACTGGCCAATATACCGTCTCCGGCTGAAGACGCTGCCAATCACCAAGTCAAGCGCCTATTGTCACTTTGCACGTCAATGAAAGGAGAGGAGTACGATGGAGCTTCCAGGCGGCACCGACCCATTCCCACAGATGTACCATGGGAGGAGCCGTCAGCTAGCGGCATACCTCATTCCCCTCTGGAATTCGACGGGTTTATTATTCTAGGCAGAAATGTAACAAGCAATTTCCTTTATTGTAAGTAGAGAAAGAAAATGGATTTTCTGCAATCCTCAATAAACCAGACTAAAAACCGCAGCGCGGCGCCCGGGACGGAGATGCACGGCGCATATCAAGAGTCCATAAAAAGAGGACGAAGAACCTCAGCGAGGACAATTACCAGAGGCTGAGTAGAGGGATGGAAGCCAAGAAGTTCTTACAAGAATGACTTCAGTCTGACCGCGTCTTCAGGTGGAACATGACACGATAGGACTTATACGACTTTTACCCGATCTGTCCAAGGTCTGGGGCTTTTTTCTAGACTTTTTAATAAGCAATTTTCACGAGATTTCCAGATGATTTTCATGTTCCTATGTAGGAAAACACAACTAGTGAGTCGGCTGACTAAAGCAATTTTGAAAGCAATGTCAGCTACTCAATGTGTTCCTATGGAGATCACAGCAATTTTTGTAGTGATGGGTGTAGCCCGAATCAAATGATCGCTCGGCAAAACGATCGCTCGGCAAACAGCTTTGTCTCCCGACTCCCTCATACACAGGCTGAATATGTCTGTGTAATGAATGGGGAGAGGGGGGAAAGCCGCTGCCAGACACTTCTTATCTTCCGGGGGAACAGAGGCTTTGGACAAAAATATTCATTTTGCCTGATCCCTCTCTACCCGACATGATCGGTGGAGAGTCAGGAGCTCCACATACACATTAAACCGTCAGCTGGTCTTGCACAATACACTTATGTGCATGGGGCCCTTAAGGGCTCTTTCAGACGAGTGATGTGTAACTCCATTCAATGAGTTGTGCATGATGATCAAAGCTGGATGGCGAATGCTAAGAAAAAAAAGTTGCACATTTGAACTGCCGATTTAACGACAGGGCGGCCCGCGAAAAAGCAGCCCGCTTCCAATGTCTCCAAATAAACTGTCTAATAGTGAATAAGTCTTATTTGTCCACAGCAACCAATCGGAGCTCAGCTTTAATTTTTTTCAGAGCCCTGAAGGAACTGAAAGCGGAGCTCTGATTGGTGGCTATGGGCAACTAAGACTGATTTACTATTAGGCAGTTTGATTTGGAGAGACTGGAGGCGGACTACTTTTTCGCGGGTCAGCATTCAGTCCAGGCGCTCGTACACTCGGGCAGCGCCCAGACATGAATATCACTGATCTAAGGCCTTAAGTGGCACAAAATCATTAGTTTTGTTTTCTCTAGGCTGTACACGGCACCAACAGGCGCCTCAATTATAAGACATGTACGATCAGAAGCAACGACAGTTTTTCTGCAGTGGATTTTGCCTAAGATGCATTGTAGCCTGCCCTGAATTCTGCACCATTTTTTTCCTGCTACATGCGGGTGGGGGGGTTTCAAAACGTAAGGACTCTGCAGCTGCACCTAGCCCAATACGTAGCCTAGGGAAGTCGCCCAGTTGGGGCAGTCAGTGGGGTGGATTACCTTCTGCTCCGCTGACAGTTTTAATGGCCAGGCGTCTCCGTGACAGGCTCGCTGATGCCATTTGTAAAAGCGCTCGCTCGCTGACTGCCCCAGAATACAAATCAGTGGTAGTATCCAGACAAACCAGAACCTTAGCATCCCAGCGTTGCTTCCCTCCTCCACGTTTCAGCTTAGACTCCATCATCCATGACTGTAACTGGGAGACGACTGGAATGTATGGAAATTAAGAAATGACCCCCTAGTAAGTGGTTACTGATCCAGACACTGAGCAGCGGTATGTTATCGAGCAGTCCCCCTGCTGCTCATCCGTCGGCCCAGAACACATAGATCACATTTATGGAGCAATATGAATAATGTCTGTATCATCAGCAGAAAGCTGCATTGTGGAGGAGGAGGAGGAACTCGGTAACAGTTTACACCTTGCAAGTTCCTGATCTGTCTCACTTTAAAACTTTTTTACTTTTTATTTTCTCTGTAATGCCCCCAAGTTCAGTCTGTATAATGAAGCCGCAGCCACTATAAGTGCCGTCATACGATGCCGCAATCAGGCATCGCGTTTTCCCTCCATTTGGAATGCACCAGGCATCTAATCCATCCCACGCTCTTCATCCAGCCCCTATCAGTGTCAATACAATAAATCACTTTGAATCTAGGAGACGTGTTTGAAACCTGCAAGGATTTGCTGGCATGAGACTTATCAAGTGACTCGTGCAGCACTGGATTATCGGATTGCTTCTATATAGATGTGTGCGTCCAATCAAATAACCGGCGGAGCAGGACATTTATCTGCCGCATGTGTGGTCCGCACAGAACAAACTCCAGCGACTTCCATCATCCCCGCAATCACACTTTATAGGTCAATGCAAGACAATGTACAAGCAAATACACTGCAATTACACATCTTGTATTTTAAGTTCGGCGTCCGGTTATCGAAGGATCCCGTTATGGATTCCGCTACCACGGACCATAACGGAATTTGGAATCCATAAGGGGATTCTTCAATGAACCCAAACGCTGAACTTAAAAAAACAAGTTTGCGCAACCGTCTTTCACTGCTCTACTTCCTTCTGCTCCTCATGTCACATGATCATTATACCAGGCCCTTTACCACCTCCTATCCAATCCGGTACTGAGCCACGCCCCCTACACTGATCACATGACGGTGACGTCACCCCAGGTCCTTAGTGTTGTCCAAGGTTCGGGTTCATCGAAGAATCCCCTTATGGATTCAAAATTCCATTATGGTCCGTGGTAGCGGAATCCATAACGGGATTCTTCAATAACCCGAACCCGAACTTTGGAAGCCGAACTTAAAATACAAGTTCGCTCAACTCTAGCTGCAGGCTAAATGACTCGCCCCATCAGAGCAAAGCAAAAATAATACTCACAATCCATGCTGTAAATAAAGGGCAAGACTGCATTCACAAGAACTGCAAAAACAGGTCGGCACCCCCGGCGGTGCTCAGGGGTAAAGATGTCACGATAGCAAAAGTTTGATTCCGTTCTGATACCAAGAAAAAGTATTGCGATACTCTATACCATTTGATACCACGCAAAAAAAAAAAACTTAAAAAAAAAAAAATATTAGATTACACTTCTTTGAGCCCATGACAGCACCCCTGGAGAGAGGACAGGAAGCAGGAACCAAAACTGCCTTTTAAAACCGGGATCATCCCCTTTTTTTTTCCGGGATGGGAAATAACCGGGTGCTGTCATAGGCTCAAAGAAAACCGATTACCGGTAAGTGTAATCCAATATTTCTCTTTCACCTATGACAGCACCTCTGGAGAATAGGCACCTATCTAGGGTGGGAGCACAGCCTGAATCACCTTACGGCCAAAGGCAAGACCTTCATTAGAAGGTATCTGAAGTCTATAGTGCCTAAAAAAACTAAAGTATGCGGAGAGCTCCAGGTAGCCCCCCTAAAAATCTGCTGTATAGAAGCTGAAGCTCTCTCTGCCCATGAAGTGGAGACTGATCTCGCAGAGTGAGCCCCAAACCCGGAGGGAGGAACAGCTCCCTTAGAAGAGTAAGCTAAGGAAATGGCTTGTCTAATCCACCTAGCAATAGTCTGAGAGGAAGCTGCAGATCCCTTCTTAGCTCCCTGAAACAAAATCAGCAGACGTGAGGAGGACCTCCAAGGATGAGTGACCTGTAAATATTGCAAAATACACCCCCTAACATCCTAACAAAGGAACTCTGATTCCTTCTTATTTTTAGGGAAGCACAGAAGGGAGGTAACACTATCTCCTGAGAATGGTGAATGTGTGAAGAGACTTTAGGTAAAAAAGAAGCATCGGGCGAAATTACCACCCGATCTTCCAAGATAACCCTTCTAGCCGAAGTAATGTCCAGAAGGAACGCAAGTTTAAGGGAGAGCATCTTTGGGGAGATCTTATCAATAGGCTCAAAGGGGTCTGACGTGAGAGAAGAGAGGACCAAATATAAATCCCAGGGAGACCTGAGATAACATAGACACTGCTGTCACAAACCTTTTAACCCAAGGATGTTCCGCTAACTTAAACTCAAAAAATACTAATTACACTTACCGGTAATGGGTTTTTCCTGACCCCACGACAGCACCCTAGAGAGATGGCTCCACCCCTGGGACAGGAAACCTGCAGCATAAAAAAGGAGGAGCCACTCTCCCACCTCAGTGAGTTTCCAGAGCATGAGAGGGACTCCCAATTAGTTTAGACAATCATATATATATATATATCAAAAACAATATTTTTTTTTTTTTTTTTTTCTGCAACACCACGTGAGACACACGCACACACACCTCCACCTAGGGCGGGAATAACCGGGTGCTGTCGTGGGGTCAGGAAAAACCTATTACCGGTAAGTGTAATTAGTATTTTTCCCATCCCCCACGACAGCACCCTAGAGAGAGATTACAGAGAAAGCTCAAGGGTGGGAACCAACTTCCAGAACCCTCTTACCAAAGAGCATATCAGAAACCGAGTCAAGTTGGAGTCTGTAGTGACGATAGAAAGTGGAAGGCGAGGACCATGTTGCCGCTCTGCAAATCTGTTCAATTGACACATTGGCCCTCTCCGCCCAGGAAGTGGAGACAGCCCGAGTAGAGTGGGCCTTAAGCCCCAATGGGGAGAGGCCCCAGATAGAGAATAAGCATAGGAAATGACAGATCTGATCCATCTGGAAATGGAGCTTTTAGACGCTATCTTACCCCTGTTTGTCCCTGAGAACACCACGAACAGGGATGAAGATTTTCTCCATTCTTTTGTAGCCTTCAGATAATGGATCAGGATTCCCCTGACATCTAAGGAGTGTAAAACCCTTTCCCTATCATCTTTTGGACTCATAAAGAACGAGGAAGGACTACCTCCTGTAGCCTATTCGCCTTGGACGGGACTTTGGGCAAAAAACTGGGATCCGGTCTGAGAATCACTCTATCCTCACAAATGGACATAAAAGGTGGATTAATAGAAAAAGCCTGCAATTCGCCTACTCTTTTAGCAGAAGTCAGCGCCACTAACAATACTAGCTTCCAAGTCAAGAGTTTTATGGATAGAGACTCTAACGGCTCAAAGGGATCTTTAGCAAGAACTTTCAATACCAGATTCAAATCCCACGGTGGAAATCTAGGCCCTGACACCGGAGAAATCCTATCGACTGCTTTAAAAAATCTAATGATCCATACATTCCCTGCTAGATTAATTCCCCACAGGGCTGAAATAGCAGAGACCTGAACTTTCAGAGTACTTTTCGCTAACCCCAAGGCTAGTCCCTGATGCAAAAATTCTAAGACCTTATTAATGGGTGGTCTAGCCAACTCCTGTCCTGGTGAATTACCTAAGAAGGAAATAAATTTTCTCCACACTCTTGCATAAATTGTGGATGTCACCTGCTTTCTGCTTTTCAGGAGTGTATCAACGACTGGAACTGAGAAACCGAAATTCAGTAACATCGACCTCTCAAGTTCCAAGCCGTGAGATGCAAGGGGCCTATCTCTGGATGGCATACCGGGCCCTGGATCAGCAAGTCCGGAACTTCTGGCAATATCCAAGGGTCTGAAATGGACATCCCGTCAGAAGGAAAACCACCCCCTCTTTGGCCAAAGGGCGCTATTAGAATCACTCTTGCCTCCTCTAACCTGATCTTCTCCAGCACTCTGGGTATCAACTGAAGGGGAGGAAAGGCATAACTCAACTTGAAGTCCCACTTCTGAACCAGAGCATCCACCCCATCTGGGAATTCCCTGGGATTGAGAGAGAAGAAATGGTCCACCTTCCGGTTTTCCCTTGAGGCAAAGAGATCTATCAAAGGTAGCCCCCAAAGATCTACCAGGTTCTGAAAGATCCCTGGATTCAAGGCCCATTCCCCCTCTCTCAAAGTGTGACGACTTAAAAAATCGGCTTTCAGATTCTGACTCCCTTTTATGTGTACCGCTGAGATCTGTACCACCTGACTGTAAATCTCTTGGAACAAAAAATCTGCTTCCCTCATTAAGGATGCCGACCTTGTTCCCCCTTGGTGGTTGATGTAAGCGACTGTTGTTCTGTTGTCGGACATTATCCTGACTGATCTCTGGGTAATAAAGGGTACGGCCGCCTTCAGGGCCAGCCTGACTGCCAGCAACTCCTTTCTGTTTGATGAATAACTTCTCTGGACTGGGGACCATGTGCCCTGGACCATCTGATCTAGGAAGTGAGCTCCCCAACCCCACGGACTGGCGTCTGTTGTTATAATTATTGGTTGTGGTGGATACCAAGGCTTCCCCTGGACTAAGTTTCGTCTGATCCTCCACCAGGAAAGAGCCATGACTGTCCTTTCTGATATTTTCATTACAGCGTCTAATCTTCCTCCCTTCTTTTTCACATAATACAGAATCTCCTTCTGGATTTGGCGAGACTGGAATTATGCCCACTGCACTGCTGGTATGCAGGAAGTTAAAGTCCCCAATACCGACATGGCCTTCCTGATTTTTAAATTCGGGTTCGCCTGTACCTCCTGAACTATCTCTCGAACATGACAGATCTTCCCTTCGGTCAGGAAGGTTCTCTGTCTCACTGAGTCTAGCAGGAACCCTAAAAACAGCTGGGATGTGACTGGGACCAGCCTCGATTTTTGGTGTTTATAATCCATCCTAGCTTCTTCAGGATGCTTACCACTTTTCCCACTGACTCTGTGCATTTTTCCTCCGTGTTTGCTATAATCAAAAAATCGTCCAAGTAAGGGAGGAAGGTTACTCCTTGTTTCCGTATGAATGGCGCCATTTCTGCCACTATTTTTGTAAATATTCTCGGCGCCATAGACAGGCCAAATGGCAGAGCCTGAAACTGAAAATGTTGAACCGCTTCCTTTAATTTCACTGCCACTCTTAGGTACTGCTGGTGATCTGGAAAAATAGGGACATGGTGATAAGCGTCCTTTAAATCTATGACCGCCATGAAACACCCTGGGAATAGCAGGTGTACCGCAGTTTTCAAGGTCTCCATCTTGAATCTTCTGTACTTCAAGGCTTTGTTCAACTGTTTTAGATTTATTATTGTTCGAAATGATCCGTCTGGCTTTTTACCAGGAAAAGCGTCGAGTAATAACCCTTTCCTCTTTCTGACTCTGGAACTGGGATTAATACATTCTTTTCCAATAGGCTTACAATCTCTGACTCCATATTTCGAGAATAACTGGTGGTAATAAATCTGTGGGGGAATTTCT
This sequence comes from Bufotes viridis, assembly GCA_033119425.1. Lineage (NCBI taxonomy): Eukaryota > Metazoa > Chordata > Amphibia > Anura > Bufonidae > Bufotes > Bufotes viridis. The sequence goes on from CM065596.1 coordinate 9,051,957, forward strand.
TAGAAATTCTAGCCTTAATCCTTCGTTTAATATCTTCTTTACCCAGGGGCCTGCCACTTGCTCCCAAGCTGGAAGAAAAAACATTAGCCTGCCCCCACTGATCTGGCGTCATTGTTTTGTCTGTTTTGCCTGCTGAGATGAGGAATTTTGAACAGAAAACCTTTCCTATCAAATCCCCTCTCGCTGGACTTTCTGTCCTTATATCCCCCGTTCTTCTATTGCGAAATCTAGGAGAGGAACGAAATGGTTGTTTAAAATTTCTGGATGAGGAACGGAAGTATTCCTGAGGACCCCCAGGGAACCTCTTCTTCCCATCAGCTGCTCTCTCCAGAAGCACGTCCAACTCAGGCCCAAAGAGATATTGGCCCTGACACGGAATACCGCAAAGCTTCTGTTTAGATGCCAAATCACCCCCTTTCCAACTCTTAAGCCAAAGGGCTCTTCTAGCAGAGTTGGAAAGGGCAGAAGCTTGCCGACAGTCTGACAGAATCCATGGAGGCATCCGCAATAAAATCTACCGCCCTCTGGAGAGTAGGCAGTGAAGACAAAAGCTGTTCCCTAGGACATTTTTCCTTGATCTGTGTTTCTAATCTTTCTAACCATAAACCAACCGATCTGGCTGTAACCGTAGCCGCAATCCCAGGCCTAAAGGAGGAAGCAGCTGCCTCCCACGAATTTCTGAGACATGTGTCAACTTTTTTATCTAGTGGGTCACGTAGGGATCCCAAGTCGTCAAGGGAAGAGCAGACCGTTTTGCTACCTTAGAAATAGCTACATCTAATTTTGGGGCCCTATCCCAAGATGTAGTGGCTTCCTCTTCAAGCGGGTACTTCCGCTTGAACCTTCTAGGCAAAAAGGCTTTCTTGTCCGGTTTATTCCATTCTTTCTCAATCACTGAAGCTACACTACTGTGAGCGGGAAAACACCTTCGCTTCCTTTCCCTGAACCGCTCAAAGACTGTATCTGCTACAGATTTACTTTCCTGAACCTCCTCCAGCTCTAGCGTTGACCTAATTGCTTTTAGTAATTTTCTGTGTCTTCAGCTGGGAACAAGTATTTTCCTTCTCCTTCGTCTCCTGAAATTGAAGCACTACCTGACTCATTAGCTTCCAGGGAATCTTCACTAGCCTCAGATACAAGAGAATCAGAATCTTCCTCCTCCCTGGACTTTCTTGGTCTTTTACGGGACCTAAGGGAGTCTTTTACCTCTGATCTTATTAAGGATCTGATATCTTTCATAAAGCTCGGTGTTTCTTCTGATACCGTTTTTCAATACAAGCTTGACACAACCTTTTGCATAGGATGATGATAAGGCGCATCTACATAAGGCACACTCCTTATTCCTCTTTTTGCCACCGCTTTCTTGGGGATAATCTAGACAATAAATAACCCCGCATTAATAGCATATCATGTATAGAGTGCACTCACCCCTTAAGTTGCATATAGTACCGGCAGTTGCTCTCCCTCTGCCCCTTCAGAACGCTTTTCTTCCTCCATGTTGCCAGCCTGCTCTTTCAGATCGCTCTGCTAGCTGGCCGGCTGCCTCTGTTATAAAGCAGCTCCTTCTGGCGCGTTTTCCGCCACTTCCGGTCGCCACCGGAAGTGCGCCAATGGAACGCATCCGTGGAACGCATAGGTCCCGGAAGCGCCGTACTGCGCATGCCCAGGCCACTCACCGGCCGCCGACGCGCCGAAACTGCTCCCAGCCCCACTGGCTGCTCCTGCACTTCGCGGCCGGATGCCCCTCCTCCTTCGGGCTTCATACTGGTGGCCGGATCCCGCATGTCTCGCCCCCACTGAGGAGACCCTGCGTCCCGCAGCAAGGAACCTCCGCATCCCCGGAATGCCTCGGTTCCCTAGGGCCCTGCCGAACCCAGCCTCTGGGTGATGGGCCCCTGCAGGTAACCACACACCCTCCAGAACCTATCTGGGACTTGCAGGTGGTTGGGATAAGCTGTGAAAGAAACTGCAGGTCTCCCACTCCAGGGACAGGAAACCTCACTGAGGTGGGAGAGTGGCTCCTCCTTTTTTATGCTGCAGGTTTCCTGTCCCAGGGGTGGAGCCATCTCTCTAGGGTGCTGTCGTGGGGGATGGGAAAAAAGTGCTTAAAGCTGAAATTTGGACCTTCAAAGTGCTAAGCCTAAGTTTTTTCTTCCATCCCTCTTGGATGAAATCTAATACGAGGCGGATGTCAGGAACTTCTAGCACATCCACCGATTTTTTTGCAAATCTGAAAAAAGCCCTCTAAAAACTCTCAGATTGTGTTAACTAGATCCTCAGAGAGACCTCATTTCTCTAAAATCTCTCTCTCAAGAACCAGGCAGTCAGGTGCAGATTTTTTACCTTTGGGTGAAAGATTGGATCCTGAGACAGAAGCTCCTGGGACTCCGGAAAGGGTCGCTATTGACATCCTGCGGAGCCAGGAAAACCACACCCGTCTCAGCCAAAAAGGCGCTATAACTCTTACCGTGGCTTCCTCCTCTCTGATTTTCCTAAAAACCCTTGATTATAACTTTTGGGGGGGGCAAGGCCTAAAGAAGAACCTGCCGCCATGATTGGGCCAATGCGTCCACTGCCCTCGGATGCTCCCCTGGAGACAGGGAAAAGAAGACCTCTACCTTCCTGTTTGACCTGGTGGCGAAGAGATCTTTTTCCAGAATCCCCCATAATGCTGTAACCTCATTGAAAACCCCCTGATCTAGGGACCACTCTCCCTGGTATAGATAATGCCGCCTGAGGAAGTCCACTTTTACATTGTCTGAACCCCTTAGATGTACTGCAGAAAGAGATAATAGAGAAGCTTCTGCTAGACTGAAAATCTGACGAGTGAGAGACATGAGGCCCTTGTACCCCCCTGCCGACTGATATAGGCCACTGCTGTCATGTTGTCCGAGTAGACTCTCACGTTTCTGCCTCTGATAGCCGGGAGACTCTGTACTAAGGCTAACCTGATCGCATTCCTTGAAATTGTGAAATTTGGCTTCCCAACCAGATGGGCTTGCATCCGTGGTCAAGGGGAGAACCGCCTCCCTGATCCAAGGAACCCCTTTTTTTAAATTTTGCAGATCCACCGCCCCAAGGAATGCAGAGTCTGGGAAGAGATCTCTGTGTCCAGAAAGGGGAGACATCTGTCCCAATCCCACGGAATCTGAAGCTGAAGAAGCCTTGAATGGTACTGGGCCCATTCTACTCCCGGTATAGCTGCTGTCATGAGACCCAGCACCGACATGGCCTCTCTTACGCATGCAAGTGAAGTAGCTGAACCCTTGATCGGATAAGTAAGGCTTTTTGAAGGAGTAGCAGGCACTTCTGGGGACTGGAGTCCAAAATCATTCCTAGTAAGCTGCATCTCCGGCTTGGGCATAAAATGGATTTTTCTAGGTTTATCTCCCATCCCAGCTTCTCTAGAACCTCCTTCAACCAGGCAATCTGTCCCTAAAGAACCTGACTTGACCGGGCAACAAGAAGAAAATCGTCCAGGTATGGTATAATGATGATCTCCCTCTTCCTCACGTGGGCCATCATCTCTGCGAGAAAACCCTCGGAGCTTGAGAGAGAGCGAGAAGAGGTAAGGCCTAGAACTAAAGATGCTGAACATCCCTCTCTAACTGGACTGCTACCCCCAAAACCATCTGGTGGCTGGGATGGATGGGGGACACGATAGCACACATCCCTCAGGCCTACTGTGGTCATAAAGCAGTCCGGGAAAAGATTGTTCACAGCTGACCTGATGGACTCCATAAGAAATCTCTCGTACAGCAGATACCGGTTCAAACACAGTTTATTTTGGTCCGAAACGAGCCATTTGGTTTTTTTTTTTACAAGAAAAAGGGTCGAATAAAAAACCCTTTGTCACTTGCTGCTCTGGAACTCTGACCACACCTTTTTCTCTATTAGGGTAAAAAACCTCCGAGATGATGGCCGACTGCTTTCTGGGATCTGAACGGTAATCTGTAATTACAAATCTCTCTTCCGGAATGCTCTGAAATTTTAGCTTTAGGCCCTCCCCTATCACAGAATTTATCCACAGGTAGTTGGAGATCTTCTGCCATTGAATAGAAAAAAAAAAACGAGACAGACGACCTCCGACAGGGGCCCTGGCGTCACTGGGACTGCTTTTTTGAGGCCTCTGACCCTGAAAAAAAGAGCTCCCTTATTTTTCCTACCAGCCCCTGTAAACTGCTCAGCTCTTTCCTTCCCCTTAAAGCTCTCTTTATTGAATCTGGGACGGAAAGACGTCCTGAAGGGCTGATTCACAGAGGGAAAGCCTATATTTCTTGTCCGAGGCCTTTTCTAGTAAGGGTACTTTCACATTTGTGTTGCTGGATTCTGGCAGGCAGTTCCATCGCCAAAACTGCCTGCCGAATCCAGCAATCTGTGTGCAAACGGACAGCGTTGGTAGACGGATCCGGATCTGTCTCACAAATGCATTGCAGTACCGGATCCGCCTCTCCGGTTGTCACTTGGAAAAACGGATCTGGTATTTCTTTTTTTCACACTTTTAAAAGGTCTGCGCATGCGCAGACGGAATCTGTCAATGCGGTAATTGTAATGCCGGATCCGGCCTTAATACATTTCAATGGAAATTAATGTCGGATCCGGCATTCCGGCAAGTGTTCCCGAGAATTTTGGATGGAGACAAAACTGCAGCATGCTGCGGTATTTTCACAGTCCAAAAACCGTACAGTGACTGAACTGAAGACATCTTGATGCATCCTGAACGGATTTCTCCACATTCAGAATGCGTTAGGATAAAACTGATCAGTTTTTTCCAGTACTGAGCCACAACAACGGAACTCAATACCGGAAAAGTTTAACGCAAGTGTAAAAGTACCCTTAATTGTCATGGAACGGCCTAAACAAATACTCGCCCTGACAAGGAATAGCACAAAGTTTAGCCCTAGAACTAGCATCCCCATTCCAGCCTCTTAACCAAATTGCCCTACGGGCAGAGTTAGATAAAGCGGAAGCCCTAACGGAAAATCTTAAATAGTCCGCAGAAGCGTCCACTAAGAAATCTAAGGCAGAAAGTAACTGCTCCCTAGGGGTACCCCCTTAATGTGAGCCTCTGAGGGCTCTTTCACACTTGCGTTTTTGGTTTCCATCCTAGAGATCCGTCCTCGGGTCTCTAGGACGGAAAGATACTGATCAGGATTATCCCAATGCATTCTGAATGGAGAGAAATCCGTTCAGGATGCATCAGGATGTCTTCCGTTCAGTATGTTAACGTTTTTTGTACGTTGACAAAAGCATAGCATGCTGCGGATTTGTCTCCCTCCAAAAATTGGAAGACATGCCGTAACGCCGAATCCCGAATTAATGCCATGGCAGCCAGGACTTCAGTAGCGTCCTGGCTGCCATGGTAACCTGAAAGCATTTCGAAGGCTGATCAGGATCCTGATCAGTCTTCAAATGCTTTCAGGCGACTTGCGTTCTGACGGAAGTGCCCGCCGGATCTTCAGAACGCAAGTGTGAAAGAGCCCTAACTCCCCCATTCACACTTTTAGGGACCTTGCAACGGACGTAGCGGCAATAGCAGGTTTTAAATTCGCCGCAGAGGGTTCCCAGTTCTTTTTTAAATAAACCTCTGCTTTCTTGTCCGTCGGGTCCTTAAGCGAAGCGATATCTTCATAGGGGAGTGCAGCTTTTCTGGACATTTTTGCCACCAGAGCATTAAGCTTAGGGGCCCTATCCCAAGGAGCGGAAATCTCTTCATCACGGATACTTCTGCTTCACCGAAGAAGGAACAAAAAACTTCCCATCAGCTTATTGCCATTCTCTGTCAATCACCGCTTGAATGTTTTTATGCTCGTCAAACACCTTTCTTTTCTTGCGACCTAACCCTTCAAACATAGCGTCTTGGACTGATTGCTGTGGCCTCTGATCATCCAACCCCAGGTAGCTCTAACCGCCTTGACTAGGGAGTTAGTGTTCTCAACATGAAACAGTGGTTTTCCCTGCGGCCTCGTCCTCAGAAGACTCATCTGATGACCCCCATACTCCTCCTTCTTCCAAACCAGAAAGTATATCACGGTCACTGGAGGGGGAATCCTTAGCAGCAGCTGTAGAATCAAACCGCTAACCCAGTGTTTCCCAACCAGTGTGCCTCCAGCTGTTGCAAAACTACAACTCCCAGCATGCCCGGACAGCCTTTTGCTGTGCGGGCATGCTGGGAGTTGTAGTTTTGCAACAGCTGGAGGCACACTGGTTGGGAAACACTGCGCTAACCGACTCTCTGAACTCTTCACGGATCATCTGCTTAATTCTGCCCATTAAAGACGGAGCTTCCATTTACTTGCTGATACACACTTGACATAGGGGTTTTGCCCAGGCCAAAAATAGCTTCTTTTTACACACGGCACATCCCCTTTGTTTTGCTCTGGAGGTCTTCCCCAAAACATGACCCCATGAGCACAATTATAAAAAAATTCATGCTGGGGAATAACCTCTCTTACCCCACCCTGGTACCAAAGTATCATTGGTGGTTTTAGCGCGCACAGCCTGCTCCATATCTCACAGCAACCAAACCAGAATAGAGGAAACTGCCAAGCTACTCCACTCGGCATGGCCGTGAGCTTGCTGGGCTTCATCCCTAATAAATATTTTCACAAATACCTTTCATCAGTTGTAATGGCTCGGGGAGCAATCAGGGAAAATAAAATGGTCGCTGTCCTATTAGTGCACACAAAAGCTGTCCTAATCACACAGCAGGACGGGTTACCTCAGAGCACTGAGCTAAAGAGCTGCCTCATCCTCCTCTCTGCTTGCCAGGGATTATAATCCTGAATACATATAAGATCTTCAGCTGAATCTCTAGGAATGGAGTTCATGAGGAGGGACGGACAGGACCGATGTGGTTCTTTCCCAACAGTCGGCTGCTCGTTCAGTGGAGGTGGAGCATTTACATGCAGCGATCTCCTCCACAGTATGAGGACGAGGGATGGCTATTGCGATCACTAGTCCTCATACGGCTGAACTGTCTCTGGGCAGCAGATCGCCGTTTACACCACACAATCTGCTGCCCAGAAATGAAAACTTAGATGCCTGCACGAACGACAGAATCATCCAATGAAGGAACGCTTCGCTCGTTCATCGGGTGATCAGCGGCACCTACAGATGGGCAGATTGCCAGAAACGAGCGGTCGCAGGAAGGTTGGTTCCCGATAATCTGCCCATCTAAATCCTCTTTTAGCCTCCTGTATGAACTATTTATACATACCACAATCTTCTAGAATGGAAAATAAAATCAAGATAAACATGGAAATGCATCTGAGCAGAAACGTAGATAACAAATGCTGGAAGCGCTAATAAACCTGCGAAACAGCAGATAAGGACATTAGTTCTAATGTTCTGAATTTACATCCCCGGTTCACATAGGCAGGAACTGAAGAGGTAAATCTCGCAGAATGGATGGGAGCCGAGTGAAACTGCAAACTTCTCTTCTTGTGCTCAGTGCATTTGGCACAAAAACGGAGCAGATCACATGGAATCAGCATGTGGGACAGGAGAGGAGCAATGGTCTGCAGAAGGGTTACACAGGTAACGATTGGGCTGTGACTGCAACATCGGGTCGCATGTAAAACCGCAGAATTACCATGACCCTGCTGCAATCTTTGCCTATGGGAAACCACGTCAAGCGCGGCCCTATGACGGTCATGAAATCCGCAGTGGACCTGCAGCACTATCCGCATGTTGCACGCCCAGATTTTTCTGCTGAATTGGCAAAAATTTAATTCCACCACGTGTGGGCGTTACGGTACGGCTAGAAGACAACATGTGCCACGAGACATTTCATATAATGTATGTTAATGGTGTTGCATCTCTGCAATGCCAAAGTCGCATAAAATCCAACTCTACTGGATATTGTGTCGCAAGATGTGTGCGACATTTACTCCATTGATTCGACTCAAAATGGCTGCACACTCGCTGTATTTTCACAGCCAAATCCCAGCTCTAAAATAGTACGGCAAAGAGAAAATTGCAGACAAGCGGCACGTATTCTTGTGTTGCACTAGACATGTCGCCATGTAGCCCTACCCTTGAAGGGGTTTTCCGAGATTTTACTCCTGATGATCAATCCCCTGGTGGGGGTCCGACAACTGGGACGCCCAACGATCAGCTGTTTAAGAAGACACCCGTTCTCTCGCTTTACCTAGGCCTGTCAAGATGCGTTCACCGGTCACATGGCCTAGGCCGGTGATGGCTAACCTCCGGCACTCCAGCTGTGGTCAAACTACGACTCCCAGCATGCTCCATTCAGTTCTATGGAGTTCTGAGAACAGTCAAGTAAGTGCACATCTTGGGAGTCGTAGTTTTACCACAGCTGGAGTGTCAAAGGTTAGCCATCACAGGCCTAGGTGCTGCTCAGCCCCAGAAGTGAATGGGGCTGAGCTGCGATACCAAGCTCGGCCACTATACAATGTATGGCGCTGTGCTTGGTAAGCTGCAAGAAGGCCACAACGCTCACCACTGCCTTCTCAAACAGCTGATCGCCGGGGGTCCCGGGTGTCGGACCCCACTGATTAGATACTGATGATCTATCCTGAAGATAGGTTAACAGTATTAAAGGGATTCTGTCATCCGGATTTTAGCTACAGACCTTTTTACAGCATTACATCAGTCACCTCGATTTAGGGTAAAATATACTAGTCTTAGTCATTTTGGCTAAAAATCTTCATCTTTATTCTTATGCTAATTACCTCTCTAAGGAGCCCAAGGGGCGGTCCCTCTGGCTGTTGGAGCCCAGCCGCGCCCATTATCTCGGAGCCCAGCACCGCCCCGCCGTTAATTAGTCACTCCTCTCCTGTTTTTTTTTTTTTTTTTTTTTAGTGCGCCATAATCTCGTGCATGAGCCCTGTGTCCACTGGTCCGGGCCCGCGCGGTGTCCTGCCAGCAGCCTCACCGAATCAAGCACGCATGCCCCTGCTGTCTGCGCACTTCGCTCGACTGAGATGGGGTCTGAGATAATGGACGCGGCTGGGCTCCAACGGCCAGAGAGACAGCCCCTTAGAGAGATAATTAGCATAAGAATAAGGCCCCATCCACACGTCCGCAATTCTGTTCCGCATTTTGCGGAACGGAATTGCAGACCCATTAATTTGCCGGAAAAAATAGAACATGTCCTATTCTTGTCCGCAATTGTGGACAAGAAAAGGCATTTTCTATGAGAGTGCCGGTGATGTGCGGTCCGCAAAATGCAGAACGCACATTGCCGGTGTCCGTGTTTTGCGGATCCGTGAATCCGCAAAACACACACGGACATGTGAATGTAGCCTAAAAGTGATTTTTAGCCAAAATGACCAGACATATGGGGGTAAGACTAGTATATTTTACACTAAATCGAGGTGACTGATGTAATGCTGTAAAAAGCTCTGTAGCTAAAATCCGGATGACGGAATCCGTTTAAAACCTCCGAAAACCCTATTAATCCAGAAGTATGTGGCCGGGAAGTCCTGATTGTCCAGCATTTACAAGAACGTTGCAGTGCAAGTTGGAAGCTCAAATAAAAGTTACACAGAGCTCGTCCATATGGTCACACATCCGACAACGGATGGGGATAAACTGTGGTCTGATCCCAAGGAAACGGCAGAATTTTGGAAGCTGCGGCATCTGGATAGAACTGATGCAAAACAGCAATGTAAAGTATTTCTGAAACTACTGACATTTTAATGCAGGTTTCAGCTGTCAATTATCGTTTAAAGCAGCAGCTCGGCATTGTAAACCTCGCCTGAACATCGGACGTAATTTGATAACTGAAGCGGCAATGTAGCAATAAGCGTACGCTGACCGCGCTACAATTCTGCAAAGACTATTATCCGGATTACAGCACAGAATGGATCAATGCCTGTTGTGCATACATCACAGTAATGGAATCGCCTGGCACCAAGATCTGAAGAGACCCTGAATTATGTGAAATGATAGAAGAATTTCAAGTGGAAGTCGTCTGAGAGCAGAACGTTCCAGAAATTGATGGTTATCACGACACATGAATGGCGCGCATTAGGAGCGGAGGTTGAGACGGTTTTCATCAAAATAACGTTTAAGCCTGCAGTCTGTGTACGGTGAAGTGATTTAGGAGGAAGCGACGGCAGCAGGAGACAACAAGAAAACATGGAGACAGAGGTCCCGAGTGCGCGGCAATCACTCTGCCACCCTCCCGCTTAAAGGGGTTGTCTCACGACAGACAATGGGGGCATATCGCTAGGATATGTCCCCATTGTCTTATAGGTGCGGGCATGGGCGTAGCTATAGGGGGTGCAGAGGTAGCAGTCGCTACCGGGCCCAGCAGCCTAAGGGGGCCCAAAGACCCTTGTGCCACATAAGAAGACGCACAAAGCACTGAGGGATCTGGGGCCCAAGCTGAAATCTTGCACCAGGGCCCATGAGCCGTTAGCTGCGCCCCTGGGTGCGGGTCCCACCGCTGGGACCCGCACCTATATCGAGAACGGAGCCCCAAAAGTAAAAGAGGGTGCACTGCGCATGCGCAGCCACCATCTATTCATTTTCTATGGGGCAGCGAAAATAGCCGAGTGCTGGCTTGGCTATTTCCATCGAGCCATAGAAGTGAATAGGAGCGGTGGCCGGTCATGCGCTGTGCGCTCCCATCACTTCTATGGGGAGCTGGCTTGGTAGTGGCCGGTCCGTAGGCTCCGTTCTCGATATAGGTGCGGGTGCCAGCGGTGGGACCCGCACCTATAAGACAATGGGAGCATATCCTAGTGAGGAGACAACCCCTTTAAGAGTCTGTGACTCGGGGATACTTACAGTTATGTGAACACTGCGGGATAATCATGGTGATGTTGAAATAATCAAAGCAAATTCCACAGTGCAGCAAGTCGTCCAGATCCTGCAAGACAAATAGCGAGAGTCAGGAAATAAAATCCAAAGAAGAACAGACCCCAAAAACGTATTAAAAGGCAGACGTGCGGACGCCGCCATGCACACGCCTACAGCTGTATGTCCACACACTGCATGGAAACACTACCCCAGCGGCGTAAAACAGGAAAAAAAGGGAAAAACGTACTCGGTGCTTTACCATGGTTTTGCCACAATAGACAATAAAATGTTTTACCTCTGGAAACACTTAAACCAAAAGGGATAATGGGATCTATCTATGCAGATCACCTAAAGTTCAAGACAATATACTAGGGAGGTAATCCAGTCTTGATTAGATGTAAATAAAATGTAACTTTTAATACTTTTTCTACTAAAAAGATAGCCCTTAAGATTAGAGTTGAGCGAACATCTGTTTTAAGTTCGGCTTCCAAAGTTGGGGTTCGGGTTATCGTAGCATCCCGTTATGGATTCCGCTACCACGGACCATAACGGCATTTGGAATCCATAAGGGGATTCTTCAATGAACCCGAACCTTGGACAACATGGCGGACCTGGGGTGACGTCACCGTCATGTGATCAGTGCAGGGGGCGTGGCTCAGTACTGGATCACCTCTTATCCAATCCAGTGCCGAGCCACGCCCCCTGCACTGATCACATGACGGTGACGTCACCCCAGGTCCTTCACCCCGGATTCCAAATGCCGTTATGGTCCGTGGTAGCGGAATCCATAACGGGATGCTTGGATAACCCGAACCCCAACTTTGGAAGCCGAACTTAAAACAGAAGTTTGCTCAACTCTACTTAATATAAATCAAAATAATATGAATAATTAAACAGGAACCTAAAATCGTAGTAGTAAAATAGTGCACTCTGACGGTAGATTCCATTAATGGTCCAGGAAAAAGAAAGAGACTGTCCCTGGGCTAGATGAAGATGACGTGTACAGGACAAGGTTGGGATAAACTATCCCTGGTATTGCCCCACAAGGGGGTGCTATACTGGCCCTGAAAAGAGAGACCCTGTCCGGAACCTTTCCCTAAATAAAATGGCCCTAGTTAGCCCTATCCCATCTATTCCCTACATGCACCTTTCGCTTTCCATTAAGAAAAACTCATCAGGGGAAACGCAGGGGCATAAACTATGTACACAGATGAGTGCTGTTGAGCAGCAGTGCGGGTTACAGAGGGTTAACTACGGACTGTCTGCTCATGTAGTAATATAGACCTAAACCCCAGATATGGCACTAGTTCTAATAAGTAGGGGGAGGGGGGTGGCGGCAGATGGAAGCCCCACTCCTCCAATAACAGTGGCCTAATGTCTCCCACGTGCAGTTTGTGGCCGCGATAGGCCGCTCAGCCCGCCGGTATTTTAAGGTGGAGCAGCAGTTAATGAAGTTCCTAATGGGAAAAGTCTGTTGCAGGTAGGTACCGTAGAAGGATTTACCACTCTGGATAATATTACAGGCCACACCGCCACTACACCTGAAACAACCCTTTGGTTCCCAATCTAAGCACGTACCCCTATGGGGAGCAGGGGTGTAGTGGCTGCGGACAAGGGGATCCCGAAGACCACTGCCTTTCCTAAATGTAACCGGTGGATATTCATGGCCTACATCCCTAATATCAGGGTCCACCAGGATAGGCCAGTGTCCATTTAGGATCGCTCTGGCCCGACCTGCAGCGCAATCAAAAGTAGTAATCAGATGGGGCTGTCTGAAAAGCTGTCCGGAGGGTATGATCGGGATAGTCTCTGGATCGAAACCTGGCCCTGAGATCATTCGCTTGTTTCACAAAATCCGATTTCTCAGAACAATTCCGGCACAGGTATCGTCCCCGCGGAATACCTCTAAGGGGAACGGGGTGACTACTGCTCCAGTGAAGGACTGCGTTAGTCGAAGTCCGTTTTCTGTAGATAGTGATAGATAATTCCTCTAATCCCTTCCTGGAAATGCATATACCCAGAAAGGGGAGGGCCTCCGAACTGCAAAGGGGGGGGGCCTCCGCACTACAAAGGGGGGGGGGCCTCCGCACTACAAAGGGGGGCCTCCGCACTACAAGGGGGCCTCCGACTACAAAGGGGCCTCCGCACTACAAAGGAGGCCTCCGCACCAAGGGGGGCCTCACGACTACAAAGGGGGCCTCCGCACTACAAAGGGGGGCCTCCGCACTACAAAGGGGGCCTCCGCACTACAAGGGGGCCTCCGCACTACTAAAGGGGCCTCCGCACTACAAGGGGGCCTCCGCACTACAAAGGGGGCCTCCGCACTACAAAGGGGGGCCTCCGCACTACAGAGGGGCCTCCGCACTACAAAGGGGGCCTCCGCACTACAAGGGGGCCTCCGCACTACAAAGGGGGCCTCCGCACTACAAGGGGGCCTCCGCACTACAAGGGGGCCTCCGCACTACAAAGGGGGCCTCCGCACTACAAGGAGGCCCTCCGCACTACAAGGGGGCCCTCACGCACTACAAAGGGGGCCCTCCGCACTACAAGGGGGCCCTCCGCACTACAAAGGGGGGCCTCCGCACTACAAAGGGGCCTCCGACTACAAAGGGGGCCTCCGCACTACAAGGGGGCCTCCGCACTACAAAGGGGGCCTCCGCACTACAAGGGGGCCTCCGCACTACAAGGGGGCCTCCGCACTACAAAGGGGGCCTCCGCACTACAAAGGGGGCCTCCGCACTACAAGGGGGCCTCCGCACTACAAAGGGGGCCTCCGCACTACAAGGGGGCCTCCGCACTACAAAGGGGGCCTCCGCACTACAAAGGGGGGCCTCCGCACTACAAAGGGGGGCCTCCGCACTACAAAGGGGGCCTCCGCACTACAAAGGGGGCCTCCAGCACTACAAGGGGGCCTCCGCACTACAAGGGGGCCTCCGCACTACAAAGGGGGCCTCCGCACTACAAAGGGGGGCCTCCGCACTACAAAGGGGGGCCTCCAGCACTACAAAGGGGGCCTCCGCACTACAAAGGGGGCCTCCGCACTACAAAGGGGCCTCCGACTACAAAGGGGGCCTCCGCACTACAAAGGGGGGCCTCCGCACTACAGGGGCTCGCACTAAGGGGGCCTCCGCACTACAAAGGGGGCCTCCGCACTACAAGGGGGCCTCCGCACTACAAGGGGGGCCCAGCACTACAAGGGGGCCTCCAGACTACAAAGGGGGGCCTCCGCACTACAAAGGGGGGCCTCCGCACTACAAAGGGGGCCTCCGCACTACAAAGGGGGGCCTCCGCACTACAAAGGGGGGCCTCCGCGACTACAAAGGGGGCCTCCGCACTACAAAGGGGGGCCTCCGCACTACAAAGGGGGCCTCCGCACTACAAAGGGGGCCTCCGCACTACAAAGGGGCCTCCGCACTACAAAGGGGGCCTCCAGCTACTACAAAGGGGGCCTCCGCACTACAAAGGGGGGCCTCCGCACTGCAAAGGGGGGCCTCCGCACCGCAAGGGGGGCCTCCGCACCGCAAAGGGGGCCTCCGCACCGCAGCGGGGGCCTCCGCACCGCAAGGGGGCCTCCGCACCGCAAAGGGGGCCTCCGCACCGCAAGGGGGCCTCCGCACCGCAAAGGGGGGCCTCCGCAGCGCAAGGGGGCCTCCGCACCGCAGCAGGGGGCCTCCGCACCGCAAAGGGGGCCTCCGCACCGCAAAGGGGGGGGCCTCCGCACCGCAAAGGGGGGGCCTCCGCACCGCAAAGGGGGGGGCCTCCGCACCGCAAAGGGGGGGGCCTCCGTAGCGCAAAGGGGAGGGCCTCCGTAGCGCAAAGGGGAGGGCCTCCGTAGCGCAAAGGGGAGGGCCTCCGTAGCGCAAAGGGGAGGGCCTCCGTAGCGCAAAGGGGAGGGCCTCCGTAGCGCAAAGGGGAGGGCCTCCGTACTACAAAGGGGAGGGCCTCCGTACTACAAAGGGGAGGGTCTCCGTAAAACAAAGGGGAGGGTCTCCGTAAAACAAAGGGGAGGGTCTCCGTAAAACAAAGGGGAGGGTCTCTGTAAAACAAAGGGGAGGGTCTCCGTACTAGACTCATGTGTGAATCTCAGTCCAAGGTCATTGATAAAGGATCTCAAGTATCGTTCTAGATCATGAAAAGGTCATCTATGTATCGGGCCCATAATGATACGGCCCGGTACAAGGTGTCAACCCATCACCAAAAACTATATTAGACTCCCACCAGCCCAGGAGCAAATTTGCGAAAGATGGCGCACGAGAACAGCCCATAGCTGTGCCCCTGAGCTCGTTTTTCACACAGCTCGGCCTCCATAAAACTGAATGGGGCGGAAGCTGTCCGGATACAATGCGTTTTTTACGGATGGTTGCTAGAAGATGCTGACTGTTATATTCTTCAGATTTTCTTCACACGCATGAAAACACGCATCGAAGACTGATGGCATCTGCGCAGAAAAAAAATCTAAACATTGAATGAAATCGCAGACTTCGGCCTCTTTCACACAAGCGAGTTTTCACACAGCATCCGGACTGAATCCTGGCCCGTTCATTTCAATCGGTCTGTGTCTCGCACCATCTTTGCGTTCAGGGAAATCACAGCAGGTTTTCTATTCTGCGTTATTTACGCAGCTCTGGCTCCATAGAAGTGAATGTGATTTGCCTGAAAAACTGAATCTTATGGATGCAATCCGTTTTTCACTGAAGATTGCTGGGAGATGCAGATTATTTTTCTTCACGCACGTGCAAAAAGCATCCAGACTGACTGCATCCGCACCAAAAAAAACTGGGCCCATGCAGACAAACTTATTTTTTTTCCCCATTTCTTGGGGCCACAAAAAAAAAAAAAAAACAGAAATGACCCTGTGTGCATTACGTGTCCATATATCCATTCCACAAAATTACGGACAAGGATAGGACTGTTCTATAAGGGGCCGGCCGTTACGTAAAATGCAGAATTCACATGGTCGGTATCCGTGTTTTGCGGATCCACAATCTGCAGATCGCAAAGCAACAACGGTCGTGAGCATGAGCCCTAATTTCGCCCGGCACGAATGTCGGGAACAGGCAGGATCTCCATCGGGTCCCACTATAGTAAAAGGGCTCCGGCAGGGAAAGGCAGAATCCGGCTATGCCTTAGCCTTAGGCCTCTTGCACCCGGCCGCTGTCCGTATTGTGGTCCACATACGGCGGGTCCGCAATCACGGGGCACCGGCCGTGTGCATTCCGCATTCACTTTAATGGGTCCACAAATCCAGAGATGCGGTGTGGAAAGGAACGGAACCACGGGACGGAAGCACTATGGAGTGCATCTGTGGGGTTCCGTTCCGCAAAAAGATAGAACTTGTTCTACCTTCTTGCGGAACGGACGGATCGTGGCTCCCATTCAAGTGAATGGGTCCACGATCCGCAAGCAGCCGGCCCAAGGTCGGTGCCCATGCATTGCGGACCACAATTTGCGGTCCGCAGCACGGGCACGGCCAGCACACTTCCGTGTACAAGAGGCCTTAGTCTTCACTGTGTTGATGTTGCAGCTGTTAGGGAGAGTTCACACCAGGCAGAGTTTGTTGCAGAAAATCAGTTCCATTCCCCTGAACAGAGCTTCCAGAGCTGAAATCCATGTGCTTCCCGCCAGAACAACCTCATTCAGATGAACAGCAACAAATTCCAGGTGCAGAAAAATGATGGGGGTTGTCCTGTGTACGCTACCGCCTGATCCCGTGATGGGGGGGGGTTGTCCTGCGTACTCTACACCCTGATACTATGATGGGGGGGGGGGTTGTCCTGTGTACTCTACCGCCTGATACTATGATGGGTGGTGTGTCCTGTGTGACCTCTACCGCCTGATACTATGATGGGGGGGTTGTCCTGTGTACTCTACCGCCTGATACTATGATGGGGGGGGTGGTTGTCCTGTGTACTCTACCACCTGATACTATGATGGGGGTGGTTGTCCTGTGTACTCTACCACCTGATACTATGATGGGGGGGGGGGGGTTGTCCTGTGTACTCTACCACCTGATACTATGATGGAAGGGGTTGTCTTGTGTACTCTACCACCTGATACTATGATGGAGGTGGTTGTCTTGTGTACTCTACCACCTGATACTATGATGGGGGTGGTTGTCCTGTGTACTCTACCACCTGATACTATGATGGAAGGGGTTGTCTTGTGTACTCTACCACCTGATACTATGATGGAGGTGGTTGTCTTGTGTACTCTACCACCTGATACTATGATGGGGGTGGTTGTCTTGTGTACTCTACCACCTGATACTATCATGGGGGTGGTTGTCTTGTGTACTCTACCACCTGATACTATGATGGGGGTGGTTGTCTTGTGTACTCTACCCCCTGATACTATGATGGGGGGGTTGTCGGGTTGTCCTGTGTACACTACCGCCTGATCCCATGATGGAGGTAGTTGTCCTGCGTACTCTACCGCCTGATCCCATGATGGAGGGGGTTGTTCTGCGTACTGAATCCTGTCCTGGTCATAGACCCCATGTATCTTCAGGTAGCCCTCCTTTATATGTCACATACATTGTTATTATCTGACGGACAGCCCTGCTGAGACCTGTAGTCCTCCCCGTCTCACTCTTACATAACACCCGTTTATGTGACCCACCCACTAGCAGTGACCCCACCCGCCACGGGGCTTTGAAACACTCCCCCGGTAATGAACGCCCGCTTTTCACCTGGACAGGATTGCGCTGCTGGCCCCTGGGGGCCCCGTCTGCACTGGTTGTTGCCATGGTACCGGGAGAACTATGGCAGCCGGGTCTCTGAATTTCCCGGGATCTTCTGGACACGCCCACCGCGCAGAGGATTGTGGGAAGCTCATTCAGTCAGCTGGTAATGGCGGGAACTGAGAGGGGCGGGGCTCTTCTATCCGGCTCTCCTCAGGAGAGATTGTACCTCACCTAATGCTGGAGAACTACAACTCCCAGCATGTCCAGTCAGGGTAAAGCCGTGAAGTGATGACTATACTGGACCTGAAATCTGCAAAAAGAGCCATAAATGTCAGTAATCCATCTATAACGGCTCATGCACACCAGCGTTGTTGTTTTGCAGTCTGCAAATTACGGATCCACAAAACACGGATACCGGCCACGTGCGTTCCGCATTTTGCAGAACGTTTACTGCCTGATCCCATGACGGCGGGGTTGACCTGCGTACTCTACGGACACGGAATATGCACAGGGTTGATTCCAGTTTTTGGCCGACCCCATTGAAGTGAATGGTTCCACATAAGGGCCACGAAAAAAAACGGAATGGACACAGAAAACAAATATGCTTGTGTGCATGAGCCCTAAATGTGAGAGATCGATCCCTGGCACCAGAGGTATTTTCCAGGGGGTTTCAAGGTGCGGGAGATAAGCAGCTGTGAACATGTCTGGCACCGCTTATCCCCTAAAGAGCCATCACCCCAGTAAAAAATCTGTAATGGCTCTCTGATTACGTTAGCATATGTTCATAAGGGGACACGCCCAAGTGGGTAACGCTCTGTTTTATCGCCTCATTTTTTTCCTTTCAATGTGAGGCTGTAGGAAATTGCTGCTTTTGCCTTAATAAGAAATGCAACTCGCAGCTTATGAATCCGGTCGCCGAAATAACCATTTAAGGGTCCGTGTTTGTGTTTTGCCAAAATGGCTTTGCCCTGTTAAATCTGTGGACAGAGAATGGAGGGGGGGGGGGGGGTACAGTGGATTATAAATTGTGCTGGAAGTAGAATTTCTCTATTTCCTCATATAATGGGGCCCTTTCACCTCCCACACTGACGGCGTGTCACTAGGCATCAACGTCAGATAGGTTCGGATCCCACCTCTGGGGCCCCTATTTCCAGTACAAAGCCCACAAAGTGGATTGAGAGCAGACACCCTCCAATTACCATCGTGGGACTTCCAAAAATAGCCAAGCACGCGTGTTCAGCTATTTTCAGAACTCCTATATGGATAAATGGAGGGCACGCATCACTTTGTGGGCCCCATTCTGGAGATAGGTGACAGTCCTACCTCTGGGACCTGCTCCTATGTGACATGCGCCATCAGTGGGTGAGATGAGACCGTCCCTTTAACCTGTTTCTCCTGCACACAATGTGCAGTACAAATGCAATGAAGTAAAAAGTACTGAAGCACTCCATTCCGTTCACTGCGGGGTATCAGAGGTGGGATCCGCACTTATCATACATTTATAGAATACACTATCAATAAATGTCCAGATGGAACAAAGCCCTTTAATTGCAAATGGAAATAAATCTTGTACCGGAGCTGTCTCTCTGGTTGCAGTCTCCGCTCACTCATCTTCTAAGTATTGCTGGTGCCATGTTAGATCACAGGAAGAGCTTTCTGTTTTGGACGCCCCCTGACTATTGGCCGGCTTCCCTGAAATAAAGCTTCCTGTCGAGGCGTCCAGCTGATCAGATGGTATTGACAGTGAATGCTTCAGGCAGAACACTTCATTAGGAGCCGTTTACACCGACTGAGTTTTGGCTTTTTTTGCCACAATTCAATCAAAATTGCAGAAAAATATGGCTGCAGAATATCCATTGGTACAATGTAGCTATTGGCACCACTGACACAGCAGAGGGGTACGCTGCCAGCCAGCATTGGACCTTGTTCACACGTCAGTGATTTCCATCAGCTAAAACCAGGAATGGCACCTACGCAGAGTTAGGGCTCATGCACATAAGCTTATTATTTTCCATGTCCACTCCGCTTTTTTTGCAGCCCATATACGGAACCATTCAACAATGGGGCCGGAAAAAACGGAAATGAGTGTGCATTCCATGTCAGCATGGCCGTTTTCGCAAAAAAAAAGGATAGGACTGTTCTTTTTGGGTCCGGCCCTTCCGTTCTGCACAAAATGCACATGGCTGGTATCCGGTATCTGGCTCATCTATAATATCGAAATGCCCTAAATTCACCGCAGAAGTGTGTTGCCGTGTGATGCCTCCATGTGACAATTCAACCTTGAAAATCCCTTGATTTATAATGTCAGCTCTGAGAGAGGCACAGTAATGAATGGTCGCATTTGCTGAAATTGTGATGATTTGTAATGAAAGGTTGGCGGATTACAGATGCCGGTGTGAATAAGCAGGAGAAATATGTAGGGGGATTTTATGAAAAGATGCAAACTGCCGTAAAAAGAGAAAAAGAATGTAAAGTGGTATGAAGAATGGGCCAATGATTACTGAGCGCCAGCCCAACACAGAGCGAGAAACTCTAAAGAGCAGGATCCCTTCTTCCAGCCCCCCCCCCCCCCACCGCTCACCCTGACTTCCGCCTCGCTATCTCGTTGTTCGTTCTCTCTTTCTGCACACCATCCCTGTGCCACTGTCACCCACCTTTTCCAGACTCCTGAATGGCAAAACTGTTTAATTCTGCAGTGACACAGGGGCAGAAGTATCACTTTATAAATACCGGTACTTTACAGATTTACCATGCAAGTCTCTGGTAAACCCATTAAAAGCTGGAACGCCAGGTAAGGTGGGTCAATCCTTAATGGTTACAACGCAACAGATCTTTGCAGAGGCACAAAGCTTGGCAGGTACACTTCATGGAAAAGGCACTATGCTTGGTGGTTACACTTGTCAAAGGCACTATGTTTGGCAGCTACACCAGGATAGATTTTGTGCGCTTCTTTGCAAGGACACTTTTTGTAGAGGCAGTATGCTTGACGTTTACACTTTTTAGCAGAGTTACTGTGTCTGGCGGTTACACTTATTGACAGAGGCACTATGCTACGAGCTTATGCTTCTTTCCAGGCAGTTACACTTTTTGTAGAGGCACTATGCTTGTTGTTTAGGCCTCTTGCACACGGGCGTCATGTTTGACGCCCGGATAAGAGGCGGATGCGTTGCGGGAATCGCCACGATTTTTCCACGCGTGTGCTAACGTTTGTAGTGCGTTTAGCACGCGCGTGAAAAAATCCGCATGCTTGGTACCCAGACCCGAAGTCAGACTTCATCACTGAAGTCCGGTTTCGGGATGAGTATTCTGTATATGTAATTATTTTCCTTTATAACATAGTTATAAGGGGAAATAATCGCATTCTAATTACAGAATGCAATGTTCCCCGGGCTATAGAGGGTTAAAAATAATAAAGTGTTAACTCACCTTCTCCCATTGTACGTGCAGAGCCCCAGAACGTCTTCTCTCTTGATGATTGCTTGCTTCAGGACCTGTGGTGACGTCACAGGGTCACATGGTCCAATCATAGAAGCATTTGAGTGGACCATGTGACCCATGTAATACTGTGACGTCACCAAAGGTCCTTCATCCAACAGATGTTGCGTGAAAATTGCAGAATATAGAACATGCTGCGATTTTCACGCAACGCAAAAGTGATGCGTGAAAATCACCGCTCATATGCACAGCACCATAGAAGTGAATGGGTCCGGATTCAGTGCGGGTGCAATGCGTTCACTTCACGCATTGCACCCGCGCGGAAAACTCGCCCGTGTGCAAGAGGCCTTACACTTCTTGGCAAAGGCACTATGCTTGGCATTTACAGTTATTGGCAAAGGCATTATGCTTGGTCTTTACACTTTTTGGCAGAGGCACTATGCTTGGCGTTTACACTTCTTAACAGAGGCACTATGCTTAGCGTTTACACTTCTTGGCAGGGGTATTATGCTTGGTGTTTACACTTCTTGGCAGAGGCACTATGTTTGGTCTTTACACTTCCTGGCAGAGGCACTATGCTTGGTCTTTACACTTCCTGGCAGAGGCACTATGCTTGGCTGTACTTTTCCTGGCAGAGGCACTATGCTTGGCTGTACTTTTCCTGGCAGAGGCACTATGCTTGGTCTTTACACATCTTGGTAGAGGCACTATGCTTGGCTGTACACTTGTTCGCAGAGGCACTATGCTTGGTCTTTACACTTCCTGGCAGAGGCACTAAGCTTGGTCTTTACACTTCCTGGCAGAGGCACTATGTTTGGTCTTTAGACTTTCTGACAGAGGCACTATGCTTGGTCTTTACATTTCTTCGCAGAGGCACAATGCTTGGTCT
Source organism: Bufotes viridis (assembly GCA_033119425.1). NCBI lineage: Eukaryota > Metazoa > Chordata > Amphibia > Anura > Bufonidae > Bufotes > Bufotes viridis. The sequence goes on from CM065596.1 coordinate 9,073,739, forward strand.
TTGCACTTCCTGGCAGAGGCATTATGTTTGTTCTTTACACTTCCTGGCAGAGGCACTATGTTTGGTCTTTAGACTTTCTGACAGAGGCACTATGCTTGGTCTTTACATTTCTTCGCAGAGGCACAATGCTTGGTCTTTGCACTTCCTGGCAGAGGCATTATGTTTGTTCTTTACACTTCCTGGCAGAGGCACTATGTTTGGTCTTTAGACTTTCTGACAGAGGCACTATGCTTGGTCTTTACATTTCTTCGCAGAGGCACAATGCTTGGTCTTTACACTTCCTAGCAGAGGCACTATGCTTGGTGTTTACACTTCTTCACTTCTTGGCAGAAGCACTATGCTTGGTCTTTACATTTCTTGGCAGAGGCACAATGCTTGGTCTTTACACTTCCTAGCAGAGGCACTATGCTTGGTCTTTACACTTCCTAGCAGAGGCACTATGCTTGGCGTTTATACTTCTTCACTTCTTGGCAGAGGCACTATGCTTGGTCTTTATACTTCTATATCTAGTATAAACAGAAAAACGTATACTGTGACTCTTCATTTCTAGTTGCTGCCGCTTCCAGTCTCAGTGCTGTTTGCTTTGCCACACACCGTGTTACTACAGAGTTACCCTTCACAAGGGTTCAACAAGTGGGCAGACTGGCTGGTCACATTTAGCTTGGGTCACAATTACTACTGGAAGTGGATAGCAGTCCACAACCACTCGCAGGTTGTTCTTTCTTGGCGTGGCTCACCTGCAATCACTTTGGGCTGGGACTTGGTGGCCACTTACTCGAACACAGTACAGCAGGCCCAGTGCTGTCATGCAGTCCATAGGTGCAGTGTGGGGTTCGGAATAGCTCATCTCATGGTCTTCACCAAGCTCAGATGGCCCAGTTCTCACTCACCTTGGTGTGCTGGCAATACGGGCAACTTTAAACAGTGCACTGTAATGTGTAACTGCATTACATCAGCAAAACATGACAATGTACAGTTAAAGGATACAGTGGTGTAGATGTCGGTGGTGGGGTGCACTGACAGTCCGCATTAGTTTTAAACCTCTTCCAGGCATCCATGTTTTCAGCTTTCCCAGAAACAGATGGAACTAAGAAAGGGTAATACTCCAGGTGATATAAGTGGAGAAGAAGCCATTCTTTAGGTTAATGAGTGCAGCTCCATATACATCCCCCCCGGTCCTGTTCTAATTACATTGCGTGGCTGATTAAGGGGTCCGCAGTTAATGCACCCATCAGAACCACACAGCCTGGAAAAGGTTTCCATTAAAGATTCATGAAGGTAGATGTGCTCCTGGGAGATGAGTCTGACTCACTGTTTAATATGATTCACAAGAGAATAAAACAAAATCTGTCAAAAACTTGGAAGACTTTATATTATATGGCGGCATATCATGAAAGGAGTTTCTATGCAGAAAGTCTCCGCTGTTACTGTAATGACTGCAGAGCAGAATAATAATTTACAACTTTGTTGTGCAAGATTGCACATACTTTTCTTTACCTGTCATGTACTGATTCTTGGGAGAGGGCTACCTTAAAGCGGCTCTGTCACCTGGATCAACACTACCCTATCAGGCATAAAGCCTTGTAGGGTGGATGGCGCTGACAAAAATGATACCTTTCTTTCTGCTGTCGGTGGTCCGGTGGTGGAGAAAAATGAACTTTTAAAAATATGCAAATAAAGTATTTGAGCACCAGGAGGCGGGCTTATGTGGTTTGAGCACCGTTCCGGTGACGCCCCTGGTGCTCCATAATGACACCCCTTTGCTCTTTGCTGTTATTCAAGCCCCTTGCTTTTGGATTGACAGTGATAGACCCTTTGGTCTAGCACTGAGATCCCGTGCCGTGACGGGACTATGCATCTTCAGAAGTCAGGAATGTAGCCGAAGATGTGCGCACGCGCCGTTCTGGACACGGAGTCTCAGCGCTAGACCCATCGGGGTCTATCGCTTTCAATCTAAAGGCAGGGGGCGTGAACTACAGCAGAGGGGCGTCCAGGAGCACCAGTGGATTTTCTGGAGCTGTGCTCAAATTGCATAGGCCCACCTCCTGGTGCTCCAATACTTAATTTGCATGTTTCCAAAAGTTCATTTTTCCCCACCACCAACAGTAGAAAGAAAAGTATCGTTTCTGTCAGAGTCATCCACCCTAACAGGCTATATGCCCGGCAGGGTAGCGTTGATTTAGGGGACAGAGCCTTTTTAAGGGCATATTCACACATATTGCAGAATTCAGATGTCATGGCGCAGGGAACAGGATGTGTCAAGATGCAAAATTATAAGAAATGCTGAACCGATGGATGTTTATGAAAAACATGCAGTGAAAACATGCATCAAAATCGGTGAGAAATCCACATGGAAAATGATGTCCAGTTTGGGGAGAGCTCAGGGACTTTGCCGCTAGAGCAGATTTTCCATGAGCAGTGGTATCCCCTGAGCTGCGGAGAGGGCAGTGCTGGCGGATGAGGTGGGAACATACGTGACGTAAAAGATAACGCACAGAACCTCGCTTCATTTATACTGGTACAAATCACTGCTCCACTAAAAGGATGAGACTCGTGAAAGTCTAGGCGCTAATTGCTTGTCTTATTATAATGTCTGATGAAACGACGTCATCTACCAAAATATAACGTGTCACTTTCCCTTTGTATCTGCAGAAGAGCGCGTTCCCTGCAGCCAGATTGTGATGAGCAGCACTGAACTGGAAATAACCCAGGTAAATAAAAGCCATTGTATAAGGGGAGGGGATGATGCCAACGTGGCGCTGGCGGATGTCAGCAAATGGGCAGAAATTATATAGAAAGTTTTATTTATATAGCAAAATATCTTTAAAGGGGGTTTCTTTGTGTAAAATACTGTTGATGGGTCATCAGTATCTGCTCCGACTCCCGCCACTCAAACTGATCAGCTCTTTGAATAGACTGCGGTGCTCCAGTGAGCTCTGCGGCCTCCTCACAGCTCACCATGCACAGCGCCGTCCATTGTGTAGTGGCTGTGTTTGGCATTGCATCTCAGGTCCCTTCACCTGATGAACATGACGCTACATCGCCTAGGAAGAGGCCACAGTGTTAAATGTAGCGACGCAGGGGGTACCGGGAGTCAGATCCTCACCAATCACTTATTAATGTCCTTTACTGAGTATAGATCATCAATATGTATATGTAAGGAGAAAAAAGGGGGAAATAGCGCCTCATGTGCAGGATGTCTCAATGCGGTTATTAAGAAAGCAAAAATTGCGCTTACCAGATTAAGTTGTGAGGGGAGTCACAACAACTATTCAAGCTTTGCTGGATTCTGCCCCATGGCAGAGGGGTTGGCCCATCTCATCGATGGCATATCTCTAGGATATGCCATCAGTGTCAGGTAGGTGCCGGTCCCACCTCTGGGACCTGCTCCTATCTCCAGAACGGGGGCCCCGAAGTGACAGAGCTTACTGTGCAATGCCAGCATGCTCTCCATTCACTGCTATTGGATTTCTGCAAATAGTCGAGCGAGCATGCTTGGCTTATTTTTAGAAGTCCAGTAGTGCTGAATGGAGAGCACGCTGCGCATGGGGGGTGGCCACACATGCACAGTGAACTCTTCTTCACTTCGGGGGACCCCTTTTGGAGATAGAAGCAGGTCCCAGCAATATACTATTAATGTCTGAGACGAGAATACCCCTTTAATGTTGGCCAAACTCAACGATTTTGACAGGACCAGCTGGTTATGTAATGTTTATAGAGGCCTCCTGGGAGCACACAGCGCTTATACTGTGCAGGTAAGCAGCCGCCTGTATCTTAGACCGTGAGAGACAATTTTCCACTTTTGAATGGGATTTTCCCTTTATTCCTTCTGGCCGTAGCTGGCGTGGAGCAGCAGGACTGGTCTGCGTGTGCCATGGATATTTCCTTACAAGTGGTGGAGCGCTGCCTTGGCTGCAGGCCGTGTTCTGGGAGTGCCCTGTCAGGCTGTGCAGAAAACCATTGCTGATGAACAGGACAGACGGACATGAGTGCTGCTCCTGCCCGCGCACTGCGAGGCTCCCTCTGTATCCCGTGGACGGCTGCACACGTGTCCACCTCAGAGCCTGACGAGGACGGAGGGGGCTGTAGCTGAAGAGGCAGGTCTGTAATAGATTGGCTCTACTAAATCTCATTTATCAAATTGTACATATACATGTGAGTGAAAAAGTGGAATAGTCACCCCTATAACTCCCTTGGGAAGAAAATATCAATAGAACTAAACGGGGTATTTAAATAAAACGTAACTTTTAATATAATGCGTCTAAAAGTAGAGTCAATCATCAAAAATATATATATATATATAAAAAGGAACAATCGTACTCGTACCAGATGCAGTTATTTTTCCACCTAACCAGGTAGTTGTGACAGCGTTGATACGTGTCCTGCTTGCAACGCAGTCAAAGGGGTTCGGGAGGAAGTGAGCAGAGCGGGAAGGGAGGTATGATACAGACGGTGTGTATTCCTGTCCCTATGTGGCCCTGTCGGGTCTATTATGCCTTAGACGGCCTCCTGATACAGAGTCATCGCCCCGACAACATCGGCCCCGTCCGGAACCTCACCCTATTACCAGATCCCCATAACAGTGTCATCCACGGATCCCCATAACAGTGCTTCATCTACAGATCCCCCATAACAGTGTTCCATCCACAGATCCCCCATAACAGTGTCATCCACAGATCCCCCATAACAGTGCCATCCACAGATCCCCCATAACAGTGTGTCATCCACAGATCCCCCATAACAGTGCGTCATCCACAGATCCCCCATAACAGTGTCATCCATAGATCCCCATAACAGTGTCATCCACAGATCCCCCATAGCAGTGTCATCCACAGATCCCCCATAACAGTGTCATCCACAGATCCCCCATAACAGTGCCATCCACAGATCCCCATAGCAGTGTCATCCACAGATCCCCCATAACAGTGCCATCCACAGATCCCCATAGCAGTGTCATCCACAGATCCCCCATAACAGTGCCATCCACAGATCTCCCATAGCAGTGTCATCCACAGATCCCCCATAACAGTGTGTCATCCACTGATCCCCCATAACAGTGTCATCCACAGATCCCCATAACAGTGTCATCCACAGATCCCCCATAACAGTGTCATCCACAGATCCCCCATAACAGTGTGTCATCCACAGATCCACCATAACAGTGTCATCCACAGATCCACCATAACAGTGTCATCCACAGATCCCCCATAACAGTGTCATCCACAGATCCCCCATAACAGTGTCATCCACAGATCCCCCATAACAGTGTCATCCACAGATCCCCCATAACAGTGTCCTCCACAGATCCCCCATAACAGTGTGTCATCCACAGATCCCCCATAACAGTGTCCTCCACAGATCCCCCATAACAGTGTCCATCCACAGATCCCCCATAACAGTGTGTCATCCACAGATCCCCCATAACAGTGTCCTCCACAGATCCCCCATAACAGTGTCCTCCACAGATCCCCCATAAGTGTCCTCCACAGATCCCCCATAAGTGTCCTCCACAGATCCCCCATAAGTGTCCTCCACAGATCCCCATAAGTGTCCTCCACAGATCCCCCATAAGTGTCCTCCACAGATCCCCCATAAGTGTCCTCCACAGATCCCCCATAAGTGTCCTCCACAGATCCCCCATAAGTGTCCTCCACAGATCCCCCATAACAGTGTCCTCCACAGATCCCACATAACAGTGTCCTCCACAGATCCCCCATAACAGTGTCCTCCACAGATCCCACATAACAGTGTCCTCCACAGATCCCCCATAACAGTGTCCTCCACAGATCCCCCATAACAGTGTCCTCCACATATCCCCCCATAACAGTGTCCTCCACATATCCCCCCATAACAGTGTCCTCCACAGATCCCCCATAACAGTGTCCTCCACAGATCCCCCATAAGTGTGTCATCCACAGATCCCCCATAACAGTGTCATCCACAGATGCCCCATAACAGTGTGTCATCCACAGATCCCCCATAACAGTGTCATCCACAGATCCCCCATAACAGTGTCAGCCACAGATCCCCCCATAACAGTGTCATCCACAGATCCCTAATAACAGTGTCATCCACAGATCCCCATAACAGTGTGTCATCCACAGATCCCCCATATTAGTGTCCTCCACAGATCCTCCATTACAGTGTGTCATCCACAGATCCCCCATAACAGTGTCATCAACAGATCCCCCATAGCAGTGTGTCATCCACAGATCTCCATAACAGTGTCATCGACAGACCCCCCCCATAACAGTGTCATCCACAGACACCCCCCCCCATGACAGTGTCATCCACAGACCCCCCCCATAAGTGTCATCCACAGATCCCCCATAACAGTGTCATCCCCCATAACAGTGTCATCCACAGATCCCCCATAACAGTGTCATCCACAGATCCCCCATAACAGTGTCATCCACAGATCCCCCATAACAGTGTGTCATCCACAGATCCCCCATAACAGTGTGTCATCCACAGATCCCCCATAACAGTGTCATCCACAGATCCCCCATAACAGTGTCATCCACAGATCCCCCATAACAGTGTGTCATCCACAGATCCCCCATAACAGTGTTCCATCCACAGATCCCCCATAACAGTGTCATCCACAGATCCCCCATAACAGTGTTATCCACAGATCCCCTATAACAGTATCATCCACAGATCCCCGATAACAGTGTCATCCACAGATCCCCCATAACATAGTGTGCCTATAACATTGTTCATACCAGATGCCCCCATAACTGTGCCATCCACAGATCCCCCATAACAGTGCCATCCACAGATCCACCATAACAGTGTCAACCACAGATCCCCCATAACAGTGTCAACCACAGATCCCCCATAACAGTGTGTCATCCACAGATCCACCATAACAGTGTCATCCACAGATCCCCCATAACAGTGTCATCCACAGATCCCCCATAACAGTGCTTCATCCACAGATCCCACATAAGTGTCCTCCACAGATCCCCCATAACAGTGTCATCCACAGATCCTCCATAACAGTGTCATCCACAGATCCCCCATAACAGTGCCATCCACAGATCCCCCATAACAGTGCCATCCACAGATCCCCCATAACATTGTCAACCACAGATCCCCCATAACAGTGTCAACCACAGATCCCCCATAACAGTGTGTCATCCACAGATCCCCCATAACAGTGTCATCCACAGACCCCCATAACAGTGTGTCCTCCACAGATCCCACATAACAGTGTCCTCCACAGATCCCACATAACAGTGTCCTCCACAGATCCCACATAACAGTGTCCTCCACAGATCCCACATAACAGTGTCCTCCACAGATCCCACATAACAGTGTCCTCCACAGATCCCACATAACAGTGTCCTCCACAGATCCCACATAACAGTGTCCTCCACAGATCCCCCATAACAGTGTCATCCACAGATCCCCCATAACATAGTGTGCCTATAACATTGTTCATACCAGATGCCCCCATAACAAGGCTCTTGCCACATTAGTTCTTCTTTGGTTTATAGACATATTGGGGCTAGGGAAAGTACATTATATAATTTGTCATATGTGTCATTCCGGATGTACACAGTAAAGCTGGGTGAGGATGGCTGTGGGAGCTGTAATTTAGGTTGTGACCCACCTTTCACATGTAGAAAAGGAAGACGCCAGGATTTGCACGGATTGTAGGTATAAATGCTCCTTATCATCTGATAAAGGGAGATTGTCATGTAAGCCCAGACAATGTAAATGGAGGAGAATCGAGGCCGCCTGGGAGATCAGGCTATGAATGGACTCAAGAGGTGGGTGTGTAATTAAAACCAACATATCACCTCGCTGACGCCCATGGGACAGATGGGACGCAGAAAGCATGACACATAGGCTGACCCACTTTATTAGACTGGTTTTATGCGGAGATCATTGCCGTTTATGGGGCAGTTCATGTCTATGGGGTTCAGCTCACCGCATGGACCCACTACAGTTAGGGTACGGCCGCTTTTTTAGGTTTTGATATGTAATTTTTCAATCCAAAATCAGGATTGGTTTATAAAAGGGGAAGAATGAAAGACAGACAGTACTTCGCTTTTGTCAGGAAAAAAAACCTGCATGTGTGACTGCACCTATACGCTACAGGATATCGTTTTCCAGATTCTTCAGATCTTACCGGGGTTTTCCCATCTCGCATAGTAAGATATGGCATCCTTTACTGATTGGGACCGCCACCGATCCTCAGAATAAGGCCTTATTCACACGTCCGTAGTGTGTTGTGGATCCGCAACACACCTTGCCACCAGCCCTATAGAGATGCCTATACTTGTCCGCAACTGCGGGCAAGAATAGGACATGCTCTATATTATTGCGGAGCCGCCGTCCGGAAGATTGGCGGCGCGCTCCGCAAATGCGGATGCGGAGAGCACAGTGTGCTAGTTGCAATGCTTATTCCAGCATCCGCTATGTTAGGTATATGTTATCTGTGCGGTAAACTGCAGCACGTTCCCATTCGCTTAAATACAGCTGCACTGGCCAAGAGAGCCAGGAAAGATGGGTCCAGCTACAACTGGGCGGCGGCCCCTTCATTCTCAGAAGGTCACAGAAGTCTGACCCCTGTTAAATCAGAAAGTGACGACATATTGCTAAGGTGAGATGGCTAAATCCTTTTAAATGAGCTGACCGCTAAAAATCAATTTCAGAAAATTTCAGTTTACTTTACACTAAAGTTGTCAGGGCAGCAGTAGTTGAGTCCAGTTGTCAGCAGCTCTCCTCCAACCAGAATTGCTGATAGCTCCCACTAATTTGCATGTTCATGCCTCTATTTAATCACGGCCAAGCTCGTTACCGGTTCTTTGTGAAAACTGGATTCTGATTGAGGTCCAAATTGAATTCACTGCCTCGTGGATGCTGCTGTTTTTTTTGCCTTCAGTATCAGCGGTGCAGGGGAGCACCCCCAATGAGGCGAGGTGGTGAGGCAGCACCAGGTAGAGACAAGAGCGGGGCAGCGGAAGGTGGTTTATCTGTTTCTGCGGTATAGTATTGGGAAGCACAGTGGGCACAGTACGTGGCTCTGTATTAGGGTCCATTCACACGTCCTTGGCCGGCCGGCACCCCCATAAAACTGCCTATTCTTATCTGCAATTGCGGACAAGTATAGGATATGTTCTATTTTTTTCCGGAGCTCTCCGCATTCATTCCTGCCCCATAGAGAGCGAATGGGTCCGCACCGATTCTGCAGACGTGTGAATGGACCCTTACCCTGTATGTTAGTAGCGCTGTATGTAATGTTTTCCAAATATGACTTCAACAGTAGGTCTGGAAGGAAGGGGTTTGGTTAAGAAATTTTTTCTTGGGGGGTTGGGGCGTCGTTTCAGTTTTCGCCCCAGGCAGCAGAAAGGCTAGGTGCACCCCTGCAGCAGTGCCATCTTTTTTAGCTCAGCTCTATTTGGGTGCAGCTATAATCAGTGACCTCCCCTCACATCAGGGGCTTGGGTTTCCACTCTGTCCATCCACCATTGTATGCGCTGCACATCTGCTTGGTCACATTGATGTGTATTCAAAAGAATTCTTCAATGGAATTCAGTAGCTGAGATGAATACCAGGATGATGTAATATAAACTACCAGCCAAACAGGGGCGTAACTACCATAGCGGCAGACCATGCGACTGCTATGGGGCCCAGGGCAGGAGGGGGCCCAGTCTTAGTTGGGATCATCTCCTCTTCTACTGGGGGTTAAAACTTGGTCAGGACTCTACCCTCTAAAGGAACAACTTTTTACCAAATGAGGCAGTAGAAAAATGACCCATGGGTCATTGAAAAGGGTTTAGGCGGAAACCCTTCTGTCCTGTGTGGGGCCCTGGATTGATCCTTGCTATGGGACCCTTACTTCTCTATGTACGCCACTGCAGCCAAATTACCGGGTCACACTCGCCCACTTTCTCTCGGTCAGGATTTGTAAGCCAAAACCGGGAGTGACTCCACAATACAGAAGACCTGCAGGTCTTTCCACTATAGCTTTTCCCAGTAGGCTGCATGCATGGTTTTGCCTTACAAATACAGACATGTAAAGGAGGCCGTATATAGAGAGAAATGAGCCTCAGTCAGCGGGGAACTGCTAATGAATTGTGCACATGATTGAAATAGAAAATTGCTTTGCAAACCACAGGTCACAACATATTACCAATACTGGGCTACATTCAATGCTTGCCACAATCCATACAATTACTGCACGGCTCCTTTCAGAGAAAGATCAATTTTCTGCTTTCAATCTGGGATACTCAATGATGGAGATTTTAATTAAGGCAATAGGCCGCAGCTACTTCTTTTGCAATTTCATCAATAAAAGCACATTGTCATCAAAGAATCTGTCAGCAAGATGCGTAGCCCTCCTGCGATGTAAATCTGTCATGTTGAAGTTCATTACTTGAAATTTTATCATATTCAGCTAAAAAAGAGCAGCATTTAATATCCTAGACATTGCCAGGATTTAATTACAATTCCAGAGGTCATTTCTCCATATTTGTTGTGATACATGGGCCTCTGCCAAAGCACGCTCGCCTCTGATGGTGAGCGGAAACCAAGCGAGGTACGGAGTCCAACCTACTACATGTCCGCTCAATGACTGAAGATGATAAACAAGACTGAAGGATTAATGGATCGAAACTCCACACTACCCTGTCTAGTCAACTCAAAGGGGCAGAGAAACATGAAATAATGGCTATGAACTTCCCTGTCTGCTTAAAGTGAGACAATAACAGATACACAACCCTGTCAGGAGTTATATGGTCTTCTTCAATCAGCAATTAAGAAAAATATAACTACTATAATACTGCTCCTATGTACAAGAATATAACTACTATAATACTGCCTCCTATGTACAAGAATATAACTACTATAATACTGCCTCCTATGTACAAGAATATAACTACTATAATACTGCCCCCTATGTACAAGAATATAACTACTATAATACTGCTCCTATGTACAAGAATATAACTACTATAATACTGCCTCCAATGTACAAGAATATAACTACTATAATACTGCTCCTATGTACAAGAATATAACTACTATAATACTGCTCCTATGTAAAGGATATAACTACTATAATACTGCCTCCTATGTACACGAATATAACTACTATAATACTGCTCCTATGTACAAGAATATAACTACTATAATACCGCTCCTATGTACAAGAATATATTCCAGCACCGCAGCAGTGACATCCAATGCGACTCTAGGTGACCACTGGAGCCAATAACTGGGCTCAGTGGTTATGGGAAGTAGTATTGTATGTCCTCACTGTATGGAGACTGAGTTAGCGATCCCAATCCATATTATACCCAGAAGTAAATTATAAAATTCTGATTGCCTGCAGTAATAGCAAGTAATATCAGAAGTAATACTCACCTGACCACTACCTATGGTGTAGGAAAACTCCTTTAAGTTTATGGTATTTTGAAGGGAAGCCAGAGGGTTTGGAGCTCTGTTTCAGAAAAATTGTGCTTGGATCATTAGAATAAACATATTATGAGCTTAATCAGCACAGAATTTTTGACCTGTTTACAAGGAAAATTGATAACTTGCATAAAGGCCATAATTTGGAAATTCTTTCTTGAGGCGAAGGAACATTGGCTTCCATGTTGTGTGGGATTCATAAGTCAGCAGAAGAGTGGAGTGACGGCGGCGGCGGGTCTGATAGTGATACCATGTACCAGCTGCTTCTGGAGACTCAATTCATTTCTAGTCATATTTTCCAGGGAAGTTGAGGCTGTCACGTTGCGTGTGTGTGCACCGCAGAGCAGAGGGCTGGCATCTCTGCTGGATTACCGCATTATGACAGCCGGCACTTTATCCAGAATAGTGATATTCTAGAAGTGCTGCTCCGAAACCCAGATGTTCTGAATATGAATCAACAAACTCAATTAGTTCTATTCTTTAATGTGGAAGCCTAGAAGAAGCGAGTGAAAGGGAAACTGCTGCTTGTTCAGAGGATGTACCGTACCGTAGTCTGTAATATGTGATGCACGACACGGTCGAGGTGCACGACACTGAGCGTTGCAGTGAAAGACACTTTGGGGGTCATTTACTAGTTTTTTTTGCACCAGTTTTTGGCATAAAATATAGTTGCAAGGCCTCTTTTTGTGACATTTATAGCGCCCAGTGACAATATTTTGTCTCATGAGCGTTTCTATGCCATCCTCGCCACTTGGGAGAGGCAGGGGTGTGACGGGGACTGGGGCTGGGACATTAGTCCTGGCAAAATTACGGTACTAACATTTATGTCTGGTAACAGAACAAAAAACTTCTCCTGTCAGAGTTTGGGGTAGTTTTTACTGCACGCACAGTCACTGCCGAAAGTGTGCCTAATTTATAAAAAAGTGCATGCCTCGTCATAAATTAGGCACATTCTTTGACCACCAGGGACCCTGAGCAGGGACCCCCAGCAGTCTGCCTCTGTTGGACACAGGGATCATGTGTCATCAGGTGCCTACCAGCTTGGCATCACTGCTGGATCTAATGTCCTGACAGGGGGGGCAACAAAGTGCAGGAAGATCCAGCTAAGGGCTTGTTCACACGAACGTAAGGGCTCCGTACTCGTGCTGTGAACCGCAAATTTTGGGGGCCAGCTGTATGCAGATCGCGGAGCCCTTCACTTGAATAGGATCTGCGATCTGTCTGTTCCGCAAAAAGATAGAGCAAGTTCTATCTTTTTGTGGTGCGGAGGCACGGAACAGAACCCCAGGAAGCACTCCGTAGTTCCGATCCGTGCTTCCGTTCCATACCGCATCTCCCAGATTTGCAGACCTATTTAAGTGAATGGGTCCGCATCCGTGATGCGAAATGCACACGGCCGGTGCCCCGTGTATTGTGGACCCACCGTATGCAGGCCGCAATATGGCAACGGAGGGGCAACGGGCGTGTGAATGAGCCCTAATGCTCAGTGTATTTAGTGGCCTTGGGGGGACATATAATACAATATATACAAACATAATGAAAAAAATACAAGAAAATGAAAACAGCCCAAATCAAAATCCCTGTTCACCTGAGACTTCATATGTCATAGGTCAAAACAACCAAAAGAAAATGGCGGGGCGGCGCGCCGGCACCACATTCTCTTCCAACCAGGTTTTTTTTTGTTTAATCGTAGGGTACCGGCAGCGCCCCCTGCTAAATTGCGCACTAGGCGGTTGCCTAGGTCGCCTTACAGGTGTTGCCAAAAATCTCATCCACTTCGCTGGTACTGTAATACGTTGCGGATCTACCTCATACGAATCCATGACAGTAGGTCCACAGCGCAGCCGTGTTTGCATACTGTACGTTTCTGAGAAATTGCTAATCCCCCATTTCACCACCTCCTCTGTAGCTTGCAGTTAGTGCATTAGTGCTAGGTTTAGCCAAGCAAAGGACCCGATGACCAAGTAGAAGTTTTGGGGCATTTTCCTCATGTGAATACTTAACCCAGGTCCTTTTCAGTGCAGTCTGGTTGCACCATCCCCACATTACAGTTAACCCTGACCCTATGGTTTCAATTACCCTACATTTTGTAGTATTGGAATTTTACTTTTCCATCCAGAAGCGGAAAGTTCCTACAGATCTAATCCTTCTTACAGCCGAGAGTTTGGTACAATTGTATCCAAGCCTTTACATTCCACAATCTACCAGCCTGGACTCCGGAGTGCTTCTGCATTTATCTTGGATGATGGATGTTATTGTAATATCCCGACGGGGACGTGCGGACATTTCTCTGCTATAATTGCTGCATGTGTGTCCGGCAAAGACTTCATATGAAATAGACACAGAGCATGTGAATTTCCCCTGCTGTGTTCCTCTGGGCTGAAGAACGGCTCTCCCACCCACTTGGGCTCAACGAGATCACAACTTCTGGGTCCCAAAGGGACAAAATAAAATATACAAACTAACCCCAGAGGTGGCTCATTCATTGTTCCAGGCCCCAGGTTAGATGCTAAAAATAAGAATGATTGTTCCTTCTGGTAAAAATTCAGACCTCCCTCAGCGGTGTGCGCTGCCCCCTGGGTTATCATATTTAGGACCCATTCATGCAACGGTAAGAGCTCTGTGCCCATATTGTGGACCGTAAACGGCGGGTCTGCAATATACGGGCGCCAGCCGTGTGTACTCGGTGTTGCGGATGACTTGAATAGGTCCGCAATCCGCAAGATACTGACAAAAATGAGACGTCCTTTCTTTTTTAAGAGAAAGATGTCCATGTCCTTTCTTTTGTGAAATGGATTGGAAGCCCACAGAAGAACTACGAAGCCCTTCCGCGGGCTTTCGGGTCTGTGTCTCTGCATTGCAAAAGATAGGACATGTCCAATGCAGCACCACAAAAGATAGGACATGTCCAATGCAGCACCACAAAAGATAGGACATGTCCTATGCAGCAACATTATGAATTCTATTCTATTATCCATGTTAAGTTTTAGAAAGTGAGAGAAGGAGGAAGATAGGCATTGTGGGATTCTGGATAGTAAGGTGGTGATGTCTGGACCAGAGAGGTAGATTTGTGTGTTATCAGCATAACAGTGATACTGAAAGCCATGGGACTCTATGAGCGGTCCCAGGCCGAGGGTGTAGATAGAGAAGAGCAGGGGTCCTAGGACAGAGCCTTGAGGGATGCCAACAGAGAGGGAATGAGGCGAGGAGGTGGTGTGAGAGTGGGAGACGCTAAACGTCCGGTCTGTGAGGTATGATGTGATCCAGGAGAGTGCCAGGTCAGTGATGCCGAGAGATGAGAGAGTTTGTAACAGACGGGAGTGATCGACAGTGTCCAAGGCAGAAGACAGGTCAAGGAGAAGGAGGACAGAGTAATGGAGAAGGCAGAGGACAGGTCAAGGAGAAGGAGGACAGAGTAATGGAGAAGGCAGAGGACAGGTCAAGGAGAAGGAGGACAGAGTAATGGAGAAGGCAGAGGACAGGTCTAGGAGAAGGAGGACAGAGTAATGGAGAAGGCAGAGGACAAGTCTAGGAGAAGGAGGACAGAGTAATGGAGAAGGCAGAGGACAGGTCTATGAGAAGGACAGAGTAATGGAGAAGGCAGAGGACAGGTCTATGAGAAGGAGGACAGAGTAATGGAGAAGGCAGAGGACTGGTCTAGGAGAAGGAGGACAGAGTAATGGAGAAGGCAGAGGACAGGTCTAGGAGAAGGAGGACAGAGTAATGTAGAAGGCAGAGGACAGGTCAAGGAGAAGGAGGACAGAGTAATGGAGAAGGCAGAGGACAGGTCAAGGAGAAGGAGGACAGAGTAATGGAAAAGGCAGAGGACAGGTCTAGGAGAAGGAGGACAGAGTAACGGAGAAGGCAGAAGACAGGTCAAGGAGAAGGAGGACAGAGTAATGGAGAAGGCAGAGGACAGGTCAAGGAGAAGGAGGACAGAGTAATGGAGAAGGCAGAGGACAGGTCTAGGAGAAGGAGGACAGAGTAATGGAGAAGGCAGAGGACAGGTCTATGAGAAGGAGGACAGAGTAATGGAGAAGGCAGAGGACAGGTCTAGGAGAAGGAGGACAGAGTAATGGAGAAGGCAGAGGACAGGTCTAGGAGAAGGAGGACAGAGTAATGGAGAAGGCAGAAGACAGGACAAGGAGGAGGAGGACAGAGTAATGGAGAAGGCAGAGGACAGGTCAAGGAGAAGGAGGACAGAGTAATGGAGAAGGCAGAGGACAGGTCTAGGAGAAGGAGGACAGAGTAATGGAGAAGGCAGAGGACAGGTCTATGAGAAGGACAGAGTAACGGAGAAGGCAGAGGACAGGTCTATGAGAAGGAGGACAGAGTAATGTAGAAGGCAGAGGACAGGTCAAGGAGAAGGAGGACAGAGTAATGGAGAAGGCAGAGGACAGGTCAAGGAGAAGGAGGACAGAGTAATGGAAAAGGCAGAGGACAGGTCTAGGAGAAGGAGGACAGAGTAATGGAGAAGGCAGAAGACAGGTCAAGGAGAAGGAGGACAGAGTAATGGAGAAGGCAGAGGACAGGTCTAGGAGAAGGAGGACAGAGTAATGGAGAAGGCAGAGGACAGGTATATGAAAAGGAGGAGGACAGAGTAATGGAGAAGACAGAGGACAGGTCTAGGAGAAGGAGGACAGAGTAATGGAGAAGGCAGAGGACAGGTCTAGGAGAAGGAGGACAGAGTAATGGAGAAGGCAGAGGACAGGTATATGAAAAGGAGGAGGACAGAGTAATGGAGAAGACAGAGGACAGGTCTAGGAGAAGGAGGACAGAGTAATGGAGAAGACAGAGGACAGGTCTATGAGAAGGAGGACAGAGTAATGGAGAAGGCAGAAGACAGGTCAAGGAGGAGGAGGACAGAGTAATGGAGAAGGCAGAAGACAGGTCAAGGAGAAGGAGGACAGAGTAATGTTTTTTGTTTTTGGCTGTTAGTAGGTCGTTGGTGACTTTGGTAAGGGCAGTCTCAGTTGAGTGGTGGGGTCGGAAGCCAGATTGTAGCCGGTCAAATACGGAGCAGGAGGAGCGATGAGAGGACAGTTCAGAATGGACATGTTGCTCCAGTAGCTTTGAGGCTCATGGAAGAAGTGCTATGGGGCGATAACTGGACAAAGACGACGGGTCAAGTGAAGGCTTTTTGAGGATGGGTGTAATGGTCACATGCTTAAACCAGAGGGGAAGACGCCAGAGGTTAGTGATAGGTTGACGAGATGAGTTCGGCCTGGGATAAACACTGTGGTGAGGTTAGGGATGAGGTGGGGGGATGGGATCGGGTCAGGTGCACAGATGGTGAGATGTGATCTGGAGAGGAGAGCGGAGAGTTTTTCTTCTGTAATTGTGGAGAAGCGGGTTTTTGGAGAAGAGGACGGAGCAGCTGTGTGGAGGGTCTGTGGGGACTGTGCGCTGAAGCTTTCTCTGATGTGGACTATCTTCTGTTTGAAGTACGTGGCAAAGAGATGAGAGGAGATGAGAGGGTGGGGGGGGCGCTGGGGGACGGAGAAGGGAGGTAAATGTGTTAAAAAGTTGTTTAGGGCTGTGGGACAGGGAAGATATGAGGGACGAGAAGTCGCCAGGGAGTGAGGATTTGTAAATCCCACGCTAAGGATTACTTCACCGCATACAAGCAATAAGTAATCCTTAGCGTGGGATTTCTTCCATCGCCGCTCTGCAGCCCTGGAAGCTTGTCTGAAATTTTTGGTCAGGTTGGTGTGCCAAGGTTATCTGTTGATTTTTCGGGTTTTGTTGTGTGTGAGGGGGGCAACAATGTCCAGAGCTGTACTTACGAATAGAATGCTGGAATGATAGTAAGCACTGACACAGATCTGTTTCTTGAGGTTACACCTACAGTAAGCACCGAGGCACAGAGCAGGAACACTTTCCTATATAGCTCATATCTTTATATTTCCCCAGGGAGAGACCACATCTTGTATCATCAGAAAGACAACTCGGCGAAGAAAACCGAGAGCGATCAGCGCTTAAAATAAAATCCTTTCTGCTTTATTTATGAGCTATTAAAGCTGCCACAATGGCTGACGCGTTTTATAGCCGGGAAAAGACCTCTTCTCCAAAACACATCGGACCCAGGGCGGTTTAAAGGCTCATAAATACAGAGAATTTCAATTTCAAGTGCTGGCCTTTCTCTTTTTTTATTGCTCGTCTTCTTGAGTGCCATAAGAAACAAGCGTCTACCTCATCCTAAAACCGAATATGTCATTCAGGGACTGTGGAATGCTGGGTGACAACCGGTATGGGCGCTGCAATGCTTGCCACTCGGGTTGTCACCCAGAATCAGTTACTTAGAATGTTTTTTTTTTCTATTTCGAACTATGGTGTTAAAGGGTTTTCTAGTCATTAAATATTCATGACCTACCCACAGGATAGGTTATCAATACTCGATTGGGGAAGGAGGGGGGTCTGACTTTTGGCGCCCCTGCAGAACAGCGCCACACATTGTATAGTGGCTGAGCTTGGTATTTGAGCTGCACAAAGGTCATGTGACCAATGGATGTGACATCACAGGCCGAGGAAGAGGCTGCAGCGCTTACTAGAGCGTCACAAACCCCTTCCTGGGAAACTCCTCTAAAGGGAGTCTGTCACCTCTAAAATCACCTCCCTGTATAATAGGTGCTTGAAATGTAGCCACGTGTTTCTTGTGAAAATCCTCCTATCCTTATGCAATAAGTTTTCGGTGCACCGTGGGCGGGGCTGCTCTATTCAGTGCACATGACTTTCCCTGCATCATCACTGCCAGCTCTGAATTCTCAGGGGCAAGAGGGGAAACCGCTGGGCAACGTAATGGCAGAGCAATGATGCACCAGATGAAGCGGCTCCACCCACATTGCACCTAAAAATGTATTTGCATAAATATCAAAAGTAGTATTACTCAAGATTAGAAAACACAAGGATTTCTGCAAATAAAGCATGGTTTTGTTTTGGGGCACCTACCCTTTATGGCGGTACGCTTACCGATTCTGAAGGGGACAGACTCCCTTTAAACCCTCTTTGCATTCTGAATTTGCTTGGATTAATGTGGATTGCACAACATTTCAGACAAAAATGTCAATTATCCCAACATTTTCTTACAACTGGCAGCAAACAATATTTCTATAGCGCGTTGACAACCCTGGAGCCGGTAACTGGGGCGAACCTGGAGTGAAATGTACTGGAAGCCTTAAAAGAATGTAAAATCAACATTTGATATGCTCAGGGGGGGCGTGCCCCCGAATCTTTTACCCAAACACACATTCTTTACTGGTTGTTTGGAAATTAGAGAAAGAATTTTGCATGGTCGCCTAGGGAAAGTTCTCAGCGTAGCACTGATATGTTCTGCAGTGCCGTACGAGATCCACTAGATTTCCACAGTGATGTAAAGATCCAGTTGCTTCCTCTGGATATATGGGTCACCCTTGGGAAGTGCAGCCCACCATTGATATAATTTTTCGGTTATCAAACATATAATAACCACTGAGCCACCATGCTGTAAAAAAAAAACTGTCCGTTTTAGGCCTCATGCACACGACCGTTGTTTGATTCCGTGTCCGTTGCACTGTTTTTCGTGATTTTCTGTGGACCTATTGGTTTTCAATGGGTCCGTGGAAAACTCGGCAACTGCACCGTTTGTCCTCCGCGTCCGTGGTCCGTGATTCCAGTCCGTCCAAAAAATTTAATCTGTCCTATTCTTGTCTGCAAAAAACGGTTCGCGGACCCATTCAAGTCAATGGGACCGTGAAAAAATGCGAATGGCCATCCGTGTGTCAACCGCGTTCCACGTCCGCATTTTTTTGCGGATCCCTTGGCAGGCATTTGGCAAAAACTGTCAGTCTGTCTTTTGGTTTTATCTTTTGGGTTATGTCCGCTAAAAAAAACGGAGACACACGGAAACACAACACAAGCAAAAACGGACACGGGTCACCGAACAACGGAACCCCGTTTTGCGGACCGCAAAAAATACTGTCGTGTGCATGAGGCCTTACTAAAGAATTTTTGGAGACAACAAGTAAACTTGGTTAGAGGAGCCACAAGCCATTGAACATCGGTGGAATCCCAGCGCACGTTGTTGCGTCTTTTGGCTTTAGGAAGAACTCTAGCCAAAAGAAGAAGATTGTGCAAACACATAGGAGGAGATTTAATAAACAAGCTGCACCAGGATTCTGGCACAGATTACAGAAGAAACTGGCATACATGCCGTGCTGCAAATTTACTATCTGTTTTAGGCCTCATGCACATTGAAATAAATGGTTCCGTATATGGTCCGTATACGGAACGAAAAAACTGAAAAAAAAAACATTCGTGTGCAAGAGGTCTTAGGCTTTAAACCAACAGCCGGGGTGCACTGTAGCTTTCCAAAATATCCCCATTAAAAAAAACGGTTGCAGTATATGCTACGGTAAGGGCTCATTCCCCAATGCATGGGCAACATCCGTGCGGCGGCCGGGACAGATCGAGACCCATTCAACTTGAATGGGTCCGTGATCCGTCTGCACCATAAAAAAAAATAGAACATGTGCTTCCGTGGGGTTCCGTGCCTCATGTGAATGGGTCTGCATCCGTGATGCGGGGAGCACACGGCCGATGCAGGCATATTGCGGACCCGTGCGGCCATGTGCATGAGGCCTTAGACTCTCTCTTTTTGTGTGTGTGTGCTGGCCATGGCTGGGAGGACTTGTAGAATGCATCAGTTTATCAATGGTAGGCAACACATTTTTTGGCATAAAATAAGTCAGCCAAGAGGTGGTGGTAGAAAGTGTCTAAAGTCTCATGGGTTGCACCAAATTTTTTCCTAAATCATGCACCATTTTGATAAAGTTGCAGAGCTTGTGCCTGCCTCGTCTAGTTCTGTGCTGTTTAAATCTACCCCATTGTATTCTTGCGGGCATGAAGCCACTGAGGCACATTTATCGTTCCCCTACAGCAGTTTTGCAGTTTTGCAGAGCAA
Source organism: Bufotes viridis (assembly GCA_033119425.1). Classification (NCBI taxonomy): domain Eukaryota; kingdom Metazoa; phylum Chordata; class Amphibia; order Anura; family Bufonidae; genus Bufotes; species Bufotes viridis. The sequence goes on from CM065596.1 coordinate 9,094,104, forward strand.
TGAATGGGGAGATCTCTGGATCCATGTGAGATACAGGGCTGGTTCTAGCTTGTCATGTCCTATATGATGTCTGATTTTCATTTTTTTACATTATTCACGGGATAACCCCTTTAAGTGAGTTCCTGCCCCCTGAAATAGAAGATTTATACTTCCCTGCCCCCGCCACTCCGGTCCTCTGCTTTCTCCATCTTCCAGTCCCGCGCTCTTTACACCCGGCAGTGCATGGGCACATGCAGCACTCCAGCCGACGACTGGCTTCAGCAGTGATGTGGCCACAAGCAGCACGTCACCGCTGAAGCCAGTCATTGGTTTGTGCGATGCATGTAACCAGTATATATACACATATACACAGTGCGGAGACCGGAAGATGGCGGCAGTACAGAGGACCGGCATAGAGCAGGTTAGTATAATTTTCTGTTTCAGGAGGCTGACTGTGGGCTCTTGCTTAAAATTCAATATTACCAGAAAACACCATTAATAATTGTCCCCCATTGTGCTCTCCGTATACATTGTTACAGTATGGTTCCTACATTGTCTCAATCATAAGAAAAAACATGGCGGACGTTCAAGATGCAGCTGCGATACTTCAATAAAAACACAAATAAAAGAACTGCATGGGGTTTCTCTTGTGGCTTTATCTGCACCTTAACAGCAATATCTGAATACACCCTTACTGCACACAGGGCCCAGTTAACAGGTGCTCACAGTCATCCCTCCAGGATGAAAAGACATATGGATTGCGGTTGGAAATTATGCAAGATGCATCACTGGACATGAATACCGAGATTTCTGCCTTTCCAATCTGCAACGTAAAGACCTTGGTGTCCCACAAGGGGCTCATTAGTGATGACCGGGGGCGCAGATAATTCTGAATTGCACATAAGGTATGCTTTCTTTCCTGTACATCGCTTGCTATAAGCATAAGGGGGCTGATTGTCCATCAGGTGGCTGTGGGAGAACTTTCTGCTTGGTTTTACAAAGCACAGTGAGACATCTAAGGAGAGAGCTGCAAGTCACGACTACTAGACAGCAATCCCACACCAGGGACCCTCGCTATTATTTAGAGGGCCATGGACAATCCCTTGAGTGCGCTTAGATCAGCTACACAGCCGGCAGTCACACGTTTATAGGATAAGAGCATTTTCATGATGCTGATATTTTATAATGTGTTCACACTTAGGCGTCTCAGCTACAAATTGTAAAACAGCAGAAAGCAGTAAAGCATATAATAATCCCCGGCTGGAGGTGATTATAAGGCTGGACTGTCACTCTCGGCACGCAGCTCTACATAGCTATGCGTTTCTTGATGGAAGCCGTTCTGTTAACGGAGATCTGCTCAAAAGTCCTGCTGAGTTCACAATATTAGGCAGCGAGATGCGAGAGCTCAGAGTCAGACCTGCCACAAGGTTTGTGTTCTGTCACAAACCAACCCTTTACCCTCGGTTCACACCTGAGCGTTTCTGAAACACGCGTTTTCCGCGCGTTTTTGTGCGCGTTTTTGGCAATAGTAAACGCGCGTTTTACACGCGTTTGTGTGATTGACTGCAGTGTTGTCCAATGACCAAATATTCCTGTCTATATGAAGTTTGGCCAATCAGAGCTGGGGTTTGGCCTTTCCAGCATGTAGCAAATTCATAAACGCGCGTTTGAACGCGCGTTTTCAGTGTCAAAAACGCGCAAAATACAAGCGTTGCGCGTTCCCATTGAAGTCTATGGGCCAAAACGCGCGACAAACGCCCCAAAAAAGGCTCAAGTACTTGTTTATGCGTCGGGTGTTTTTCAGCGCGTTTGAACGCGCTGTAAAACGCGAAAATTTGAACCAGTCCCATAGGGAAGCATTGGTTTGCATCGTTATGCGTTTTACAGCGCGTTCGAACGCGCTGTAAAACACGCAAGTGTGAACTGAGGGTTAAAGGGGTTGTCCAAGTTATCTTTATTGATGACCCATCCTCGGGATAGGCAATCAATATCAGATCGGTGGGGGTCCGACACCTGGCACCCCACCGATCAGCTGGTTAAAGAGAAGGCACACGCTGTGCTCTCCGCATCCGCATTTGCAGAGTGCGCCGCTGATCAGTAGAGCAATTGCGGACAAGTATAGGCATTTCTATGGGGCTGGCGGCAAGGTGTGTTGTGGATCCGCAATTTGTAGATCCGCAACACATTACGGATGTGTGAATGGGGCCTTACTCTATTTTTTTGCGGAATGGAAAAACGGACATACGGAAAAGGAATGCCTTCCATTTTTTTGCGGATCCATTGAAATGAATGGTTCCGCATATGGTCCGCAAAAAAAAACGGAACAGACACGGAAAGAAAATACGTTCGTGTGCATAAGGCCTAACTGTGAGAATAAGGGCTGTTTCGCACAAACATGTACAGTCCGGAAATCACGCTCCATGTGTGAGTGTGATCCTCCTTTCTGGACACTGCTCGTCTTCCATGTAGCAGGGTAGCTGTTGAACTCAGTGGAGTGACTTGCACATAAGGATGAGTTCACACTTGAGTTATTTGGTCAGTTATTTTCCATCAGTTAGGGTACTTTCACACTTGCGGCATGGCTATCCGGCAGGCTGTTCCGGCAGGTGAACAGCCTGCCGGATCCGCCATGCCACAAGTACCCATGTGATGCTGTACTGCCACTCCGTCCCCGAAGACTATAATGGGGTGGGGGCAGAGCTACGGCAGAGTGCGGCAGTGCACGACAGTGATCGCGGACTGAAAAGTCAGACATGCAGTACTTTTAGTCAGGCGATCTTTGGCCGTGCTGCGCCATAGCTCCGCCCCCCGGCCTATTATAGTCGATGGGGACGGAGCGGCAGCACACGGCTACTTGCGGCATGGCGGATCCGGCAGGCTGTTCACCCGCCGGAACAGCCTGCCAGATAGCCATGCCACAAGTGTGAAAGTACCCTTATCGGGAGCCAAAACCAGGTGCAGGTCAAAAACACAGGCTACATGCACACGACAGTTGTTTTTTGCTGTCCGCAAATCGGGATACTCAAAAAAACTGATGGTCCATCAGTTTTTTTTGGGATATTCCTTTGTTTTACAGATCCCTTGTAATAAATGCCTATCCTTGTCCGCAAATGAGAATAAAATCGGACATGCACTACTTTTTTTGCTGAAGGGAAACACGGACAACGGACGCGGAACACAAACGGATGAACTGTCAGCATTTTTTTGCTGACCCGTTGAAATGAATGGGTTCGTGTCCTATCAGCAAAAAAACTGAAACAGAAGCCAAGAAAAACAACTGTCGTGTGCATGTAGCCTAAGGCATGTATGCACACGACCGTATGTATTTTGCGTCCGCCAAAAAAAACTGATGATGGACTGTTTTTTTTGGCGGATCAGTTTTTTTTGGCAGATCTATTGTAATAATGCCTATCCTTGTCCGCAAACGTGAAAAAAATAGGACATGCTCTACAGAATGTAAACACGGACCACGGATGCGGAACAAAACGGTTGACCATCCGCATTTTTTGACGGACCCATTGAATTGAATGGGGAAGCATCCTATCCGTGAAAAAAAAACGGAACGGACGCGGAAACAAACAACGGTTGTGTGCATGAGGCCTTAGGATTAGCAAACTTGTGTTTTCAAGTTCAGTGTACAAGGTTCAGGTTCTCTAAGAATTCCGTTATGGATTCCGCTACCATGGATCATAACTTATGGTCCGTGGTAGCGGAATCCAAAACGGAATTCTTAGAGAACCCGAACCTTGTACGCCGAACTTGAAAACACAAGTCTCCCCATCCCTAGTGGAGATCTTTCCATTATACCTTATGTGGAGGCTTCACTACTGGTTTTGACTCACCATCACTGATGGAAATAAGGCGACTTTCACACTTGCATTTACATTTTCCGGCTGAGGATCTCAATTCCGGAGAAAAAACACTTCAGTTTTGTCCCCATTCATTGTCAATGGGGACAAAACAGAACTGAACAGAACGGATCGCTCCATAATGCATTCTGTTCCGTACTCATACCGGAGAGCAGCATGCTGCGGTTTACTTTTCGTCATGGGATGCGTTTTCTCTGACACATTAGAATACGGATCCGTCCCCCATTGACTTTCAATGGAGTTCATGACGGATCCGTCTTGGCAATGTTACAGATAATACAACAGGATCCGTTCATAACGGATGCAGATGGTTGTATTATCAGTAGCGGAAGCGTTTTTGCTAGAGCTGCAACGATTCATCAATTTATTTGATGCAAAAAAATCTTCGATGCAGTTTTCCTGCACGCGAGGGAACGTGAGTGGTGAAGCCTTTCCCTTACCGATCCATGGCCTTCTGTCGGCACCGCGCTGCAGGGCCTTGTGTGCACACATCGTCAGGTGCCCGAATCTGCCGGTGGGAGGGGGGGCACGATGTTGGTGATTTGAAGAGGCTGATGGCGCTGGGGGGCATGGAGAGGCTGATGATATTTGATGGCACTGGGGGAGTGGGGGACATGGCATGGAGGGGCTGATCTGATGGCACCGGGGGAGTGGGGGACATGGTGGATGGCATGGAGGCACTGGGGAAGGGGGACATGGCAATGGATGGCAAGGAGGCACTGGGAGAGGGGGAAATGGCAATGGATGGCAAGGAGGCACTGGGAGAGGGGGAAATGGCAATGGATGTCATGGAGGCACTGGGGGAGACGGATATGGCATGGAGGCACTGGGGGAGGGGGAAATGGCATGGAGGGGCTGATCTGATGGCACTGGGGGAGTGGGAGATATGGCATGGAGGGACTGATCTGATGGCACTGGGGGAGTGGGAGATATGGCATGGAGGGGCTGATATGATGGCACCGGGGGAGTGGGAGATATGGCATGGAGGGACTGATCTGATGGCACTGGGGGAGTGGGAGATATAGCATGGAGGGACTGATCTGATGGCACTGGGGGAGTGGGAGATATGGCATGGAGGGACTGATCTGATGGCACTGGGGGAGTGGGGGACATGACAATTGGCAATGGATGGCATGGAGGCACTGGGGGATTGGGAGCTTGGCAATGGATGGCATGGAGGGGCTGATCTGATAGCAGTAGAAGACATCACATGGCAATGGATGGCATGGGGGGGAAGCTGATGGCACTGGGGGGAACGTAGATGATGGCACTGTGGGGAACTGATGCACTTGGGCTGATTGCACAGGGGGAACGAAGGGTGTTGGGGACTGATGGCAGGGGGTCTGATGAGTTTTTATAAAGGAAAACAGTCTAATAATTAATTTTTTTCTTATTAGATTACTTGATTTATCGTAAAAATAATCGGTATAATACTCGACCAATAATAATAACTCACCAAATAACTGAAGTGTGAACAAAATAATCCTACACTGCCCCACTCCGTCTGCTCAGGAATTGCTGCATCGTCTGAAGTACAATATGAAGACATCTTTCCTTGTGCTATCACTCAGTACTAAGTAGGTGCTTTGTGGCAGTAGTGGACGGGCACTGTGTGAAAGTAATATACGAGTGGTAAGTGGCAGTAGCATATGGGCAATGTGTGGCATTTGTATATGGGTGTTATGTGGCAGTAGCATATGGGTGTGTTGGGGCAGTAGTATATGGGCAATATGTGGCAGCAGTATATGGAAACATAATAATGACCCAGTATTTGATGCATGGTATATGCCGCAATATAGCATAGAAGCTATAAGAACCCTGTTTGTGACCCTCAGTTTTAAAGCTTAGCTTTGATTGGATAGAGCTTAAATAACTAGTGCCCTAGATAATGAAAAGGTAAAATATCTAAAATATCCGATCTTTCCTTGTGGATTTGAGAGCCGCTGGGTAATAATTTGATAGCTGGCCTCCATACACTACTGATAGGCATACAGGTTACCACAATTATAGAATAACTACTTTACAGAAAGAGAACCGCATGTTCTCTGTTATCCCCAGACGGGATGTATCAGGGTCTCCTGTGCTCCTGATGGGCACAATGGTGGGGATTATTATTCGCCATTTGAACGTGTGACAGTCACCGCGGCTGCTTTTATATCCCTGGCAGAGAGATCTTCCTTCCATAGGATTGTGGCTGCAGCTGATGGTTAACTGCCGGTTCTACAGTAACGTACGCTGCAACAGGCCATTAGAAGTCTGCCAAAGAGATAATAACTCTGCATGCTATTAGTAATGGCAACTATTCAATATAAAACACTAAAGCTTCCCCCGACAGTTCACTGTGCAACGGAGTCATCAGGTGTCAGGAGCTTAAAGGGGTTATGCCATGATTGATGTAAAAAAATAAAATCAAACATATAGTACACGACAATACGTTTACCTCCGATAGAACCAGAGATCTCCACATTCACTGCAATCTCCAATTGCTCTGCTAGATTATCCTTAGCCTGGCAGCTCAGGGAGTGTGTCCTTTCTTGGGTTATGTCCTTCCTGCTTAGGGCTCTTTCACACTACCATTTTTCTTTTCCGTCCTAGAGTTCTGTCGTCGGGGACCTGGAAGATAAAAGGCCCTAAGTCTACAGACCTATATCCCTACTGCGCACGTCTTAGGACTTTAAAGATGGAAAGCCAGAAGAAGATACTGCTATCACCTATACACTTGCATGGGGAGGTTTTCTCAGCTATACTTGCTATGAATGAATGTTGCACGTGAGTCTTTGGAAAAATATCCCTGAAAGTAAATAGATGTTTTATATGTTCCCATGAGCACTGAAATGGTCACTATATCCATATTTTGATAAATAATATATTCTAAGTGAAGAAAGATATCATGAAGAGGCCTCTGTATATTTCTTGACCACCTCATAATCCATTGGGATAGAAAGGCTATTTCCATAATATGTATCTAATGACAGGAACCATGGCACGTATATATCGGATACAGATTAGCATATATATGGAGAGAATAAAATGGCATAAATAAAGGATAGCATGTTGCTGATATTGGAATATATTATATATAGAACCTCAGTCACATACATATGTATGAAGTAGAGAAACAGTAAGTATTATTCATGCCGCAGAATAAGTGCTACTTAAATCAAAATGAGAGCGCTCATGTCAGTGCGGCTCCATCAGATCCTATAATGGGTGCTGTGTGGCAGTGGTAGATAGGTGCTGTGTGGCAGTAGTATATGGGTGCTGTGTGGTAGTGGTATATGGGTGCTGTGTGGCAGTAGTAGATGGGTGCTATGTGGCAGTGGTAGATGGGTGCTATGTGGCAGTGGTAGATGGGTGCTGTGTGGCAGTGGTAGATGGGTGCTATGTGGCAGTGGTAGATGGGTGCTGTGTGGCAGTGGTAGATGGGTGCTGTGTGGCAGTGGTAGATGGGTGCTGTGTGACAGTAGTAGATGGGTGCTGTGTGGCAGTGGTAGATGGGTGCTGTGTGGCAGTGGTAGATGGGTGCTCTGTGGCAGTAGTAGATGGGTGCTGTGTGGCAGTGGTAGATGGGTGCTATGTGGCAGTGGTAGATGGGTGCTGTGTGGCAGTGGTAGATGGGTGCTGTGTGGCAGTGGTAGATGGGTGCTATGTGGCAGTGGTAGATGGGTGCTGTGTGGCAGTAGTATATTGGCGCTGTGTGGCAGTAGTATATTGGCGCTGTGTGGCAGTAGTATATGGGTGCTGTGTGGCAGTGGTAGATGGGTGCTGTGTGGCAGTAGTATATTGGCGCTGTGTGGCAGTAGTATATTGGTGCTGTGTGGCAGTAGTATATGGGTGCTGTGTGGCAGTAGTATATGGGCGCTGTGTGGCAGTAGTATATGGGCACTGTGTGACAGTAGTATATGGGTGCTGTGTGGCAGTGGTATATGGATACTATATAGTAGTTTTATGTGAGTACTTTACAGCATTGATTATATCGTAGTACGTAGTAGTGCTGTATAAGCCACTACAGTGACTTTCCCCACATATAAGAGCAACATTCCTAGGCTGCACTAGAGATTTCACTCCTATGTTAGATGTAACAGCACTGACCGCCATGCTCTAATCACATCACCTTACACCTACAATGCCTTGCAAAAGTATTCACCCCCCTTGACTTTTTTCGTGTTTTGTTACGTTACAGCCTTAAGTTCAATGTTTTGTTAATCTGAATTTTATCTGATGGATCAGAACACAATAGTCTAAGTTGGTGAAGTGAAATGAGAAAAATATATAAATAAAACTATTGTTTAAAAATAAAAAAACTGAAAATTGGCCTGTGCATATGTATTCACCCCCTTTGTTGGGGAGCCCATAAAAAGCTCTGGTGCAACCAATTACCTTCAGAAGTCCCATAATTAGTGACATGATGTCACCTGTGTGCGATCTAAGTGTCACATCATCTGTCATTACATATACACACCAGAGGCTGCAACACCTAAGCAAGAGGCATCACTAACCAAACACTGCCATGAAGACCGAGGAGCTCTCCAAACAAGTAAGGGACAATGCTGTTGAGAAGCAGAAGTCAGGGTTAGGTTATAAAAAAATATCCAAATCTTTGATGATCCCCAGGAGCACCATCAAATCTATCATAACCAAATGGAAAGAACATGGCACAACAGAAAACCTGCCAAGAGACGGCCGCCCACCAAAACTCACGGACCGGGCGAGGAGGGCATTAATCAGCGAGGCAGCACAGAGACCTAAGGTAACCCTGGAGGAGCCGCAGAGTCCACAGCAGAGACTGCAGCATCTGTACAGAGGATGAGAATAAGCCGTACGCTCTATAGAGTTGGGCTTTATGGCAGAGGGGCCAGAAGAAGCCATTACTGTCAGCTAAAAACAAAAAGGCACGTGGGAGACTCCAAAAATGTACGGAGGAAGGGGCTCTGGTCTGATGAGACTAAAATTGAACTTTTCGGCCATCAAAGAAAACGCTATGTCTGGCGCAAACCCAACACATCACTCAAAGACCCCCATCCCCACAGTGAGACATGGCGGTGGCAGCATCATGGGGGGGATGGGACTGGGGAACTGGTCAGAGCTGAGGGAAAGATGGATGGCGCTAAATACAGGGATATTCCTGAGCAGAACCTGTAGCACTCTGTGTGTGATCTGAGACGAGGACGGAGGCTCACCTTCCAGCAGGACTGACCCCAAACACACGGCTACAGCAACACTGGAGGGGTTTAAGGGGAAACATGGAAATGTGTTGGAACGGCCGAGTCACAGCCCAGATCTCAATCCAATAGAAAATCTGTGGTCAGACGTAAAGATCGCTATTCACAAGCGCAAAGCGTCCAACCTGAAGGAGCCGGAGCAGCAAGGAGGATCGGGCAAAAATCCTAGCGGTAAGACGTGGCGAGCTCCGAGAGACTTATCCAAAGAGACCTGGAGCTGTGATTGCTGCAAAAGGCGGCTCCACAAAGTACTGACTTTAGGGGGTGAATAGTTCTGCACATTGACTTTTTCTGTTATTTGTTGTTTGCTTCACAATAAGAAAAAAAAACATCTTCTAAGTTGTGGGCGTGTCCTGTACATTACATGATGCAAATGCTCAAACAATCCATGTTAATTCCAGGTTGTGAGTCACCAAAATACGAAAAAAGTCAAGGGGGTGAATACTTTTGCTGTATGTGACAATCAGGATTGGAGGGGCTATATCACCTGCGCTGCCATTACAGAGTCCGAGCTCATGTCTGACAGAGAGGACCATGCTGTCTGAAATCCTATTATCCTCCTCCTGATGTGTTCTGACTTCTCCGAAAACGAGGACATCACAACCTGGTAATTTACCACATTACTAGGCAACCATTATACAACACTATTGTCAGGGCTGCCAAGTCTCAGTAAACTTACTGACAGATGTCACTGAATGTGTCGAATGTTTTTAACGTAATGGATTGATTGGAGGTAAAATACCCAAATTCACCCTAGAATAATAGAAATAATAACAGGTTTGAAAAAAAAATTCACAGCAGAGAATTATGGCTCGATATAGTAAAGTGACATAATCGTAGAGAAAAACATAATAACAGAGATAATAACAGCAGCAGCAAGCGCCTTCTACTCCCCACAAGGGATGACAGCGGGATTATTATCCATTAGTCGCATTGATCAAAACAGAACAGTTCTGAAAGCTGCGGCTCAGTCACCAATAGTGGAGATCAGACAATTATCACCCCCAGTATGTGACAGAAAACGGGTCTCAAAAATTCACAAACTTGGGCACACACCATGGTTCCATGGCAATTCATTCATAAACTTCTAGTAGGAATACTAGAGGAATGGCACAACCGAGTTAAAATGAAAGATGTGCAATAATTGTACAAAGTGTTTACTGAAACAGACAAGTCCAGAGAAACATAGAAACATAGAATGTGTCGGCAGATAAGAACCATTTGGCCCATCTATTCTGCCCAATATACTGAATACTATGAATAGCCCCCGGCCCTATCTTATATGAAGGATGGCCTTATGCCTATCCCATGCATGCTTAAACTCCTGAGAAGTGGAACATCCCCTGTAAAGGCTTTGGACACCTTTGCAGTTAATATTTTATTGTTCATTTGCTTTCTAAATGCAGAATAAAGTAACTTTCCATATAGTACTCACTAAAAAATCCCCACCACATTACTTCTGCAGAGTGTGTATAAGTCCTTTACCTATCTGTTGGTGCTGCTGAATCTGCTAGATCTGTCAGAGCTCTGCTCCTGTTTCAGATAGCTCTCTCTGCTCTCCTCCTCCCTTCTCTCACCCTCAGTTCACACTTGCGCGTTTTACAGCGCGTTCAAACGCACTGTAAAACGCTCAACAGGAGAAAACTCATGTTTCCCTATGGGCATGGTTCTCACCTGAGCGTTTTACAGCGTGTTTGAACGCGCTGTAAAACGCCCTACGCTCAAAGAAGTTCTTGAGCTTCTTTGGGGCGTTTTGTCGCGCGTTTGCACCCATAGACTTCAATGGGAACGCGCGTAAAACGCGCGTTTAACACGAGTTAAAGTGTAGATATGCCTTTTTCAATTGGTCTCCAGAGTCATGAACGCGCGTATGATGCGCGTTTCCTATTTCCAAAAACGTGCTGTAATACGCGTGACAAACGCGCGTCTCAGAAACGCTCAGGTGTGAACCCAGGGTCAGTGTTAGGGCTCATACAAACAAACGTGTTTTCTTTCCTTGTCCGTTCCATTTTTGGGAGGGATCGCATGCGGAACCATTCATTTCTGTTGGCCGGCAAAAAAAAAACGGAAGTTGCTCCTTGTGCATTCCGTTTCCATATGTACATGTATGCTGCGGTATTATGTCCGTCCAAAATGCCTGATCAGTCGCTGGAATGCCAGATCCGGCATTAACTTACATTAGCTTGTATTAGTGCCAGATCCGGCATTACGAAAAAGACTGCAGGACGGATCCGTCCATCCGCATGACAAGCGGAGGGACGGATCCGTTCTTGCAATGCATTTGTAGATGGATCCCCACCCGGATCTATCTACAAATGCTGTCAGTTGTCACACTGATCGGCGGATCCGGCAGGCAGCTCCGACGACGGAACTGCCTGCCGGATCACACGAACGCAAGTGTGAAAGTACCCTTAGCTGTGGAAGCACTCATTTCCCTTGGCCCTTCTGCTGCCGTCCCCTCATTTCCAGGGCCGCGCTGCCTGAGGCAATCGCCTCACCTTTGCTTATTAGCGGGGAGGCCTTGGTGTGCACACACCCTTTAGTGCATTTTTTTCTATTGCAAAAATGCTGCAGATTTTCAGCTCCAGAAAATCCACTGCTAATCAGTTCAGTGTGAACCCAGCCTAATGCCTCATTCACACGACCGTATTTTTCGTCCGCATCTGATCCACATTGATTTCAATGGATCTGCAAAAAATGTAGATAGCACAGTGTGTGCTGTCCATATCCATATGTCTGTTCCGTAGTCCCGCAAAAAAATAGAACATGTCCAATTCCTGTCCATTTTGTGGACAAGAATAGGCATTGCAAAAAAAGGGGGTCAGTCAGCACATCCCACAGTGCAGGTGCACGCCGCCATGGCTAGAAACACAAAGGAAAAAAAACGGACAATGCAGCAGCGCTTTGCAGACACAAATAAAGTACAATAATGCCATAATTATAGAAAACATTCTGGTGCTAATGTTACGCTTATTTAGCAAATTTGAGATTCTTGGCAAATACATTTTGTACAAAATTATTTGGGCCCGTCTGCCAAACGTCAAGGCGATCTCTATAAGATGGGAACCTAACATTATTACAATGGATCCGCAAAAAAAACGACATGGACGTCATGCAATTTTTTGCGGATTCCTAAGGGTTCAAGCATGTGTGCCCTGTGCTACGGACTGCAAATAGCGGTCTGCAATGCACGAGTAGCGGCCAAGTCCACAGCGTTTGCAGATGAGGACCTATTGATTTAAATGGGTCTGCAATCCGCAAGATACATTCTACACCACAAAAAAAAATATAGAACATGCGCAGACCGATATCTCACTGAAGTGCTCCATAGTGCATCTGTGGGCTTCTGATCTGTGTTTCCGCTCCGCCCCATGCCGTATCTTGCGGATTGCGGACCCATTCAAGTCAATAGGTCCCCATCCGTGATAAGGAATTCACATGAACGGTGCTGTTTGCTGTCTGCAATACGGGCACAGGGCACACGGGGTCATGTGAATGAGCCCTAGGGCAGTTTTCCTAGTTAGTCAGCTCTGATTGCTCACTTCCAGATTTTTACAGCTGCTCCTCCGCAGGCTTTTATTTTTATTGATCGATTCTCTGAAACACAAATTATGAATGTGTTATTAGGAAAGAAATATCAGAGTGCGAGACGTGTGCGGGAGCTTAATGGGCAGCACTTTCCTTTCTAATCCAGTCTGATGAGAGCTTTAGGAATTAAAACTGTGAAATACCTTTTATGTTCCGTCTTACCCGCACCCTGGGGGAGATTTACTAATCAGAATGCACTAGAATCCGTCTGCAGTTTGTGCCAGGTAAAGGGAGTGCGAGCTGTGTGCCTCATTTATTAACCTGTTTTAGACTCTTTTCTATCCCTCTTATGACTCGTCCAACGAGGTAGCATGGCTTAGTAGGAAAGGGGCGTGGCTTCATTGCTATGCAATAAAAAATGTGCCAAAATGTATGTGCGTTTTTTGGGTCCGCAAAAAATACGGAAGGCACACTGAACACATCCGTATGTCATCCGTATTTCATCCGTTTCTGATTCGCATAGGGAAACCATATGGATATGTTTTGTGGAATAACGGAACAGAAGAGGACCTAAATCGGAGAAAAAAAAAACTCTGATGCGATTCAAGGGATCCGAGGAAAAAGGACCACAAAACTACAACGGTTGTGCGCAAGAGCCCTAAGAAGGAGACTTCTAGAGGGGGTCGTGGCCTACCGCAGCATGGAGTGAGTCGTCCGCATATCGCTTCTGCCATCATCCTGACTTGTATCGCTGATTGCAGTCCTCTGGTGGACAGGGAGAACTCTGAACAGCGCCTGGGTGAAAGAGGAGTCCCCTGCCTTGCTGCAGGAGAACAGAAAAATGCTGACGAGGGGGAAGAGCAGCGCCGGGACAGAGTGGAAAACAGCGAAAATGGCGTCGGCATGGAGAAGGAGAAGAGCCAGCACAAGGTGGTGAGCCGGAGAGCAGCAGTGTGCCTCAGCAGATTTGCTAAAGTATCGGAGGGGGCAAGGACTGGTCTCAATGTAAAGTGACAGAGAACATGTCCTCCTCGGATCAGGAGGATCGCTCCTCAGATGAAGAAGAGGTGAATAATAATGGACGCCCGGTCCCTGTGTTAAAAGGAAATGCACAGGGGGCAGAAAACCCTCAGAGCCCCAGTGTACAAGAGCCCACCCTTAAAGATATTATGGGGGCAGTAGTTAGCTGTAACATCACCCTTAAAGCCCTCAATCTACAAGTGGGCAGCCTGCGGGAAGATATGAAAGAACCTCAGAACTGGATAAAAGAATGTCAGGAGGATGAGGTCAGGCCTCTCAAGATGGCGGCTAAGTCAACGGCAAGAGATATGGCCGCCCTATTTGCTTAGGCTGATGATTTAGAAAATAGATCACGCTGTAATAATATCAGAATGGTGGGGGGCCCGGAAAAAACAGACGGGGCAAATACTACAGAATATATAGAAATGTGATAACATCAAAAGTTTCAGGATAAGGGTCCATTCACACGTCCGTAATTTGGGACTGCATCCGTTCCTCAATTTGTGGACCCTTTACTTTTAATGGGGCTGGAACGGATGCAGATCCGCATTTTCAGGATCCGCATCAGTTTTTTCAGGATCCGCAATTCCGTTCCTGAAAAAAATAGAACATGTCCTATTCTTGTCCGCAATTGCGGACAAGAAAAGGCATTTTCTGCTATAGTGCTGGCTATGTGCGGTCTGCAAATTGCGGATCACACATTGCCGGTGTCCGTGTTTTGCGGATCTGCAAAACACTTACGGACGTGTAAATGGACCCTTAAGGACTGTTCTCGCTATATGCTGTAGAAAGAGCCCATCGAGTGCCCACAAGACCACTGCCACGGGTAGACCACCGAGACCTATCCTTCCTAAAATACTGCACTTTAAAGACAGAGATACCATATTGAGGCAGGCACGGGATTGTTCTTTGAGGATCCAGAAGAGGCGACACAATGGCTTGACTGTCATGAAAGTCAACTGAAAGAACAGAACAAGGACACTTGAGAAGAAGATACCTGGGAGGAAGTATCTTTGCTGTTCTGCGCGATGTCCTGAAGAGCGCGCATGTTTCTTCATTCTCCTTTTTTGTTTTCCTTTCTTTTTCTTTCTTTATTGCTCTCTTCCTCTTAGTTTCTGTTTTATAATGTACAGGAGACATCTCAGCACCAGAGGACTCCACGATTGGGACTTTATGTTTATCAGTATATTCCCAGTTCTTCTGACGCAGGAGCGTGAGTTGCGCACAGAAAGTGCAGTTCTCTATTTTGGTGTAGTGTGCGGTTGTGAATTGCAGAGTTGAGTATGCCATATAAAAAAGTGGGCAAGTTTGTTTGGAAGCGCCCAAGATATGGGATGATTAGGAGATATGTCATTGAATATACATCCTATACTTCTGGGAAGGGATATGGGGGGCTGGGGAGGAGGTTACTCACTCTGGCATGGTAATAGGGACAACCTTTCGCTTGGAGCTAGTGTAACGACTGTCCTTAAAGGGGAGGGGGGGGGGATCATGTTTATGTTTTGTATTGGGAATATGACACATATGACTTGGATACTGAGCTGGAATGTGAGGGGAATGGCTGATACCAAGAAGCGACATAGTATTTTGAATTACTTATCTCGCTTTCAGCCAGCTATCTGTTGCTTACAGGAGACGCATCTAACTAAAAATACAATACAATGGTTAAAGAAGGCATGGGTGGGATATGCGTCCCATGCGAGTAAGTATATTAGTACATAAGAATATTCCAGGGGAGTAAGTATATTAGTACATAAGAATATTAGATTTGAATGTATTAAAGATTTCTTAGACGAGGAGGGGGGATTTTCATGTGTGCTATGCAATATTGAGGGTATTCAAATGATATTGGTGACAGTATATATCCCCCCCCCCCCCCCATTTGCATCGACCCCTTTGAGAATGATACTTGACTTTCTGGCAGACTATCCGGGAATACCGTGGTTGCTTATTGGAGATTATAACTATACACCAGATGACCGGATGGATAGGTGTAGGGTGCAGGGATTTGGGAGATCTCCAGGTAGTTCTGCGTTATGTAATATTATGAAAGAGGTAGGTCTGATTGATATTTGGAGGGTGAGACACCCTGCAGAGCGCAGATACTCCTGTACCTCGTCCATATTCCGTACCTTATCCTGAATAGATCTGGCGTTGGTGAATGATGCTATGTTTCCATTTATCCATTCCTCTATCAACCTAGAGCGCTGTCGGACCATTCCATAATGAAGTTGGAGCTGAAATTTGGGGAGACCAGACCGGGGATGAAACTATGGAAGCGCAACGCACTTTGGCTACAAATTCTGGGTGACCTCTCATGCATGACTGAGTCCATTAAAGAATACTTTAATTTTAATACTGGTACGGCGTCCCCACATGCTGTCTGGGATGCTATGAAAGCATATCTGAGGGGGTTATTGATCAAGTCTATCAGAGCACATAAAACTAGGTCTAAAGAAGCGGACGTCAGGGCTCACAAAGCGATAGTGGAGGCCGAGGAGGCCTATGGGGGTTACACCTTCCCAGTCAAATAGCAGGGCTATGAGAAAGGCACAGGAACAACTGAGGTGTCATCTATTACAGGTCGCAGACAGGAAACGTATCCTTTTTATGCTGCGGTTGGTTGCTGAAGGTGAAAAAGTGGGACTTATGTTATCAGTTATTTCTAGGGCCCAGCAAGGGTCATCATGTATAATCGAATTCCTCCCCAGGGGAGGTCATGTACGGATACAGGGGATATTCTAGGAGTGCTTGATGGATTTTATGCCCTCTCTATACCTCTAGAGCAGAGATGCCCAACCTGCGGCCCTCCAGCTGTTGCAAAACTACAACTCCTACTACTACTACAGCATGCCACGACAGTCTACAGAAGGGCATGATGGGAGTTCTAGTTTTACAACAGCTGGAGGGCCGCAGGTCGAGCATCCCTGTTCTAGAGCCTCTAACTCGGAGGAGGAGTTATTAACGTTCCTCGGGAAGACAGACTTACCTACACTATCGGTAGAGGAGAGGGAACAATTAAGAGCCTATTAATCTGAAGGAATTGTAGGAGGACCTAAAAGATATGGCTACTGACAAAGCCCCGGGATCGGATGGAGTTTTCAGGGAGTACTGTTGCCAGAATTATTGAAGGTTTTCAATTACTCTTTAGAGGTGGGTTCTCTCCCGACTTCTATGCAGGAGGCCCTTATAGTACTGATCCCAAAGGACCCGAATATCCCAACTGCGGCACGCGTATGATACCACATTAAAAAAAAGGTACTAACATTATTAAACTAGAAACAGCCCAAAAATTCATTCTCACAAGCGGTGAAAAGAGAGATCTGGTCTCTATGCTGTACACATTATTACTGGATACGTTCCTGGACTCTCATCTGTTGACTCAAATGAAAAAATGGGAGAGAGATTTGGGAGGGGGGGGGATGTCACAAGACCAATGGGAAGACATTTTAGAGGCGATCCTGAACAGGTGAAATTGTCTCAACTTTTTAGAACGCCAATATTTCTGAAACCCATAGGCGTCAGAACAGACGCAACATGCCCAAGGTGCTCTTTGGAGCCAGCAGATTTGATTCACATGATGTGGCAGAGTCTAGACGGGTACTGGGAAGGTATAGTTGAGACAATATATCATACATTGTCAGTGAGGGTAGATAGAGATCCCAAAGTATGGATATTAGGATGTGTCTCTAAGGTTGGGACAGATGAATATAGAAAGGTTGCGGTGGGAAGGTTGTTGTATGTAGCTCGAAAACTGATAGCCCTGGATACAGGAAAGTCCTAACATTGGAGGAATTCAGGGTAAAAGTTAACAATATGTTGGTTTGTGAAAAAGGTATATTCCTCAAAAGAGGATGCCCACAAAAGTTTGATAGACTATGGAGTGACTGGTTGTCTAATAGCCGTATCACGTTAAAGAGGGTAGAAGTGGAGAACCATGCCGGGGTGAGTGGGAAGGAGGGGTAGGTTTTATTGAGGGTGGGGTGGTTATTAGGGTTATGTATATTTACATATATATATATGTATAAAAAGACAATACAAAACAGAATGTATCAAAAGCTTTATTTTTCTTTGATCTGTTTCATTATACATACTGTATACGTGTAAAGATATCATTGTCAATAATAAAAAAAAGATTTGATTAAAAAAGGCAAGCTTGATCTCGAGTGTGGTGGTGTGAGATGCGCCAAAAGAGTACCACACCGCTTAATAAGGGAGACTTCACATTAACGTTATTTTTTAATTCTTCTGATTTGTCAGAAGAACAGAAAAATAAAAGAAAAAAAACATATCCTGTGCATCAGTTATGCACATTATGAGCCATTTCCATCTGAAATCCATTTAGAATAGGTTTTAATAAAGTTGATATAGAAGTTATGTTCGCTTTAACTCAATATGGTTCAAAATAAGTAGAATTCATGAAATGCAACCAGTGAAACCTCGAAGCAAGATTTTTTGTAAACTACTTAGCACAGGAAACCCCTGTTCTCATGAGCACCATGTAATCCTACGACGATTGACTGTTTACACATTGGGCACAATGAATTGTGGATCCAGCGCCTCGTTTATACCTCTGCCCATAACTAGCTCTTGAGAACAGTATCGGGGCCTGTGCGATGGACGAAGCCGAGCTCCGCTGAGAATCTCCTGTTTGCTTTCCTCGTATTCAGCAATCACCCAGCAAAGTAAGAACAAACAAGAAATCCAATGTTCGGCCGTTCTTTCATCTGCTTCAGGGCGAGAGAGTAGTTTGACAGCGGTCACATCGGCCACTCTCAGAGCACCTCTGTACATAAAAGCATCTGTAATCAGCAAAGTAAATATCATGCGGCGAGTGAGAGACCCCTGGGACTCTGCAGAACGAGAGGCAATGAGGAGATTCATATATATGGGGACACTGATCGCTTCTGTAGTGGAAAATGTGTCACTTTTGACCAGTGCATAGTTACAGTGTAACAAACTGCCGCTGGCAAATGTACCACCCCTCATAATGGATAAACAAGCGGTTTCTGTACCTTGCGGATCTACAGTGCCTCGCAAAAGTATTCACCCCTCTTAACTTTTTTCGGATTTTGGTGCCTCACAACCTGGAATTAACATGGATTGTTTGAGGATTGGCATCATGTAATTTAAAGGACACGCCCACAACTGTGAAGATGATTGTTTTTTTTTATTGTGAAGCAAATAACAAATAGGACAAAAAAAAAAGTCAATGTGCAGAACTATTCCCCCCCCTTAAGTCAGTACTTTGTGGAGCCAACTTTTGCAGCAATCACAGCTCCAGGTCGCTTTGGATAAGTCTCTCGGAGCTCGCCACGTCTTACCGCTGGGATTTTTGCCCGTTCCTCCTCGCTGCTCCGGCTCCTTCAGGTTGGATGGTTTGCACTTGTGAACAGCGATCTGTAAGTCTGACCACAGATTTTCTATTGGATTGAGATCTGGGCTGTGACTCGGCCATTCCAACACATTCACATGTTTCCCTTTAAATCACTCCAGTATTGCTTTAGCCGTGTGTTTGGGGTCAGTCCTGCTGGAAGGTGAACCTCCGTCCTAGCCTTAGATCACACACAGAGTGCTACAGGTTCTGCTCAGGAATATCCCTGTATTTAGCGCCATCCATCTTTCCCTCCTCTGACCAGTTTCCCAGTCCCATCCCCCCCATGATGCTGCCACCGCCATGTCTCGCTCTGGGGATGGTGTTCTTTGGGTGATGGGATGTGTTGGGTTTGCTCCAGACATAGCGTTTTCTTTGATGGCCGAAAAGTTCAATTTTAGCCTCATCAGACCAGAGCCCCTTCCTCTGTACATTTTGAGAGTCTCCTACGTCTTTTCACAATCTCACAACGTGCCTTTTTGTTTCTAGCTGACAGTAATGGCTTCTTCTGGCCACTCTGCCATAAAGCCCAACTCTATGGAGCGTACGGCTTATTCTCATCCTCTGTACAGATCCTCCAGTCTCTGCTGTGGACTCTGCAGCTCCTCCAGGTTTCCCTTAGGTCTCTGTGCTGCCTCTCTGATTAATGCCCTCCTTGCCCGCTCCGTGAGTTTTTGGGGGCGGCCGTCTCTTGGCAGGTTTGCTGTTGTGCCATGTTCTTTCCATTTGGTTATGATAGATGTGATGGCGCTCCTGGGGATCATCAAAGATTTGGATATTTTTTTATAACCTAACCCTGACTTGTACTTCTCAACCACATTGTCCCTTACTTGTTTGGAGAGCTCCTCGGCCTTCATGGCAGTGTTTGGTCAGTGATGCCTCTTTCTTAGGTGTTGCAGCCTCTGGTGTGTATATGTAATGACAGATGATGTGACACTTAGATCGCACACAGGTGACATCATGTCACTAATTATGTGACTTCTGAAGGTAATTGGTTGCATCAGAGCTTTTTATGGGCTTTCTAACAAAGGGGGTGAATACATACGGGACAATATTCTGTTTTCTATTTTTAAACAATAGTTTTATTTATATATATTTTTCATTTCACTTCACCAACTTAGACTATTGTGTTCTGATCCATCACATAAAATTCAGATTAACAAAACATTAAACTTAAGGCTGTAACGTAACAAAACACGAAAAAAAGTCAAGGTGGGATAAATACCTTTGCAGAGCACTGTATAGGGGTCGGAACATGAATAAAGGAATGGCGATTGTATCCTGAAATTTAGTGAAACTTTTTATTCATTGTAACCACTAACAGGTAAAGTTATTTTTTACCGACTCAGGAACTTCGATTAGGTTTTTTTTAGGCCCCCTTCACACGGGCGAGTTTTCCACGCGGGTGCAATGCGTGACGTGCACTGAATCCTGACCCATTCATTTAAATGGGGCTGTGCACATGAGCGACGTTTTTCACGCATCACTTGTATATTGCGTGAAAATCACTGCATGTTCTATATTTTGAGTTTTTCACGCAACGCAGACCCCATAGAAGTGAATGGGGCTGCGTGAAAATCGTGTTGCATCCGCAAGCAAGTGTGGATGCGATGCGATTTTCACGGATGGTTGCTAAGGAGATGATGTAAATAAATAAGGATAAAGTCCATTTACTTTATTATTTTCCATTATATCATGGTTATAATGGAAAATAATAGCATTCTTTAATACAGAATGCTAAGTAAAATGTCCATTGAGGGTTAAAAAATTATAAAAAAATTACTCACCTCATCTACTTGATTGCGCAGCTGTTATCGCCTTCTTTCTTCTTCTTGCAGGACCTGCAAAAGGACCTGCACTGACGTGGTGAGCGTGGTGACGTCAGCGCAGGTCCTGCTGAATGAAGATAGAAGGTTCTGCGGATGACATCAGCACAGGTCCTTTTGCAGGTCCTGCAAGAAATAGTTATAATAAATAAAATAATAAAATCTACAGGACACCGAAGCCAAACCCGAACTTCAGTGAAGAAGTCCGGGTTCGGGTCTGGGTACCAACATTCAGTTTTTTATCACGTGCATGCAAAACGCATTAAAACGCTTTGCACTCGCGCGGAAAAAACTGAACAACGCAACGCAATCGCAGACAAATTGCGTGTGAACTCGCGTAGGTTTCTCTGAACCCGCCTGCAACGCATCTGGACTGAATCCGGTACGCTCGTCTGCAAGGGGCCTTACGCGAGGGAGATGAATGAGCATCAAGCATGAAAGGAGGTATGGTTGTGTGAATGTTAATCCGGCCATACAAGATACCTGTCAGATAAATGCTCATTATCATCCTGAGAATAAAAGGATTTGGCATGTGGAAATCCAACATGGCCAATGCTTCAAACACATTAACTGCTTGGCCACTCCTGCCAAAATTAGTGAGTTGGGCTGACATTTTTCAAATGCATATGACCAGCTCCTGATCTCGAGGAGGGCTCATTCATTGCTGTGATTCTTATTGATTCTGATGGCTGCCATTTCATATCAGCATTATTTACTGGATTGAAACTAAGGAGTCATTTATTAAACTAGTGTAAAGTAGAATTGGCTTAGTTGCACATAGCAACCTATCAGATTCCATCTTTCATTTTCCAAAGGAGCTGTCAACAATGAAAGGTGGAATCTGATTGGTTGCTATGGGCAACTAAGCCAGTTCTACTTTACACCAGTTTGATAAATGACCCCATAGATCCTTTAAAGCCTAAAAAAGTTTGCAAAGTTTGCATAGTGACCGTGTACAATCATAACTGTGTAGGAGCAGGTCTTTTATGGGCTTCTAATGTATTTTTCAGCTATATTATTCCATGTTGCTGCTGCACAGCTAGATACATTTCTCTCACAAGCAGGGAACATCTGTGGAATCTGCCAACACTGTGACATCATTTCCCTTATTTCCAACTATGTTTGTTCTCAGCTTCAGAGCTCACTGATAAGGAGGGGGAGATCACACTTACATACACACAGGAGGCTCCTGTGATGTTCAGAAAGCAGTGTAGAAGCAGTTCTTTTATCAAGCTCTGGATCTCAGCAAGCTCTGACACGCCCCCACTTTCTGTCTCCCGTCTTATGTATGCAGACAGACTTTTTAAATTAAGCGATTTAGTGTCTTATTCAAACCATTCTTTATTAAATTAAATGAAATTGAGTGCCAGTACAGTGACTCTAAGAATGGCAGTGTAATTGGATTTAGCGCTAAAATGCATTTTACCATTTAGACTCTGTGCTGGGTAGATTACACAGAACTCTGTCTACTTTCTATCCGGTTAGATTCTCTGTGCTGCGCTGATTGGTGACGGAGGGATGGATTACAGCCGTTATCCCCATCAGGAAATCACAGTGTATTTTTTATTTGTCCCTTGGCTTGATCTTTTCAGGATGGAAACGCGTCAAGTCGAGACATATCTGACCCAGCGATACAATCTCCTAACAAGCACACTCTTGGGTGACTGAAGTTTATCTTGGATATTGAAGTTTTCCTCTTTGACTGCTCCTCTCTAGAGGGATGCAGACGGGAATGGCCTCAGCCTGAGGGGATGTCATTTTACTCCCCTAGGAAATTGTTTATCTTGTTTTTCTGATAGAGGCAAAGAAACCCATCATCCATAGAAATGATATCAGTGTCTACAAAGGAAGACGAGCAAAGGAGCTGGTGCTGGGAGAGAGGGCAGGTTAACCACCTTGGTCCCCCTACCTCCATTTGCCACGACCAACCTCCCTTTTTTGTTCCGCCACATATTTATTTTTTTCTGGTACATATTAAAGAAAACTGTACCACATAATTAATATAACCCCCAGCCCCTCATAGTGTATAGTGTACAACACTCCATAGTATGCAGTATACAGAAGGCGAGAGGCCCCTCCACAGGGGGTGTCCTGTGGAGGTGCTAATTTTGGTCTGTGTAATTTCTTAAGTATTGAACATTTTTGGGCTTGTGTTACATTGTTAACTCTCGCGTTCTTTACATTCTATTATACTTGTAATATGACCACATTGTATGCACTCTGCAGTGGTTTTGGGTTATGATACCATATATATGTATTTTAACCCATTGTCTATTTAATAAAATATATTACATACATTTATATTGATTTGGTGCTGCAGAGTGCTTTTTTGTTGGACTTTTCAGTATGCAGTATACAGTATAACACCCCACAGTATACAGTATAACACTATACAGTATAAAACATCCCAACAGTATACAGTATACTACCCCACAGTATATAGTATAACACTCTACAGCACATAACATCCCCACAGTATACAGTATACTACCCCACAGTATACAGTATAACACTCTACAGCATATAACACCCCCACAGTATTCAGTATACTACCCAACAGTATATAGTATAACACTACAGCACATAACACCCCCACAGTATACAGTATACTACCCCACAGTATATAGTATAACACTCTACAGCATATAACACCCCCACAGTATATAGTATAACACTCTACAGCATATAACACCCCCACAGTATATAATATAACACTACAGCACATAACACCCCCACAGTATACAGTATACTACCCCACAGTATATAGTATAACACTCTACAGTATATAACACCCCCACAGTATACAGTATAACACCCCACAGTATACAGTATACCACTATACAGTATAAAACATCCCAACAGTATACAGTATACTACCCCACAGTATATAGTATAACACTCTACAGCACATAACACCCCCACAGTATACAGTATACTACCCCACAGTATATAGTATAACACTCTACAGCACATAACACCCCCACAGTATACAGTATACTACCCCACAGTATACAGTATAACACTCTACAGCATATAACACCCCCACAGTATTCAGTATACTACCCAACAGTATATAGTATAACACTACAGCACATAACACCCCCACAGTATACAGTATACTACCCCACAGTATATAGTATAACACTCTACAGCATATAACACCCCCACAGTATATAGTATAACACTCTACAGCATATAACACCCCACAGTATATAATATAACACTACAGCACATAACACCCCACAGTATACAGTATACTACCCCACAGTATATAGTATAACACTCTACAGTATATAACACCCCCACAGTATACAGTATAACACCCCACAGTATACAGTATACCACTATACAGTATAAAACATCCCAACAGTATACAGTATACTACCCCACAGTATATAGTATAACACTCTACAGCACATAACACCCCCACAGTATACAGTATACTACCCCACAGTATATAGTATAACACTCTACAGCATATAACACCCCCACAGTATACAGTATACTACCCCACAGTATATAGTATAACACTCTACAGCATATAACACCCCCACAGTATACAGTATACTACCCCACAGTATATAGTATAACACTCTACAGCATATAACACCCCCACAGTATATAGTATAACACTACAGCATATAACACCCCCACAGTATACAGTATACTACCCAACAGTATATAGTATAACACTATAGCACATAACACCCCCACAGTATACAGTATACTACCCCATAGTATATAGTATAACACTCTACAGTATATAACATCCCCACAGTATACAGTATACTACCCCACACTATATAGTATAACACTCTACAGTATAAAACACCCCCACAGTATACAGTATACTTCCCCACAGTATATAGTATAACACTCTACAGCATATAACACCCCCACAGTATACAGTATACTACCCCACAGTATATAGTATAACACTCTACAGCATATAATACCCCCACAGTATACAGTATACTACCCCACAGTATATAGTATAACACTCTACAGCTTATAACACCCCCACAGTATATAGTATACTACCCCACAGTATATAGTATAACACTCTACAGCATATAACACCCCCACAGTATACAGTATACTACCCAACAGTATATAGTATAACACTACAGCACATAACACCCCCACAGTATACAGTATACTACCCCATAGTATATAGTATAACACTCTACAGCATATAACACCCCCACAGTATATAGTATAACACTCTACAGCATATAACACCCCCACAGTATATAGTATAACACTCTACTGCACATAAGGCCCCCACAGTATTCAGTATACTACCACACAGTATATAGTATAACACTCTACAGTATATAACATCCCCACAGTATACAGTATACTACCCCACACTATCTAGTATAACACTCTACAGCATATAACACCCCCACAGTATACCCTAAAGTATACAGTATAATATCCCAAAGTATACAGTATAAAGTACCCCACAGTATGAAGTATACAGTATAACACCCCCAGCATGTAGTACCCCACAGTAAGCAGTATAACACCCCACAGTATACAGTACCCTACAGTTTGCAGTACCTCACAATGAAGTATATGCTATAACACCCACAGTATGCAGTATATGGTATAACACCCTCTTCACACCTTTTCCTGATCTAATCTTCACATAAATCTATGTCAAGTATCTCTTGCAGCAATACTCCTCCTGGAGGAGAAAGTATCTGTTATGACATCTCCATTTAACCAGTACAATCCATATGTTACTGATCACATGATGATGATGTCATCACTGGCCCTTTCTCTTAGGAGCATCACATTCTTCTTCATTGAAATGTCAGGCCGGGGCTTCCGACCCAAACTTCCCTATTATAATTCGCCATTGCCTAGACTAGCAATACAACCACACATCCATTCAGTCCTGTTACACTTAAGTTGCAGTACCTGCAAATGCACAGAAGAGGCAGCATAATTAAGAACCTGCTGCTTCGAACTGCACAGAATGGATGCACAGATATGTGCTCCATGGATTATTCTTGAGATGCTCTGGCTCTGAACCTGCATATTTTTTGCATTCATCAATACTGTCCAATTACACTTTAGTTGCAGTAACCGCTAATGTCCACTAGAGGCAGTATCTGGTTTCTCTTGTAAAAATATTAAGCTAATTTCACATTAGCGTTTTGGCTTTTCGTTTGTGAGATCCGTTCAGGCCTCTCACAAGCGGTCCAAAACGGATCAGTTTTGCCCTAATGCATTCTGAATGGAAAAGGATCCGCTCAGAATGCATCAGTTCGCCTCCGTTCAGTCATCATTCCGCTCTGGAGGCTGCCTGCAGCGTTTTGCTGTCCGACCTGGGATGCGGAGCAAGACTGATCACACTCTGACACAATAGAAAACGGATCCGTCTTGGCTATATAGGACATAATACAAACAGATTCGTACATTACAGAGGCATTCGGTTGTATTATTGTAACGGGAGCGTTTTTGCAGATCCATGACGGATCCGCAAAAAACGCTAGTGGGAAAGTAGCCTAAGGAGTACTCTGCATCTGAGGTTGTGGCTTTTTCAATTTGTATCATATTATTTTCTATTACATCTCTGGCAAAGATTCTATTAGTTTCACTTAAATTGAATTTCTTTTTGTTACATGGTTTGAATTCTAGCCAGCGGTATTATTCCTTCATTGTGCACAACTTACTTCATCCATTTCCTTCCTTATCTACAATAGATCAGAAAAAGCTGATAAAGAACGAAGAACAAATGTAAAAGTGCCATAGACCGGCTATTACACCGCAGAAATATTCTTGTATTATAGCAGTTATATTCTTGTACATATAAGCAGTATTATAGTAGTTATATTCTTGTACATAGGAGACAGTATTATAGTAGTTATATTCCTGTACATAGGAGGCAGTATTATAGTAGTTATATTCTTGTACATAGGAGCAGTATTATAGTAGTTATATTCTTGTACATAGGAGGCAGTATTATAGTAGTTATATTCTTGTACATAGGAGCAGTATTATAGTAGTTATATTCTTGTACATAGGAGGCAGTATTATAGTAGTTATATTCTTGTACATAGGAGGCAGTATTATAGTAGTTATATTCTTGTACATAGGAGCAGTATTATAGTAGTTATAGTCTTGTACATAGGAGGCAGTATTATAGTAGTTATATTCTTGTACATAGGATCAGTATTATAGTAGTTATATTCTTGTACATAGGAGCAGTATTATAATAGTTATATTCTTGTACATAGGAGGCAGTATTATAGTAGTTATATTCTTGCACATAGGAGGCAGTATTATAGTAGTTATATTCTTGTAGATAGGAGGCAATATTATAGTAGTTATATTCTTGTACATAGGAGCAGTATTACAGTAGTTATATTCTTGTACATAGGAGGCAGTATTATAGTAGTTATTCTCTTGTACATAGGAGGCAGTATTATTGTAGTTATATTCTTGTATATAGGAGCAGTATTATAGTACTTATATTCCTGTACATAGAAGCAATATTATAATAGTTATATTCTTGTACATAGGAGCAGTATTATAGTAGTTATATTCTTGTACATAGGAGCAGTATTATAGTAGTTATATTCTTGTACATAGGAGCAGTATTATAGTAGTTATATTCTTGTACATAGGAGGCAGTATTATAGTAGTTATATTCTGGTACATAGGAGCAGTATTATAGCAGTTATATTCTTGTACATAGGAGCAGTATTATAGTAGTTATAGTCTTGTACATAGGAGCAGTATTATAGTAGTTATATTCTTGTATATAGGAGCAGTATTATAGTAGTTATATTCTTGTACATAGGAGCAATATTATAGTAGTTATATTCTTGTACATAGGGGCAGTATTATAGTAGTTATATTCTTGTATATAGGAGCAGTATTATAGTAGTTATATTCTTGTACATAGGAGCAATATTATAGTAGTTATATTCTTGTACATAGGAGCAGTATTATAGTAGTTATATTCTTGTATATAGGAGGCAGTATTATAGTAGTTATATTCTTGTATATAGGAGCAGTATTATAGTAGTTATATTCTTGTACATAGGAGCAGTATTATAGTAGTTATATTCTTTTACATAGGAGCAGTATTATAGTAGTTATATTCTTGTACATAGGAGCAGTATTATAGTAGTTATATTCTTGTACATAGGAGCAGTATTATAGTAGTTATTTTCTTGTATACAGTCCCTGACAAAAGTCTTGTCGCTTCTCTATTTTGTAGAAACTCCTGCTATTAACCTGACTTTTAATTAATCAATTGGTGTTAGAAATAGCTCATATGAAAAGCTAAAGCCCTCCCAAATGATGTTTAATGCACTGAAATAAATTAGTTTCACTGAAAAAAGATTTATCATTTAATCGAGACAGAAAGGTCAAATTTTGACAAGACAAAAGTTTTGTCGCCTATACAGAAATTGAACAACTTTACTGCAAATCTAAAAATATGTCGGCAAATTAAGTAGTGGTGCTGTGAGATCCAAATGTAATATCTTGTATGACTTCCCTGAGCTTGAAGGACAGCATCCATGCGGTTTGGCAAGGATTCATGCATTTTATTGATGAAGTCATCAGTCATCTGCATGCCTCCCAGAGTTCATCAATATTCTTTGGTTTCGTCTTCCATGCTTCCTCTTTCATCCTACCCCACATATTCTCAATGATGTTCACAGCGGCGTACACACAATCCATGGGGCCCCAGTGCGAAACTGATCCATGGGCCCCCCCCCGCCCCCCTCCGTCATCTGGGGCCCCCCTACTTTAACAAACTCAATGCAGCCAATACCCCCCCCCCCACACACACTTTAACAGACTCAATGCAGCCAATACAACCCATCACCCCCCAGTCCCCCCCCATCTTCAGGGGGCCCCCCTACTTTACCAAACTCAGTGCAGCCAATAACCCCCCCCCCACACACACACACACTTTAACAAACTCAATGCTGCCAATAACCCCCCCCCCCCACACACACACACTTTAACAAACTCAATGCAGCCAATAACCAGCCCCCCTACTTTAACAAACTCAATGCAGCCACATTAGCCAATACACTAAACCCCCCCTCCATGCCAGGGCCCCCACTGTCTCCAAGTCTCCAACTCAGTGCAGCTTTTTCTTACTTACCGGCGCTGCTCTAGGGGAAGTGAACTGCTCTCTCTCCCGTCCGGGTCCCGTCTGCTGCGTGAGTTCAGACGTGCACATGTTCCCGCGAGACCTGCCACAGGAGTTCACAGGTCTCGCGGGATTGACGCCGTGCTAGCTCCTGCCCGGGCCCGGCGCTGACAGCAAGTCTGACTCTCGCTTCCAAACAACTTTTAGCGCAGCCAGAGGGGCCAGGCGTCCGCAGGCAGCCGGGCCCCCTGGGGTGCCGGGCCCGGTCGCAGCTGCGACCCCTGCGACCCCTATATGTACGCCACTGGATGTTCATGTCTGGTGACTTGTCTGGCCAATCCTGGAGCATCTTGATCTTCTTCGCCTTAAGGAACTTTGATGTGGAGATGGAAGTAAGCGATGGAGCACCATCCTGCTGCAGAATTTGGCCTTTTTTATGGTTGGGAATATAAGAGGTAGCTAAGATTTCTTGGTAGTTTAGACTATTGATGTTGCCTTCCACCCTGCAGATCCCTCGCACACCCCCATACTGGATGTAACCCCAGACCATGATTTTGCCTCCACCAAACTTCACTGTTTTCTGGGTAAATCTCAGTGCCATGCGGGTTCCAGTAGGTCTCCTGCAATATTTGCAGCGACTGTGGTGTAATTCAACAGAAGATTCATCTGAAAAATCCACCTTCTGCCACTTTTCCAGCGTCCATCCTTTTAGCAGGCTGTGGGCCACATGGTTTTTCAATTGTCTTTTGTTTAGTGCTGGCCTATGGGCACTGATTCGACCATGGAGGCCATTTCGAGACAGAATCCGACAAACTGTTCTGGTTGACACAGGGACTTCAGGTGACCAGGTCTCGTGGAGCTCTGCTGCAGTGGAAAATGGGCTGGCCTTGGATTTTCGAGCCAACAAACGGTCCTCTCGAGCAGTTGTCTTGCGGGGTCTGCCTGACCTGGGCTTGTCCAAAACGTCTCCAGTCTCTTCAAATCTTTTATCCTCTGAAGTAGACGCTGAGACACATTGAAGGTGTCTGCCACATCAGCGGTGGATCTGGTCTTCAGCCTCTTGATAATCAACACTCTAGTCTTAGGGTGAATCATGTCTAGAGGTCTAGTTGCAGTTGATGTGAAGGTCTCGTGTACTGGGGTTCTTTCTATACACACCTGAGACCTAATTGATCCATTATTAGTCACAGGTGAAGCTCATATGACAAGGCGATAAGGGACTCAATGGGCTTTACCAAGCTGTGAATATTAGAATACTTTTTGTCAGTTTCGTTTTGCACTGAAACATTATTACAAAAGCTGCTGGGATTAAAATGACCCATTTCTTGTAACAAAATATTGATTAGAAATATATTTTCAGGTCAATTTGTACACAAGCGACAAGACTTTTGTCAGGGACTGTATAGGAGGCAGTATAATAGTAGTTTATATTCCAGACAGAAAAGGTTTTTGCTACTTTTTCTTTCTTTTTAAAATCTTTTGACCTCGGGAATCAGAAATACTTGTTGCATCATTACCAATACCAATAGTGATGGGATTATCCTACTGGTCACTCATCCACAATACAATGATGCTCTCCCCTTCCTTCTGCATCCTCTGCAGTCGAGCTACCTGCTTATAATGACCACTGACTGATGGCTCTAGAAGAAAAAAAAGACCAGTAATGTATTATACAAATGTCTTTTTAGGATTTAAGGACTTATTTTTATTTTTTCAGACTAACATAAATCTTTTTGAAAAAGACTCATCTGACACAGTTAGAACTCTCCACAATACTTCTGGAGAACATATACAAGATGTATGACTCCTGCAGATTGGATCATGTTTCATGCAGTCTCTCTTTTGCCAATTTTTCATTTCCCGGACACCTTAAGTATGTTACCTTGGATGGAAAGAAGCTACAATCCATCTCCATGACGTTATGGAATCTGTTTATTACTGTGGACTTACATTAGCCTCCAAGAAAACCTTTCTCCTGCCGTCTTTATGTGGAGGTTAGAGTCTTGTTGCCAGATGTCCTTATCCATGTCCAACCTTCACTATGAGGTTGAGTTGTGAGGATTTATCTGCCCACTACTTCTGGACAGCTCTTGGCCAGCACCACTTCCACTTCCACTTGATGAATCGATGACTTGGGCCAAGGATTTCAGTATCTTAACCCTATGCCCTAAATCAATCCCTAGACCAACGAGGGCCAAATATCTCCCGTAAGTGATGAAATCAAACTGGAAAGGTTGCAATCTAACACCTGTTACTTCACGACTGGACCTGAAACCCTTGAGTTACTCCAGATATGTGCATGAACTTTGGCCTTTTCATGTGGCTCCAGTAAGACCTATCAAAAATCTACATTGTACTGTAGGTGCAAATCCAAGCCAACGATTGGAGCCAAAAGGAGCTGGAAGAATGCATTGTAATTCATGATTTATGACGTCTATGATGTGCTTCCGAGCATTGAATGCAGACACAGCGCCTCTGTATGTGAATAGAGTCAGTAATTCTCACTACAATGGAAACCTCTCATTCATTATGGTATCACGGGAAGATCTAGCAAGAGGTTGGTTTGAACAGGACACGTATAGGGGAAAGGCAAGGCACTCAGACCTGATTTTGGGTTAGGTGAAGGTTTTCCTAGACAAAAGCAGATCAAAGTACCCTTTACATGGCCGAGCAAGCAGGCAGTTATCAGGAATGAACCCGGTAATCACCTGCTCATTAGAGGAGGTGAGAGCTGCATTGACGTCCAGCAGTCATCTCTATATGGGGACGAACGACCTGTGCATTGATATCTGAACCCCATAAAGATTAATTGTTTCTGGGCAGATCATTGTAGGGGTGCCCAGAAATTATCCCTCTGGCGTCTGCCTCAATGTTGCGTTGACCAGATGAACGGGCGCTTGCTTGTTTGTCAGGTGATCGACGGGACCTTTACATGGGGCTATTATTGGGAACTAGCGTTTCTAAGAATGCTCCTTCCGATAATTGCCCCATTTGTTAGCCCATGTAAAGGGGCCTTAAAGGTGTCCATTCTTCGACAATAGCTGTCATTCGAATGCTGACAGCTGTCTCTCCCAACACTTGTGTAGTGCCCTGGAGCTAGGGTACTTTGGATTATGGACATTTGTGGACATTTGCTCCTATTGGTACTATGCAAAGCCATTAACTCCCTACTTTATTGCCCTTTGAAGGGTTTACTGTGGTTTATGCTGTTGTCAGTACTTAGATTGTTTCATATTGTTGAACTGCATTTTATACGTTTATTGTAATATATCCTGTTCATTTGCGCTGTTATTGCACCATATGTGCAGCCAGCTAATATGGATATGCTTTGGGACTTTTTACCTATACAAAGTTTTGGAGGGAAAAAGCCAGACACACTGACCTTCTGACTGGTTTAGCTCTGTTTTTGCCTGAAGACTTGTTTATTTCTGGAAAAACAACTTTAATCATTTCCATATACTTGCATTGAAGCTTTATACAAGTCTATGACAGACAGAGATTGTAACATTTTATCTGTTTAGGCTGTGATTCTTCATTCCACCCCCCACTAGGTTTCTAGTTGAGCTAGAAACTGTATATAAGCAGAGCAGTCAGAGCCCTTAGTTTTCTGCAGATAGGGACCAGTCCTTAGTAGTAGAGACTGCATGAGTGACCCTGGGCCACCAGTTCTTTGGCTAGGGAGTCAACCTTCTGAGAAAGATAGAGGGACAGCTAGATCAGCAGGAAACATTCTTCTGCCAGGGACGAGACTGGAGAAGCCAGCTCAGTGCATTACATGTATTGTTTTGCACTTAAATTCCTCCAGTAAAGAAGCACACTGGTTTACTGCAGTCCCTGACTATCTGGACTTATATCCCATCAGGGTGCACCAGGCCTTACTATCCCTTTTGGAGAGCAGCAACATGTGGTGACACCTCAACGGTGACCGGTAGACCCAGCGTAGTGTTGGAGTCATCCCAAATCCAGCTGAACTTGACTGAACTTAACAATTAGATTTAAAGGGGTTGTCTGGGTTCAGAGCTGAACCTGGATATAACCTCCTCTTTACTTATCTGCTACTTATAAGTGGAGCATCATAGCATTTCCTTGCTCCTATGCACCCCCTTGCCTTGGACTGCATCATGCAGGGCAATATCTGTTTGTTTACTGCCGGTGACATACTGGGCTTCTCCTCACTATGCTAGGTATAGACTTCCGCCTAGCAGTGAGCCTGGTGACGTCACAGGCACAAATGGGCAGTCTGTAGTGTTGCCCTAGGCTGTTTTAGAGGCGGGTACCACTAGGCAGCTCTGAACCCTGACATACCGTTTAACAATTGTCTAAAGTGCATGGGGGCCTGAAAGTTCAGCATTTTAGATAAGTGTCGCACAAACCCGTTGTCCACCACATAGACACCTGCGCCTCGGTCAATCAGACATGTTTTAAACGGGGAAAGAGAAATAAACTGCTGCCCGGCACTCCCTGGAGAATCGGCCATGGCATCTGCTGTCGGGGCATTCCCATACATAGTAGAGGGTCAGCGGCATCTTTATGGTGATTTCACACATCAATGTTAAAGTTGCATTGTTTGCTTCAAAACTATATAGTTTTGCCACAATTTTGCAAAAATTTCCATTTGACCATGGCAGATAAACTGTCCTTTAGGGTCCATTTACACATCTGCAAGTTGGGTCCGCATCCGTTACGCAATTTTGCGTACCCATTAATTTTCAATGGGGCCGAAACGGACACTTATGTGCTGTCTGTATCAGCATTTCTGTATCCGCAAATTCTGTTTCCGAAAAAAATAGAACATGTTCTATTCTTTTCTGCAATTGCGGACAAGAAAAGGCATTTTCTATTATAGTGGCGGTGATGTGCTGTCCGCAAATTGCATGGTTTTTTAGGAGGGGGTGATGGAAAGCTTTATTCGATAGGTAATCACCATGGGGAACCCTACACGGGTATAAACCTGTGGTCCTGGAGAAACAGAGCAGCGCTTTCTGCCCTCTCTGGTTTATGGGCAGATCACCTTTTTGTTCTTGTCCTGGGGATAATCTTTACAGGGCTTTTTTATGTCTTTTTTGAGGATTTCGCTGACAGTTATTACTGATCTATGAGTGTTTTGTGCCCAGAACCGGCCTATTACCATCGGATAGCTGATATTGGCTGTCATCGCCGTCTCATCCTTTATGAGTTGTTCCAGGTAGAATGTCAGAGCGCAGTCCATACATCGGCCTGATGGCGTTAGTGTTAATGGACGTGGATCTCAAGGTTTCCCCTTAAAATATAATCGCTACCTGGAAATATGTATCTTCTCCTGAGAAACCTTATAGGATTGTATTCTGCCATTTCTGATTTATATTCCTATCCTACACAAGGCGCATGTTCTGAGTGACAACTCCCAATAATATTTTTTTATTATTTGGTGCAATTTTGAGTTTAAAATGTCTATAATGAGATAATTTTTGTGCTTAGATTTAAAGTGGTATTTCAGGGCAAGAAAAAAAACTGTCTGAGGAGCAGAACATGCACAAAAAAACTAATACCGACCTTACCAATCCCCCACCGCTCTCATGGTGCTGGATCCCTGCTGCACCCAACTTCCTGCTACTGTCTCAGCATGGCAGGAAATGGCTGGGACTATTGCTCAGTAAAATCAGTGGCTGCAGCCATGACCTGCCTGAGCCACTGATTGGATCTTTAACATAATGAGCCATAAGTGTCCCTCTTTGACCATCCAAAAAGTTGGGTTGTATACAAAGTGATTCCACCATCAGAATAGTGAGTGCAGCTCTGGAGTATAATACAGGATGTAACTCAGGATCAGTACAGGATAAGTAATGTATGTACACAGTGACTGCACCAGCAGAATAGTGAGTGCAGCTCTGGAGTATAATACAGGATGTAACTCAGGATCAGTACAGGATAAGTAATGTGTGTACACAGTTACTGCACCAGCAGAATAGTGAGTGCAGCTCTGGAGTATAATACAGGATGTAACCCAGGATCACTACAGGATAAGTAATGTATGTACACAGTGACTGCACAAGCAGAATAGTGAGTGCAGCTCTGGAGTATAATACAGGATGTAACTCAGGATCAGTACAGGATAAGTAATGTAATGTATGTACACAGTGACTGCACCAGCAGAATAGTGAGTGCAGCTCTGGGTCTCTCAAGATCATTTGGACAAGCAATCTCAAGATCAGTACAGGATAAGTAATGTAATGTCTGTACACAGTGACTGCACCAGCAGAATAGTGAGTGCAGCTCTGGGGTATAATACAGGATGTAACTCACGATCAGTACAGGATAAGTAATGTATGTACACAGTGACTGCACCAGCAGAATAGTGAGTGCAGCTCTGGAGTATAATACAGGATGTAACTCAGGATCAGTACAGGATAAGTAATGTATGTACACAGTGACTGCACCAGCAGAATAGTGAGTGCAGCTCTGGAGTATAATACAGGATGTAACACAGGATCAGTACAGGATAAGTAATGTATGTACACAGTGACTGCACCAGCAGAATAGTGAGTGCAGCTCTGGAGTATAACACAGGATCAGTACAGGATAAGTAATGTATGTACACAGTGACTGCACCAGCAGAATAGTGAGTGCAGCTCTGGAGTATAATACAGGATGTAACTCAGGATCAGTACAGGATAAGTATAGTATGTACACAGCGACTGCACCAGCAGAATAGTGAGTGCAGCTCTGGAGGATCACACAGGATGTAACTCAGGATCAGTACAGGATAAGAGAGTTTTTTAATCATTTCATATAGTCACTTATAGAGTGAGTACAAAGTAGCAAGAATTTAATGGTAATTTCACCTAAAGTAACATTACTAGCTTTACACTTATCCCCACTTAATCTCTCCACGTCCTCTGTGCTCTGATTTCAGGATATGGCGGTGACAGGGAACTTCCATATTAGAGTGCAGTGCATATTAACGGCTAAGGAGAAGACAAGTGCATCCTGTCTGCTTCTCATCACATGGCGCACATGAAGGTAAGGTGTGACAGATCTAATAGCACCTTTCACAGACACTTGGCTTATGCAGTGGAAGGGAGCAGGGTTGGATTTAATTCAATTGTAAATGAGATGCAGGACCTGGAAAATGGTGAGCGGGTGACAGGACACACGTCCTCCAGATCTTGGATTTTGAGCAGATATCTTATAAAGCTGATCTCCTCTGGTCTGGAGTTATAAGTCAATCTGTTGGAGAGAGGTTACTGATCTGTGGCCAACGCGCTTCCCCTGCTGTCTGCACTGGGCTTAATGGCTCTGATCTGCGGACTGTTACTTCATTGTACTGCTACGTAAGAAAAAATACTTAGAATTTACTTGAAATTCCACCTGTTAACTCTATGGAGATTTTCAGTCCAGCAATCTGTGCTTTACATTACTTTCTAAATGTATCTTTATAGTGGTTGGAGTTCTGATTTTCTTCTGCATAAAATTCTAGGTTCCAAGTGCGGCCACTAGAGGGAGCTTATTGTATCAGCAGTATACAGTGATCTCCTGAGCGCCCCCTGATGGTTACTGCATGCAGACACAATGTTATTTCCCCTTAACAATGCAGGGAATTTGGATCTGTGGATCACAGGAACAGATCTCCAGCCTCTTTTCGACCTAGTTAGGTTAAAAAGAATAACAAAATAAAGTGGAGTTGAAAGGTAGACATTGAGTTCCGGACATACTCCAAATGAGGTAATCAAGTTTCTGATCAGTCTGTGCTTGGAGTAATAGATATCATCTGCTCATGCACCCACTTCCTGCTGAGCTTGCATTTATACACTGTAGTCATCGGAACAAGCAAAGCTGAAGTGTAAAGCATGAGTTTATTATAATCAGAATGTGGACTAGTGACTGAGCACAATAATGAGAGAAAGTACGGCTGGCCTTACAATAGAGTGTTTGGATGGCTGCCAGTGTAGACATTTACTGCCAATGGTTGGTGTCGACTAATGACATGAACGAGCATGACAGATGCTGACCATTTATTTCTGTAAGTTTTGGTACATGAATAGAATGCCAGAACTACAGTGGGGACTGACACAGGAGATAATCATGGATACAGATAGCAAGAGATGGATATAATTCTATGTAACATATTCAGATTTATAGCTTTTCTTGGTTTGAGGAAAACTGTGTGACAGTCCACAGTAAAAAATAGTCATGTCACCCATGTCTGATGATAGGAATCTGTAAGAACATTTCCCCCAATTAAAAAAGTACCCAGTAAAGAGAAGACCCTTTAAATAATTGTGTGGGTGATCACCCGGGTGAATGTCCAGTCTCCGTAGCTCTCCATAGACAGGAGGGGGAATATGATACAATGTAACGGCACGTAACACGATGTTGCAACCAGATCCTGCTATGTAAAGACTGTGAACCAGCAGGGGGCGACAGGGACCCAGTCTAACAGTTTAAATCACTGCACAACCACTTTTTTGTTTTTTGCATGTTTTTGCCATGCTTACTGTTTTTATCTTTAGGGGTAGATCAGTTCCTTGCTTGGAATTTCTAAGGCGTCCACAAAATTTTCAATATTTCAGGTTTCACTGAAAATGCTCCAACATGTACAACTAAACCATGCAAAATTCTCATGCATTGGCGCAGCCCTACAGGGAGTGCAGAATTATTAGGCAAATGAGTATTTTGACCACATCATCCTCTTTATGCATGTTGTCTTACTCCAAGCTGTATAGGCTCGAAAGCCTACTACCAATTAGGCATATTAGGTGATGTGCATCTCTGTAATGAGAAGGGGTGTGGTCTAATGACATCAACACCCTATATCAGGTGTGCATAATTATTAGGCAACTTCCTTTCCTTTGGCAAAATGGGTAAAAAGAAGGACTTGACAGGCTCAGAAAAGTCAAAAATAGTGAGATATCTTGCAGAGGGATGCAGCACTCTTAAAATTGCAAAGCTTCTGAAGCGTGATCATCGAACAATCAAGCGTTTCATTCAAAATAGTCAACAGGGTCGCAAGAAGCGTGTGGAAAACCAAGGCGCAAAATAACTGCCCATGAACTGAGAAAAGTCAAGCGTGCAGCTGCCAAGATGCCACTTGCCACCAGTTTGGCCATATTTCAGAGCTGCAACATCACTGGAGTGCCCAAAAGCACAAGGTGTGCAATACTCAGAGACATGGCCAAGGTAAGAAAGGCTGAAAGACGACCACCACTGAACAAGACACACAAGCTGAAACTTCAAGACTGGGCCAAGAAATATCTCAAGACTGATTTTTCTAAGGTTTTATGGACTGATGAAATGAGAGCGAGTCTTGATGGGCCAGATGGATGGGCCCGTGGCTGGATTGGTAAAGGGCAGAGAGCTCCAGTCCGACTCAGACGCCAGCAAGGTGGAGGTGGAGTACTGGTTTGGGCTGGTATCATCAAAGATGAGCTTGTGGGGCCTTTTCGGGTTGAGGATGGAGTCAAGCTCAACTCCCAGTCCTACTGCCAGTTTCTGGAAGACACCTTCTTCAAGCAGTGGTACAGGAAGAAGTCTGCATCCTTCAAGAAAAACATGATTTTCATGCAGGACAATGCTCCATCACACGCGTCCAAGTACTCCACAGCGTGGCTGGCAAGAAAGGGTATAAAAGAAGAAAATCTTATGACATGGCCTCCTTGTTCACCTGATCTGAACCCCATTGAGAACCTGTGGTCCATCATCAAATGTGAGATTTACAAGGAGGGAAAACAGTCCACCTCTCTGAACAGTGTCTGGGAGGCTGTGGTTGCTGCTGCACGCAATGTTGATGGTGAACAGATCAAAACACTGACAGAATCCATGGATGGCAGGCTTTTGAGTGTCCTTGCAAAGAAAGGTGGCTATATTGGTCACTGATTTGTTTTTGTTTTGTTTTTGAATGTCAGAAATGTATATTTGTGAATGTTGAGATGTTATATTGGTTTCACTGGTAAAAATAAATAATTGAAATGGGTATATATTTGTTTTTGTTAAGTTGCCTAATAATTATGCACAGTAATAGTCACCTGCACACACAGATATCCCCCTAAAATAGCTAAAACTAAAAACAAACTAAAAACTACTTCCAAAAATATTCAGCTTTGATATTAATGAGTTTTTTGGGTTCATTGAGAACATGGTTGTTGTTCAATAATAAAATTAATCCTCAAAAATACAACTTGCCTAATAATTCTGCACTCCCTGTATTGTCTGGTGCATCCGTCACAGGTTTATGGGGTGACATTTGCATTGGTTTATGATATGATTTCCTTGCGGACATTCAGATAAATGACGCTTCTTCATTATTTTTTTCTGGGTGAGTCTGAAGGTTTGTCTTGTGTCTGAATAAAGACTAAAGGCTGGATCTGCAGGGGAGGGCTCTGTCCACAGTACTGTATGTCAGGTGACATGATCAACCAATCAGCTGCTTCAAAAAAGGTCAGCGCCCCTAAAGAACTGTTAGGCGCTTCTCACTGTAGAGTTACAAGTCTTAATATAGCGCAGGAGTGGCGCGCACACACATTTATAGCACTTCGCAGTGCCAGATGCTGAAGTGCAGATTTGGCATTTCTGGGGGCCCCATTGCACAGCTAAGCTCCACTCGTCATACCGCTTAGCCATGTTTCGTCATACCGCTACATGTGGCCCTCTCACACTGCTAAGCTCTGCCCCCGTCAGCCCACTGAACCCCACTCTCAGTGTAGCAGTGCAGCCTGGACACTACAGCTGCGGCTCTACAGATGAACCCGCTGCTGTGTCCTCCCCTTTAGTCATTTGGCATGTGGCCAGCAAGGGGCCCCTAATCTCTGGGGCCCAAAATTTCTGGGCATTTTCTTTTTGTTTCGTGTGGTAGTAAAGTCAGCCCCTGACAAAAGACCTCGAGGATACAAATAGCGTCCATCTCTGACAAACCACAGTTGTACCTGGTCTGGCTCACTCAGGAGAAATCACTTACTGATGTTTTCGAGATGTTATTAAAAGCAGAACGTTGTGAAGCCAAGAGGATGTCAATGGCCATGACTATAACAGCAGCATGAATTACAGCTAATTGTGAGCACAGCATTGTGGGGCGCTGCAGCCGCCCGCCTCTATCAGTCATCTGTCTGACCATCGAGCTAGAGTCAATTAGGACAAAATATATATAAATCACCCGGGGGGGAGGGGGACATGGGATTTGAGGAGAGTTATAGAAAAGAGAAGAAGATGAGATTTCTGATACATCTTAGGTAGCACAGAAGTAACTTGAAGTCCTCGGCCCCAGTGCAAAATCTGTAAAAGGGTTGAGAAGTAGGGATTTTTTACAAGGTTTTCTTGGGATGCCGTTAGTCACATCCAGTGCTGCATTCAGAGTTCTGTTAGTTATGTTAGTCCCTATTCACACATCCGCAATGTAGTCCGCATATATTCCGCAATTTTGCGGAATACATGCGGACCCATTGACTGTGAATGGGGCCGGAACGATGCGGAGAGCACACACTGTGCTCTCCGCATCCGATTTTGCGGAGCGCACCGCCTATCTTCCGGTCCGCGGCTCCGCAAAAAAAATAGAGCATGTCCTATTCTTGTCCGCAATTGCGGACAAGAAGAGGCATTTTCTATGGAGTTCGGGCAATGTGCGGTCTGCAAAAATGCGGAATGCACATTGCCGGTGTGTCCGTGTTTTGCGGATCCGCGGCTCCGTGGATCCGCAAAACACTTGCGGATGTGTGAATAGGGCCTTATACTGTGGTCCCTGCTGGTTCAGCTCCTGCTAGTAGTACTTGGGTCCGTGGTCAGGTGACAAATTAACAGTAAAGATGTCGTCTTTACAGTTCACAAACTTTATAAAATTGTTTAAATCTAGATTTTTGTATAGGTTAGCAGGAAGGCAAGACCAGCCCCCTAAATTCAAATCAAACCTTCAAAATGAAGACCCTAAAACTCTTTCAGACACCTAAACACCTTTAGACCCCAGATCAGACCCATAAAACCATTCACATCCTAAAATGAATTCAAACCCCAGACCCCTACATTTAATCTGACCCACAAAACCCCTAAAGCTAATCCGACCTCAAAAACAATCCCTAAGGCCTCATGCACACGACCGTTGTTTGATTCCGTGTCCGTTGCTCCGTTTTTCGTGATTTTCTGCGGACCCATTGGTTTTCAATGGGTCCGTGGAAACCTCGGCAAATGCACCGTTTGTCCTCCGCGTCCGTGGTCCGTGATTCCAGTCCGTGAAAAAAATATAACCTGTCCTATTCTTGTCCGTGAAAAACGGTTCACGGACCCATTCAAGTCAATGGGTCCGTGAAAAATGCGGATGGCCATCCGTGTGTCATCCGTGTTCCGTGTCCGTTTTTTTTGCGGATCCCTTGGCAGGCACTTGGGAAACATTGTCAGCCTGTCTTTTGGTAAAATCTTTTGGGTCATGTCCGCTAAAAAAACGGAAGACACACGGAAACACAACGGAAGGCAAAAACGGACACGGATCACTGAACAACGGAACCCCTTTTTGCGGACACCATAAAAAAACGGTCGTGTGCATGAGGCCTAAAATTAATTCAGACTCGAGACCAGACCCATAAACTCATTCAGACTCCTAAACGCGTCTTCAAAAATTCATTCAGACCCCTAAAATAATTGACCCCAGACCATATCTCTAAAATCAATCAGACCTCTACATTAAATCTGACCCATAAAACCCCTAAAACTAATCAGACCTTAGACTGGCCCCTAAAATTAATCTGAGACCAGATCTCTAGAGTTAAGTTGACCCCAGACCCAAAAACTCATTCAGACCCCAGATCAGACCCATAAACTCAATCAGACTCCTAAATCTGACCTCAAAAATGTATTCAGACCCCTAAAATGAATGACCCCAGATCATATCAATCAGACCTTTACATTTAATCTGACCCACAAAACCCCTTAAACGAATCCGACTTTAGACCAGCCCCTAAAATGAATTCAAACTCCAGACCAGACCTCTAAAAATAATGTGAGACCAAATATCTACAATGAATTTGACTCCACACCCCTAAACTCAATCAGTGCCCAGATCAGACTCGAAAATCTGACCCCAAAAATGTATTCAAACCACAGACTTAACCCCTTTAATCCATTAGACCCCAGACCCCTACATTTAATCTCCTCGGACCTTAGTCCAGCCCCTAAAATTAAGTCAGACTCCAGACCAGACCCCTAAAATTAATCTGAGTCCAGATCTGAAACCAGATCTCTAGAATTAATTTCACCCCAGACCCCAAAACTGGTTTAGATCCAAGATCGACCCCTAAACCTGAGCACAAAAATGAATTTGTGCCGGGTTACTGCAGCTCAGCCCCCTTCTCTTGTGGAGAGGACTATAGAGGACTATACCAGACATCAGTCCAGAATACAGTGCATTATATCTGGAGGACAGCAGCACTACAGTCCACTTCTCTGCACCCCGAGGTGGCTGATAACAGGGAGCAATAGAACGTACATTGCACTGAACAGCAGAAAGCAGATCTGACATTGGGCCTCATGCACACGACCGTATGTATTTTGCGGTCTGCAAAAAACGGATCCGCAAAAATACCGATGACGTCCGTGTGCATTCTGTTTTTTGCGGAACAGAAGAGCTGGCCCCTGATAGAACAGTACTGTCCTTGTCCATTATGCGGACAATAATAGGACATGTTCTATCTTTGAACGGAACCGAAAATCGGAAACGGATTGCACATGGAGTACCTTCCGTTTTTTTGGGGGACCCATTGAAATTAATGGTTCCGTATACGGCCCGTATGCAGAACGCAAAAAACGTTCGTGTTCATGAGCCCTTACTGAGATAACTCATTGGCTCCAAATATACTAATGAGCAGCGTTCGCTCTTCTCTCTGTGTCTTCATGACCCATATTTAATTTACTAATTAATTACATCGCTGTCTGACTGACCTGACGAGCATACATTTGCATATTGATGAAAGCGCTGCATGATTTAAATATCCGAAATTAAGCAATTTTAAAGTTCACGTCCACCAGGAATATTATCTCATTAGAAAAGAAAATGGAAAAGAAAAAAAAGATACAAAAAACTGTTATAAACAGTAATAAACTGGCACTCAGAGCGAGACCATAAGGCTACCTGCACGCGATGCAGATTACGTGCGGTTTTTGCCGCAGTGCAATGGTAATAGCCTAATCTCTGTGTGGAAACTGACCTGAAATCCACACCATGTCAATTTTTTGTGCTATTCCGCACCTTAGATATAGCGGTTTTCCCCATGGGGTTGTTAACATAAACAATTTGCAACAAAAACCATGAACACCAACAAAAGAACTCACAAGAACGATAAATAGTGCAGATTTATTAGCGGTTTTGGTGCAGGCACACTTAGGGCTCATGCAGACAAACTTATTTTTGTCTGCATTTTTTGTTTTTGCAAATCGGATGCGGACCCACTCGCTTTAATGGGGCCGCATGTGTGAGTTCACACTGGCTAATGTTGCAACATTTCTTTGCTGCAGTTCCTGCTTAATCAGTTGGGGGACAGTTTTTTATAGCACTGGTACAAAATTCACAGCAACCTGTTAGTGTTGAGCGAACTTGTTTTTTAAGTTCAGCGTCCAAGGTTCGGGTTCATCGAAGAATCCCGTTATGGATTTCAAATTCCGTTATGCTCTGGCGCCCCTCGCAATGACATCAGCACGACCTTCTGTGCTGGATCTCAGGCGGCACGAAGAGGCGGTCACAAAATCTTGCGTCAAGATGCAGGTTTTTTGTGATCAAGTCATCTCTCGGCCTGAGACGCAACGCAAGTGGTTGCGATGATGTCATCATTTCCTCCTGTGCCATTCTACTGCCTCATTGGCTTTAGGCTTGGTGGCCCACAGCCTATGAGCCTAAACAGTGTGAATGGAAGCTTCAGGCTCCTGTGGCCTGCTGTAAACTGATGGGGGTCATGGGCCGCAGATAAGTGCCTCAGGAGCCGCATGCAGTCCGCGGGCAGCGTGTTTGAGACCCCTGCTGTAAGAAATTACATGAAGACAGAGAGAAGGAAGAGGTCAGGTTCACACAGGTAGGCAGTCACATCAGTTCCATGACTCCTTCCAGCCTCTTGTAGAAGCGTAGACCCACAGGGGACATCAGTGGGGGATGCTGTGGGCGGCCACTTATTTCTGCAGAGAAATAAAGCATTAAAGGGAGTCTATTCAAATGAATGGGTGACCAGAGAATACAGACAGGGAACTGCTCTGACTAATGGGTGGGGGTCATTTGCTCTAATAATAGATCCTAAGAATAGGGGTTGTCCTGAGGATTTCATCTTATAAAATAGGAGGGCTCCAGTTCTGGCCTCCTTATATCCATACTAGAACAAAAAAGTGGTTATGTAGCTCCCCATGCAAATGTATTTCCTTATTCCCCTCCTATTTGTATAGGGCACGCCCCCTCCCCTGTTTATAGACCCCACCGCCCTCATTTACCCTCTCCATTTTTCTAGGAGTATGGTGGCTGACAATTATCTAGCTCTTTTAAGGTGGGGTAAGTATATTTTCTTCCCATACAG
The DNA here is from genome assembly GCA_033119425.1 of Bufotes viridis. Taxonomy (NCBI): domain Eukaryota; kingdom Metazoa; phylum Chordata; class Amphibia; order Anura; family Bufonidae; genus Bufotes; species Bufotes viridis. Next base: position 9,138,556 of record CM065596.1, read on the forward strand.
TTGAAACAGCTCTGCCTGTCTCTCTCACAGCAGGAAATCCCAGCACAATCAGAAACACTGGTGAACAGCTGAATCACATGAGTCCCATAGGCTGCCCTTAGGGCGCTTGCACATGGTGCTTGGTCGTGGGATGCTCATGCAAAATAGGATTTATGCTATTTGCTGGGCAGCCCAGAAAGTACAGGTGCGAACCAGCAATAAGCGGTAATCCGCATGCCGGACCACACCCTGTGCAAGCAGCCGTAGGGCTCATTCACACGACCGTGGTTTGGTTCCGCATCCGAGACTCTTTTTTGCTGCTCGGGCGTGGACCCTTCACTTCAATGGGGCTGCAAAAGATGCGGACAGCACTCCGTGTGCTGTCCACATCCGCTGCTCCGTTCCGTGACCCCACAAAAATTATAAGTCATTGCCTATTCTTGTCCGTTTTGTGGACAAAAATAGGCATTTCTATAAAGGGCCGTCTGTTCTGTTCCGCTAATTTCAGATCTCCAATTTGCGGACCGCAAAACACGGCACATTCATGTGAACAAGCCATTAATCTGGGGAAATTTCATCAGGATCCTTATTAATTCCAAGACAGATATGACTTCTTCAGTCAGACGGACGTGGTCCCGGGAATCGCAGTCTCACAGCATTCAGAGACCTGGACAACTAGTCACTTTCTTCTTAGGCCTCTTTCACACGGGCGTCATGTTTGACGCCCGGATAAGAGGCGGGTGCGTTGCGGGAATATGCGCGATTTTCCCACGCGGGTGCAAACGTTTGTAATTTAATACGTTTTCTTAATAAAGAATACATTGTAAAATGAAGATGAAGGGGTTAAAAATAATAAAAGTTAACTTACCTTTGCCACTTGATCGCGTAGTCGCGATCTCTCCTCTCTTTCCCAGCATCAGCTAAGATCTACAGGACCTGTGATGACGTCACATCACATGGTCCATCACAGGTCCTTTAGTTCTTAGCTGATGCAGGGAAAGAGGACAGATCGCAACTACGCCATCAAGTGGCGAAGGTAAGTTAACTTTTATTATTTTTAACCCCTTCCTCTTCATTTTACAATGCATTCTTTATTAAGAATGCTATTATTTCCCCTTATAACCATGTTATAAGGGAAAATAATAAAGATCGGGTCCCGTTGCTAAGCAACCATGTGGGAAAATTGCAACGCATCTGCACTTGCTTGCGGATGCTTGCAATTTTCCTGCAGCCCCATTCACTTCTATGGGGCCTGCGTTGCGTGAAAAACGCACAATATAGAGCGTGCTGCGATTTTCACGCAACGCAGAAGTGATGCGTGAAAATCACCGCTCATGTGCACAGCCCCATAGAAATGAATGGGTCCAGAATTAGTGCGGGTGCAATGCGTCCTCCTCACGCATTGCCCCCGAGCGGAAAACTCGCCCGTGTGAAAGGGGCCTTAGGGCTCATGCAGACGGCCGTTGTGTGCCCGTGGCCGTATTGAAGCCCGCATACGGCGGGTCCACAATACACGGGCACCGGCCCGTGTGCACTCCACATCATGGATGTGGACACATTCACTTGAATGGGTCCGCAATCACAGAGATGCGGAACGGAAGCACGGATCGGGACCCCACGGAAGCACTACGGAGTGCTTCCATGGTGTTTCTGTCTGTGCCTCTGCACCGCAATAAAATAGAACAGGTTCTATTTTTTTGCAGTGCGGACGGATCACGGACCCATTCAATTTGAATGGGTCTGATCCGTCCTGGCCGCCGCACAGACGTTGCCCGTGCAATGCAGTCTGCAATGCACGGAACGGCAGTGTGCATGAGCCCTTATTCTGATCCACATTATCCCCGATCGGATCCAGTAAATCTGCAAATTAAAAGGTTTGTCCAGGAATAGAAAAACGTGGCTGGCAATTTCATAAACAGCGCCGCACCTGTCCATAGGTTGTGTGTGGTATTACGCTTTAGCCTCGTTGAAGTGAGTGGGACTGAGCTTTAAGGCCTCGTCCACATTCCCGAGTCAGTGACATGTCCGTGAAAAAAAGCGTACGTGTTTCATCCGTTAAGATGTCCATGAAGCATGTGTGGTTGGTCCGTGTATCCGTTTTTGCCATCCGTGTGTCATCCGTAATTTACTGATGTTGCTCAGCTGAAAATTAATTTCCAAAGAATCTCCTATTAGTTTTTAGGGAAAAACAGACGCACTACGGATGCCATCCATGTTGTGTCCGTGATTTTCACTGACCCATAGACTTCGATGGGCGTGCATGTTCTGCATCACGGATCAAAGTAGTGCATGTGTCCGTGATTTTTTTTGCTGAACCACGGTCAGTAAAAAAAATACCAATCAATGGGTACGTGTGCTGTCCGCAGAAAATGCAGACTGCGTCAGTGAAAAACGGAAATGTGGATAAGGCCTAATAGAACACACAACCTCCGGAAGGATGTGGCGCTGGTTTTGTAATTCTGCACAACCCCTTTAAGAACACACATCGTTCTGAGTGGTGGGGTGTCTGTGCGCACTGAAGTGCAGGCTACCGGTGACTACAGGCAAATAACGAAGGCTATGCCTCCTCACGCTCCCCTGCCAAAAGTGTGTGGACAGAAGCGAGCCGAGCTCTGTGTGCAGATCCCTAGCGATGCCAGCTCCCCGCAGGGCAGCAAAGTCTGGAACCGCCTGAAATGAATTCCTTGTCCCTGTGCAAACACACATCACAGTGCAAGTTGTCAGAGACCCCGCACACATGGCCGGAGTCCCTCACAACTACACACCTGCGCAGCAATCTGGGACACAGCTCCAAAGTCCTCCAAATCAAACATCTCCCTAAAAAACACATGGGAGCCTAGGCAATCTGCCAGGGACAGACCCAGCATCAAAACCACAGAATGTAGGTAGACGACAGCTTGTGATTTAGGACCAGGGTTAAAGTTTCCATAGATTTCAGAGAAGATACTGGAGAACTAATTTTCCAGTACATTGGAATTATTCTATTTACAGGCTTATTTTTTTAAATTGCTGTGATAGAGCGCCATCTGCTGGACAGTGCATGAAAATACAAGAGCACAAGCATTTTCTATGTGACCACATTTTAGAATTGATTTATTTACTTACAGTAGCTTTTAGAGGGAAGGTGGTCTTCATGCATTGATTTTATATTATAGATGTTTACTTTTGTAAATCACTCCACAATTATAACATGTAGCATAAAATATAGAAATAATACTGAATAATGCCGAATGTAACTCAGGATCAGTACAGGATAAGTAATGTATGTGCACAGTGACTGCACCAGCAGAATAGTGAGTGCAGCTCTGGAGTATAATACAGGAAATAACTCAGGATCAGTACAGGATAAGTATTGTAATGTATGTACACAGTGACTGCACCAGCAGAATAGTGAGTGCAGCTCTGGAGTATATTACAGGATGTAACTCAGGATCAGTACAGGATAAGTAATGTATGAACACAGTGACTCCACCAGCAGAATAGTGAGTGCAGCTCTGGAGTATAATACAGGATGTAACTCAGGATCAGTACAGGATAAGTAATGTGTGTACTCAGTGACTCCACCAGCAGAATAGTGAGTGCAGCTCTGGGGTATAATACAGGATGTAACTCAGGATCAGTACAGGATAAGTAATGTATGAACACAGTGACTCCACCAGCAGAATAGTGAGTGCAGCTCTGGAGTATAATACAGGATGTAACTCAGGATCAGTACAGGATAAGTAATGTGTGTACTCAGTGACTCCACCAGCAGAATAGTGAGTGCAGCTCTGGAGTATAATACAGGATGTAACTCAGGATCAGTACAGGATAAGTAATGTATGTACACAGTGACTGCACCAGCAGAATAGTGAGTGCAGCTCTGGAGTATAATACAGGATGTAACTCAGGATCAGTACAGGATAAGTAATGTATGTACACAGTGACTGCACCAGCAGAATAGTGAGTGCAGCTCTGGAGTATAATACAGGAAATAACTCAGGATCAGTACAGGATAAGTAATGTATGTACACAGTGACTGCACCAGCAGAATAGTGAGTGCAGCTCTGGAGTATAATACAGGATGTAACTCAGGATCAGTACAGGATAAGTAATGTGTGTACTCAGTGACTCCACCAGCAGAATAGTGAGTGCAGCTCTGGGGTATAATACAGGATGTAACTCAGGATCAGTACAGGATAAGTAATGTATGTACATAGTGACTGCACCAGCAGAATAGTGAGTGCAGCTCTGGAGTATAATACAGGATGTAACTCAGGATCTGTACAGGATAAGTAATGTATGAACACAGTGACTCCACCAGCAGAATAGTGAGTGCAGCTCTGGAGTATAATACAGGATGTAACTCAGGATCAGTACAGGATAAGTAATGTAATGTATGTACACAGTGACTGCACCAGCAGAATAGTGAGTGCAGCTCTGGAGTATAATACATGATGTAACTCAGGATCAGTACAGGATAAGTAATGTATGTACACAATGACTCCACCAGCAGAATAGTGAGTGCAGCTCTGGAGTATAATACAGGATCAGCACAGGATAAGTAATGTATGTACACAGTGACTCCACCAGCAGAATAGTGAGTGCAGCTCTGGAGTGTAAGACCTCTTGCACACGGCCGTTGTATGCCCGTGGCCGTATTGCGACCCGCATTGTGCACTCCGCATCACAGATGTGGACCCATTCACTTGAATGGGTCCGCAATCACGGAAATGAGGAACAGAAGCACGGATCAGAACCCCACGGAAGCACTACGGAGTCCCTCCGTACCGCAAAAAAATAGAACATGTTCTATTTTTTTGCGCTGCGGACAGATGACGGACCCATTCATGTTGAACGGGTCTGGATCCGTCCCAGCAGCCGCAAATTGAGGTCCCCAATGCACGGAACGGACCCATAACGGCCGTGTGCATGAGGCCTCATACAGGAAGTCTCACACCTGCTGAGCCACCAAAGAGGACTAGTTCACATCTCTGCCAGGGTCATAGTCCCGTATCTAAAGGTCACGTCAATCATCTGCTGCTAGAGTTGGTCTAGGTTGTTGCAGGGGTATGCCCATTTATTATAGGGATAGCTTATCTGCTAGGATATGATGATCCAGCCTCTGAGACCCCCACCAATCTGAGAATGAAGGGATGCAGCATTGTCTTAGTTATGTGTCTCTTTTACTTGGTGATCCCCCACCCGTCCATAGATATGATTGCATGATGTTACAGACCCGAGGCTGCACTACTGAGAGACATGTCCCCTTCCCATGAGGTACTGTGTTGTCATGAAGACTTGGTGTGCATGAATCAAGTCACTGCCTGGCTGTGTGAACACTGACGTGGATGATTCTTTGCTGCACACACTACATGGCAGGTCTGATTTCAGATGTCAGAAAACCACCACAAACGACCAAAAGAAAGTGACCATTTATTCAAGATTCCAGTCGATATCATACAGGGCTTCATTAGCATATTATATTAGCATACGGGACGCTCAGCCGGAGAGCGAGCTTTTCATACTCGTGGTTAATCGGGCGATCACATCGGTTACACAGATCTCGGTCCATCGGCAGGTGCCAGGAAAAGCCATTCGCGGATGGCGGCGCCCGCCATGACCTTCTCCCCGGATGGACCCGTGAAGGTGGTATGATAACAAGGGCCCGAGAGGCCGAGATGAGGCAGGTGCAGTCGTCTCCTCCACAACCTTTGTAAGCTCATCCAATGTGCATCGCTTCCTCTGAGGCACGAGGTCTAGCGTTATAGTGATACGTCTAAAGAAAGAGGCCGCCACGGTACGTAGGTGACCGGATACTTTAGCTAAGTTGGACATGCATTAGGTCTCTTATAGCAGAGGCCCAAAGATAAATAGTTTGTGCCCCCCTACAAGATGAGACCACTCCAAGCCATTGCCAACGGGGTACGGGAATTTACTTATGGACCGCGGTACCATAGGGGAATAAATGAAAAAGTGCAGAATCCCTTTAATATCCCATGCCTCAAACATCACACAATGCAATTACATACAGCCGGTAAATGAACAGATACAGCTCCGTATGGGTAGGGGGTCCTTGTGCTTGTTTACAGGTACAGTAGCGTTCACTGATTAGTTGCGTACCTTAATATTGGCGCACTACAAACACAATATCTAATATAGACAGGAATATATACTTGCATTATATTGGATTGCAATAATTTTGTGATTTGGGTGCAGTACCTTCTATCAACCAGTGGCGGGGCTGCTTCCCTCCTCACTAAGGTGATAATACAAGGAAGCGGGCAGTGACACCTGTAGGCCAAAAGAGTGTACTGCAACCCAATACAAATTAATAAGAGTTTACAAATTGACATTAATACAGGAGAGGATAAATGTTATTTGTATCTATAGATTCTTCTGTGTAGACATATCGAAGCAAATCTTTGATGCAAAAAAAAAAAAAGCTCACAATGCATCTCTTGGCCACATTTCATTTAATATTATTGTGTGGGTGTATAAAACTCAAGTCCATAACCTGTCCAGAAGAATTCTTAGTATCTCAGAAGCCCGTCATGTAGTCAATCATGGTCATGTGACACTGGGCTTGTATGACGTACTTCACACCACTGAGTTTGCCATCTGCCACTGCTGGCGATTTAACAATGTGGATTTTAGGTAAATGAGTTATGGACAATTAATGCAGCTGGAAAGAGTTACAGGAGCCGTTCAGCTCTGCTACATGTATACCTGTATAGCCATATACATTTATATGTCACACAACAAATGGGATGCCCCTCCACTGCATGATACTACACGGAGGGCCTGGGAATGGCGAAAAAGGGGCTACCGCTCGTGACACACAATCTGGGTGAAGAAGTTGCGACGCTGCGGATATTTCGCATTTCCAACATAAGATAAAGCAGAGATGATTCTGACGATCTGGAGCAGCGTCAGCACATGAGACCTCCCCTCTGAGCACAGCAGACCCCCGCATCACGGGATGGAGACCGCCGAAGGGATGCACTTGAAGGCTACATCCACCTTCACAAATTTTATATTCTTTCTACTTACAAAATTAATAATTTGCACTAGCTGTTAATTAAAATGTCCTACTGTTATATTTCTGCATCTCCAGTGCAGACCCATCTGTCTCCATGGTAACAGACGACAAACAAGTCCTGTGTAGTCTGATCCTGCAGTCATCTAAATAATCTACTAAATGTTCGTTACCACAAAGTAGGGGCCAGAGGTGAGATACTGCAGGATTACACTATACAGAACTTTTCTCTGGTCACCCGGTGACCCATTGGTCTCCATAATTTAAACCTATTGCGAAGTTGCTTTATTTTTTATACTAAATGTATTTGGAGCAATAAAAAAAATGTTGTTTTGAAGGGCGACATAGTTTGTAAAAGGGTTTTCTCCACGGCTTGTACTGATGATATACTGATTGGATGTGCCACATGCCCCCATAAAATGCCCACAACCTGTTCGGCACTCCCAGACCAGCCGCACAGTCCGCTGACGTATATCGGGCTGTCGTAATTACTGTTAGAGGGTGTTATTTCAGGAAAAAGTTGAAAAAACGTCTGTATTGATCTGATCGATATGCAGTCAGTGCGAACCATGGAGAAAACCACCTTAAAGGGCATCTGTCAGCAGTTCTGTCCCTATGACACAGGCTGACCTGTTACATGTGCGCTCGGCAGCTGAAGGCGTCTGTGTTTGCCCTATCTTCATATGCGCCCGCATTGCTGAGAAAAAATTTTAATATTTGCAAATGAGCCTCTAGGAGCAACGGGGGCGTTACCACTACACCTAGAGGCTCTGCTCTCTCTGCACTCGCTGCATTCTCTGCACTTTGACAGAATCAGATGTGATGACATTTTCACTGCCTGGTCCTGTCAATTGAAGTGCAGAGGAAGCAGCAGTTGTAGAGAGAGCAGAGCCTCTAGGTGTAATGGTAACGCCCCCGTTGCTCCTAGAGGCTCATTTGCATATATTAAAACATCCTTTTTCTCAGCAATGCGGGCACATATGACCATGGGACCAACACAGACGCCTTCAGCTGCCGAGCGCACATGTAACAGGTCAGCCAGTGTCATAGGGACAGAACTGCTGATAGATGGCCTTTAATATTAGGATTATGGGACCACTAGTGAGTAAGGATCTGACTGGCGCACCCTCCTCTAGGGCACGGTCTTATGATTATTCCTAGTATCCTGCCATGGTTGATGCCATTCAGTAAGGTCTTTGCAGTGTAGTGGTGCCGCACCGTCTGAGAATTCTTTATAATCAGTGGTTCTGGTACCAACTCTCCATCCTCCTGGTTCTGATATGAACCAGATATGGTAGGGGTGGAATGGTGGCAAGTAGCCCCCATAACCAAATATGCCCAGTTACTTTACATTAGAGTCATCGAGGGGCTTGACAACAGAGGAGTGCTCTCATCGCTTTTTATATCTGGCATGCATTGCCACCTCTCATTTCTCCGTTCTGTGGTGGTCCCAGAATTCGGACCCCCTACTAATCAGATTTTACATCTTATCTAAAGTGTGTGGTGAGAGGACTGCCCAGGACAAAACCAGCACCAGGGACTGATACTCTGGCGTCCCTTGTGTCTGTCGACCATCTTATTGCTTCAGCGACAAGAATATGTCAACATTTCAGATAGGTGACCAACGGACCCATAGCGCTTTGGTTCTAATATGGGTCATTGGTTCTCTATATTAGGGCACCAATGTCATGGGGCCACACAGTTGTCAGTTTTGGCTGTGTTGTCAGAAGCTTGTGCTCAGCTCAGAAGCCCTTAATTCATCTGTATAATGAATGGAATGTTCAGATCGCAACAATGTATCACAAAAGTAACATCTCCCTGGTAGAAATCCGGAGTCGCCGCGTCTTGTGCTTCTATCGAGCTCGTTTCAGCCACGTTTATGTACAGTATGAATATTATACGTGTGTGCATATAGGAGTCATCCATATATTAGGACAGTATATAGTCGTGTGCAGGGTCGAGTGTCACCACTAGGGGGATGTGTCAAAAACTGCTCTGCCTTCAAGTGGCAAATATCTCAACGTATTTTTAATGTGCTTTCTAACTATATCTGTCCTCGTGTACAGCAGGTACAAAAACAGGTGGACGTAACACTGAGTCCGTGGCTTCTTTATATACATTTGGATTTTCTTCTCATGGTTTTTTGAAAGAAGCTAAAAAACTGAGATATTACTGAATAGGGCAATAATCTAACAGCATCTGCAGATATATAAAATGATGGCGGTTGATTGGCTGGTGGAAAGCTAAAGGCACGGCCCACATGGAACAGCCCTTTAAAAATGTAACAAATCCGCTGAGTCAAGGTGATCTGCGGAGGATCTGCTTATGGTTCATTCAACAGGAACACCATTTTACAGTGAAACAGTCACGTTGTTATGAGGCGTAGGGCAGGGCTGGCCAAACTGCGGCTCTCCAGCTGTTGCAAAACTACAACTCCCAGCATGCAAAGACTGCTTACAGCTATCAGCCTACAGCAGGGCATGGTGGGAATTGTAGTTTTACAACAGCTGGAGAGCCGCAGTTTGCCCATCCCTGGTGTAGGGGAACAGTTTTTCCTCCATCACATTACTGATGTGCACATTACACTTTCCATAATACAAAACACCACAGCAAGCTGACAGAATAGTGACTGCAGCTCTGGGGTAAAATACAGGCTGCAACTCAGGATCAGTGCAAGATGAATAATGTAATGTATGTACAAAGTGACTCCACCAGCAGAATAGTGAGTGCAGCTCTGAAGTATAATACAGGATGTAACTCAGGATCGGTACTGTACACAGTGACTGCACCAGCAGAATAGTGAGTACAGCTCTAGAGTATAATACAGGATAAGTAATGCAATGTATGTACACAGTGACTGCACCAGCAGAATAGTGAGTACAGCTCTGGAGTATAATACAGGATGTAACTCAGAATCAGTACAGGATAAGTAATGTAATGTATGTACAAAGTGACTCCACCAGCAGAATGGTGAGTGCAGCTCTGGAGTATAATACAGGATGGAACTCAGGATCAGTGCAACAAAAGTAATGTATGTGCACAGAGACTGCATCAGCAGAATAGTGAGTGCAGCTCTTGAGTATAATACAGGATGTAGCTCAGGATCAGTCCAGGATAAGTAATGTATGTACACAGTGACTGCACCAGCAGAATAGTGAGTGCAGCTCTGGAGTATAATACAGGATGTAACTCAGGATCAGTACAGGATAAGTAATGTAATGTATGTACAAAGTGACTGCACCAGCAGAATAGTGAGTGCAGCTCTGGAGTATAATACAGGATGTAACTCAGGATCAGTACAGGATAAGTAATGTATGTACACAGTGACTCCACCAGCAGAATAGTGAGTGCAGCTCTGGAGGATAATACAGGATGTAACTCAGGATCAGTACAGGATAAGTAATGTATGTACACAGTGACTGCACCAGCAGAATAGTGAGTGCAGCACTGGAGTATAATACAGGATGTAACTCAGGATCAGTACAGGATAAGTAATGTATGTACACAGTGACTGCACCAGCAGAACAGTGAGTGCAGCTCTGGAGTATAATACAGGATGTAACTCAGGATCAGTACAGGATAAGTAATGTATGTACACAGTGACTGCACCAGCTGAGTAGTGAGTGCAGCTCTGGAGTATAATACAGGGTGTAACTCAGGATCAGTACAGGATAAGTAATGTAAGAACACAGTGACTGCACCAGCAGAATAGTGAGTGCAGCTCTGGAGTATAATACAGGATGTAACTCAGGATCAGTACAGGATAAGTAATGTAATGTACACAGTGACTGCACCAGCAGAATAGTGAGTGCAGCTCTGGAATATAATACAGGATGTAACTCAGGATCAGTACAACAAAAGTAATGTATGTGCACAGAGACTGCACTAGCAGAATAGTGAGTGTAGCTCTGGAGTATAATACAGGATGTAGCTCAGGATCAGTACAGGATAAGTAATGTATGTACACAGTGACTGCACCAGCAGAATAGTGAGTGCAGCTCTGGAGTATAATACAGGATGTAACTCAGGATCAGTACAGGATAAGTAATGTATGTACACAATGACTCCACCAGCAGAATAGTGAGTGCAGCTCTGAAGTATAATAGAGGATGTAACTCAGGATCAGTACAGGATAAGTAATGTACGTGCACAGAGACTGCACCAGCAGAATAGTGAGTGCAGCTCTGGAGTATAATACAGGATAATATATGCTATAGATAATTTCTATCTTTAGACTGTAAAATGGTGATTACTGTTGAATGTTTGCTGTAATACCAACTGAGAATTGGCTCCTGCAGTTATTACTGAGACTTGACTGATTTGATTAGAACATAACCACCTATGATCTCACTATATATTTGACACACATCACATTGGTTTGTAGTCGGGATCGGTGCAATCCAGATAAGCAGATTACCATACTGTACTGTTATCACGCCTTTGGGGTTTTCTCTAGTCTCATTCAGTATTAGAGGCTGGGGGGTCATATTCATGTAATGGGAGAGGATTGCTAGGCTTCTCCTGTGCAGTGCACATTATATCATCTGCAGGAGGAATGGGGGACGGGAAGTGACAACTACTCTGAGCACATTTCTGGCTTACAAAAGAGGTTGTCACTATTAAAGCCCATTCAGTCCTTATCCAGACAAACAAAGCAGAACTTGTTTACTGCCTCGTCACTATAATAGTACTGCCCCCTATGGGCAGAATACGGATCAGATGATCAGCTTCTGACTGTTCACTGTTAAGTCACATTCCCCATTTTTAGCTAAAAAACTAAAACTTCTCTGAGTTCAGTTATTATTTCAGCACCAACATCATTAGGGACCGGTACAGCTCGGTCTGTTTAAGGACTATAATTCCCAGCATGCCCAGGCTTAGGACGGTGTTGTGGTCAAGCATGTACACCTCAAGTTCTGTCCCTTAAGACTCGGATCTACCTCATGTGCTCAGAAAATGTTTCTTGGTCCAGCTTGAATCCCAGGGAACATGGCGGAGAGCCAGGTATAGGATCTAAGGGCGCGGGGTAGTGTGTTCATACTATGTACATGTCCACCTCCCTTCCAGTGACAAGCTTTCTGCGGTAATATTCAAGCATCATTCACATTGTCCTACATGAGATGTACTGCTATGTATATGTACTTATGTATAACCACAAGGCCTGTGGCCCCCACAGGGTAAACAACAGAGCTAACATTTCAGAGTAATTATCTACAAATGTACATATTGCTCTAGATCAGCGGTGCAGTCGGTCCTCACCTCTTGGACCGGGGTACAGGTCAAGCCCAGTACTTATCCCAAAGGCTTTGGAAGCCAAACTTCTACATGTCCCACCAATAAAGCAGCAGGTAGTGGCCGACCTTCCAGGACAAATCATCTACAGGTCTTCTCATTGTTAGAATCCACCTCCTTGATCCTAGAGAAGCTTCCTCAGATACCCTACAGATCCACCACCTGCACGTATAGATCCTACATATACTATATACTTCTGCGTGGTTTACAGAAGACTGAGGTAAAACCGAAGAATGAAAAAAGCTAAAAACGGAAAGTGGATTTACCAAACGGCACTGACGCGTTTTAAGGCAATCTGAAGGTTGGTTTTGCACATGGTAACGGGCTGAAGATGAAGGGACGTCCCATGTATGATGTTTGGTATTGGCCAGCAATGGAAAAGTTGGGGATATGTATGGCCTAGTGTAAATGCTGGCCCCCCCCCCCTCTTCCGTACATACTCTCTCCAGCTTTACCCAGTAGGGCCCATCAGCACGAAGGGTTAAGAGTTACATGGTCCCGGATTTCTCTGAAGAATTGTTAGGAAACACCTTTTCTGTGGGGGTGAGAGCCGGGCTACCCATCCCAGAACTGCTACTGCTGCTGGATCGATGCTGGGCCACTGGCCGGGCTGGCCTCACAGGGGGTGGTCTCAGTTGGGTGCCGGCCAAGCGGGCAGACAGCGCTGGCTTAAAGGTGGTCATCATTTCCGTGTTGGAGGAGTTACTTCTCCGCATGGCTGCGTCAGGGTCCCGAATCATGATGGTGTGCAGGGGGCTGACTGGCTCAGAGTTGGGAGTAGTCAGAGTCGGGTTCTTCATGGGTTCCAGGGTGTCCAGCACAATGTCCGGAGCTTGTTTGGCCGTATTCTGCCGTTCCAGTTCCCTTAACTCATTAAGGGCCGTGCTCATCGTCTTCTCAATGTCCTGAAATGGAAAATGAGTTCAAGGTGACAATATGTACAGAGAAATCCTGAGAATCCAACAAGCTCTCCCATGGGAAGTCTTAAGGCGTCTTCACGTCTCCTTTTACCTCACATTCAGTGCATGTCCTGGAAAAGCTCCCAGTGCCCACAACGAACGTGTTCATAGGGCTCAGCATGTGCCAAACGAGAGGGAACACAGCCTATCTAAGGACAAGCACTGAGGCATGAGGTGTATGGTGCCTCAGAGACATTACTACTGGAAGGAAGGAGCAGGGTACAGACAGATTTACATTCTGTATACCATAGGGTTGGTGTTGAGAAATCTTGCTCCTCGTGTGACCTGAGTATTGAGATGCTATCACTAGCTCGCGCCTCTCGTTGCACCCTGTGGCGTTTGTTTGGTGCATTTACACTGCTCTTTCTTCTATGCACCAGAAAAGCTATTGTCAAACATATCCATAGCATCTGGTTCACTAGATGGCGGACAAGAGGTCTGCCTTTTTTTGCTGTATGGTGCAGCAGAAAATGCCATTCCATAACGGGCATCCAGTAAAAAAACATATACTTCGCACTAAACATTTTTTATAGTGGTAACCTACGGGCGACAGGTCGTACAGCACCAGCCATCGAAGGTATAAATCAGAGGCAGGTACCAGGAATCCTCCCAACGTACCTCCGATGGACAGTGCTAAACGCCGTGCAATGCAGCATTAGAGTGACTGGCCTCCTTCCATCAGTTCACCTGGCGCCTCCACCATGGTGACCTCCCTACCTCAGCCAGAGCTTCCGCCTCCAAGGACTTGTGGTCTCCCAGGCTGCTGTGTCTCGTGCCTCCGGTGACGGACCGCAGGGGGATCCCATCATTTAGTACTTTCCTCTCAGGATAATTAATGCTCCCAGCACTTCCAAATGTCGCCATCCTGCGCTTTTCCGGACTGTCCACCCGTCCTCGGCTCAGGGATAACTTATGTGGACTACTGGGGCAGGCGGCAGCTCGGGGAGGGGTGTCAATACCGGGGCCTAGTGCTCGTGGGGGGCTGTGGTTGTCTCCTCCGCTCCTCCTGCGCGGTATCGCAGCCCCATCAGACCTTAGCCTGACCCTACAAGATACAAACACGGGTTACTGAGCTGCATTTTTTGGACACTGTAACAATATGAACCCGTGGACGACGAACCTGCCCAAAATGCCAGCAAAGGTGTATTCCTGCAGGTGCTCGGTGGGTGACTGGATATCGTTCTTAGAGGAGGACTTGTCATCCAGAAGAGGTCCGCTGCTCGCCTCACTGTCCGCTTTTTGGCTCAGGTTGTCAGAGAAGGCATCATCCCTTCGGGAAGAGAGGAGGGTGACATGGGGATGGTTACACAGCGGGTATAGTGTACAGATGAACTGGCCAAGTAAATACCAACAGGTAGTGGTCGCGTGATTACTGAGCGGTCACATGACTATTGGGCAGGTTCCGGATTACTCACAGATCTTGGACCACAATATACTGGTGCGGTATTAATCCATCCACTCCATTGTGACGACCCTCCCACCAGTCCTCCGACGCTCGGTGGTACAACAGCAGGGATGCCCCTTTCTTGAAGGACAACTCTCGAGGTGTACGACCCATGTAGTCAAATTTAGCAATGGCTTCAATCTGCTCAACCTCTAGGAAGACATAATTTAAAAAGCATCTAGGTTTTAGACACCTTCACAGTATGTAGACCATGTAATTGAGCTCAATTCTACGTGTCAGCCACTAGATGGAGACATTACTCTATCCAGCCAAACTTCTTATAAGCTGTTCATTCATCACCATCAAGATCTCTGCTTCCTGTCAGTGAATGAGGCCATTCTTGTTAACATTTAGAGACCTAATACAACTGAAAGCTTGTTACAATTGTATCCAGAAAGCTCCTAACAACTAAGGCTACTTTCACACTCCGTCATGGATGTGCACAAACACATCCGTTCAGATAATACAACTGCATGCATCTGTTCACAATGGATCCGTTTGTATTCTTTAACATAGCCAAAACGTCTTGAACACCATTGAAAGTCAGTGGGGGACGGATCCGTTTTCTATTGTGCCATATTGTGTCAGTGAAAACGGATCCGTCCCCATTGACTTACATTGCGTGTCAGGATGGATCAGTTTGGCTTAGTTTCGTCAGACGGACACCAAAACGCTGCAGGCGCCTCCAGAGCGGAACGGAGCCAAACTGATGCATTCTGAGCGGATCCTTTTCCATTCAGAATGCATTAGGGCAAAACTGATCCGTTTTGGACTGGAGAGCCCTGAACAGATCTCACAAACGGAAACCGAAACGTAAGTGTGAAAGTAGACTAACAGAAAATTATCAGTAATGGAGTCGAGTCCTAGAACTTTCTAGTAAAACAGTAGCAGTTTTGGGATGTTTTTCGCTTACCTTCATCACTGGTGTGGGGTTCTGTGCCGTTATCATGGTCAGTCTCATCTATGGCACCCGGCTCACTGTGAGGACTGTCACTATATGGAGAGAGTACAGTCAGTATTGCTGCATGCACTCAGCACTATAATGGCTGACATATAATCAATGTGGCAGCGCTCACCAGTACTCCTCGCCCCCCGTCATGCACTTTTCGTACACTGGCCCCTCCAGTTCACGTTGAGAGGGAAAGATCAGTTCATGGTTAATGATGATCATCTTGATGACCTCATTGACGTGCGCCTGGCAGGACACCGGGTCTTGCCCATCAGGGATTGGCATTAACGTGGGGCCAAAGCAGATCGCCAGGTTATAAGGGTCCATCATGTTCTCATCGCTGTACTGGGATAAACTGGAGCAAATGACATGCAAAACCAGTTATCAAGAGCACAAACCAATATACAGAACTACACCCCCCCCCATCCCCACCCAGATAGTAAAAGCCAATATAAGGGTAGTTTCACACTAGCGTTGTGCGGATCCGGCAGGCAGCTGCGGCAACGGAACTGTCTGCCGGATCCGACAAACCGTATACAAACGGAAAGTTGTTTTTTCCAGATCCATTAGACTTATTCATTGAAATACCGGAGAAGTCTTTCCGGTATCATCCGGAATAACGGATCCGGTATTTAATTTTCTCAAAGGTAGAAAGAACTGCACATGCGTAGACTGGAAACTAGATCGGCGATGCAGCAATTTCCAGAACACTTGGTACCGGATCCGGCATTAATACATTTCAATGGAAAGGAATGCCGTATCCAGCAAGTGCGGTAGTGTTCTTGAATTTTGGCCGGAAAAAATACTGCATACCGTACAGGGACGGAACGGAAGACATCCTGATGCATACTGAACGGATTGCTTTCCATTCAGAATGCATTGGGACAAAACGGAAGCATTTTTTTCCAGTATTGAGACCCTTTACCGGATTTCAATACCGGAAAAGAATAACGCTAGTGTGAAAGTACCCTAAGTCATGAAAATAGTGATGGCTGAGCTCATCCATGCACCACAAGCTATCAGGAAATCCTGTCCTGACCTGACGTTCCTCACTGAGGTTTTGCTACAGTTGTATCCAGTCTAGACAATGCTATGAACAGCCTGGACTTCAGACTGATACATTGTATTTGTATGGATACAATGTAACAAATACTGCTGTGTTTAGCAAACAATCTCTGGAGATATAAAATTTATGTTTCCATAAAAAAATTTATGGAATATTTTTGTATTTCACTAACAGCAAACAGAGATCGTGATAATAGTGAAGAAATGGAACTCACAGTATATCATACTACAAAAGTTAAGCTACAGAAGACAGGAAACCCCTTTTAAATTCAGCCAGCTACCAAATCATCACTGCAGCCTGTACAACCACAGGATATGATATAATACAGTATATTCCAATGCATTTGGTGGAAAAAACCTGCAGGTGTGAATCTAGCCTAAGGGCTCATTCACACGACTGAATGAACGGGCCCGCATCCATTCTGCAATTTTGTGGTACGGGTGCGGACCAATTCATTTCAATTGAGACGCAAAAGGTGCGGACGTCACACCGTGTGCTGTCCCCATCTGCAGTTCTGTTCCGCGGCCTCGCAACAATATAGAACATGTCTTACTCTTGTCTGCAATTGCGGACAAGAATAGGCATTTTCTATGATAGCGGCGGCCATGTGTGGTCAGGTCGGTATCCGTGTTCTGTGGAGCCACAGTGTAGCCTAAGGATGTATTTACATACAGCTGTCAAACTATTGCCAAGATTTTCACAATCTATATGGAATATATACATATGTTAGTAGGCGGCTCCTTCCTGGCTGATTCCATCATAGAGCTGCTCCTTATGTGACTAGGTTTACTATGGGCTCCCAAAGTATTTGGGCCCATTTCTGTCTGCTACTGTTCAGCGGTTAGCACAAGTGCCTTGCAGTGCAGGGGTCCTAGACACTCCAATAAGAGACTGATAGGGTCCTCAGATTGTGGGCCCCATTGGGGACAGAATGACGCTAATGTCTGTACAGCGCTGGGGAATATGTCAGCGCCATATAAGTGTATGAAATAAATACTTCTGCAACCCTTACTCCCCTCCTCCCCCCTCTTTCCATAGGATTCCAGCTTCTGCTAATGACTCACTGGTTGAGGAAGGCAAAGAGGTATCTCATGACCACAAGGACGGCTCGGGGCAATGTGATGAGGATCTGACGGATGTGATGGACCCGCTCTGACACGTTCTCTATCTCTGAAATGATGAGAAATAAGTGACAATCCGATCACAGGGGATTCCTCCCACTTCCGGCCCATACATGATGTGACATACAGCGATACTCACTGATTGTGGAAATCAAGTCCTGAAACCTGTCCTTGGGGAAGAGCGGATTCTCCAGACCCCGGAAATACAGCTTCAGGACCCCCGCCACGGAGTTGATGTCCCGCTCGCTGTGATCCTCCACCAGAGGGTCCTCTCCTGAACAAAGAGAAGACTGCGCTGAGTTACCGTAGCTTTAAACAGAAATCAGACAACTTTAGGGTTTGTCGCCCCACTACCTGGGATTGCCCCTCTGCTCACTCTCTGAACGACCGCTACAGTAAGGCCTCTTTCAACGTGCGTTGCGGGTGCACTCCGTCAAACAGTGCGGGTGCGTTGCGGGAATCGCCGCGATTTTTCCGTGCGAGTGCAAAGCGCTGTCATGCGTTTTGCACGCGCGGGAGAAAAATCGGCACTTTTGGTACCCAGACCCGAACCTGCACTTCTTCACAGAAGTGCATGTTTGGGTCAGAAATTGTCCCGCTGGTATTATTTCACATTATAACATAGTTATAATGTAAAATAATACCCTTGGCCATCTCCCTAATGTTTAAACTGGTGCAGAATGAGTTAAAATAATAAACTAATAATTACTTACCTGGTCCATTTGATCGTGAAGCCCGGCCTCCTCTCCGTTAGCTTGAAAGATGTAAAGGACCTGTGATGATGTCACAGCATCACATGGCTCATACTGCTCCATCACTATGGTGATGGAGCATGTGATTGGTCCATGTGACCATGTGACATCATCCAAGGTCCTTAACCACTATCCACAGCCTGAGGATAGTGTTTATGACCTTGGATGATGTCACATGAGTCACATGGACCAATCACATGCTCCATCACCATAGTGATGGAACATGTGATTGGGCCATGTGATGTGACGTCATCACAGGTCCTTTAGATCATAGATGCTGCAGGGAAGAGAGGACAGATCGCGACTACGCGATCAAGTGGCTAAGGTAAGTTAACTTTTATTATTTTTAACCCCTTCCTCATTATTTAACAATGCATTCTTTATTAAGAATGCTATTATTTCCTTATAACCATGTTATAAGGGGAAATAATAGAGATTGGGTCCCGTTGCTAGCAACAATGCGGGAAAATCGCAACGCATCCGCACTTGGTTGCGGATGCTTCGCGATTTTCCGCATCCCCATTCACTTCTATGGGGCCTGCGCTGCGTGAAAACGCAGAATATAGAACATGCTGCGATTTTCACGCAACGCAGAAGTGATGCGTGAAAATCACCGCTCATGTGCACAGCCCCATAGAAATGAATGGGTCCGGATTCAGTGCGGGTGCAATGCTTCCTCCTCACGCATTGCACCCGCGCGGAAAACTCGCCCGTGTGAAAGGGGCCTAACAGATATGCCAAATTCTAATGAAAAGTTCTACAACTTTCTAATACATTTTGGGGGTCATTTTCTCACTATTTCCAAGATAAGATCTCTGCTTGATGTCAGTGAAGGAAAAATAAACCTTTTAAACGTCCAGATCATAAGGACACTTCCTGATCTGGTCATTTTTTTATATATCTGTTTGTTACAGTGTGTCAGTGTAGGTAAAAGCTGAAGCCTGAAGTCAGGAGAGATCTGTTCTGCGATTTAAACTAAAGAGGCTGACACAATGTAACAAAACCTCAGATGTGGGAGCTGCTTGGCTTCGGAATGTAAACGAGATTATTGTCTTGAACATCATAACAATTCTGACAAATTGTCTAATATAACTGGACAGTGAAAATGTATAATCTGTGCATTGTGCGCTAATCCTCCTGTCTATCACTCCCTATGTCACATACGTTATCCTTACTGTAATTGCATGTCATTAAAAACTTGGCATAGCCACTGAGCTATTCAATAAAATGTATCTGTATAGCGCCACCTGCTGTTCAGTTCCTTGTTTCGCTATGGAAGGAATGCCCCTTTAAACTCCTTGATCCCGACAACTTACAAGATTCTGGTTGGATATTTCGTTATACATGGTCCAGGGTCGGCGCCGCTTTATTCTCCACAGCGTCACTCACCTCTTTCAAAAGAATTCTTGATGTCATTCACTTCAACTTGAGATCCGGGAACTCGGAATATTCCTTGCTGCTGGAGACCTGCACAGAGCAGACGGCCTCACCTTAATTATCTGATATATCACAGACAGAGGTCAACCCTTGTGCAAGAAAAGTATGTGAACCCCTTACACGTCCCTTACCGCTCACATCCCTGTTACATGGCACGGAAGAAGAGATACCAGACTCACCATATAAGTTGATGTATCGGATGCAGCTCTCAACCACCAACGGGATGGCCTGACCCGAATCCTGCAACCGAGATAATACACCCAGGTGGTAAGTGCACCGTACTCACAGCCTGGCGTCATCTACCTGCAGGGGGCGCTGACTCGGGGTCCGTCCATCCTCATCACTCCCTATTACTTCTCTGGTAGTCACCCTTCATTTAGCTGTGTCCTGTATTACATCATTAGTGGACAGGTCACTGCTCTGAAATACTCTGTGCTGCTGGGTAGACCATATTCCTTCTTTGTCTGTGACCTCCCATAACATCAGCATACCCCTCCACTGAAATACTCTGTGCTGCTGGGTAGACCAGCTCCTTCTCAGTGCGTGACCTCCCACAAGATCAGGACAACGATCAGCTGAAATCCTCTGTGCTGCTGGGCACCCTGCTCCTTCCACTGTGTCGCCCTCCTGATATCATCATACTCTGCTAATCAAAGTCTGGCATGACAGAGGGAACCGCAGCTCAGACTGGAGGGATTTCTCCTGCCCGATACTATTGTCTCCTCTGGAGATAAGCAGCATCTGAGGTGTCCTGTAGCTGCTTATCTCCCCTTCATGTGTGTGTCCAACCGTCCAGTCTACAGTATTACAGGTCACCGGCGGTCTCCCCTCGTCAGTAGGTTCTAGTCGTCAGTAGGTCGCGGGGGCCAACCTCATGTCACAGGTGATTGCAGAGTAACACTTCAGTACCTGGGTCCTGGCGCGAGTATTCCTCCGTCCTCTGATGAGAGCAACAAACACAAGCACACAGCAAATTCAGCAGCGACAGAGACAAAGAAAGGAGAAGGAAGAGTCAGCAGAGTCAGAGCAAAAGAAGGATGCAGGGGTCACCCCCACCACCACCACCACATGAGAAGTGCCGGCCGAGGGGCAAAGACCTGCGTCCTGTACTAACATAGTGGCATCACAGAAGATATACACAGGGTGGTCGAGTACACATTCAGTGCACAGCTTTCCTGAAACACTCTGCGCCACTGGGAAGCCTGCTTATTTTTCTAGGCAAGCTTGTCTGTGGCCTCCCACAAGATCTGTACACGCCTCTCCTGAAATCCTCTGTGCTGCTGGGAGGACCCTGCCCTTTCCACTATGTAACTCTCAGTCTGTAGACCTCCACTAGATCAGCACACTCTTCTCCTGAAATCCTCTGTGCTGCTGTCGACCCTTTAGTAAATCTCAGATCTCCCAATTGTCTCCAATCCCCTCTTCACATCATGACCCTGCTCCCCGTCTCATCATTACACGAGTGAATAGGTCAACACTCCCACAAAAACAGCACCCTCCTCTCCTGAAATACTCTGTGCAGCTGGGACCCTGCTCCTCTCACTTTTTACCTTTCGATCTCTGACCTCCCTCCTCCCACACGTGACATGTATGACTGGATATGAATCCATACAGCATTAGTCATCTGACCGGGGTATCATTTTAGATTTATGGCACAAATTCTCTTTTTGCTTTTCATGTACGTAATACGGCAGCAAATGAACCAGCCACAAAAAAACAAAATAAAAAAAGGCCAAAATTTGGTGTCACCAACGGAGATCTCGATCTGCTCATTGATTTAATAGTGGCCTGGCTGGGGATGCGGATCCTCCTGCGAGACCTCTGCAGACGTGGACAGCATGAAAAACAGCATGAGAGAGGGGAGCATCAGCAGAATGTAGGTCAGGGACGTCTGACTGCACTGCTGCCTCCTAGTGGTGGCAACAGCTGCTGCACATAAAGGACCAGCCACTGAAACAGGAGTACAGTACCCTAAAATGAAGTCCTGACGCAACCCCCTCTGCTGAATACCTTACACTTCTCACAGCTGAGGGGTTGTCACAGTTATATCCATCCGTAGATATCCTCTGTTAAATACATCAGCAGCACAAATCTCTCGCCCTAGTTGGTTACAATGTATCAGGGCAGGCAGAACGCGTCAGTCTGGGGTCCGTTGTTTAGCTCACACAGGATTGTCTACACTGGATACAATTGTAGCAGATTTTCAGCCTTTGGTTGTAAACAAGAATGTTCCCATAAAGAAGTTGTCACAATGTATCCATTCTAAATCTCTCTCCTGTCCTGATAGTTTATTACAATGTATCAGTCTGGAGTCCGGACTGTTTAATTATAACCCTATAACAGGTTCTGTGGGAAGTATTAATAACGTGAGAATATATTTGCTGAAGACGTCACTTCTTCTGAAGGGCTTATCATTTTATCTTCAGGCCTCTGTCCCCTTCTCCCGCTTTCATCGAACAGCTCCTGCGCTGATATGATCTGAGCGCCGCGCTGTGACCGGTATTACCGGAAATAAGAAATGACCGCAAGCAACCGTGGATGGAGCCTGGTGTCACAGTCTGTAAATAGGAGCAGGCCACACGTGACAGAGCCTTCGTTGCACGTGGCTTGCAGCACGAGGGCGAATTCGGATCTGGCGAGTTTACTGCGGATTTTACCTGCAGATTTGCAGAGGTGAAATCTGCAGTAGATTACAGTACAAGGTTCTTCATATCTAATCCACATTGTGTCCACGCCCAGTGTATCTGTGGTGAATGCACAGCACAATCCACAGCAAAAATCACGCAATACACGGGAACATTTTGGAGTGGATTTGCTACGGATTTTCGGCGAGATCCAGAGCAGAAGATGTCACCCAACTGTGCACTGGATCCGACGCAATTCAAGCCGTAGAGTCTCCACTGTTTCTTGTCACCCAGCTGTCCTCGGCTTTTCCTAGTCCTCCACACCCACTATATTACATAAGGGGGCAGATTTCTGTGCTCTAGGAAAGCTGGGTGACATCTAATGTGGGACCATATGGCTACAACCCACAGGGGTTTGCCAAATCTTCAAAGATTCATTGATTTATGTAGCATGTGTAACGTGCAGATTCTAAGGGATGTCTGCAGAGATACATGGACGCAGATTTCTAAGGACGTCACTGATGCCTTTATCATTAATACCCCTGGTCCTGAAAAGCAGAGACTTCTAGGACAGCGTCAGAGAGGAGGCACAGAGGCTGAGATTAGCGCAGAGAGCCATAGGTGAGGAGGAAGCCGTGCTGAGAGAGTCACAGGCAGAGCAGCAGACTCAGACCCCACACAGCGACCACCAGTACCTGGATGAACTGCTCCATATTCCCATTAAAGAGCAGGTGGCTATACAGGGAGCGAGGTCGGGGCTTCCTCATTTTCTGAGGTTTGGGGGGGAGAGTCGGGGGCCTAGGGAAATGGAATAGTTTATCAATATAAGTGTGGTAAATTCTGTACAAGGCATGGCTACAACAAAATGGAAGACGAGGCTACAACATAATGGAAGGCGAGGCTACAACATAATGGAAGGCGAGGCTACAACATAATGGAAGGGGAGGCTACAACATAATGGAAGGGGAGGCTACAACATAATGGAAGGGGAGGCTACAACATAATGGAAGGCAAAGCTACAACATAATGGAAGAGAAGGCTCCAACAAAAAAGGTGAGGCTCCAACAAAATGGAAGGGGAGGCTACAACATAATGGAAGGGGAGGCTACAACATAATGGAAGAGGAGGCTACAACATAATGGAAGGCGAGGCTACAACATAATGGAAGGCGAGGCTACAACATAATGGAAGGCGAGGCTACAACATAATGGAAGGCGAGGCTACAACATAATGGAAGGGGAGGCTACAACATAGTGGAAGGGGAGGCTACAACATAATGGAAGGGGAGGCTACAACATAATGGAAGTGGAGGCTACAACATAATGGAAGGGGAGGCTACAACATTATGGAAGAGGAGGCTATAACAAAATGGAAGGCGTGGCTACAATATTAAGGAAGGCGTGGCTACAATATTATGGAAGGGGAAGCTACAACATAATGGAAGAGGAGGCTACAACAAAAAAGGTGAGGCTACAACATAATGGAAGGAGAGGCTACAACATAATGGAAGGCGAGGCTACAACAAAATGGAAGGAGAGGCTACAACAAAATGGAAGGGGAGGCTACAACATTATGGAAGAGGAGGCTACAACATTATGGAAGGGGAGGCTACAACATAATGGAAGGAGAGGCTACAACAAAAAAGGTGAGGCTACAACATAATGGAAGGAGAGGCTACAACATAATGGAAGGCGAGGCTACAACAAAATGGAAGGGGAGGCTACAACATTATGGAAGGGGAGGCTACAACATTATGGAAGGGGAGGCTACAACATAATGGAAGGGGAGGCTACAACATTATGGAAGGGGAGGCTACAAAAAAATGGTATTTCAAGCTACAACAAAATAAAAGGTGAAGCTCTAGCAACATTGAAGAAAGGGCTGAAACAAAATGGGACAGGAGACACAAGAAAATAGGCAGGGTTTTCCCAAAATGAAAGGGAGACTAAAACATGTCCAGGGGTGAAACCACTGCAATGTATTTCACAGGAGACCCGGGAATGACTGATCCCTGCTGCACTGACGATCCTAAATACAGCGTTGTATAAGAATTTCATTGCTTTTCATTAGAAAAAAATTAAAGTATCTGAAATAAAATTATACTATAATAAAGTTCAGTAGGAAGCGGGATGTTATGAACATCTGTGTTGTGGCTGGAAGGTGGCCCCACTGACGTATGGGGTCCCTGGAGGTTCGGAAATACATGAAGTGCTCACCTTGTGGTTCCATAGTTTGCTCTCTCTCCTGAAAACAGAGAGAAACATATTATTCATGTGCTGAACAGAAGTCATACCGGACAGGACGGTCATAAATGTGTAAGAGACCACAGAGCGCAGGTACTGACCCCAGCCTCACCTACCTTCTCCTAGGGCTTGTTTCAGGAGATCATGCTTAGCCTGCAGCTTGGTGATCAGATTACTTCCATTCAAAAACTCCTTAAATTTCTAGAAGATGGAAGAGAACAAATGTTATTATAGTTATATTCTTGTACATAGGGGGCAGTATTATAGTAGTTATATTCTTGTACATAGGGGGCAGTATTATAGTAGTTATATTCTTGTACATAGGAGCAGTATTATAGTAGATATATTCTTGTACATAGGAGCAGTATTATAGTAGTTATATTCTTGTACATAGGAGGCAGTATTATAGTAGTTATATTCTTGTACATAGGAGCAGTATTATAGTAGTTATATTCCTGTACATAGGAGCAGTATTATAGTAGTTATATTCTTGTACATAGGAGGCAGTATTATAGTAGTTATATTCTTGTACATAGTAGCAGTATTATAGTAGTTATATTTTTGTACATAGGAGCAGTATTATAGTAGTTATATTCTTGTACATAGGAGCAGTATTATAGTAGTTATATTCTTGTACATAGGAGGCAGTATTATAGTAGTTATGTTCTTGTACATAGGAGGCAGTATTATAGTAGTTATATTCTTGTACATAGGAGCAGTATTATAGAAGATATATTCCTGTACATAGGAGACAGTATTATAGTAGTTATATTCTTGTACACAGGAGGCAGTATTATAGTAGTTATATTCTTGTACATAGGAGGCAGTATTATAGTAGTTATATTCTTGTACATAGGAGGCAGTATTATAGTAGTTATATTCTTGTACATAGGAGGCAGTATTATAGTAGATATATTCTTGTACATAGGATGCAGTATTATAGTAGAGAACCTAATATTGTGCATAGAACTGCTCTTTAAATTTCATGTCATCTTTCCTGGGGATTTTAGTTCCTAAATTGGAATATCCTGGGTGACTGACATCTGGGAATATATTGCATTATACGCCTCTATTATACTGCTGGATATTATCGCTGAGATAAATGACATTGTGCAGGCGCAGGATCTGGGCAGTGTAACTAGGAGGTTGCTCAGCATTAGGGTTGGATAAATTGAATTCCGTCTACCTCCTCACTGCCTTCTCTACATAATTGTCTTGTTACATGGTGCCTATTGCACTGGGTGCAGATGACCTCAGCTCAGATCCTGGTGATACGAGGGTCTCTTACTGAGAAGTAGAAGCTCTCGGTCTCCTGCTGGTTGGCTCTTCTCTTGGAGATGTTCAGTTTGCTCATATAAGTCTCGGAGGCGACGGATTTGATGGACTCAGTGGAGCGGCTATGCTGGAAAGCATCGGATACGTCAAAGTCCTCCACTGTCAGCATGTCCTGTAAGGTCTGCATGGTGGCGTCCAGGGTCTTCCTCACCTGCTCGGCAGATTAACATTGGAAGGATCAAATAAGGTCACGAACGGCGGATGCTCTACCTAATGTACCACTATAAAAAGGCAATACTATGGCATGAATAATTTAGATGATGGATATTAGGCGGCCATTAGACATCACTAATTCCATCGCAGTCCTGAAGCAGTGGA
This sequence comes from Bufotes viridis, assembly GCA_033119425.1. NCBI lineage: Eukaryota > Metazoa > Chordata > Amphibia > Anura > Bufonidae > Bufotes > Bufotes viridis. The sequence continues at coordinate 9,165,093 of CM065596.1, forward strand.
TGTATCTCTGTATAAAGGATCCTGCACATGATTGTATCCATTTTGTACAGTCCGCAATCCGCAGTTCCATAGAACCTGGATACCGGCTGAGAGTCTGCCGCTATTAGTTTTTTGTCCTGTAGAAATGCCTTATCCTTGTCAGCCAAAAGGACAAGAATAGGACATGGCCTTTATTTTTGCTGGACTTACTGATGCCGAGATGTATGGTTCCATATCTGATCCCCCAAAAACATGGATTAGATACGGACCAAAATTACGGCCGTGTGCATGAGCCCTAACTGTGGGGTTTAGTAACTAATCTGACAATCCCTGCTGAAGCTGCAGTGGTGGCCATGCCGGTTGTCACTCATCTTTCCTAGTCCAGGACTAGAATATATGGGAACAGGACATCTGGGAAAGCTTGGTGCCACTCCCTATAGGAAGCCATATTTGTTGTAACTTGTCACCCAGCTTTTACCTAAGACGCGGCTGAACAGAATTATTATGGACCTGACAGACGAGGACGAGTCAAGGACTTACAGCAATTTCATATGCAGAACAAAGCGTGCAACTGTGAGAGAGCGGAGAATGGGATTGATAGCGGATGCCCGGGGGCACAACAGAGCTTAATCACCTCATCTGCCAACTCTATTAACACGGAAACTGGGGACGGAGGGAGGCTCTCCTACACTGTGAGAACAACGTGCTGCCAGCAGGAGAAGGACGAGCTCTGCGGGGGCTGAACCTACAGATACGCCGTCTACTAAAAACCAAGAGCCACGATTTGGGGCTGCCGGGCACAGTACTGTGGAGTAAGCTTATATCGGGCTCAAAAACACTACTTTCACACTTGCGTTTTTCTTTTCCAGGATTGAGTTCCATCCTAGGGGCTCTATACCGGAAAAGAACTGATCAGTCACATCCCCATGCATTCTGAATAGAAAGATATCTGTTCAGGATGCATCAGGATGTCTTTAGTTCAGGATCAAACAGTGATCAGCCGGCACTCCGTTCCAAAGGCGTGGTGCACGTGTCAGAGACAACAATCTCAAGGTATATCGTAGATAAAGACCGGCACTCACTTGTTCTTCTTGTAAATAGATGCTTTATTAGTCACATACAGGAATCTGTGACGCGTTTCAGCTCACAGCATGAGCCCTCCTCAAACAGGTAAATCAGGTGATTTACCTGTTTGAGGAAGGCTCATGCTGTGAGCCGAAACAATGTCTTTAGATCAGTCTTTTTGACATTTCAAAATGGAGATAATACCGCAGCATGCTGCGGTTTTATCTCCGGCCATAATTCCGGAACACTTGCCGGAATGCCGGAATCAGCATTTTTTCCCATTGGAATGTATTAGTGCCAGATCTGGCATTCAAAATACCGCAATGTCGGATCTGTCCTTCCGGTCTGTGGAGGCACAGACTGGTAAAAATGTGAAAAAAATATAGAACGGATCCGTCTCTGCATGACAAGCGGAGAGACGGATCCGTTCTTGCAATTCATTTGTAAGGCGGATCCATAGCCGGATCAGTCTTCAAATGCTTTCCGTTTGCATGCAGTTTGCCAGATCCGGGAGGCAGTTCCGGCGACGTAACTGCTTGCCGGATCACTCTGCCGCAAGTGTGAAAGTGCCCTTAGTCTTTTTTTTAGACATCTTGAGGCATTTTTACCCAGAGCCTGTTTACATAGGAAAGTATGTGCCCCAAAAAACAGCTCAACGGTGAAATATACCACTCCGAAATCTGTTTGTCCTCCGTTTAATATTTCCCATAGACTTCCATGGAGCCAGTTTCTTTGACTAAAATAGGTCTGCCAAAAAAAACACATGAAAACCCTGAAAAATGCCTAGAAAAAAACCCTACATGTGACACCTTATGCCTCGTTGACACGTCAGTGTCAGTTTTGGATCAGTGGTAACACGGACCGTGTTCAATCCATGTTTCCTCCCGTGACAGATCCGTGTTGGGTCCGTTTTTTGATGATCGTGTGCCATCCGTTTTTCACTGACACTGAGCAGCTGGAAAATAATTTTCAAACAATCTCTTTTTAATGATCCGTGAAACAGGGATGCCACACGGGTGGCATTTGTGTTGCATCCGTGGTTTTCACGGACTCATTGACTAGAATGGGCTTGAGGGATCCGGGAACACGGACAAGATGGGACACGCATCCGAGCTGAAAACAATGATGTGTGAATACACACATTCAAATGAATGGGGACGTGTGCTGTCCGCGAAGAACACGTACAGCACGCGTCCGGGAAACACTGACGTGTGAATGAGGCGTTAGGCTGGAGACGCATTCAGTGAAGCCAGACGTGGCTCCAGCAGGAAGGGGAAGCGTCAGTCCTTCATTTGTATTTCCCATTCATTTTGAATCCACTTCTGACTTTGTCCCCAAAAAACTGCAAAGAAAACTGGGGCGATTTTCCAAGAGAAAAACCTCTATGAAATTGCCCTAAAAACACAATGAAAGACGCTTGAGGTTCAGGGCATTTTTTTTACAGTAACGTTCTGATATAGTGCGTATGGCAGCGGAATGAAGATGACTTTCCATACGGGGGCGCAGATTTACCGATCCTATAAATGGCCCTAGCTCAGCGCGGCGGTGTAGACCTGCAGCGGCTCTATCACAGGGGCGCCGGCTGAAGGATGATCTGCTGCCGGGACGGACCCTTTTCTCTGACTCTATAACAACTACTGTTCGGCTTAAGGGCTCATGCACACAAACGTTTTTCCTTTCCATGTCCGTTCCGTTTTTTGTGGCCTGTATGCGTAACTATTCACTGCAATGGACCCGCAAGAAAAATAGAAATGACTCAGTGTGCATTCCGTTTCCGTATGTCCGCATGGTCATTCTGCAAGAAAGATAGTACATGTCCTATTCTTGTCCATTTTATAGAAGTGGGTAGGCATTGTTACAACAGATCTGCAAAAAAAACGGATGCAATATGGATGTCATCCGTATTTTTTTTTTGCAGATCCATGTTTTGTGGCCTGCAAATTACATACGGCCGTGTGCATGAGCCCTTACTTGCAGACAGAATTGTTGTGCAATTTAGGCCACGCCATTTTCCACCAACGTTTCACCCCTCTCTGATAAGCCCCGCCCCTTTGTCAAGATTATCAGAAAAAAAATGTACAAACCCTAGATGCACCATATTGCGCCATTTTTAGACAGATTCTGCATTATGTTTTTCCTGCTGTTTTTTGTTCTATGCTGCAGCAAGATGTTTTGTTTACGCCTATAGTGAAATATCAGACAGACTACGGACATTGTCGTCTCGTTTGTGGCTTTTTGGTGGCATTTCTTCTAAAAGCAGCATGCTCTGGGTGTGTTTTTTTGATTAGATTTCTCAAAAGGACTTCAAAAACATCGGAAATCACTTGTTACAAATGTAACAAAACAAAAAAAACTACTCCAAACTCATGCAGCCCACAGCAAGCCCATTTTGTGACATGGTTGCAGTATTTAGGACAACAGGGACCGGATTAATCTGCACATACGTGGATGTCTTGTGGCGCCATACATTACAGAATTGATACAATGTGACGTATATGACACTGTGTGATGACGTTACCTCCTCGTTCTCGATCTTCAGTGTCATCAGACGGGACTGCAGCTGATGGTAACGCACCAGGAGCTCCATCTGTACCGGCTGCTGAGCGCTCACCTGGCACACCTGTATGGCGGTATCATTAATTATTACACCAGTTACGGAGCTCTCTGCTGGGGTCACCAAAGCAGCAGAACAACCTACCTCATCATCCATATGAGGCTGGAAGTCAAATTTGAGAGGAGGACAGAAAACCTGATTGCACAAATCCATGACCTTATGCTTGTCGCTGCGAGCGTCCAGATTATCCACCGCGTTCTCAATGATATCCAGACCTTCATGGCGAGACGTCTCCACGTTATACTCAGCGGAGAGGTAAGTGCGGAAAGTGCGGGCAAGACTGGCATGAAAGCCCAGGTCACAGCACTGGGGGAAGGAGAGAAAAGATAGACACTGATGTATGTATGAATGTCCAGCGATATACAATATTATAAGGGCCGAAACCTGGAATACGAGCTGCGCTGTAAATACCGCCAACTGGTGAGAGAATACAGTGAAATATTTATACCGTCCCATAACAAATACAGTAAAAGTGATTCACACCCAAAGTCACAATATTCTACAATATACCATACAATAAAATGACATATTTATAAAAATAATCCCACCCCACATGTCATAAGCTATTTTTGTTGACTAGGAGGCAGTATTATAGTAGTTATATACATCTACATAGGAGGCAGTATTATAGTAGTTATATTCTTGTACATAGCAGTATTATAGTAGTTATATTCTTGTACATAGAAGCCAGTATTATATTAGTTATATTCTTGTACATAGGAGCAGTATTATAGTAGTTATATTCTTGTACATAGGACGCAGTATTATAGTAGTTATATTCTTGTACATAGGAGCAGTATTAGGCCTCATGCACACGATCGTTGATTGTTCCGTGTCCGTTGCTCCGTTTTAGTATTTCTGCGACCCATTGGTTTTCATGGGTCCGTGAAATCTCGGCAATAATCGTTGTCCTCCGTGTCCGTGGTCCGTGATTCCAGTCCGTCAAAAATATAACCTGTCCTATTCTTGTCCGTGAAACGGTTCATGGACCCATTCAAGTCAATGGCTCCGTGAAAATGCGGATGGCCATCCGTGTGTCATCAGTGTTCCGTGTCCGTTTTTGCTGGTCCCTTGGCAGGCACTTGGGAAACATTGTCAGCCTGTCTTTGGTAAAATCTTTTGGGTCATGTCCCTAAAAAGACGGAAGACACGTGAAGCTTCGGAAGGCAAACGGACACGGATCACTGAACACGGAACCCTTTTGGACAGCATAAAAACGATCGTGTGCATGAGGCCTAAGAGTAGTTATATTCTTGTACATAGGAGGCAGTATTATAGTAGTTATATTCTTGTACATAGGAGCAGTATTATAGTAGTTATATTCCTGTACATAGGAGCAGTATTATAGTAGTTATATTCTTGTACATAGGAGGCAGTATTATAGTAGTTATATTCTTGTACATAGGAGCAGTATTATAGCAGTTATATTCTTGTACATAGGAGCAGTATTATAGTAGTTAACCTATCTAACCTATCTACATACGAGCAGTAGAATAGTAGCCATAGCTGCTTCGGTAGGCAGCCTAAGGAGGCCAGCCTAATATGAAATGACTGTAAGATGGTGTGGGTAGGTGGGTGAAATCAGCTGAATCGTCGTCAGCCTGGGCCCACAGGTGCCTATAAGTAGCCTTATAGTCGCCTCCTCTCACATACACAGCAGTACTTAGGGTATGTCAGGTTATGAGCCTGTCAGTACATATGCGAGTCAGTATTATTAGCATGTTATAGGCTCATCTACAATGGTAGCAGTATTATCAGTAGTTATAGTTCACTGTAACAATCAGTGAGGCAGACATGCTATGCCAGCCGCTACAGTCTCAGTAGCCTTCTTGCTGTAGCGATAGCTTGCAAGCAGTCATTGATAGAAGCCGATCAAAGTCCGCACGGGTGCATGCCTGATCGGCTTCTTCAGTGAAGTGCGAGCGCCGTGTGATGAGCCAGCTTGCAGGAGGAGGGTAGAGAGCACGGAGTATTATAGCGGCGCTATACACATGTCTGGCAGCACCTGCAGCTGGACTCCTAGTCCTTATAGTAGATTGACAGTAGTTACTTTTTGACATAATGAGCAGTATTATAGTAGTCATATTGCATGTAGAACCTGAGCGTCAGCATGTATTACTGACAGGCTCAGTTATATTCCTGTACATAGGAGCAGTATTATAGTAGTTATATTCTTGTACATAGGAGGCAGTATTATAGTAGTTATATTCTTGTACATAAGAGGCAGTATTATAGTAGTTATATTCTTGTACATAGGAGGCAGTATTATAGTAGTTATATTCTTGTACATAGAAGCAGTATTATAGTAGTTATATTCTTGTACATAGGAGGCAGTATTATAGTAGTTATATTCTTGTACATAGGAGGCAGTATTATAGTAGTTATATTCCTGTACATAGGAGCAGTATTATAGTAGTTATATTCTTGTACATAGGAGCAGTATTATAGTAGTTATAGTCTTGTACATAGGAGCAGTATTATAGTAGTTATAGTCTTGTACATAGGAGGCAGTATTATAGTAGTTATATTCTTGTACATAGGAGGCAGTATTATAGTAGTAATATTCTTGTATATAGGAGCAGTATTATAGTAGTGATATTCTTGTACATAGGAGCAGTATTATAGTAGTTATATTCTTGTACATAGGGGGCAGTATTATAGGAGCTATATTCTTGTACACAGGAGGCAGTATTATAGTAGTTATATTCCTGTACATAGGAGCAGTATTATAGTAGTTATATTCCTGTACATAGGAGGCAGTATTATAGTAGTTATATTCTTGTACATAGGAGGCAGTATTATAGTAGTTATATTCTTGTACATAGGAGCAGTATTATAGTAGTTATATTCCTGTACATAGGAGCAGTATTATAGTAGTTATATTCTTGTATATAGGAGCAGTATTATAGTAGTTATATTCTTGTACATAGGAGCAGTATTATTGTAGTTATATTCTTGTACATAGGAGCAGTATTATAGTAATTATATTCCTGTACACAGGAGGCAGTATTATAGTAGTTATGTTCTTGTACATAGGAGGCAGTATTATAGTAGTTATATTCTTGTACATAGGAGCAGTATTATAGTAGCTATATTCTTGTACATAGGGGGCAGTATTATAGTAGCTATATTCTTGTACATAGGAGCAGTATTATAGTAGTTATATTCTTGTACATAGGAGCAGTATTATAGTAGTTATATTCTTGTACATGGGAGCAGTATTATAGTAGTTATATTCTTGTACATAGGAGCAGTATTATAGTAGTTATATTCTTGTACATAGGAGGCAGTATTATAGTAGTTATATTCTTGTACATAGGAGGCAGTATTATAGTAGTTATATTCTTGTACATAGGAGCAGTATTATAGTAGCTATATTCTTGTACACAGGAGGCAGAAATGCATCATCTGTCCTGTGAAATAATGAAAGTGATATATAGAATATAAAGATCAGTTACCTATTTGTCAAAATGTCTTTATCATGTAATGTAAAAGTTGATGTTAATATATACTGTGATTGGATTTCTCCTTTATATATTACTCGTACAACAGAATTGCCTTTTTTGTGTGATACCATATAAAAAGGACAAAGACAAGTTCACATCTGTGTAACCCTCCTGAAATGAATATAAATGAAGCAGTCAGGACTGACAGCCTGTGGTATGTACATATATATAACCTAAGCGTGTCTCAGGGGAGGTAGCTGAACACCTGGGTCTGGCCTGTGCTGACAGCAGCCCCCTCGTCATATACAGGAGGTAATTAGCGGAGAGGAGGCCGACCGTCATCATCAGGCAGCTGAGAGCTGGGAAATAAAGCCATCTGCTGCCCCTGGGAAGGCAGCGCTGAAAACTGAGGGAAAAGAGCTCAGAAAAACCTCCTCATTGCAGGATACAATAATCCTACAACGAAATCTTCTACAGCTTTTTGTGTACTTCAATTCTTCATCATTTTCAGAACCTCTGCTTCTTGTCAGTGAATGGGAATTATCCAATCTGACAATCGTCTGTGGTCGAGAGTTTGCTACAAAGTGAATCTGGAGTCCAGGCTCCTGAGGATACAATTGTAACAAACCTTCAGCTATGAGACTAGGTGTCCAGCCTCTGAATGGTCTCATTTACTGACAGGAAGCAGAGCTTGTGAAAATGGTAAGGAACTGAAACACACAGGGGGCATTTACCAACAGTTTTATTGGCTTCTGGAAAAAATGTATCGAAAAGTTGCAAATCCCTTTTTTATGCTGTGCACTGCAAAAAAGGGACACGCTCCCTCCCACTAAGCCCCTCCCACATAAAAAGATTAGCAAGAGAAGTGTAAAAAGAAGAAAAGTTTCTACAGTATGGATCCGCAAAATACGGATGAAATATGGATGACATACGGATGTGTTCCGTGTGCATTCCGTATTTTTTGCGGACCCATTGACTTGAATGGGGCCTCGAACCGTGATTTGCGGACAATAATAGGACATGCACTACTTTTTTGCGGAACGGCCATATGGACAAACAGAAACGGAATGCACACAGAGTAACTTCCGTATTTTCTACAGCCCCATTGAAGTGAATGGCTTTGCATACGGGCCGCACAAAAAACGGAACGGAAGCGGAAAGAAAATACATTCGTGTGCATGAGCCCTGAAAGATAAAATTCCCTTTTTAAGGGTATATGTCAGCAGGACCAACCCTATTAAACCAGCCCTAATACTTAGTAGGGCTGACCCTTTATTCCCCCTATCCGCCACTGTATTTAGTAGAGAAAAGTGTTTTAAAAATATGGAAATCAGGGATTAAGTGCACTGTGGGCGGGTCGTAGCCACTCAGTGCACCTCAGCTATTCCGCTATGCCTCCTTGGACCCTTTACTTGATTGACAAGTCCAGGCTTCCAGCTGGAGGGGGAAATGTCCAGTGTAGCAGAGCGGAGGAGCCAAGGTGCACTAGTGTGGCTAGGGTTTGCTCCCGGTGCATTTAATTAGCATTTTTTTAAAAACACTTTTTTCTCCGAAATGCAGTAACAGATTGGGGAAGAAAGGTACGGTTTTAGTCAGCAGGGTCAACCTTACCAGGCATTATGGCTGGTGTAATGATCCCACTTTTAGATGCCCTGTATGAATACCATATCCGGGGCAGTGATTTGCAGCAGGGGCACTCACGTCGATGAGGTCGGACACGTCGTGGATGTAGTACTTGCTGATACACCCATTGGTGGCCGCCAGGTTCAGCAGATATTCGTTTCTGGCCTTGGTGCATTTCAGCTTGTTCTCCGAGTATTTCGCTTGTCTCTAAAATCAGGAAATGGCAAAAAAAATAAAAAAAATAATGATTATTATTAATAACTATAGGACAGTGTGAGATAATGCAGGAAATCGCCAAAGTCCAATAATCCAAACAGTCTGATACTCCGACACCCGGTCCAAAACCTTAGAAATCCTAAAGACTGAGCAAAGGGAACCAGTTCTAACTGGAAAACAAGGGGCTAACTGGATCCCATCCCGTCCCTCTGTTAGGTCTTCCTGGCAGTCTTGTAATGATGTAAATCAACTTTAATAACCGTATAATGAAAAATTCTTCAGCTTTCTAACAGTCCGTGTTTCTTTTTCTCATCGTTCTCAAGATCTCTGCTTGCTGTCAGTGGATGGAAGCATGCTTGTTTAAATCCAGAGACTGAAAGCCTGTACAGACCCAATACGTCTCACCGCTGAAGGTTTGTTACAATTGTCTCCAATCTAGACAGCCCGCCCTTATAATGTGCTGCCGTATCACGAATAAGGTGTGTCTATTTACTGACAGCAAGCAGAGATCTGAAAATCTGAAAGTGGGAAGAACTGATTATTCAATGAATATGCTGCAATTATAGAAAAACTGGATGAGCCACTTAAAGGTACAGTATGTCGAAAACCTCAGCAATAGCTCCATGGTAGTAACTATCCCTTTAAGACAGGGATGCTCAACTTGCAGCCCTCCAGCTCTTGTAAAACTACAACTCCCATGATGCCTTTCGTAAGATGATAGTTGTAGGCTGCCAGGTAATGATAGGAGTTGTAGTTTTGCAACGGCTGGAGGGCCGCAGGTTGAGCATGCCTGCTTTAAGACATGACCATAATAACTATATATATAAAATCCGTGACCCCAGTGGGCCCGTTAACCCTCGCATGCACTATACATCATCCCTCCCACCTTCTCCTTCATCTTTTCGATCTTTTTGGCCGAGCTGCGCCTCTGCTGTCTGTCCTCGTGGCGCAGGGCGTTGGGCCCGAGCTCTGCGGATTTGCTGAACTGCTTCTCCTCCTGCTTCTCGGCGTCCTTCAGCTTGCTCTCAGCGTTGATGCTCTCCGCGTGGTACATGTGATACGTCTTCATCACCTGCGTGACAAGAGGCGCCACACGGTTACTGACAGAACAGACATGAAGGCGTGAAAGTGCGACAGCTCCTCGGGCGCTCACCGTGTACAGCTCGTTGGTGACCTTGGCCAGCTCCTCGTGCATCTGAAGACCAATGTCCTTACTCTGCAAGAGAATAGTCTTATGAATGGGCAGAAAACTTCAGTTATTGCAGACAGCGGACCCAGTGCAGCCCCGTACTCCTCTGCCCCCATGACAACACTTCCTGTGCTGGAGCTCGGTGTAGCTTTATCATAGGGACACCGATGGCTGACGGATCAGCATCACCACTTGTGTCAGCACCTACACGTCCATAAGGGATAGATGTGAACTGGCCCTTTAAGGCTAGTCAGACGAGGGTGTTCAGTCCGGGAAACACGGCCCATTCAGGAGCTGTATTTCCGGTTATGGACGCTGCTGGTCTGTAGCGGACTCGCAGCATCACAATCATTTATGATACTGACCGCGAGTCTACGGAACTATAGTCACCTAACGTCACCACTACAGTTCAGCAGACTCGCGGTCATTGTGATGCTGTGAGTCCGCTACGTCCATAAGCGGAAATACAGCTCCCGCACGGACTGGACACCCAATAACCAGCAGAGCACAGCTATTTTCAGACCTCCCATAGAAGTGAATGGGAAGCAGGCTGCGCATGCGCTGTTGACACTTGTTCACTTCGGCACCCCCGTTTTAGAGATGGGTGTGGGTCCCAGAGGTGGGGATATCCTAGCAATATGCCACCGATGCTTAAGGTGAACCAACCCCTTTAAACACATCAGAAGCCCAACCTGACTCCTGTCCTGATGGTTCGTTACAATGTATCTGTGCAGGAAGTTGTTCTAATTCCCTGACGAGAGTCAACCGCGCATGCGCAGCCTGCTCTCCATTTACTTCTATGGGAGGTCTGAAAATAGCGGAGCGAGCGTGCTCGGTTATTTGTGGAAGCCTTGTAGAAATGAGCGGAGGGCTAGCTCTCTTCACCTCTATGGAACTGCCGCTCGGCTATTTTTGGAACGCCCATAGAAATATGTATGGGTCCCAAAGGTGGGACCTGAATCTATCCGACATTGGTTGCATATCCTAGCAATATGCGTGCAATGTCTGAGGTGAGACAACCCCTTTAAAGGGGTTAATTCAAACTATAAAACATGGGTGTCGAGGATCGGGGGGCATGTTTTAAAGTTTGGATTACCCCTTTAACTAAACAGAATTGTCTAGACTGGATACAGTTGTAACAAACCATCAGCTGCGAGATATATTAGGTCTGTAATGGTTTTCAGCCTCTGAATGGAAAGTATTTTCCAATTCACTGACAGCAAGCAGAAATCTTGAAAATATTGAGGAATTCTAACACAAAGGCAGTTCGAAAGTTGCAGAATTTCCATTCAACAACGATTTGCATAAAACTGGGGAACAGAACACAGAGCGGACGTCAGCCTGAGACGGTCACAATGCGGATCCCTGTGTGCCGGGACGCCCCCCACCATGGAGAGGGCCCGGCAGCTGGCAGACATTCCTGAGGAAATTGCAGCGCCTCGTCCCACTCATCCTCACCTTCTTGAAGAGTCTAATGACGTCCTCGCTGATGTGCTGCAGCCTGACAATGACATTATTCAGGAAGATGTCGTTCAGCGTGGCGTGGTCTTTACTCTCCCGCCGGGTCTGGGACAGAACCAGGTACCAGCAGTTCACAGGGGAGAGCAGATGCTGATCCTTCCTGAAAATCACAAGCATGTCTTCAAATTGTAGAAATTCCTGAGTCGCCTCTTGCACACAAACGTATTTACTTTCCGTGTCCGTTCGGTTCTATTTGCGGACCGTATACGGAACCATTCATTTCAATGGCTCCACAAAAAAACGTAAGTTACTCCGTGTGCATTCCGTTTCCGTATTTCTGTTCCGCAAAATAATTGAACATGTCCTATTATTGTCCGCATTACGGACAAGGATAGTACTGTTCTATCAGGGGCCAGCTGTTCCGTTCCGCAAAATACGGAATGGACATGGACGTCATCCGTATTTTTTGCGGACCGCAAAATACATACGGTCGTGTACAAGAGGCCTTATTCTGTTCTGTTGTTTCTTAAAGGGGTATTTCAGCACCAAAAAAGTCATTGGCTGAGACGGATTTTCCTGCGGGTTGAGATGGGAGCAGGCGGTGGAGAGTTAGCGAGGACCCAGGCAGCATCAGAACGGCATCGGCGAGGGTGAATATGGGTTTTATAATGTTTTTAAACCATTGATACCATTTTTTCATGCTGGAATACCCCTTCAAACTCATATACATTAGATAGCTGTCAGCCGAACACTCAGCCTACATCTGACCCACGCCTACTTATACACATGCATGCTTGGCTTGGCTGAGTGTGCATGTGTCCTGAAAGAGATGAGAGGAGAAAACCACTGTAAGACACCCCTATGAGCAGGCGTGATCCCCCCCCCCCCAAAAAAAGAAAAGTATGGGGCGGCCTTGGATATATATTAGACGGTCAGAAATTGGTGATTTAGGCCAAGCATCTAATGTGTATGGCCAGCTTGAGTTATATCTGTTTCCGGGAAAGTCATGTGACCGCCAACATCCAACATGGCCGTTATTACATGGGTGGCCACACGCTCCCATAGATTGCCCAGTTACGCAATCATTCATTCTCCCATATCCCCTCTATGACTCCAGGAAAGCTGGGTGACCACAATCGTGAGGTTTGCATTCAGCCATTTCTGATTTGTATCTGTGTCTGGGAAAGCTGGGTGATACAATATGTCCGCCATTACAGCCGATACATTGTTACTGCTCGTATCACTGCAAATGTATCAGATCTGCCTTGCTGGACTGTAGGAAAGCTGGGAACGACTCCTATGGACCCCGGGATTGCCATCAGCTTCCCCAAATATAATTACAGCAAACAGAACCAGTCCAGCGCCATGGATACTGCTGACTATAACTAGTGCACTGCGCGAGCCTCCGCCTGCGCAGGAAATAAAGTGCCGCAGTACAGGAGCCGGAATTTACCGCTGTCTTTAGTCTACCATTGCGCTAATTTTCATTCAGACAGAAAATCAATGGAAACAGAGTTCAGTAATTAACTGATGGCAGAAGGAAAACAGAAAGCTTGACGTCACAGCGGTGCCATAACCGAGGGAGGACTACAAGCCTCAGCATGTTAAAGAGAACTCGAAACATCGGCTTGCGCTTTAAAGGAGTTTTGTGGGATTTACATATTGATGGCCTGTCCTCAGGGGATTGTCGGTGGCCGATCAGCTGTACAAAGGGGCCGTGGCGCACCGCGAACACGTAGGTCTCTTCCTAGGTCATGTGACATCATGTTCATCGGTCACATGGCCTAGGTCAAGTGAATGGGCAACGTGCGGCTGAACTGCACTACCAAGCACAGCCACTATAGAATGGACGGCGCTGTGCTTGGTAAACAGTGAGGAGGCTGCAGCGCTCACTATAGGGCTTTGTACAGCTGATCGGTGGGGGTCCCGGGAGTCGGACCCCCACCAAGAGAACCTCTTTAAGCCACCTCTAAAGGGCATCTGTCAGCAGGTGACACTGGCTGACCTGTTCCATGTGCGCTCGGCAGCTGAAGGCGATCTGTGTTGGTCCCATGTTCATATGTGCACGCATTGCTGAAAAAAATAAAAGTTTTAATACAAATATGCAACTGGGCCGCTAGGAGCAATGGGGCGTTACCATTACACCTAGAGGCTCTGCTCTCTCTGCAACTGCTGCTTCCTCTGCACCTTGATTGACAGGGCCAGGCAGTGAAAATGTCATCACACCTGATCCCATCAAAGTGCAGAGGACGCGGCAGAGAAAGCAGAGCCTCTAGGTGTAATGGTAACGCCCCCGTTGCTCCTAGTGGCCCAGTTGCCTATATTAAAACTTTATATTTCTCAGCAGTGCGGGCACATATGAACATGGGACCAACACAGACGCCTCCAGCTGCCGAGCGCACATGTAACAGGTCAGCCAGTGTCATAGGTACAAAACTGCTGACAGATGCCATTTATAGGCCGGAGGGCCCTATACCAAAATTAAAAAGGGACCATCCTTCATTAACCCCTCGTCCCCTGTGAGCCCCATCAGCTCCCTGCCCCCACACTTGAGCAGGTGCAGATGTGGCAGTCGCACCCTGACCCTGGTGTCGCTTTGCTATTCCATACAGCCCGATGGAGGCCCAAAGGACACTGCGTCAGGTGCCTATGGATCCGTCTGAGGTGTGCACCCCCGGCCCATGCACCAAACGGATGCTGGCTGCAAATAAAGGGCGCGTTCTTTTGGAAATGACCTGCAATCTATACAACCTTGTGATTATACGTTGCGACTTGTGGCCGTACCACGTGCTGGACAATTAACCCCTCGTTTCCCCTTGCTTACTTGAAGTGATGCTGCTCCCGGGCGCTGCGGACCTTGGAGGAGAACCTCTCGGCCAGTTTCTCCAAGCTGCGGGAATATTCCAGTTCTATCTCTGCTTTCCTGCGGAAAAACTCTTGCAGGTCCTGGAGAAGGGCCAAGCGGGACTCGGACTGTTGCTCCAGGCACTTAAACTGTTCCACCAGCTGGCTGCGGATCTCTGCGGAGAAGGAGACATGAAGAGGGGACGGTGAAACGCGCTAGCCTCAGGTCAGGTCATTAATATCCTGGCTGGCAGGAGAGGACGCCTCGAGAAAGAGGTCAAGTAATTGCAGTGCTCGGGAGGCTTCACGTGTCCTCCCGAACAAAGACTGTCAGTGTCATCCCGTGTTCTTCCAGGACAATTATAAAGGTGAACACAGAGGAAGGAGGGAAGAGGCGCCGTCACATGGGAGCCCAGACTGCTGACTGTTTCCATATACAACACGACTACTGCCAAGCTGTATAGGAAAAGGGCCATACTGGGAGACGGATAGTGCCACAAGATCAGCCATGTCATCCCAGGTAGAGAGGTCTTGGAACGGACAGGAAGTGTGCTGCGCACTGGAAAATATCTTCCCCACAATGAAAACATTGCATATCTTCAGTCCCTAAACCTTCCATATATATGTCAGCGTGATGAGCCTATATGAACTTTGGAGTCCTTTAATTCACTTCCCTCGGCTCAGTCTATCCTGTATATGTACGGTGATGCGTTAACGGTGATCTCCGGAATGATCTACGTATCGGCCATAGTTACAATCTTCGTGTTCGTCATTAGGAACGGCTGCGCTAAACATCTGGTTCTTGCCTTGGGTTCTTGTCAGGACCCTGGACAGCTGCCCTAGAATTTCCTCAGGGCCGACCCCACCTAGTCCATACTATGTCCTCATAGCGGGAGCTAATGACCCCCCATTAACCTCCCGAAGATTTACGCATTGCGTCCTCCAAAATGCGACATCAACCTGTTCTTGTGGAGAGTTTGCTCCAGATAATAGGATCGAGCGCCTTCCGATTCCCAATCACTAGTAAAAATACACGATAGATAGAACACTACAACCCCCAACATCAACAGACCAATGAACATAACCATAATTAAACTCTATTATACTCTATACATAGAACACTACAACTCCCAACCAGGGCTGTGGAGTCGGTAGATAAATTGTCCGACTCCGACTCCTCATATTTTGAAACTTCCGACTCCGACTCCGACTCCTCGACTCCGACTCCTCTGTATTTAATATGCAAATACAAAGCTGTTCCACCAAGTTCTTCTAATCTCCTCTAGCACAGAGAGGTAGTTGAGCAGAAGCTGCTGCCTTCTCCTTTGTGTGCTGATCTTCTGCTGAAGCAGTGGGAGGATCCAGGAAGGGGCAGGGGAAGGGGCATTTATTTTAAAACATGATTTTCCTAGTAGAATCCCATAGTCATGTTTAAAATTTAAGCTAACAATCTGAGTTTACATGTTTTATAGCCTTAGCTGAATGATAGCAGTTTTTCAAATGGTTTACAGCTTCAGTCTTGAACTATTGACTATCCATTCCCTTCACTTATACAAGTGTCTCCAGTCCTTAATCAGTTATCAGTGAGAGCGAGGATAACCATGGGTTCCCTGTAACAGCAGACCACAAGACAATGGAAAGTGTAAGTATTGCCGCTCCTTAAAGGGACACTGACAGGCTGATTTTCCAGCTAAAGATATATATATACTGGTATTCATCAGAGAATTAGGAATAAAACTATACTAATGTTACCCCAGTTAAGCTGTACTTGTGTTTAAAAACATTTTAATCTGTATGCAAATTCACTATCTTTGTGCCCAATGGGGCAGCGTCTCCTGCGACTTTGTGCCCAGCCGCGCCCGAAGTACAGCTTCCCAGCGCTGTTCCCCTCGTTATTATTCACTGCACTGGCCTTTTTTTCAGGCTAGCCGAACGCTGAATTCCTGCGCAGGCGCACGTGTAGAGTGCTGGCAGCAGCCTCGTCTGGCTATGCTGAGGCTGTGCCAGCTTTCTCTCTTCCTCCTCGCTACCTAGTCCTGTCTAGTGCTGCCAGTACTCTACATGTGCGCCTGCCCCTTGGGCACAAAGGTAGAGAATTTGCATATTGATTAAAACATTTTTAAACACAAGTAAACCTCAACTGGGGGTAACAGTCGTCTAGTTGTATTCCTAATCCTCTGATGAATACCAGCAGATATATCAGCCTGTCAGTGTCCCTTTAACTGCATAGTAAAGCATATGAAAAGCGTGCTTCTTCACGGTCACTTAACGTCTTTGTTTAGCGGTAACGTGACGCACTGCATGCTTTGGCCTTTATTCATACAGTAGAGAAGTAATTAATTATAACTTTATCTGAATTGGGACATTTAAACTTGCTTTTTTTTAATTCCAATTTAAATCTAGTAGGAGTCGGAGTCGGTCCATTTTTGCCGACTCCGACTCCAGGTACCCAAAATTGCCTCCGACTCCTCGACTCCGACTCCACAGCCCTGCTCCCAACATGACCCAACCATTGAACATGACCATAATACAACTCTATTATACCCTATACATTGAACACTACAACCCCCAACATGACCCTACCACTGAACACTACCATAATACAACTCTATTATACTCTATACATAGAACACTACAACCCCCAACATGACCTGACCACTGAATATAACCATAATATAACTCTATTATACCCTAGACTACAACCCCCAACTGTCACAGACCTTCCCGCAACAGGTGGCAGGAGATTGGCGAGACTGGAAACACGTGGTTTGATCTGACATGTTTTCTGTTTGGATCATATGACGTCTGTGTTGTTTCTGGTGCTTGTCGCCTTCTTTCCCCAGGAGTGGCTATTAGGGTCATTTAACCTTCTCCATTTATAGTTTCTTCTCCCACTATGCTGTGCGGTTTATAGCTTCTGTTGGAGTTGTGGATAGGTGGTGTGTGGATCTCCGCTGAGTTCCTGGTGCTGCCAAAGCCTCTTAAAGTTAAGTGTTTTCTTTCCCTTTTGTATGGGTTGTCACGTTCGGGTGTGGGAGGGAAACACCACACCGAACATAGGAGGGAAAGGGGTGAGGGAATAAGGCCTGGAAACTAGGGAAAGGAGATGGACACCTCCTAGTAAAACCCTAATCAAAGTCCTGACTAACTACCAGTATGAACAGATCCCAGAGGTAGGTGAGTTCATACACAGGAATACCTAATGTCCTAACTCACCCTATAGGACCCTGGTACTAATGTCAGGACAGAGACAACCTGTTCCTCCAAAAGGAAGGACGAACAGGAGTCTCCCTCAGGCCTTAATACAAATGACAGGGAAATGCAACACACAAAATAACCCAAAAAAATTATACAAAAGGGAAAGAAAACACTTAACTTCAAGTGGCTATGGCAGCACCAGGAACTCAGCTGAGATCCACACACCAGCTATCCACAACTTAAACTGAAGCTATAAACCGCACAGCATAGTGGGAGAAACAACTATAAATAAGGAAGGTTAAATGACCCTAATAGCCACACCTGGGGAAAGAAGGTGCAGCAAGCACCAGAAACAACACAGATGTCATATGATCCAAACAGAAAACATGTCAGATAAGCCAGTCTCACCGATCTCCTGCCACCTGTCGCAGGAAAGTACGTGACAGTTATTTTGTGTGTTGCATTTCCCTGTCATTTGTATTAAGACCTGAGGGAGACTCCTGTTCGTCCTTCCTTTTGGAGGAACAGGTTGTCTCAGTCCTGACATTAGTACCCAGGGTCCTATAGGGTGAGTTAGGACATTAGGTATTCCTGTGTATGAACTCACCTACCTCTGAGGTCTGTTCATACTGGTAGTTAGTCAGGACTTTGATTAGGGTTTTACACCTCCCACACCCGAACGTGACACCAACATGACCCTACCACTGAACATAACCATAATACAACTCTATTATACCCTATACATAGAACACTACAACCCCCAACATGACCCTACAGCTGAACATAACCATAATACAACTCTATCATACCCTATACATAGAAGACTACAACTCCCAACATGACCTGACCACTGAATATGACCATAATACATCTTAGGTAGGGTGCTGGCTCTCCTTAAAGAGACTGGTTCTGTATGGGGACAATGCTCCATGGAAAAACTGAAGAGGAATATCCCAAGAATAAGAACCATGTTATTTGACTGACAGGATGCCACAAGGTGGTGCTAGTGAGATCGCTCTCTTCCCTTGGGAGATGGCTCTTTGCATACTATACAGTATACATAGAACACTACAACCCCCAACATGACTCGACCGCTGAACATGACCATTACACAATTCAATTATATTCTAAATGTAGAACACTACAACCCCCAACATGACCCGAAGACTAAACATGACCGTAATCCAATTCTTATTGCACTACAACCCTTAACATGCCAATAATATGGATCTTTTACAGCGCACCTAAGGGGTTAACTTCTGTGGCACTGCAGCGGTTCCTGGTTCCTATATAATTGACGTTTTTTCCGCACACATGCGGCTCGGCCTTTAGAGACGGGAGCATCAGGAGGACACGATGAAAGCTGAGCTGCATGGTGTGTACGGCGCCGCTCTGTGCTGCAGACTGATCCACCGGGGATTCCCTTGGCTTTGTGTCCCGACAGATAAACCTGACACCTCGCTCTCTGTGCCTGACACTTTGTGCTCTGCCTGACACCCCACGCTCAGTGCCTGACACCCCATACTCTGTCCCTGACACCCGCCTCTCTGTGCCTGACACCCCATACTCTGTCCCTGACACTCGCCTCTCTGTGCCTGACACCCCATACTCTGTCCCTGACACCCGCCTCTCTGTGTCTGACACCCCGCGCTCAGTGCCTGACAACCCTCTCTTTGTGCCTGACCTTCCATGCTCAGCGCCTGACACCCCGCGCTCAGCGCCTGACACCCGCCTCTCTGTGCCTGCACCGTGCTCAGTGCCTGACACCCAGTGCTCAGTGCCTGCACCCCGTGCTCAGTGCCTGACACCCAGTGCTCAGTGCCTGCACCCTGTGCTCAGTGCCTGACACCCCATGCTCAGTTCCTGACACCCGCTCTCTGTGCCTGCACCCTGTGCTCAGTGCCTGACACCATGCGCTCAATGCCTGACACACCGCGCTCAGTTCCTGACACCCGCTCTCTGTGCCTGACACCCTGCACTCAGTGCCTGTGCCTTTAAAGCCTTCGTTTCCATCTCTTATTTTAGTTCCATGCAATTTTGTAATCTGTAATTAGCATCTCTGTGGGGAGCGCTGGGAAGGAGAAGCGGCGGCAGAGCAAAAATGGATGTTAGGGGGAGGTAGGGAGGTTATCATCACAGAGGAGGCGCCGGTGAGATCACTGCTTGCTGTCATCATAACCACACACAGGAATTAGAAGCTCTGATGAGAAGAGCCCCACTGGGAGCAACCGCTCCCTACCCTTGCCTGGGCCGGGACAAGGGTCAGGCAGACATGGCGGCGACCACAGGTGCAAAAATGATATTTCTTTTTAATGAATCTCATCTCATAGCTGAAGGTTCGTTACAATGTATCCAGCCTACACAATTCCCTATAAGGAAAAAAGCATAGACTCCAGACTGCTACATATTATCTGCTCTGATACCTTATAACAAACTATCAGGACAGGAGAGGTTTGTGCAGCATTCGGCTCACAGAGCATTATCTAGAATAAATACAATTGTAACAAACCCTCTGCTGTGAGAAGTCTTAAGTCTGTACAGGTTTTCAGCCGTTGGGTGTAAAGAAGAATGCACTCATTTGCTGACAGCAAGCAGAGAATCTTCAAAATGGAAAGCTGCAAGAACTTTACCACTTCTAAACCCATTGAGTCCCACTATAGTGGAAGTAATTGGGGGCAGGACTGGGTGGGGGTCAAGGGGCACTGACCGACGCGGGCGACTTCATTGTCCTAACCCCACCGTGCAAATCCATATAAAATGCTGAGTAATTTCCCCTTACTAATTGTGTACTGATCATAGACTCCAATCACCTCCAGAGCTGCTTTCGAAATTCTGCAGGTTGCCCAGATGACAGTTTATCCACACAAACCTGTCTCACTATGTAACTATGATCTGAGATCGCACAGTGCAGGAAACAGAACTAAGAATGCAGCTCTGAATGTGACTAGAGTATAAAACCTACAGGCCACATCCTGCCTCCTTTCATTACATTTGTGCACTAGGCCTCAGAACAACCAATCCAACGTATTAGATACAGAAGGCCTGGATTCAGGGGTCCCCGGGGCCCCTGTAACAACTCTGAGCTCCCAAAGCACAAAAGCAAAAAGTGTTGTCATGGGGAAGAAGCTTTTCTAGCAGCAGGTCGCAAATTATACCATTGACGATGCGACAAAGGAAAGTATATAACAATAAAATGCAAAATATTGAAAAATACAGCTATGCGGGCTGTTATACAGATATATTAGGGGGCGTTCCCCTTAAACTGCTCCGCACACTGTGGAGCGCAGGGATTGTATGTAGCGGGCTCAGGAGCTGTGTTATCTACTGCTGACATCCACCTGTAACAGCTGCTTAACACCCTAAGATGTGACGGTCAATAGCAACTGCGGCATCTAAACAGAGGGCACGCCCTTTAACACCCGTTGGGTCCCCCGCTATGCAGTCACAGGGTGGCGAGCAGATGTTATGGCAGCCAGGGACCAATCACAGCCACCTGTGCTCGTAGGCCTCATGCACACGAACGTTTATTTTATCGGTTTACGGGCAGTTTTGCGTTGCGTATACAGTCCGTATACGGAACTATTCTTTTCAATGAATCCGCAAAAAAAGGAAGGTACTATTCATGCCTTCCGTTTCCGTTTTTCCGTTTCGTTCAAAGATAGAACATGTCCTATTATTGTCCGCAGAACGGACAAGAATAGTACTGTTCTATCAGGGCCTGCTGTTCTGTTCTGCAAAAAACAGAATGCACACGGACGTGATCCGTATTTTTTGCGGATCCGTTTTTTGCGGACTGCAAAATACAGAAAAAGCCATACGGTCGTGTGCATGAGGCCTTACAGGCACAATACACTGCAAAACAGAAGAGGTGCAATGTGTTATACACAAAACACAAATGATTACATCTTTTATAATATCACATTATTTATCGCACTGTAAAAAAACAAAACAATCTTCTAATGTAATAAGAGGTTAAAAAGTCAGGTGTACCTCAAAATGGTATCATGAGTCCTCATGACATTCACTATTGAAATTGCTCCTGTTTTGGAGGCTTTTGTGCCTCGTTCACCAATTTGATTTTTAGACTTATGCTTCATTCACATCAGTGTTTGGTCAGTGATTTCCATCAGTGATTTTTGAGCCAAAATCAGGTGCAGATCTTTCCCTTACCTGATCTCTGTGGAGGATCCGATCCTGGTTTTGGCTCACAATCACTGATGGAAATCACTGACGGATTTAGGCCCCTTTCACACGGGCGAGTTTTCCGCGTGGGTGCAATACGTGAGGAGGACGCATTGCACCCGCACTGAATCCGGACCCATTCATTTCTATGGGGCTGTGCACATGAGCGGTGATTTTCACGCATCACTTCTGTGTTGCATAAAAATCGCAACATGGTTATAAGGGGAAATAATAGCATTCTTAATAAAGAATGCATTGTAAAATAAAGAGGAAGGGGTTAAAAATAATAAAAGTTAACTTACCTTAGCCACTTGGTCGCGTAGTTGCGATCCCTCCTCTCTTTCCCTGCATCAGCTAAGAACTAAAGGACCTGTGATGACGTCACATCACCATGGTCTATCACCAGGGTAAGATGGACCATGTGATTGGACCATGTGATGTGACGTCATCACAGGTCCTTTAGATCATAGATGCTGCAGGGAAAGAGAGGACAGATCGCAACTACGCGATCAAGTGGCTAAGGTAAGTTAACTTTTATTATTTTTAACCCCCTCCACTTCATTTAACAATGTATTCTTTATTAAGAATGCTATTATTTCCCCTTATAACCATGTTATAACGGAAAATAATCAATTCTCCAGAAGACCCGAAACCATCACTGAAGTCCGGCTTCGGGTTGGGTACCAAACATGGCGTTTTTTCTCACGTGCGTGCAAAACGCGTTACAAACGTTTGCACCCGTGCGGGAAAAATGCGCATATTCCCGCAACGCACCCGCCTCTTATCCGGGCGTCAAACATGACGCCCATGTGAAAGAGGCCTTAGTCATAAAAACTGTCTAATTTCTACTCCTCTCCAAGGCGGACGTACTTTTCTGCCTCTGTTGTGAGTGGTGTGCTGCGCCACATTTTGGCTCAAAAATATGGAGACTTGCGCCTAATGTCCGCTCACTTGCGCCACATTTTCATGCGGATACTAATTAGACCAGTCT
Source organism: Bufotes viridis (assembly GCA_033119425.1). Lineage (NCBI taxonomy): Eukaryota > Metazoa > Chordata > Amphibia > Anura > Bufonidae > Bufotes > Bufotes viridis. The sequence continues at coordinate 9,187,901 of CM065596.1, forward strand.
TAGTGAATATGAACCTGTCATACTTATAAAGAACCACTAGAGGTCAGACTAACGCCTAAACGCAGAGTCTATGAAGTGCTTGATAAATATTCAGCAAAGGAAAGACAGGGGAAGGAAATACACCTGTCTAAGGCCCCTTTCACACGGGCGAGTTTTCCGCGCGGGTGCAATGTGTGACGTGAACACATTGCACCCGCACTGAATCCTGACCCATTCACTTCAATTGGGCTGTGTACATGAGCGGTAATTTTCACGCATCACTTGTGTGTTGTGTGAAAATCGCAGCATGTTCTATAGTGTGTTTTTCACGCAACGCAGGCCCCATAGAAGTGAATAGGGCTGCGTGAAAATCGCAAGCATCCGCAAGCAAGAGCATTGAGAATGCTATTATTTTCCCTTGTAACCGTTATAAGGGAAAATAATAAAATCTACACAACACCTAACCCAAACCGGAACTTCAGTGAAGAAGTTCAGGTTTGGGTACCAAATATGCAGATTTTTGTAACGCGCGCGCAAAACGCATCAAACTGCTTTGCACTCAAGCTGAAAAATCGCACATTTTCCCATAACACACCCGCATCTTTTCCCACAACGCCCGTGTGAAACCAGCCTAAGGGCTCATGCACACAAATTGAGGATCCCCAAAACATTGATACCGGCCGTGTTCATTCCGCATTTTGCGTAACGGAATGACCGGACCCTAATAGAACAGTCCCATCTTTGTCCGTAGTGTGGACAATAATAGGACATGTCATTTCCGTTTTTTGTGTCCCCATTTAATTAAAATGGTTCTGCATATGAACGGAACGGACACGGACAAAAATACGTTCGTGTGCATGAGCCCTAATTGAAAGCCTAAAAACAGGTGACCTTTATAAATGTGCCCCACTGTCTAGTAGGGTGGAAAATCGGGTGCGGCGTTCCCAAAAACTTTTAGGCCCTATTCACACGTCCGCAATGTTCGTCCGTTCGTCCGGGGCGGACCCATTCATTTTGAATGGGGACGTGATGGATGCAGAGAGCACACACTGTGCTCTCCGCATCCGCATTTGCGGAGCGCGCCGCCGATCTTCCGGCCGGCGGTTCCGCAATAATATAGAGGATGTCCTATTCTTGCCCACCATTGCGGACAAGTATAGGAATCTCTATGGGGCTGGTGGCAAGGTGTGTTGCGGATCCACAACACTACGGACATGTGAATTAGGCCTTATTCTTTATGCAAATGTGGGATTCAGTGAACCGAGGGGCGGGGCCTAGCACCTAAGTGCACCTATGCACCTCACTGCACTGAAGCCCTCATTTGCAAATGGCGCAACCGATTTTCACCAGACAGGTGTCATAATCAGCAGGCTCAACCCAACCAAGCCATATGTCTGGTTTGACAGGGTCGATCCTGTTGACAGGTACTGTTTAAGGGGTTAAATAGTGAAGCGCTGCGTGCCCAGTGATGTGACGCCCCGCGCTGATCTTCCCCATGTTCTATTGCATTATCTTTCAGTCTTTAGAAAAGACGAAATTTAATACCCAGCCGCCTGGGAGCGGAGTCACCGGAATGTTCCTTGTCTTTTCCCGGTAAAACATAAAAGCACAGAATATTCCACGTGAAAACCGATACAAAGCGACAAATCCTCCTCCGTAAATAACCCTGTGCTCCATTAACCATTTAGCGGTAACAGGAATCAATAGCCCGCCAGCAGGAGGGATCGATCAGCAGGATTTACTGACCCAGCAGAACTCTCCAGGTAATGGCCGCTCTGCTGAGCTTGGACTATCGAGTGACCGGAGCGCTACATGGTCAAAGCTTTCCAGTCTAATTGACCCCGCTAAGTGTAGGCGGGGGGGGGGGGGGGCACTGTACAATAATCCCGCATACTGGAAAATCAAGATAGTCTCAAAATATCCTCCAACCACTTCCCCCGCTACAGACGCTCCCCCTAGTTACATTTGTGTAATACTCTCTCTCACCAGTAGAGGTTACTGTTCACACCAGGGTGATAGTGTCCAGTGGCTACAACAGCGACACCTTCAGGTGAAAACCAGTTACTGCACCATTCCGCAAACTATTGATGGTCCCTATTACTGACAACTTCATCACGGCACTGTTATACTGGCACTGTATTACAGTCTTTTGTGGAAACCACAGTGCAGTATTAATATATTATTGTGCTGGACGTATATACAGTATGTTCTGCTTCTTGTACTGTATGTTAGTGCTGTGTGTTCACTCTATATGGCTATTATGTCAGCACTGTATGGCAATAATAACAATAATTCTGACAATGCGTAGTGGTACTAATTACACACTATATGGCAGAATTACATTGACTATATGGCACAAGAGTATTTACACACTCAAAGTTGTATGTTAACTGTATGGCAATATTATGTAGGCGCTGCATGACAGCATTAGATGGAGGTAATCCGGCACTGTACAGTGCTATTATATACATACTATATAGCAGTATATTGTGTTCACAGTATGGTAATATTATAGAGACGCTATATGGCATATTATATGGAGACTCCATGGCAATATAATTCAGCACTGTACAGTAATATTATACATGTACTAAATTTTACTACTATGTGCTCACTGTATAGTAATAGGTAGGCACTGTATGGTAGTATTATAGGATGACCATGTGGCAATGTGATTGCGTACACTGCAGTGGTATTATATACATACTGTATAGGACTATAATATGTTCACAGTATGGTAATGTTATGTAGGTACTGTGTGGCAGTAGAATATGGAGACTATATGGCAATGTTACTTAGTACAGTACACTGGTATATATTGTATAGCACTATTACATGGGGAATAACATGTAGGCACAGTATTGTAGTAATATATGGAGACTATATGGCCATGTTGTTTGGTGCTGTACAGTGGTATCATATTGTATGGCACTATTATGTGTTCACAGCATTATTATAGAAGTACTGTATGGCTCTATACAGTTAGTACTATATGTTGTAGTCATGCTCTAGCAGTATTTTATGGGTAGTATTACTTGCAGTCTCGCTCAGCAGTGGCCCTGACATTTTCTTCCTCTCTGTTTACAGACAGACACCTTCTCGGCCTGTTTTCAGGTTGCACAATCGTCCGCTCCCCTCAGGACACATGACTCGTCACCGGCTCGGGCCAAGATACAGAATCTTCCAGCCAGAGTCAGATATTGTTCTGCAGTCATTTGTGATCCGACTGGAGCCATTCCCAGAGTTACCAGGGTGACGGGGGGGAAAGAGCTGCAGATCCAAGCCAGGCCTGTCCAGCATTTCTGCAGGATCGGGTCGGAGATATCAGCCGCAGGAGCCGCAGCATCCCACCACCCAGATACATCAACCACAGGAGCCGCAGCATCCCACCACCCAGATACATCAACCATACAAGCCGCAGCATCCCACCACCCAAATACATCAGCCACAGGAGCCGCAGCATCCCACCACCCAAATACATCAGCCACAGGAGCCGCAGCATCCCACCACCCAAATACATCAACCACAGGACCTGCAGCATCCCACTACCCAGATACATCAGCCGCAGGAGCCGCAGCATCCCACCACCCAGATACATCAACCACAGGACCCGCAGCATCCCACCACCCAGATACATCAGCCACAGGACCCGCAACATCCCACCACCCAGATACATCAACCACAGGACCTGCAGCATCCCACTACCCAGATACATCAACCACAGGACCTGCAGCATCCCACTACCCAGATACATCAGCCACAGGAGCCGCAGCATCCCACTACCCAGATACATCAACCACAGGACCTGCAGCATCCCACTACCCAGATACATCAGCCACAGGACCCGCAACATCCCACCACCCAGATACATCAGCCACAGGACCTGCAGCATCCCACTACCCAGATACATCAGCCACAGGAGCCGCAGCATCCCACCGCCCAGATACATCAGCCACAGGAGCCGCAGCATCCCGCCACCCAGATACATCAACCACAGGACCTGCAGCATCCCACCACCCAGATACATCAACCACAGGACCTGCAGCATCCCACCACCCAAATACATCAGCCACAGGACCTGCAGCATCCCACCACCCAGATACATCAACCACAGGAGCCGCAGCATCCCACCACCCAGATACATCAACCACAGGACCTGCAGCATCCCACCACCCAGATACATCAACCACAGGACCTGCAGCATCCCACCACCCAGATACATCAACCACAGGACCTGCAGCATCCCACCACCCAGATACATCAGCCACAGGACCCGCAGCATCCCGCCACCCAGATACATCGGCCGCAGGAGCCGCAGCATCCCACCACCCAAATACATCAATCACAGGACCTGCAGCATCCCACCACCCAAATACATCAACCACAGGACCTGCAGCATCCCACCACCCAAATACATCAACCACAGGACCTGCAGCATCCCACCACCCAGATACATCAACCACAGGACCTGCAGCATCCCACCACCCAGATAGAATCTATATGTACTGACTGCACCGAGACCTGCAGCAAAACCTTGCCCCCCCCCCCCTTTCCCCCCATCACTGACCAAGCCTTGTGCTGGGATTTACCTATTATACCCATAGTGGTTTATAGTGAGAGGGTTCTCTGGCTCACACTAATCCCTGCCATGATTTGAACACCTGGCAATGGCGGCCATATTGGTTGTCACCCAGTTACTACAGTTGTCACTACAGCCATACACGAAACGACAGCTCAGAGAAGGCAAACTGGATCATGTACGCTACTCTGCCCCCTAGAGGCAGTCAGATATATGTCCACTTAAGGGGTTAACAGGCCCGGCCGGCTGACATGCTGCTCCTTATTACATACGTAGAGGAGTTAGACGCCTGGAGAATTGGGAGACAGGATCCTCAGCTGTTCATGACGTTCAGCGCAGCCAAATAGGAGACTGCGGTGGGAGGGAAGCAGAGACAAGACAGAGACGGGAGGCAGAGGTCCTTTATCCAGGCAGATGGTACTGGTGGAGCAGGGCTGAGTTTGTCAGATGGAGCAATGCTGATGATGTCAGATATACTGCAGTGTCAGTTCTGATCTGAGATGGTCGCGTGGGGCAGAAATCACTCAGCCAGATGTCACGAAACTGGGTCTGTAAGATGCAGCAGAGCTAAGTTTATTAGGAGCAATAAAACTTGGTTTAGGGGACGTAACAATGAAGAGTTGGTTGGATGTAAGGGCTCATGCACACAAACGTATTTTCTTTCTGCTTCCGTTCTTTTTGTGGACCGTATGCGGAACCATTCATTTCAATGGGTCCGTAAAAACAACAGAAGGTACTTCGTGGGCATTCTGTTTCCATTTGTCCGCATGGCCAGTCCGCAAAAAAGTAGTGCATGTCCAATTATTGTCCACAAATCACGGTCCGAGGCCCCATTCAAGTCAATGGGTCCGCAAAAATACAGAATGCACACGGAACACATCCGTAAGTCATCCGTATTTCGCGGATCCATACTGTAAATACTGTTTGGTGATTAATACGTTACTGTTTCGGTTTCCGATCCGCAAAAAACGGATCAAATACGGAAACCATACAGATATGTTTTGTGGAATAACGGAACAGAAGAGGACTTAAATCAGAGAAAAAATGCTCAGATGCGGAATAACGGATCCGTGAAAAAAAAGACTGCGAAACCGCATGAGCCCTAAGAGAGATGGGTTTGTCCGTTGTAGTAGGACTGTGTTGGTCAGCTGTAGTACAGATTCGTCAAGTATAGCAGAGCTGAGTTCATCAGATGCTGCAGAATTAGGCTGGGGCTATATAGCGACTTTTGCCACGACACACGGTTAAAGATCGCAGCGCGGCTGTACATCACAACATAATGAAAGTGAATTAGGTTGTGCTGCGACTTGGAAGTTGAAGCAACAGTGACCTGAGCGTCACAAGGAATACTAATCTGCTGTTTTGTCAGATGCAGCAGAGATGGGTTTGTGAGATGTAGCAGAGCTAAGTTTATAAGTTTCTCCAGTGTAGAAATGCGGGGATTGTGATTTGGAACAGAGCTGTATTGGTAAGATATAGTACAGCTGAGTTAGTAGTGGCACTGGGATGTCGAGGGTTAAACGACATCTCAGCTCTGCTCATCCGTCACATCCCTGATATCATCAGCAGCGAGATCGAGTTTATATATATAACAATACCTTGGACTCCAGTTGCTGATTTTTGTCTTCGGCGGCTCATTGCTGATAGCACAGAAACAAACTGACCCTACACTCGCCCAAATGCATCCTGACTAAGCGCAACAGGAACCGGCTCCCAAAATCAACCCCAGCAACAAATGCTGGCTGACAACCGCTCAGAGCCATCACAGGGTTGTCAGTAGAGTAGAAACTGAGCTCTCTATTCTACCGCTCTGTCTCTGTCAGTCTTCACTTAAGTCCTGGCATTCTATTCACGAACCATAGACTTCATGATGGTCAGTGCTATGGACTCGTGGGTTTGGGTGTGTACGTTGCTGCTATCTCCAGATTTTGGAGATGTAATTACATTTTTCTACAGGAAGCAACAAAACAAAATTTCTGCTAAATTATATGGTTAGAATTGTCATGTGACCCAGTGCAGGCGACTCCATCGTATTCAGGGATACAATGTTACCGTATGTATTTATATAGATCACAATCACTCGCAACTTCATACAGGGTGTCAGAAACCATGAACTACAAATCTACTCCTACATGCATCCATAGGGTCAGGTAATATTCCTGCTAGTCCACCTGCATGCCAGATCAGAGGGCTTTCTAGATCACAGGGTCATGGATTAATGGAATTTCACTATATTTACCGCACAGGTCTGACGTGGCCCCGAAAAGCTTATCTGGCCCTAAAATAATTTACTCAGGGATTCATTTTTGTATTTCATATCAGGCATCATCTAAGATGTGTAACAAACCTTGTGTTTCAAGTCTTAACAATTTCAAGATGTATCTGGGTCTGAAAACGAATACTTCTCACAGCTGAGGGTTTGTTACTATTGTACCCACTGAGAGATAAACACAGCAGGATCTCTCATGCCCTGACAGGTAAGGGGGGTTCGCATCTGCAGCAAGCAGAGCGATTGCTACAACTGTATCAAATCTAGACTAGACATTTATCTGCACTGAAACATTGTAGCAAACCCCAAACTGATATTCTCTTGATACTGAGCATGGAGTTTGTATGTTCTCCCCGTGTCTGTGTGGGTTTCCTCCGGGTTCTCCGGTTTGCTCCCACATCCCAAAGACAGACTGATAGGGGCTTAGATTGTGAGCCCCATTGGAGACAGCGTGATGCTGATGTCTGTACAGCGCTGGGGAATGTGTCAGCGCTATATAAGCGAGTGAAATACGTGGATAAATACCGAGCTTCCAAGGAAGAGGAACAGGTAGATGATGGGGGGAGGGGGTGACCCAACAAGCAGCTGTAGCGGATTACTCCAGATACGCAACATGTCAGCCGGGAATGGCGCCAGGTCTCAGACAGCCGAGAGGATTTTCATATTGTTGGACAACGAGCCAAGACGTTCAAGAGTATTCTTCTCTGGACTGGACCCAAACTAATAACAAAGCCCAGATCGCAAATCCTGCGCCCATACGAGCGCCAAGTGTACGGTGACAGGACTGCGGCTCAAGGAAACACCAATAGTCGCACACTGCGCTCGGCTCCAGGTCATACCTCCATCACTTCTGAGGCTCATGCTGGCACCCATGAGCTGCATTTTAGTGTCCATATTAAGCTGCAAAATCAGGAACCCCCATGGCTCAAATGAACCATACCTCATACCCCATACCGCCTTATGGTGAGCTAAATTTGGTCAAATGAACTGCAGGGGTGTAGCCCTTGTGGCACATAAATTGCGGCGGTGTAGTCCTTGTGGCACATGAACTGCGGGGGTGAAGTCCTTGTGGCTCATGAACTGTGGGGGTGTAGTCCTTGTGGCACATGAACTGCGGGGGTGTAGTCCTTGTGGCTCATGAACTGTGGGGGTGTAGTCCTTGTGGCTCATGAACTGTGGGGGTGTAGTCCTTGTGGCACATGAACTGGGGGGTGTAGTCCTTGTGGCTCATGAACTGTGGGGGTGTAGTCCTTGTGGCATACAAACTGCGGGGGTGTAGTTCTTGTGGCACATTAACTGGGGGGTGTAGTCCTTGTGGCACATGAACTGGGGGGTGTAGTCCTTGTGGCACATGAACTGCAGGGGTGTAATCCTTGTGGCACATGAACTGCGGGGGTGTAGTCCTTGTGGCACATGAACCATGGGGGGTCCTGGTGTTGCATCTATAATACAGATAATAGAATGTGACCGCCTTCTGGTCGCCTGAATGACGACTTAGTAGGCACATGAACTGCGGGGGTGTAGTCCTTGTGGCACATGAACTGGGGGTGTAGTCCTTGTGGCACATGAACTGGGGGGTGTAGTCCTTGTGGCACATGAACTGGGGGTGTAGTCCTTGTGGCACATGAACTGCGGGGTGTAGGCCTTGTGGCACATGAACTGCGGGGTGTAGGCCTTGTGGCACATGAACTGCGGGGGTGTAGGCCTTGTGGCACATGAACCATGGGGGGGTCCTGGTGTTGCATCTATAATACAGATAATAGAATGTAACCGCCTTCTGGTCGCCTGGATGAGGCCTTAGTAGGCACATGAACTGCGGGGGTGTAGTCCTTGTGGCACATGAACTGGGGGTGTAGTCCTTGTGGCACATGAACTGGGGGGTGTAGTCCTTGTGGCACATGAACTGGGGGGTGTAGTCCTTGTGGCACATGAACTGCGGGGGTGTAGGCCTTGTGGCACATGAACTGCGGGGGTGTAGGCCTTGTGGCACATGAACTGCGGGGGTGTAGGCCTTGTGGCACATGAACTGTGGGGGTGTAGCCCTTGTGGCACATGAACCATGGGGGGTCCTGGTGTTGCATCTTTAATACAGATAATAGAAATGTGACCGCCTTCTGGTCGCCTGGATGAGGCCTTAGTAATTCCCACCACGTCCACACACTGCTATATATACTGATTCACTTGTGTGACCACTAAAGATTGAAGTTGTCACAGCCCCGCCCCTATTCCAGCATCACTATATAGCGATATATCTTTATATGCATGACTAAACATACTGAGTATTCAACATCTGCCTCTGTCAGTCTTTACTGCCACTCTTGTATTATAATCATGAACTAGGAGGCTCTGGATGTACACACAAACCTGCATCAGTCATTACATTCTGTTTATAAATAGTTAACAGTAATTAATTTGACAGAAAACAAAAAGAACTAGCGGCGACACAGCGGATCAGAGCCGGCTAAAGATAAAAATAGGGAAGAGTAAAAAATGTAAATGAGGGCAAAAACCCCCATCATTCCTGGACTAACAAAGGACAATGTAGAGGCTGGGTGCTGTAGTGTATTCAGTCCTACAGGAGACGGCACCATATCAGGGTCCCACAGCAGAGCCCAGAGCGCCGGCGGATTCCACTGCGTTCATTAACATGCACTAATTATTCATGGGGATGATTAGCTCGGCTTTCCATAAGTAATTATAGATATAAAAGAAGATAAAACATCAAAGAAATAAGACGCATCCAAGGTCCTCCCAATTCACCCGAGATCAAACCCCCTCATAACTCACAGGGGGGGTATATAAATCACTGGAGACTACAACTCCCAGCATCCCCGACAGTCTTTGGCTAACAGGGCATGCTGGGAGCTGTAGCTTCCTAGCTGCTGGAGTGCCAACTTCTGACAGTCCGCTGTGTTCAGGATAGACCGCCCAGGACCCACTGTACCTGATAGATCTCGTTTACAGGAGTATGAGGGCGGGATCAGACCACACAGGGCATGTTTGTAGTCTGTAACCAGGGAAACATAACTCTGCAAAGGAGCTGTATACACAAAATGGTGCAAAAATAGTTTCTTTTTTTGTAAACAAGTGTACAAAGTTACTTCATTTTGCATTGGCGCAATAAATGGTTTTCAAACATGGAGACAGACTTTAAGGGTTGGAAAACAGGCGGAGCTTACACATCAGACACGGAGGCAGATACGCTAAGGCCAACCCTCTCTTACCCAAGCCTCCAGTCTTTCCAGGTCCTGTAGAAGGTTTTCCTGCAGTCCGAGGTAAAAAACAAACAAAAACATAATGTAACACTGTGATGTTACTATAAAGTCAGCTCTGCTATAACTGGCAAGGTGTTTTGCAGAATCAGAGCTGGGAGTTTCTCCCTTTCAGGCCTCATGCACACGACCGCTGTTTGTTTCTACGTGTGTTCCGTTTTTTTTAACGGATAGGATGCTTCCCCATTCATTTCAATGGGTCCGTCAAAAAATGTGGATGGTCAACCGTTTTTGTTCCGCATCCATGGTCCGTGTTTACATTCCGTCCATAAAATAGAGCATGTCCTATTTTTTTTCACGTTTGCGGACGAGGAATGGCATTATTACAATGGATCTGCCATAAAAACGGATCCGCCAAAAAAAACGGACGCGGAAAAAAACAACGTTTGTGTGCATGAGGCCTAAAGGGCATCTGTCAGCAGTTCTGTCCCTATGACACCGGCTGACCTGTTACATGTGCGCTCGGCAGCTGAAGGCGTCTGTGTTGGTCCCATGTTCATATGTGCCCGCATTGCTGAGAAAAATAATGTTTTATTATATGCAAATGAGGCTCTAGGAGCAACAGGGGCGTTACCATTACACCCACAGGCTCTGCTCTCTCTGCAACTGCCACGCCCTCTGCAGTTTAATTGACAGGACCAGACATGATCACATTTAGACTGCCTGGCCTTGTCAAAGTGCAGGGGGCGCAGATGTTGCAGAGAGATCTGAGCCTCTAGGTGTAATTGTAACGCCCCCATTGCTCCTAGAGGCTCATTTGCATATATTAAAACATCCTTTTTCTCAGCAATGCGGACACATATGAACATGGAACCAACACCGATGTCTTCAGCTGCCAGAAGCACATGTAACAGGTCAGCCGGTGTCATAGGGACAGAACTGTTGACAGATGCCCTTTAATACCTTCCTGAATATAAGACCCTGAACCCTCTACCGGCCGCTCATTAGGATAAACCCACTGGATGACTTATAGGCTTCCTACACTGAGCTCACAGCCGTAAGGTTCCCTGCTTGTTCAGTGTCTCCTCTGGGGAAATGCACCCTGGGAGCAATGACCGGATTGTTACGTCTTCATCACAATGCAGCCTATAGCACGGGCGTACAGAATCTGAGCAGGGCTCTGACAACCTCACATTCATTTTCATGAATAAGAGTGGTTGTCAACTTTTTATTCAGTCTGACCACAATGTCGCAGGATAAACAACGTGAACGAATTTGGGGGCAATTTATCATTGCATCTTAGGCCAGTTTTTGGTATATGACCCCCACTGACCTCAGCTACTTACAGCCCTGAGCTGCAGCGCACAGGTCACATGACTGATCACATGCTCTTCCTTAAAGGACGAGTCCTTATTTATGTACTTTCACACAACTGACACAATCTGCATCTAAAGGAGGATTTACACCGGCAGATTCTCGGGGACGAACGGTCCGGAAAACGCTCGTTCCCAACAATCACCGGATAGACAAGCGAAGCGCTCATTCATCAGGTGATCCCGCTGCTTGTGCCGGCACCACCGATCATGGCTTCTGGGCAGCAGATCATGTGGTCTAAACAGCGACCAGAAACTATTTCTGTATGAGGACGAGCGATCGCAGTAGAACGTCCTCTGTCCGGTTTCACTGACGACAGCCCCATACATCTGAAGCAAACCGTTTCAGTGAAGGGTATCAGTGAAAAAACAGCCACTAAAAACTGACAGTCGTGTGAATGTGGCCTTAGCCATCTACAAATAATCACTGATACAGCGCAAACATCTTCAATATCAGGAGAAGCTCATTATAGAGATCACATGACCAAACATCGGCCAGCGTATGTACTAAAAAGGAGAACGAGAAAATCCAAACAGTGTTTTATTAGTTCTTTACAAGTACTGATAATAAACCTCCGAGCAGAAAGTGACCAAGACACAAAACCGCACTGCAAGGCCGAGCGGGGAGGACTCTTCTTATTCACATTCTTACCCATAGAAGGCTGTATTATAGTAGATATATTCTTGTACATAGGGAGCAGTATTATAGTAGGTATATTCTTGTACATAGGAGCAGTATTATAGTAGTTATATTCCTGTACATAGGAGACAGTATTATAGTAGGTATATTCTTGTACATAGGAGCAGTATTATAGTAGTTATATTCTTGTACATAGGAGCAGTATTATAGTAGTTATATTCTTGTACATAGAAGGCAGTATTATAGTAGTTATATTCTTGTACATAGGAGCAGTATTATAGTAGTTATATTCTTGTATATAGGAGCAGTATTATAGTAGTTATATTCTTGTATATAGGAGCAGTATTATAGTAGTTATATTCTTGTACATAGGAGCAGTATTATAGTAGTTATATTCTTGTATATAGGAGCAGTATTATAGTAGTTATATTCTTGTACATAGGAGCAGTATTATAGTAGTTATATTCTTGTACATAGGAGGCAGTATTATAGTAGTTATATTCTTGTACATAGGAGCAGTATTATAGTAGTTATATTCTTGTAGATAGGAGCAGTATTATAGCAGTTATATTCTTGTACATAGGAGGCAGTATTATAGTAGGTATATTCTTGTACATAGGAGCAGTATTATAGTAGTTATATTCTTGTACATAGGAGCAGTATTATAGTAGTTATATTCTTATACATAGGAGCAGTATTATAGTAAGTATATTCTTGTACATAGGAGCAGTATTATAGTAGTTATATTCTTGTACATAGGAGCAGTATTATAGTAGATATATTCTTGTACATAGGGGGCAGTATTATAGTAGTTATATCACTGTACATAGGAGCAGTATTATAGTAGTTATATTCTTGTACATAGGAGCAGTATTATAGTAGATATATTCTTGTACATAGTAGAAGTATTATAGTAGTTATATTCTTGTACATAGGAGCAGTATTATAGTAGTTATATCATTGTACATGGGAGCAGTATTATAGTAGTTATATTCTTGTACATAGGGGCAGTATTATAGTGGTTATATTCTTGTACATAGGAGCAGTATTATAGTAGTTATATTCTTGTACATACGGAGGCAGTATTATAGCAGTTATATTCTTGTACATAGGAGCAGTATTATAGTAGTTATATTCTTGTACATAGGAGGCAGTATTATAGTAGGTATATTCTTGTACATAGGAGCAGTATTATGGTAGTTATATTCCTGTACATAGGAGCAGTATTATAGTAGTTATATTCCTGTACATAGGAGGCAGTATTATAGTAGTTATATTCTTGTACATAGGAGCAGTATTATAGTAGTTATATTCTTACCCAAAAAACCAATGAATACCTGGGCCATGCAATAAGAACAATGTCATCCCATAGTAAGCTAATATGAGTTACATTACGATCATAATCAGGTCAATAGCCAATTGGACATATAAGAGTAATACAATGACCAATTAGTACAAAAAACCTACAAAGAAACAGGAGCTCACTCGAATATATAAAAAGTTACACTTTATTGAAAACTATACCACATTATAAACATCAAATATCAGTTTAAAAGAGAAAAGTGGGCAGAAGACAAACAGCGCCACTCGATGGTCTCACACGCATTCACTTTGTGCTGGTAGGTGTCATACTTATTCCCCTTTTAGGAGCATTCTTGCTGTTATATCTTTAGGCCCTTTTGGCTTGCTTCATATACATATATGGTGGCTGTTTTACATGTGTGTTGGCCCTACCTGCTTGAGTGCATTCAATCCTTTTGCATCGTCTCTGATGCGGTTCTTTGATAGCTTTATTATTGTATGTATTAATCCCAACCGTATGTAATTTCTTTTTACCAATGTTCCCTTTTCGGGGTTATGGTTGATTATACATTGTATTGACTGAATGCACGGATTGTTGTCTAGTACTATTCTCTATATATACATGTGGTGTTCCATCAGGTGGCATGTTTGTCTATCTGCCCACTTTTCATCTATTCAAACTGAGCTTATGTTTATTTTGTATAGTTTTTAGTTATACTTCTTGTACATAGGAGGCAGTAGTATAGGTAGTAATATTCTTGTACATAGGAGCAGTATTATAGTAGTCATATTCTTGTACATAGGAGCAGTATTATAGTAGTTATATTCTTGTACATAGGAGGCAGTATTATAGTAGTTATATTCTTGTACATAGGAGCAGTATTATAGTAGTTATATTCTTGTACATAGGAGCAGTATTATAGTAGTTATATTCTTGTACATAGGAGCAGTATTATAGTAGTTATATTCTTGTATATAGGAGCAGTATTATAGTAGTTATATTCTTGTACATAGGAGCAGTATTATAGTAGTTATATTCTTGTACATAGGAGCAGTATTATAGTAGTTATATTCTTGTACATAGGAGCAGTATTATAGTAGTTATATTCTTGTACATAGGAGGCAGTATTATAGTAGTTATATTCTTGTACATAGGAGCAGTATTATAGTAGTTATATTCTTGTACATAGGAGCAGTATTATAGTAGTTATATTCTTGTACATAGGAGCAGTATTATAGTAGTTATATTCTTGTACATAGGAGCAGTATTATAGTAGTTATATTCTTGTACATAGGAGACAGTATTATAGTAGTTATATTCTTATACATAGGAGCAGTATTATAGTAAGTATATTCTTGTACATAGGAGCAGTATTATAGTAGATATATTCTTGTACATAGTAGAAGTATTATAGTAGTTATATTCTTGTACATAGGAGCAGTATTATAGTAGTTATATCATTGTACATGGGAGCAGTATTATAGTAGTTATATTCTTGTACATAGGGGCAGTATTATAGTGGTTATATTCTTGTACATAGGAGCAGTATTATAGTAGTTATATTCTTGTACATAGGGGGCAGTATTATAGCAGTTATATTCTTGTACATAGGAGCAGTATTATAGTAGTTATATTCTTGTACATAGGAGGCAGTATTATAGTAGTTATATCCTTGTATATAGGAGCAGTATTATGGTAGTTATATTCCTGTACATAGGAGCAGTATTATAGTAGTTATATTCCTGTACATAGGAGGCAGTATTATAGTAGTTATATTCTTGTACATAGGAGCAGTATTATAGTAGTTATATTCTTGTACATAGGAGGCAGTATTATAGTAGTTATATTCTTGTACATAGGAGCAGTATTATGGTAGTTATATTCTTGTACATAGGAGCAGTATTATAGTAGTTATATTCTTGTACATAGGAGGCAGTATTATAGTATTTATATTCTTGTACATAGGAGCAGTATTATAGTAGTTATATTCTTACCCAAAAAACCAATGAATACCTGGGCCCACATAGCAATAAAGAACAATGTCATCCCATAGTGGGTAATGGGGGCCAATTGGACTATATAAGAAAAATTAATACAAGAGTGTACGCTCAATTAGCACAAAAAACCTACAAAGAAACAGGAGCTCACTCGAATATATGAAAAAGTTACACTTTATTGAAAACTATACCACATTATAAACATCAAATATCAGTTTAAAAAGAGAAAAAGTGGGCAGAAGACAAACAGCGCCACCCCGATGGTCTCACACGCATTCACTTTGTGCTGGTAGGTGTCATACTTATTCCCCTTTTAGGAGCATTCTTGCTGTTATATCTTTAGGCCCTTTTGGCTTGCTTCATATACATATATGGTGGCTGTTTTACATGTGTGTTGGCCCTACCTGCTTGAGTGCATTCAATCCTTTTTGCATCGTCTCTGATGCGGTTCTTTGATGGCTTTATTATTGTATGTATTAATCCCAACCGTATGTAATTTCTTTTTACCAATGTTCCCTTTTCGGGGTTTGGTGATTATATGTATTGACTGAATGCACATTGTTATTGGTAATATCCATATATACATGTGGGTTCCATCGGGGTGGCGCTGTTTGTCTTCTGCCCACTTTTTCTCTTTTTAAACTGATATTTGATGTTTATTATGTGGTATAGTTTTCAATAAAGTGTAACTTTTTCATATATTCGAGTGAGCTCCTGTTTCTTTGTAGGTTTTTAGTTATATTCTTGTACATAGGAGGCAGTAGTATAGTAGTAATATTCTTGTACATAGGAGCAGTATTATAGTAGTCATATTCTTGTACATAGGAGGCAGTATTATAGTAGTTATATTCTTATACATAGGAGGCAGTATTATAGTAGATATATTCTTGTACATAGGAGCAGTATTATAGTAGTTATATTCTTGTACATAGGAGCAGTATTATAGTAGTTATATTCTCGTGCATAGGAGCAGTATTATAGTAATTATATTCTTGTAAATAGGAGGCAGTATTATAGTAGTTATATTCTTGTACATAGGAGCAGTATTATAGTAATGATATTCTTGTACATAGGAGGCAGTATTATAGTAGTTATATTCTTGTACATAGGAGCAGTATTATAGTAATTATATTCTTGTACATAGGAAGCAATATTATAGTAGTTATATTCTTGTACATAGGAAGCAGTATTATAGAAGTTATATTCTTGTACATAGGAGGCAGTATTATAGTAGTTATATTCTGTACATAGGAGCAGTATTATAGTAGTTATATTCTTGGACATGGGAGCAGTATTATAGTAGTTATATTCTTGTACATAGGAGGCAGTATTATAGTAGTTATATTCTTGTATATAAGATAGAAATATTCTTAGAGCAGAATAAATAAAACAGATATAAAATATACCACCTTTTTGTTCCTGTTGTGACTGGAGTCTTTCTCGGCTCGGTGTTGGGGGTCCGGCTCTGTGTGTGATCTGTGTCTCTCTATATATCACGCCTGTGTCACACTGCGGAGAGCTCAGCTGTTCTCATCCAGCTGTAAATCTCACGGCTCAGTGCCGGGACGTTCATCCATCTCCCTGAGCTTCCACTTCCCACATAAACACAATCCCCTAATGTTCTGGGTTCATTACTTTGATATTACTAATGGTCAATGGCCTCATTGCTCGGCGGAATCTATTAAACCCCCCGCCTCACCCCAGTCATCTGCACCTGCGAAAGAAAGAGAAGAGATGTACAGAGCAGCCTTCCATGAGGAGAGATGGAAAATATGGAAGGATCTCTGGTCATGATAGATTTTGGGACCAAAATGTAGAGTAAAAACAGAAAGAAACTGAATCTAAAGCTGAAGTGCTTGCCCCGGCGTCCATTCTGTACCATAGAAATCAATGGAATCTGCTCCCTCATGACCGCCGACATATAGATATTGCCCATAGCAACCAATCAGATCTCAGCTTTTGTTTCCTAGCTGCAATTTGATTGGTCAATTTTACCGTTAGCGCAAACTAGTGTCAAAATGGGTGTGGTTTATGTCTATTTGGATAAAAAGGAGTTTCTAGACTATTTTGGGGGCCTTTCTGGGCGGAGCGGGGGTCTCGCTTAAAATATCCTGGAATTTAGGAGGCAAGTAAGACAGATTTAGTGGTACTGAGAGTAATGGAGCGTAGCCCTGGCTTATTTATAAAGATACAGCTTTTTTCGTACAGCTCAAAATATGATCACTTCCCTTTAAATGGAAAATAAATTGAAGGATAACACGTGCTTCTACTTTAAAACTGCCATCTCTGTACGTTTTGCACAATCCTGTCCCCTCCCGGTCCACTTAGCTCTGCCGTTATCAGGCCCAAAGCCTGGGGCGCTCATGGCGGCCATGATGGGGCGAAGCGAACAGACCTTGCAGAGATGCATGGCTTACGCTGCCTCAATGCCAGGCGTTTGCACACAGCCAGATGGGAACTCGCTAATGAGATAAATCAGTTTTGTCAGCCTCTAATTGGTTTTCCTCTATCAGGCTCTGAGCTTATAAACAGTGAGCGAGGCAGGGAAAGGGTCAACAGCGAGAGACGAGCAGCAGATGTATGGACCACGACGGCGGAAGACAATCCTATAGTCTACACAGATAATGGGCCTTCAGTTACCGCTGCAGCCAGCATGGCGACCCGACCCGTAATCAGCGAGCCTCACTAAAGGCCTCCTCGAGACGAGACTCACAAGCAGCACCCATGGACCTCCTCGAGATGAGACTAACATGCAGCACCCGTGGACCTCCCCGAGACGAGACTCACAAGCTGCACCCGTGGACCTCCCAGAACCAAGACTCACAAGCTGCACCCGTGGACCTCCCAGAGCCAAGACTCACAAGCTGCACCCGTGGACCTCCCCGAGACGAGACTCATAAGCACCACCCAGGGACCTCCTCGAGATGAGACTAACATGCAGCACCCATGGACCTCCTCGAGACGAGACTCACAAGCAGCACCAGTGGACCTCCCTGAGACAAGACTCACAAGCAGCACCCGTGGACCTCCCCGAGATGAGACTAACATGCAGCACCCGTGGACCTCCCAGAGCCAAGACTCACAAGCTGCACCCAGGGACCTCCTCGAGACTAGACTCACAAGCAGCACCCGTGGACCTCCCCGAGATGAGACTAACATGCAGCACCCGTGGACCTCCCAGAGCCAAGACTCACAAGCTGCACCCAGGGACCTCCTCGAGACTAGACTCACAAGCAGCACCCGTGGACCTCCCCGAAACGAGACTCACAAGCAGCACCCGTAGACCTCCCCGATACAAGACTCACAAGCAGCACCCGTGGACGCACTCCACCAAAAACTGCTCCTGGATTACTGCCATCTATTGACATGCTTCACTAAAGGCCACCCAAGAGTGTGACTCCTACTCTATGCAGGCTGCACCAAACGCCACTCATGGACATGTTTTAATGAAAGCCACGCCTTGATATGATTTGCCAAAAGACCACCCATAGACATGCTTCACTAAAGGCCATCCATGGGCGTGACTCGTCAAATACTACCCCTGTATACTCTTTACCAAAGGACACCCCTTGAAATTTCTAGCCATGGAAAGGGCTAAAAATGGTCATCCATGGACATTTCTCACTAAAGACCTCCTCGAGACAAGACTCACAAGCAGCACCCGTGGACGCACTCCACCAAAAAACTGCGCCTAGGTTACTAAATGCCATCTATTGACATGCTTCACTAAAGGCCACCCAAGAATGTGACTCCTACTCTATGCAAGGTGCAGCAAATGCCACCCCCATCATTAGTAGTTTAAGACCACTCAAGGACATGCTTCAATGAAAGCCACACTTGATGTGACTTGCTAAAAGACCACCCATAGACATGTTTCACTAAAGGCCACCCATGGGTGACTCGTCAAATACTACCCCTGGTTATTCTTTACTAAAGGACATCCATGGTCATCCATGGACATGTCTCACTAAAAGCCACCTCTGGAATGCTTCACCAAAGACCACCCCTTTCATGGTTAGCTTAGGGCCTCCTGATTATAGGCCACCACTGGATATGCCTCACAGAATGCCATACCTTGAAGTAACTAAAGGCTACCCCTAGACATGCTGCACTAAAGGTCACCCCTAGACATGCTGCACTAAAGGCCACCCCTAGACATGCTGCACTAAAGGTCACCCCTAGACATGCTGCACTAAAGGTCACCCCTAGACATGCTGCACTAAAGGCCACCCCTAGACATGCTGCACTAAAGGTCACCCCTAGACATGCTGCACTAAAGGCCACCCCTAGACATGCTGCACTAAAGGCCACCCCTAGACATGCTGCACTAAAGGCCACCCCTAGACATGCTGCACTAAAGGTCACTCCTAGATGTGTTTAGTGCTCGATCAAAGATGCCTGGAGAGATCTCCATAAAGCATGCTCTAAGGCCTCATGCACATGACCGTATCCGTCGCTTTGCATCCTCATTTTTTGCGGACAAGTATAGGACGGGACCGTTCTATATTTTCGCTGAACGGACATACGGATGCGGCAAGCACGCGTATGAAAGACTAGGTCCGCAAAATGCAGGCCATGGACCCATTGAAAACAACAGGTCTGCAAATAAAATGTAGAAGACAGCATATGGACCACATTCATATTTATTTTGCAGATCTGCAATTTGCGGACCGCAGAACGGATGCGATCATGTGCATGGGGCCTTAGACATAAGTCACAAAAAGCAAGCTGTGGACATGCCTCACTAAAGCCCGCCCTTGACCTGACCCCCTGGACACTAATGCGACCAAGTGGTGGCCTTTAGTGAAGCATGTGCTGGGATGTGAGTCGTGTCGACGGTGGACTCTCTGAAGACTACCCCTCCAAATGCTGCACTGAAGGCCGCTTCAAGGTGTCGCCTGCAACAAGCCACCCGGCGATGCTTCACTAAATGTCACCCCTAGACTTCAGTACTAAGCGTCACATCCGTCAAGGTCAGGTTCGTTCTTGAAATGAAACGGAACCTCTGGGAGAATTTCCAGGAATCCAGAACATTCCCGATTTCAATCATCACGTTATATTAAGGAATTGTTAGTTGTGGAATTCTATAATCCCACCCATATCACGGCATCCTACATGACAGAAGACGCTGGGCATGAAGGAGTTAACAGGCCGCTATTTCGGTATTTGACAGAGCCGCTGACCCCGGTTGGCGCTGGAAGAGATGGAGGGTGCGCGGAATGATAAACAGGACCGAGATCTCCTGTCTGCTTCTATATTCTTCACCTCGTTCATCCCTGATGTGTGCGACGGCCCCGAACGGTCAGAGCAGCCATTTATAGAAGATGTGTGACAATGACATTCAGCTACACAGAACCAGACAGATCAGCAGCAATTATCAACCCGCAGTGAGGCACCGCAAGCCCCGCGCCTCACTAATCTGGTTACTCACCTCCTTTAATTATCAGCGCCATACCGTGGCAATATAGCAGCTAAATAATGCTGCTATACAGTGCTGTCCCCATACACTGCAAATATACCGTAATGAATATAGACCACCATACAGTGCTTATATAATACCACCAGACCATGACCAGCTCCATATGTGCAGTGATGTAATAATGCTATACAAGGTCTAAATAACACTGCTATACAGTGCTGCCACCATACACTGCAAATATAATATACCGTAATGAATATAGACCTCCATACAGTGCTTATATAATACCACCAGACCATGACCAGCTCCATATGTGCAGTGATGAAGGTCTAAATAACGCTGATATACAATTACAATTAGTACTAGTACTGGCCAGAAGCATTGAGTACCAGGCTGGCTATGGCGCCCCCTACAGCATGCCTGCCTGCTTGGATTTATGATGCTGCTATCATATGAATATATATTTGCTGCAATGGTTGTCACTGAGTAGAACACCTGCGCTACTGAAATGTGGATAATGCACAGTGTGAACCAGGTCGTGAGGCAGGATGGAATTGCCCTTTAAGCCTTCGCACTGCGCACAGATTGCCTCCTGGCCTGCAGCTGCAAACCACTGCCACATTCACCATCATTCAGCATTGGAAACCATTCAAATCCTCGGATCGGACAGCCCTGAACCGCGCAGATTCTCCGCCCGGGGGGTTGAAGACTAGGTCACAGCATCGGGTCCAGAAATACCAAAATACAGATCAGACTGTGCAGACAGCGCTGATATTTAAGGAACAGAAGCAGCAAAGAATAAGACTTCATGAATATTTCATCTTCCAGTGCGGAGAAGAGGAGCCGCTCTGTACGGGGCCCGCAGCCATCTGCCTGCCGCTCACTGATATATTTAGAATAGACATCTCAGCACATCTCGCAGTGACTGTCTGATCCTCGCTCCTCAGTGTGCATGGCCCAGGAACGTGGTGATCCCACCGTCTACTCCACCGCCACTGCTACATAGGATATAGCTCACCTGCAGGAGGTCGTGAGCACAGTGCCAGCATGGCAGCACGTAAAGTGACCACTGCCATGGACATAAGGCTAGCATAGCAGCGGGTATAGGGCCCAGGAACTAAGGGGGCCCAATACCTAACAGGGCCCAGTAACTAAGGGGGCCCAATACCTAACAGAGCCCAGTAACTATGAGGGCCCAGTAACTACAGGGGCCCAATACCTAACAGGGCCCAGTAACTATGAGGGCCCAAGGGGGCCACTTTTATTCCTCTGTGCCACTTTTATCACTGTGTTTATTATCCCTGTACTGTGACATCACTGTGTTTATTATCTCTGTACTGTGACATCACTGTGTTTATTATCCCTGTACTGTGACATCACTGTGTTTATTATCCCTGTACTGTGACATCACTGTGTTTATTATCTCTGTACTGTGACATCACTGTGTTATTATCCCTGTACTGTGACATCACTGTGTTTATTATCCCTGTACTGTGACATCACTGTGTTTATTATCTCTGTACTGTGACATCACTGTGTGTATTATCTCTGTACTGTGACATCACTGTGTTTATTATCTCTGTACTGTGACATCACTGTGTTTATTATCCCTGTACTGTGACATCACTGTGTTTATTATCTCTGTACTGTGACATCACTGTGTTTATTATCCCTGTACTGTGACATCACTGTGTTTATTATCCCTGTACTGTGACATCACTGTGTTTATTATCCCTGTACTGTGACATCGCTGTGTTTATTATCTCTGTACTGTGACATCACTGTGTATATTATCTCTGTACTGTGACATCACTGTGTTTATTATCTCTGTACTGTGACATCACTGTGTTTATTATCTCTATACTGTGACATCACTGTGTGTATTATCTCTGTACTGTGACATCACTGTGTGTATTATCTCTGTACTGTGACATCACTGTGTTTATTATTCCTGTACTGTGACATCACTGTGTTTATTATCCTGTACTGATACATCACTGTGTTTATTATCCCTGTACTGTGACATCACTGTGTGTATTATCTCTGTACTGTGACATCACTGTGTGTATTATCTCTGTACTGTGACATCACTGTGTGTATTATCTCTGTACTGTGACATCACTGTGTTTATTATCCTGTACTGTGACATCACTGTGTTTATTATCTCTGTACTGTGACATCACTGTGTGTATTATCTCTGTACTGTGACATCACTGTGTTTATTATCCCTGTACTGTGACATCACTGTGTTTATTATCCCTGTACTGATGACATCACTGTGTGTATTATCTCTGTACTGTGACATCACTGTGTGTATTATCTCTGTACTGTGACATCACTGTGTGTATTATCTCTGTACTGTGACATCACTGTGTGTATTATCTCTGTACTGTGACATCACTGTGTTTATTATCCGTGTACTGTGACATCACTGTGTTTATTATCTCTGTACTGTGACATCACTGTGTGTATTATCTCTGTACTGTGACATCACTGTGTGTATTATCTCTGTACTGTGACATCACTGTGTGTATTATCTCTGTACTGTGACATCACAGTGTTTATTATCCCTGTACTGTGACATCACTGTGTTTATTATCTCTGTACTGTGACATCACTGTGTTTATTATCTCTGTACTGTGACATCACTGTGTTTATTATCCCTGTACTGTGACATCACTGTGTTTATTATCCCTGTACTGTGACATCACTGTGTTTATTATCCCTGTACTGTGACATCACTGTGTGTATTATCTCTGTACTGTGACATCACTGTGTGTATTATCTCTGTACTGTGACATCACAGTGTTTATTATCCCTGTACTGTGACATCACTGTGTTTATTATCCCTGTACTGTGACATCACTGTGTTTATTATCCCTGTACTGTGACATCACTGTGTTTATTATCCCTGTACTGTGACATCACTGTGTTTATTATCCCTGTACTGTGACATCACTGTGTGTATTATCCCTGTACTGTGACATCACTGTGTGTATTATCTCTGTACTGTGACATCACTGTGTGTATTATCCCTGTACTGTGACATCACTGTGTGTATTATCTCTGTACTGTGACATCACTGTGTTTATTATCCCTGTACTGTGACATCACTGTGTTTATTATCCCTGTACTGTGACATCACTGTGTTTATTATCCCTGTACTGTGACATCACTGTGATTATTATCTCTGTACTGTGACATCACTGTGTTTATTATCCCTGTACTGTGACATCACTGTGTTTATTATCTCTGTACTGTGACATCACTGTGTGTATTATTCCTGTACTGTGACATCACTGTGTTTATTATCCCTGTACTGTGACATCACTGTGTTTATTATCCCTGTACTGTGACATCACTGTGTTTATTATCCCTGTACTGTGACATCACTGTGTTTATTATCTCTGTACTGTGACATCACTGTGTTTATTATCTCTGTTCTGTGACATCACTGTGTTTATTATCCCTGTACTGTGACATCACTGTGTGTATTATCTCTGTACTATGACATCACTGTGTTTATTATCTCTGTACTGTGACATCACTGTGTTTATTATCTCTGTACTGTGACATCACTGTGTTTATTATCCCTGTACTGTGACATCACTGTGTGTATTATCTCTGTACTGTGACATCACTGTGTGTATTATCCCTGTACTGTGACATCACTGTGTTTATTATCCCTGTACTGTGACATCACTGTGTTTATTATCCCTGTACTGTGACATCACTGTGTGTATTATCTCTGTACTGTGACATCACTGTGTGTATTATCTCTGTACTGTGACATCACAGTGTTTATTATCCCTGTACTGTGACATCACAGTGTTTATTATCCCTGTACTGTGACATCACTGTGTTTATTATCCCTGTACTGTGACATCACTGTGTTTATTATCCCTGTACTGTGACATCACTGTGTTTATTATCCCTGTACTGTGACATCACTGTGTGTATTATCTCTGTACTGTGACATCACTGTGTGTATTATCTCTGTACTGTGACATCACTGTGTTTATTATCCCTGTACTGTGACATCACTGTGTTTATTATCCCTGTACTATGACATCACTGTGTTTATTATCCCTGTACTGTGACATCACTGTGTTTATTATTCCTGTACCGTGACATCACTGTGTTTATTATCCCTGTACTGTGACATCACTGTGTTTATTATCCCTGTACTGTGACATCACTGTGTTTATTATCCATGTACTATGGTTGTGTCGACGGTGGACTCTCTGAAGACTACCCCTCCAAATGCTGCACTGAAGGCCGCTTCAAGGTGTCGCTTGCAACAAGCCACCCGGCGATGCTTCACTAAATGTCACCCCTAGACTTCAGTACTAAGCGTCACATCCGTCAAGGTCAGGTTCGTTCTTGAAATGAAACGGAACCTCTGGGAGAATTCCCAGGAATCCAGAACATTCCCGATTTCAATCATCACGTTATATTAAGTAATTGTTAGTTGTGGAATTC
The DNA here is from genome assembly GCA_033119425.1 of Bufotes viridis. Lineage (NCBI taxonomy): Eukaryota > Metazoa > Chordata > Amphibia > Anura > Bufonidae > Bufotes > Bufotes viridis. Next base: position 9,213,154 of record CM065596.1, read on the forward strand.
TATAATCCCACCCATATCACGGCACCCTACATGACAGAAGACACTGGGCATGAAGGAGTTAACAGGCCGCTATTTCGGTATTTGACAGAGCCGCTGACCCCGGTTGGCGCTGGAAGAGATGGAGGGTGCGCGGAATGATAAACAGGACCGAGATCTCCTGTCTGCTTCTATATTCTTCACCTCGTTCATCCCTGATGTGTGCGACGGCCCCGAACGGTCAGAGCAGCCATTTATAGAAGATGTGTGACAATGACATTCAGCTACACAGAACCAGACAGATCAGCAGCAATTATCAACCCGCAGTGAGGCACCGCAAGCCCCGCGCCTCACTAATCTGGTTACTCACCTCCTTTAATTATCAGCGCCATACCGTGGCAATATAGCAGCTAAATAATGCTGCTATACAGTGCTGTCCCCATACACTGCAAATATACCGTAATGAATATAGACCACCATACAGTGCTTATATAATACCGCCAGACCGTGACCAGCTCCATATGTGCAGTGATGCATGTAATAATGCTATACAAGGTCTAAATAACACTGCTATACAGTGCTGCCACCATACACTGCAAATATAATATACCGTAATGAATATAGACCACCATACAGTGCTTATATAATACCGCCAGACCGTGACAAGGTCCATATGTGCAGTGATGAAGGTCTAAATAACGCTGATATACAATTACAATTAGTACTAGTACTGGCCAGAAGCATTGAGTACCAGGCTGGCTATGGCGCCCCCTACAGCATGCCTGCCTGCTTGGATTTATGATGCTGCTATCATATGAATATATATTTGCTGCAATGGTTGTCACAGAGTAGAACACCTGCGCTACTGAAATGTGGATAATGCACAGTGTGAACCAGGTCATGAGGCAGGATGGAATTGCCCTTTAAGCCTTCGCACTGCGCACAGATTGCCTCCTGGCCTGCAGCTGCAAACCACTGCCACATTCACCATCATTCAGCATTGGAAACCATTCAAATCCTCGGATCGGACAGCCCTGAACCGCGCAGATTCTCCGCCCGGGAGTTGAAGACTAGGTCACAGCATCGGGTCCAGAAATACCAAAATACAGATCAGACTGTGCAGACAGCGCTGATATTTAAGGAACAGAAGCAGCAAAGAATAAGACTTCATGAATATTTCATCTTCCAGTGCGGAGAAGAGGAGCCGCTCTGTACGGGGCCCGCAGCCATCTGCCTGCCGCTCACTGATATATTTAGAATAGACATCTCAGCACATCTCGCAGTGACTGTCTGATCCTCGCTCCTCAGTGTGCATGGCCCAGGAACGTGGTGATCCCACCGTCTACTCCACCGCCACTGCTACATAGGATATAGCTCACCTGCAGGAGGTCGTGAGCACAGTGCCAGCATGGCAGCACGTAAAGTGACCACTGCCATGGACATAAGGCTAGCATAGCAGCGGGTATAGGGCCCAGGAACTAAGGGGGCCCAATACCTAACAGGGCCCAGTAACTAAGGGGGCCCAATACCTAACAGGGCCCAGTAACTAAGGGGGCCCAATACCTAACAGAGCCCAGTAACTATGAGGGCCCAAGGGGGCCACTTTTATTCCTCTGTGCCATTTTTATCACTGTGTTTATTATCCCTGTACTGTGACATCACTGTGTTTATTATCTCTGTACTGTGACATCACTGTGTGTATTATCCCTGTACTGTGACATCACTGTGTGTATTATCCCTGTACTGTGACATCACTGTGTTTATTATCCCTGTACTGTGACATCACTGTTTAATATCCCTGTACTGTGACATCACTGTGTTTATTATCTCTGTACTGTGACATCACTGTGTTTATTATCTCTGTACTGTGACATCACTGTGTGTATTATCTCTGTACTGTGACATCACTGTGTTTATTATCTCTGTACTGTGACATCACTGTGTTTATTATCTCTATACTGTGACATCACTGTGTGTATTATCTCTGTACTGTGACATCACTGTGTTTATTATCCCTGTACTGTGACATCACTGTATTTATTATCTCTGTACTGTGACATCACTGTGTTTATTATCCCTGTACTGTGACATCACTGTGTTTATTATCTCTGTACTGTGACATCACTGTGTATATTATCTCTGTACTGTGACATCACTGTGTTTATTATCTCTGTACTGTGACATCACTGTGTTTATTATCTCTATACTGTGACATCACTGTGTGTATTATCTCTGTACTGTGACATCACTGTGTGTATTATCTCTGTACTGTGACATCACTGTGTTTATTATCTCCTGTACTGTGACATCACTGTGTTTATTATCCTGTACTGATACATCACTGTGTTTATTATCCCTGTACTGTGACATCACTGTGTGTATTATCTCTATACTGTGACATCACTGTGTGTATTATCTCTGTACTGTGACATCACTGTGTGTATTATCTCTGTACTGTGACATCACTGTGTTTATTATCCGTGTACTGTGACATCACTGTGTTTATTATCTCTGTACTGTGACATCACTGTGTGTATTATCTCTGTACTGTGACATCACAGTGTTTATTATCCCTGTACTGTGACATCACAGTGTTTATTATCCCTGTACTGATACATCACTGTGTGTATTATCTCTGTACTGTGACATCACTGTGTGTATTATCTCTATACTGTGACATCACTGTGTGTATTATCTCTGTACTGTGACATCACTGTGTGTATTATCTCTGTACTGTGACATCACTGTGTTTATTATCCGTGTACTGTGACATCACTGTGTTTATTATCTCTGTACTGTGACATCACTGTGTGTATTATCTCTGTACTGTGACATCACTGTGTGTATTATCTCTGTACTGTGACATCACTGTGTGTATTATCTCTGTACTGTGACATCACAGTGTTTATTATCCCTGTACTGTGACATCACAGTGTTTATTATCCCTGTACTGTGACATCACTGTGTTTATTATCTCTGTACTGTGACATCACTGTGTTTATTATCCCTGTACTGTGACATCACTGTGTTATTATCCCTGTACTGTGACATCACTGTGTTTATTATCCCTGTACTGTGACATCACTGTGTGTATTATCTCTGTACTGTGACATCACTGTGTGTATTATCTCTGTACTGTGACATCACAGTGTTTATTATCCCTGTACTGTGACATCACTGTGTGTATTATCCCTGTACTGTGACATCACTGTGTGTATTATCCCTGTACTGTGACATCACTGTGTTTATTATCCCTGTACTGTGACATCACTGTGTTTATTATCCCTGTACTGTGACATCACTGTGTGTATTATCCCTGTACTGTGACATCACTGTGTGTATTATCTCTGTACTGTGACATCACTGTGTGTATTATCCTTGTACTGTGACATCACTGTGTGTATTATCTCTGTACTGTGACATCACTGTGTTTATTATCCCTGTACTGTGACATCACTGTGTTTATTATCCCTGTACTGTGACATCACTGTGTTTATTATCCCTGTACTGTGACATCACTGTGATTATTATCTCTGTACTGTGACATCACTGTGTTTATTATCCCTGTACTGTGACATCACTGTGTTTATTATCTCTGTACTGTGACATCACTGTGTGTATTATTCCTGTACTGTGACATCACTGTGTTTATTATCCCTGTACTGTGACTTTACTGTGTTTATTATCCCTGTACTGTGACATCACTGTGTTTATTATCTCTGTACTGTGACATCACTGTGTTTATTATCTCTGTACTGTGACATCACTGTGTTTATTATATCTATTCTGTGACATCACTGTGTTTATTATCCCTGTACTGTGACATCACTGTGTGTATTATCTCTGTACTATGACATCACTGTGTTTATTATCTCTGTACTGTGACATCACTGTGTTTATTATCTCTGTACTGTGACATCACTGTGTTTATTATCCCTGTACTGTGACATCACTGTGTGTATTATCTCTGTACTGTGACATCACTGTGTGTATTATCCCTGTACTGTGACATCACTGTGTTTATTATCCCTGTACTGTGACATCACTGTGTTTATTATCCCTGTACTGTGACATCACTGTGTGTATTATCTCTGTACTGTGACATCACTGTGTGTATTATCTCTGTACTGTGACATCACAGTGTTTATTATCCCTGTACTGTGACATCACAGTGTTTATTATCCCTGTACTGTGACATCACTGTGTTTATTATCCCTGTACTGTGACATCACTGTGTTATTATCCCTGTACTGTGACATCACTGTGTTTATTATCCCTGTACTGTGACATCACTGTGTGTATTATCTCTGTACTGTGACATCACTGTGTGTATTATCTCTGTACTGTGACATCACTGTGTTTATTATCCCTGTACAGTGACATCACTGTGTTTATTATCCCTGTACTATGACATCACTGTGTTTATTATCCCTGTACTGTGACATCACTGTGTTTATTATTCCTGTACCGTGACATCACTGTGTTTATTATCCCTGTACTGTGACATCACTGTGTTTATTATCCCTGTACTGTGACATCACTGTGTTTATTATCCATGTACTATGACATCACTGTGTGTATTATCCCTGTACTGTGACATCACTGTGTTTATTATCCCTGTACTGTGACATCACAGTGTTTATTATCCCTGTACTGTGACATCACAGTGTTTATTATCCCTGTACTGTGACATCACTGTGTGTATTATCCCTGTACTGTGACATCACTGTGTTTATTATCCCTGTACTGTGACATCACTGTGTGTATTATCCCTGTACTGTGACATCACTGTGTTTATTATCCCTGTACTGTGACATCACTGTGTTTATTATCCCTGTACTGTGACATCACTGTGTGTATTATCCCTGTACTGTGACATCACTGTGTGTATTATCTCTCTACTGTGACATCACTGTGTGTATTATCCTTGTACTGTGACATCACTGTGTGTATTATCTCTGTACTGTGACATCACTGTGTTTATTATCCCTGTACTGTGACATCACTGTGTTTATTATCCCTGTACTGTGACATCACTCTGTTTATTATCTCTGTACTGAGACATCACTGTGTTTATTATCCCTGTACTGTGACATCACTGTGTGTATTATCCCTGTACTGTGACATCACTGTGTGTATTATCTCTCTACTGTGACATCACTGTGTGTATTATCCTTGTACTGTGACATCACTGTGTGTATTATCTCTGTACTGTGACATCACTGTGTTTATTATCCCTGTACTGTGACATCACTGTGTTTATTATCCCTGTACTGTGACATCACTGTGTGTATTATCCCTGTACTGTGACATCACTGTGTGTATTATCTCTCTACTGTGACATCACTGTGTGTATTATCCTTGTACTGTGACATCACTGTGTGTATTATCTCTGTACTGTGACATCACTGTGTTTATTATCCCTGTACTGTGACATCACTGTGTTTATTATCCCTGTACTGTGACATCACTCTGTTTATTATCCCTGTACTGTGACATCACTGTGTTTATTATCCCTGTACTGTGACATCACTGTGTTTATTATCCCTGTACTGTGACATCACTGTGATTATTATCTCTGTACTGTGACATCACTGTGTTTATTATCCCTGTACTGTGACATCACTGTGTTTATTATCTCTGTACTGTGACATCACTGTGTGTATTATCCCTGTACTGTGACATCACTGTGTTTATTATCCCTGTACTGTGACTTTACTGTGTTTATTATCCCTGTACTGTGACATCACTGTGTTTATTATCTCTGTACTGTGACATCACTGTGTTTATTATCTCTGTACTGTGACATCACTGTGTTTATTATATCTATTCTGTGACATCACTGTGTTTATTATCCCTGTACTGTGACATCACTGTGTGTATTATCTCTGTACTATGACATCACTGTGTTTATTATCTCTGTACTATGACATCACTGTGTTTATTATCTCTGTACTGTGACATCACTGTGTTTATTATCCCTGTACTGTGACTTCACTGTGTTTATTATCCGTGTACTGTGACATCACTATGTTTATTATCCCTGTACTGTGACATCACTGTGTTTATTATCTCTGTACTGTGACATCACTGTGTTTATTATCCCTGTACTGTGACATCACTGTGTTTATTATCTCTGTACTGTGACATCACTGTGTTTATTATCCCTGTACTGTGACATCACTGTGTTTATTATGCCTGTAATGTGACATCACTGTGTGTATTATCCCTGTACTGTGACATCACTGTGTTTATTATCCCTGTACTGTGACATCACTGTGTGTATTATCCCTGTACTGTGACATCACTGTGTTTATTATCCCTGTACTGTGACATCACTGTGTGTATTATCCCTGTACTGTGACATCACTGTGTGTATTATCTCTGTACTGTGACATCACTGTGTTTATTATCCCTGTACCGTGACATCACTGTGTTTATTATCCCTGTACTGTGACATCACTGTGTTTATTATCCCTGTACTGTGACATCACTGTGTTTATTATCCCTGTACTGTGACATCACTGTGTTTATTATATCTGTTCTGTGACATCACTGTGTTTATTATCCCTGTACTGTGACATCACTGTGTTTATTATATCTGTTCTGTGACATCACTGTGTTTATTATCTCTGTACTGTGACATCACTGTGTATTATCCCTGTACTGTGACATCACTGTGTTTATTATCCCTGTACTGTGACATCACTGTGTGTATTATCTCTGTACTGTGACATCACTGTGTTTATTATCTCTGTACTGTGACATCACTGTGTTTATTATCCCTGTACTGTGACATCACTGTGTTTATTATCCCTGTACTGTGACATCACTGTGTTTATAATCCTGTACTGTGACATCACTGTGTATATTATCCCTGTACTGTGACATCACTGTATGTATTATCCCTGTACTGTGACATCACTGTGTGTATTATCCCTGGACTGTGACATCACTGTGTTTATTATCCCTGTACTGTGACATCACTGTGTTTATTATCCCTGTACTGTGACATCACTGTGTTTATTATCTCTGTACTGTGACATCACTGTGTTTATTATCCCTGTACTGTGACATCACTGTGTTTATTATCGCTGTACTGTGACATCACTGTGTGTATTATTCCTGTACTGTGACATCACTGTGTGTATTATCTCTGTACTGTGTTATCACTGTGTTTATTATCTCTGTACTGTGACATCACTGTGTTTATTATCCCTGTACTGTGACATCAATGTGTGTATTATCTCTGTACTGTGACATCACTGTGTTTATTATCCCTGTACTGTGACATCACTGTGTTTATTATCCCTGTCCTGTGACATCACTGTGTGTATTATCTCTGTACTGTGACATCACTGTGTGTATTATCTCTGTACTGTGACATCACTGTGTGTATTATTCCTGTACTGTGACATCACTGTGTTTATTATCTCTGTACTGTGACATCACTGTGTGTATTATCCCTGTCCTGTGACATCACTGTGTGTATTATCTCTGTACTGTGACATCACTGTGTGTATTACTCATGTAATTTTTGATGCTGTGCGCTCCCTATGGCCCGCTCACGAACCCTATGTCTCGGCGGGCATACATTCGTGTGCAAGAGGCTTTACTGTGAGTCTGCGCAGAAGAATGTGATATAACCACAATAAGGGCCAGAAGAGTGTAATATGGGAGGTTTCTTCCAAGCTGAGCTCTCTGGAAAGGAATTAATTAAATGTTCGGCCTGACGAGGACACCGCCCTGAAAGGCTTGATGATTTTTCCTAATGAGATGGATGTTTCAGCATATTCCTTGTAAAATACAGAAGTAAGAAGACCAGAGGCCAGTATAATGTAAGGTGCCCACACTTAAAGGGGAAGTCCATGTTATAATTATCTGTAACAGGACACAAGGTGTAACCAGAGGCCTCAGCTGTTCTACAGACAGCGCTCCATGCAGGACTCTATGCAGACAGCGCTCCATACAGGACTCTATGCAGACAGCGCTCCATACAGGACTCTATGCAGACAGCGCTGCATACAGGACTCTCTGCAGACAGCGCTCCATACAGGACTCTATGCAGACAGCGCTCCATACAGGACTCTATGCAGACAGCGCTCCATACAGGACTCTATGCAGACAGCGCTCCATACAGGACTCTATGCAGACAGCGCTCCATACAGGACTCTATGCAGACAGCGCTCCATACAGGACTCTATGCAGACAGCGCTCCATACAGGACTCTATGCAGACAGCGCTCCATACAGCACTCTATGCAGACAGCGCTCCATACAGCACTCTATGCAGACAGCGCTCCATACAGCACTCTATGCAGACAGCGCTCCATACAGCACTCTATGCAGACAGCGCTCCATACAGGACTCTATGCAGACAGCGCTCCATACAGCACTCTATGCAGACAGCGCTCCATACAGGACTCTATGCAGACAGCGCCCATACAGGACTCTATGCAGACAGCGCTCCATACAGGACTCTATGCAGACAGCGCTCCATACAGGACTCTATGCAGACAGCGCTCCATACAGCACTCTATGCAGACAGCGCTCCATACAGCACTCTATGCAGACAGCGCTCCATACAGGACTCTATGCAGACAGCGCTCCATACAGCACTCTATGCAGACAGCGCTCCATACAGCACTCTATGCAGACAGCGCTCCATACAGGACTCTATGCAGACAGCGCTCCATACAGGACTCTATGCAGACAGCGCTCCATACAGGAATCTATACAGACAGCGCTCCATACAGGACTCTATACAGACAGCGCTCCATACAGGACTCTATACAGACAGCGCTCCATACAGGACTCTATACAGACAGCGCTCCATACAGGACTCTATACAGACAGCGCTCCATACAGGACTCTATACAGACAGCGCTCCATACAGGAATCTATACAGACAGCGCTCCATACAGGACTCTATACAGACAGCGCTCCATACAGGACTCTATACAGACAGCGCTCCATACAGGACTCTATACAGACAGCGCTCCATACAGGACTCTATACAGACAGCGCTCCATACAGGAATCTATACAGACAGCGCTCCATACAGGACTCTATACAGACAGCGCTCCATACAGGACTCTATACAGACAGCGCTCCATACAGGACTCTATACAGACAGCGCTCCATACAGGACTCTATACAGACAGCGCTCCATACAGGACTCTATACAGACAGCGCTCCATACAGCACCCAGGGGTGCACCATAATCTCAGTTTGGCATACTCCCAATGCAGAAACATGAGACCTGCCCCCTGTTCTTGCAATGCATTTGTGAGACTGATCCGCATCCGGATCCGTCTACAAATGCTGTCCGTTTCAACACTGCTTGCTGGATCCCTCTGCCGCAACTGTGAAAGTAGCTTTAGAAATAGCTAAATAGGTTTTAACAACTTGACCGAAATTGACGACACACCCTTATTATCGTAAATGCCGCCCATATACAAGGGGGGGGGGGGGCGCTGTTTTCAGGTCCATTATCCTCCCCCAGCCTAATCACCTGACAGAATAAACTGTATTCAGCTCCTCTGCTTGAGCCCGATATTAGAAATGGCAGAGCTCCAGCCCACGCTATCTAATCTCCATCCACCAGAATCCTGCGCGTCGCACATTCTCCTCACCGAAATCTTGAAGGGAAAGGATTTACATATTAAGTGTCATTACGTGTCGCGTCACCGATTCCGATCTGCAGTGCGTTGTGGAGCTGAACCTGAAAACGAGCAAAGTTCTCGCAGTTACAGCCAACCTCGGTGACTGCTGCACTACAGGCGCTCCATCTGCCCCTCCAGTCCCACCATATTTACAGACCCCAGAACAGACAGCCCCATCTATACAGACGCCACACCTTATATCTATACAGCTCTTAGACCAGTCCCTCCATCTACACAGACCCCAGACCAAGCGCACCCATCTATACCGAACTCCCTATATATACAGACCCCAGACCAGACTCCTCATCTATACAGACCCCAGACCAGACTCCTCATCTATACAGACCCAAGACCAGACTCCTCATCTATACAGACCCAAGACCAGACTCCTCATCTATACAGGTCCCAGACCAGACTCCTCATCTATACAGACCCAAGACTGGACTCCTCATCTATACAGACCCCAGACCAGACCAGACTCCTCATCTATACAGACCCTAGACCAGACTCCTCATCTAGACAGACCCCACACTAGACTCCTCATCTATACAGGTCCCAGACCAGACTCCTCATCTAGACAGACCCCACACTAGACTCCTCATCTATACAGACCCAAGACCAGACTCCTCATCTATACAGCCTCAAGACCAGACTCCTCATCTATACAGGTCCCAGACCAGACTCCTCATCTATACAGGTCCCAGACCAGACTCCTCATCTATACAGGTCCCAGACCAGACTCCTCATCTAGACAGACCCCACACTAGACTCCTCATCTATACAGACCCAAGACCAGACTCCTCATCTATACAGACCCAAGACCAGACTCCTCATCTATACAGGTCCCAGACCAGACTCCTCATCTATACAGGTCCCAGACCAGACTCCTCATCTATACAGACCCAAGACCAGACTCCTCATCTATACAAACCCCAGACCAGACTCCTCATCTATACAGACCCAAGACCAGACTCCTCATCTATACAGACCCAAGACCAGACTCCTCATCTATACAGACCCAAGACCGGACTCCTCATCTATACAGACCCCAGACCAGACTCCTCATCTATACAGACCCCAGACTAGACTCCTCATCTATACAGACCCCAGACCAGACTCCTCATCTATACAGACCCCAGACCAGACTCCTCATCTATACAGACCCCAGACCAGACTCCTCATCTATACAGACCCCAGACCAGACTCCTCATCTATACAGACCCCAGACCAGACTTCTCATCTATACAGACGCCAGACCAGACTCATCTATAGATCCCAGACCAGACTGCTCATCTATACAGACCCCAGACCAGACTCCTCATCTATACAGACCCCAGACTAGACTCCTCATCTATACAGACCCCAGACCAGACTCCTCATCTATACAGGCCCCAGACCAGACTCCTCATCTATACAGGCCCCAGACCAGACTCCTCATCTATACAGACCCCAGACCAGACTCCTCCACTATACAGACCCCAGACCAGACTCCTCATCTATACAAACGCCAGACCAGACTCCTCATCTATAGACCCCAGACCAGACTCCTCATCTATACAGACCCCAGACCAGACTCCTCATCTATACAGACACCACACTAGACTCCTTATCTGTACAGACCCCAGACCAGACTCCTCATCTATACAGACACCACACTAGACTCCTTATCTGTACAGACCCCAGACCAGACTCCTCATCTATACAGACCCCAGACCTTATAACTAAACAGCCTTTAGACCAGTCCCTCCGTCTATACTAAGCCTAGACTAGACATGCCTTTTCACACTCCAAACCAGACCCCTATCTATACAGACATCAGATCAGGCCTCCCTTTATACAGACCCCATACCAAACCCACACATCCATACAGACTCTCCATCTTTTCTAGACAGACTCCTGACCAGAACCCCATCTATACAGACATCAGACCCCTTATATAGACCCCACCCCACATCTATACAGACATCAGACCCCTTATATAGACCCCACCCCACATCTATACAGAAGCCAAATTAGACCCCCATTTATACAGACACCATACTAGACCACCCCAGTGATACATACCCCAGACCAGACCCCCACTTATACAGACAGATCCCAGACCAGACTCCTCATCTATACAGACAGCAGACCAGACACCCCTTTATACAGACAGTCCCCATCTATACAAACCCCAAACTTGTCCTCGCTATTTATAAAGACCCCAGACCAAACTTCCATCGATACCCCCCCCCCCCTCCCCACACACACACACACACTAGGCCTCCCCAGTCATACATACCCCAGACCAGACCCCCTTTTATACAGATGAACCCAATGAGCCTGATGATGCAGTATCACACTGGTAAAGCTTTAGGGGGCTGTGAAAGGGGTGACAGCAATGTGGCCCCCGCCTTTGGTGGCCCTGTGAGGGCAGAGGACTGACCATGTGTGAAGCATTTCCTAAAGAGTAAGGGTATGTTCACACAGCGCAGTCAGAAGTTTATTGCCACAATTACCACAAAATAATGGCAAAATCCTGTGATTTTTGTGAAATCATGACAAATCGGCATTATGCAGCAGCTTCATGCTAATCACAGCAATAAACCGAAAGCAGACTGCGCCATGTGAACAGACTGCAGCCGGCCGGTGACCAACTCAAAATACCCAATGGCCAAGCAGAGTGCGTGCGAATATACTTTATGGTTCAATTCCTCACCATTTTCAAGATCTCTGCTTGCTGCCAGTGAGAACAATTCTTGTTAACATTCATACCAGGGATGAGCGAATCGATTTGTTCGTCCCTGTCACTCAACCAATGAGTCTCTGCCCTGCCAGTATACTAACAGGGCAGCACATCTCATACGTCACTGACAATCTCGTGCATGCGCCATTAGTGCAGGTTGCGGCGCATGCTCAAAGCCTCTGACTTCACCTATTAATCAGCGACTGTGCACGCGCCACTTAAAGGGAGTCTTTCACCCCCAAACCCCATTTTTCAGAACTCACATCTTCCTGTGCTAAATTGCCCCCCCAATAAAAAGCCTCTTACCCCATTGTTTCACAGCTTACCTATCTTCATAAAATCACTTTTATTGCAGCTGTCAATCACAGCTGAAGGTGCCCAGGGGCGGCGTCACAACAGCCAGTGCCCAGGCCGCGCGCTCATCTTCCTAACTGTCCACGCCCCCTTTCACCCAGACGGCCCACCCAGTGTCTTCTGCTTGTCCTCCTCCTCAAGTAGCCAAATCCCGCGCCTGTGCCGAGGATCCGGCAGTCCGTGCCGAACAGCCCTCAGATGCAGTGCTTGCAGGAGTATCGCTGTATGGGCCCGCGCCTGCGCACAGGATACCCCGATGCTTGTTCCAGTAATCGGGAAACCAGTGCGCCGGCGCGGACTGCCGGATCTTCGGCGCAGTCGCGGGATTTGGCTACTTGAGGAGGAGGACAAGCAGAAAACACTGGGCGGGCCGTCTGGGTGAAAGGGGGCATGGATAGTTAGGAAGATGAGCGCGCGGCCCGTTGTGACGACGCCCCTGGGCACCTTCAGCTGTGATTGACAGCTGCAATAAAAGTGATTTTATGAAGATAGGTAAGCTGTGAAACAATGGGGTAAGAGGCTTTTTATTGGGGGGGCAATTTAGCACAGGAAGATGTGAGTAAAAAAAAATGGGGTTTGGGGGTGAAAGACTCCCTTTAAATTCATCTAGGGACATATGCAAATTTGTTGATGCGGATTCATAGCCAGAGGCTGTGCGCATGCGCCGCTACTTGCACTAACTGCGCTAGAGCAAGATGCGCAGTCCAGTCAAAGGAGCGTCTAGAACTCTGGGGACACTCCCTCACAGATGTAAAGTTCGTTCAGATGAACGTATCGATTCGTACAAAACAATTCGCTCATCTCTAATCCAGGAGCTAACAGATCTAATACTTCTCACAGCTGAAGGTTTGTTACAGTTGTATCCAGCCTACACAATCCTCTGGGATCTAAAGCCTAGACCCCAGACTGATACATTTTATCTGTGCTGATACATTGTATCAAACTATCAGGACCGGAGAGATTTGCGCTGCTGATGTGTGTGGCTCACAGAGGATTGTCCAGACCGGATACAATTGTATCAAACCAGGTTTCTATAGAGATAAACAATGAATGTTTCAATTTGCTGACAGCAAGCGGGGATCTTGAAAATGTTGAGGAATTACGCCACAAAGTCTATTAGAAAGTCAAATAACATTTCATTTCACATCGATTCATCTTCGTTTACATAAACCCAGAAAACCTCATTAGTGTCCGGGTCCGGCAGATGGACAAGTACTACTCTCCGCCATTGTCTGCGGCTCGGGAGGGGGGAGGGGAGATCTATAGGTGCTCGGAGACCCGGGCAGAATTTCTAATCTCCTATGTGAATGCCGACATAAAGTTCAGCTCCCGGCTGTGAACTCACTTTATAACTTGGGGGTTGGCGGGGGAGGGGAGGCGCGGACGGGAAAATTTAATTTGGAAAGTCCAAGCAGGTAATGAAGACCCTCAAAAAGCTGGGGAGGGTGCAGCGCCGATCTATGGGAGTCCGGCAGTCAATATAATCTAATGCACGGTGTTACCAAGCCAACCGAAGAAACTTTGTGTCACCATAGCAACCCCCGTCATGAAGGATCGGGAGCTAAAAGTCCATGTAAAGTCTTTATAATCTGCCATGTCTGAGCTCTCCTGGTGGGCGATAACCACTGAAGACCACATTACAGGGCCCATATACAATGTTCCATCATCCTGTGCACTGCCTGAGTTAAGTGTCAGTCTTCACTGCAGTTCCGGCATTATATTCACAAACCAGAAAGCACTGGATGAACACAGTCGTAGGTTTTACTCATGTAAGGAGTGAAGTAAAATGTCGCTCCGGCAGCATCTGAGGCTGCAATCTCTGGAACAGATGTGATGTGAATTTTGAAATTTCCTGACGTCTTGAAGGAAGTAATGGCGGGCAGTAGTTATACTACCCCATCATTACCACAACCCCCATCCTCCACCATCAGGAAATGGATCTAATGAGCAGAAAAGGCACCACAACATGTTGCAGTGAAAAGCATGGAAGCACAGAGCAGCATGAGCTAAGCATGAGCAGACACCATCAACTAAAAGCGGGATGATTCGTCCCCCGGGTGCCAGCTCCAGAGATATACAAATGAATCAGGCCGCAAGAAGCGCATCCGGTAGGAGCAATCACACCCACTGCTACAGAGCACAACTGTCATGGTCGCCCCCAATTTCCACTGACTTCTATGGAGCACGGCTGTCATGTTTTCACGCGGTTTCCATTGACTTCTGTAAAGCTCGATCGCTGCACCGCAGCTGTGGCCCTGCAAGAGTTAACACCTGTCCAGCGTCGGACCGGAGTTCCTTGGACCCACCAGAGGAAATTCTTCTCCAGGTCCAACCCCCACATCATCAATAAAGTTTAATAAGTTTTGAATAAATAAGAAATACACCCTAGAGAAAAGTAATTGGCACCAAACGTAGCCAAGTGTTTTTTGTTTTTTTTCTGGATCTTTGGGGCCCAATATGGTACAGTATGGTACAAACTGGAATCCACTCACTGCGGACCATAAACAGCTTTAGAACAATATCCAGCTTTCCCTGGCTCCCAAATTTCCAATATGCCCCCCCAGGAGCGGGCAAACCCAACTTCAAGCTGAGCTGCACTGCAAAGCATGGGGGAAGGAGAATAGTCTAAGTCTTGGTTGAACTTGTGCTCATAGAAAACAGCCAATCTGAACAAGCAGTGTTGCAGTGAAAAGCATGGAAGCACAGAGCAGCATGAGCTAAGCATGAGCAGACACCATCAACTAAAAGCGGGATGATTCGTCCCCCGGGTGCCAGCTCCAGAGATATACAAATGAATCAGGCCGCAAGAAGCGCATCCGAGCGGCCTGCAGATTGTCTGCGCGCTGCACTAATGCGTCTGCCCGAGCGTCATTAGTATTGATTACACCGCTAAATGGCTGCACCCACCGCGCGGATCAGGGACCCCTTCACTTTAAGTGGTCATCTTCCTCCTATAAGACAGGGGTCGGCAACCTCCGGCACTCCAGATGTTGTGAAACCACAACTCCCAGCGTGCTCCACTCACGTATATAGGTGTTGCCAAGCAAAGGTTCATGCTGGGAGTTGTAGTTTCAGAACATGGGGGATATTAAAGGGGTTTGTATGACTGGACTGGTGGTGGTCTGGCAGCTGGGGGGTCCCCTGTGTCAGTGAAGAGACCCCCTAACACGCTCTATACAGGTGAATGGGAGTCGCCTCTGAATCTGCATCTTGTGGGTGCCCCCATCCTACAGAATCTTAGGCTGAATTCACACATGCAGTTTATGATGCAGTTTTTTGAGTCAAAGCCAGAAGTGGAATTCTTTCCCATATATTTCCCATTCCTTTGACTCCCCCTTCCAGGCTTTGCCTCAAAACTGCACCAAAAACTGCATGTGTGAATTCAGCCTTGTAACGGTTCTGGGCCGAGGGTGGTATTTCATTGGTTAAAAGTAGTCACTGTGAGCGATGACATCATTTTTAGGGGTTGCTAGTGCATTTTAGCGAACGGAAGGGGGCAGGGGGCTTTCTTGAGATGTCCTTCTAGGTGAGCCCTGGTCTAAAAGAACTTTTCTACGGTTCTGAATGGCAAATGCGTCACCGATTTGCAAACCTCAGCACATGACGACCCGTGTGGGCTCTATGATGGTGCCCATCTGCACTGGACTCATGTTTTAGACCCTAGATTTCCTTGGCTTCTATCCCAGGGATCAATACCTGCGGCACGCCAGCTCTTCTGAAACTACAACTCCCAGATTGCTCCATTTACGTCTGTGGGAATATCAAGAAAAGCCAAGCAAGTGTGCATGCTGGGAGTTGTAGTTAAACCACAGCTGGAATGCAAAGTTTGCTGACCCAATCCCAACGTTTTACTAGGGTCCATTGGCATTGAGCATGTCACAAGCTGCCCCCCTCCTGGGACCCCCAGGGATCTGATCTCTGAGGAAACCGAGCAGCAAGTGTTGAATTTCCCTGCAGCGCCACCGCAGGTGAAATTAAGTACTGCAAAGTGCTCATTCATATCAACGGCTTGTCTGTGTAATACAGGACAGGTCCTCGAGAGGGGGAGACGCTTTTGTAGGACCCCTCTCTAATAACTGAGAATCCCCAAAAAGTTTACACGGAAGTGGGTTTTCTGAAATGGACAACCCCTTTAAAGGTGTTTACATTTAGCAGCTATAGGTGAGAAATGCCAAGATTTTGCTCAACTCCAGATGAATGATGCAACGCGTTTCAAGTCTGTTAAAGGGGTTTTCCAAGATTTTGATACTGATGACCTATCCTCAGGATAGGTCATCAGTATCTGATCGGTGGGGGGTCCGACACCCAGGGCTCCCACCGATCAGCTGTAGCACCGCGGCCTTCTCTCTGCTTTTTCTAGGCCAGCGACGTCACGTTCATCCGTCACGTGGCCTAGGTACAGCACAGCCCCATAGAAGTGAATGGAGCTCAGCGCGATACCAAGCACAGCCGCTATACAATGTACAGCGCCGTGCACGGCGAGCTACCAGAAGGCCGCGGCGATCACAGGAGCGCAGGCGCCTTCTCAAACAGCTGATCAGAGGGGGTCCCGGGTGTCGGACCCCCACCAATCAGAAGATAGGTCATCAGTATCAAAATCTAGGAAAACCCCTTTAAGCTCCCCCAACAGATGCCAGTAGGAGCAATCACACTCACTGCTACAGAGCACAACTGTCATGGTCGCCCCCAATTTCCACTGACTTCTATGGAGCACGGCTGACATGTTTTCACGCGGTTTCCATTGACTTCTGTAAAGCTCGACCGCTGCACCGCAGCTGTGGCCCTGCAAGAGTTAACACCTGTCCAGCGTCGGACCGGAGTTCCTTGGACCCACCAGAGGAAATTCTTCTCCAGGTCCAACCCCCACATCATCAATAAAGTGTAATAAGTTTTGAATAAATAAGAAATACACCCTAGAGAAAAGTAATTGGCACCAAACGTAGCCAAGTGCTTTTTGTTTTTTTTCCTGGATCTTTGGGGCCCAATATGGTACAAGAGCCGGGGCCCACTGCAGGATCCTCTGGTGGGCCACTCCGACCCGGCCTGTCTACCTTAGAGCTACATCTTCATCCAGACCCAGAGATGATCCTCTACTGCCAAGACGTCTTAGACTAAGGGCCCTTTCACACTTGCGTTTGGAAGATCCGGCACAGAGTTCCGTCGTCGCGGCTCTATGCCGGAAAGAAACGCTTCAATTACACATAATACAACCGCATGCATCCGTTTGAACGGATCCGCTTGTATTAACTTTAACTATTTTTTGAACATTGCCAAAACGGATCCGTTTTGAACTCTGTTAAAAGTCAATGGAGGACGGATCCGTTTTCTATTGTGGCAGAGAAAAACGGATCCGTCCCCATTGACTTGCATTGGGGGTCATGACGGATCCGTTTTGCTCCGCATCCAAGGACGGAAAGTATACCGCAGCATGCTGCGGTATTTTCTCCGTCCAAAAAACGTTCAGTGACTGAACTGAAGACATCCTGATGAACGGATTTCTTTTCATTCAGAATGCATGGGGATAATCCGGATCAGTATTCTTCCGGCATAGACCCCCGACGACGGAGTCGGATCTTCCAAACGCAAGTGTGAAAGGGGCCCTAAGAGATCCAAACACCCAGCACAACAATACGCCACTGATATGATGAAACGACGCGTCCTCCGCATCTGACATGTTTACCAGAGGCCACCAACGACCTCCAGAACGGTGGCAGTGTGGACTGACACCAGGTTACATTGTAACAACCCTGCAGTTCACATGACCTAGCACTGCAGGCAGGGAAACAAACAGAATAGATACATGGAGATACAGGAGACCTCAGCCGGCGGCGGCGAGAGCTTCTCTCCGTATTGTCCGCGGCCACAGACTGGAATAAGACACGCAGTGCATGGGTGTGGCCTCCAAATATTGTGTTACTTCCAGTGCACCCTGCACACACTGCACATGTATGGAGACAAGGTTACCGGATACATACAGAAGACATACATTGTATCAGGCGATGCAGGGTGGGGACGGGCACTGGGGGGCACTGCCCAGCTCTGTAACCTGACCTGCCTATAAGGCTGATGCTATATGGGCAGGCAGCATGTGACTGTAATCAAGGTGGGCAGGGGAGGGGGCTACGGGGGGGCTGCAGGGAAAGTTTGTGGTCTGGAGCTGAGCCAAGTAGAGAGCTGGGGGGGTGAGCAGCCCCCAGACCTGCAGCCAGGGCCTGGACAATGACCATGTGAAGGGGAGACAATACAGGCTACTGCTGCTGCAGCCTCTGGTGGAGCTGATCCTCCTAGGTCGCTGCACAGCTGCAATGCAGCGCCAGGCTCACCCAGCACAAGTGCACTGGCACAGGGATGCCCACACTGCAGGGGCCCCTGATGCTGCCCCCGGGGAGCTGGCACTCACCTTTCACCTGGTTCTCATAGTCAGCGATGATCTCCTTGTCCTTCTTGAACCTGGACATGATGCTGCCCGGCTGGGTGCCCGGTGCCCGGAGAATAAGTGCAGTGGATCCCCGGGAGATCCCCTCCGCCCGGCCGGGAAGATCACCTGCAGAGCCGCCCGGCGCACATCGCTCTGCACGGGGGCTGCGCACCGATTGTTTTCCTTTTCTCCTTCTTTCTTTTCTCGCTGCTGCAGGGTTGAATTGAGGCTGCACGTCACCGGCTCCTCCCAGCTCCACCGACGAGATGTGCTGCTGCTGGACACCCTCAGCCAGTGCACTCCCTGCAGCCTCCCAGAGCCCCTCTGCCCACTGCAGGACTCACTGCCCCCTCCCTTATGTCACTGCATCCACAGCTCCAGTCACTGCATGCTGCTCATCTACTGCATCCTCATCTCCAGTCACTGCAGGACTCAATGCTCCCTCCCTTATGTCACTGCATGCTGCTCATCTACTGCATCCACATCTCCAGTCACTGCATGCTGCTCATCTACTGCATCCACATCTCCAGTCACTGCAGGACTCACTGCTCCCTCCCTTATGTCACTGCATGCTGCTCATCTACTGCATCCACATCTCCAGTCACTGCATGCTGCTCATCTACTGCATCCACATCTCCAGTCACTGCAGGACTCACTGCTCCCTCCCTTATGTCACTGCATGCTGCTCATGTACTGCATCACTGCATCCACATCTCCAGTAACTGCAGGACTCACTGCCCCTTCCCTTATGTCACTGCATGCTGCTCATCTACTGCATCCTCATCTCCAGTCACTGCATGCTGCTCATCTACTGCATCTACATCTCCAGTCACTGCAGGACTTACTGCTCCCTACCATATGTCACTGCATGCTGCTCATCTACTGCATCCACATCTCCAGTCACTGCATGCTACTCATCTACTGGATCACTGCATGTAGCCTTTTGCATCCTGATCTCCAGGAACTGCATGGACTTACTGCACCCTCCCTTATGTTACTGCATGCTACTCATCAACTGCATCACTGCATTCACATCTCCAGTCACTGCCTGCTACTCATCTACTACATCACTGCATGTAGCCTTATGCACCCCTATCTCCAGCCACTGCATGTAGCCTTATGCACCCCTATCTCCAGTCACTGCATGTAGCCTTCTGCATCCTCATCTCCAGCCACTGCATGTAGCCTTATGCACCCCTATCTCCAGTCACTGCAGGAGTTACAACTTCCTTTATGTCCCGTCACTGCATGCTACTCATCTACTGCATCACTGCATGTAGCCTTCTGCATCCTCGTCTCCAAACACTGCATGTAGCCGCATCACCTTCATCTGTAATCAAGACGTCCTCACTCATCTCCAGTCACTGCATGCTTCTCATCTACTGCATGCATCCTCATGTCTAGTCGCTGCATACTGTTAATGCTGCACCCTGTTCATGAACTCATATCTGGTCACTGCATTCTTATATGTAGTCTGTGCTGTCACACTTCCTCTCACTGCATGTTTCTCATGCACTGCATCTTCATCTCGTCACTGCATGCAGACAATGCATCCTCATTTCCAATCGCTGCATATCCTTTCTGTATCATCTTTGATCACTGCATCTTTTCTGTGATGACTTCTCCCCTCACCTCCTGTCACTTTATACTCATCATCCACTGCATCCTGATTTCTAGCCACTGCATGTAGTTTACTGCATCCTCATTACCTCATGTTTTTCATCCACTGCATTGTCATCACTGCATCCTTACAGGCAGTTCATGCAGCTCCATAGATATACACATACATGTGGTGCATGCACGAAAATCAATTAAAAAATATATATATATAAATTATTTCGCTGTATCCTTCCCATTCATTACACTGCTGTCCTCAGTGGCTGCATTCTCCTCCCGAGACGCCTCTAGTCACTGCATTCGTATCTTCCTGCACTGCTCTCCTGTCTATAATCAGCTCCTCTCTCATGTGCAGCAATGTTGTTACTGGCAGAACCCACAAAACACACCAACTGTGAAGCACGCTGCCATACGTACTAGTATGAATCAGGCCCAAATTGGCAATCTGACCAGTCTCGCATTGTCTGATATTTCTGTGACTTAGGATTTTTATTGTGTTATGGATGTAAACATTTTTCCATTCACTGACAGCAACCAGAGATCTTGAAAACAGCTAAACAGTGATTAATAAAGCCTGTGCTGATTAATTTATGTATGGTTATAAAGCTCAGCGCTCTATATTCCTGATACATAGATCCAAAAACCCTGTTCCCTTTCATACAGCCATTACCTAGTTTTTTTTTCTGCCAGTACCATCCACTAGGGAGAGCACATTAAATACTATGAGAACTGTATAAACAGTGTGCAGAGAATGCCCCCTAATGGTGGCTGTATAATCTGTATGTAGTGAGCTCCCCTAGTGGTGGCTGTATAATCTGTATGTAGTGAGCTCCCCCTAGTGGTGGCTGTATAATCTGTATGTAGTGAGCTCCCTCTAGCGGTGGCTGTATAATCTGTATGCAGTGAGCTCCTTCTAGTGATGGCTGTTTAATCTCTATGTAGTGAGCTCCCTCTAGTGGTGGCTGTATAATCTGTATGTAGTGAGCTCCTTCTAGTGATGGCTGTATAATCTGTATGTAGTGAGCTCCCTCTAGTGGTGGCTGTATAATCTGTATGTAGTGAGCTGCCTCTAGTGGTGGCTGTATAATCTGTATGTAGTGAGCTCCCTCTAGTGGTGGCTGTATAATCTGTATGTAGTGAGCTCCCCTTAGTGATGGCTGTATAATCTGTACGTAGTGAGCTCCCTCTAGTGGTGGCTGTATAATCTGTATGTAGTGAGCTCCCCCTAATGGTGGCTGTATAATCTGTATGTAGTGAGCTCCTCTAGTGGTGGCTGTATAATCTGTATGTAGTGAGCTGCCTCTAGTGGTGGCTGTATAATCTGTATGTAGTGAGCTCCCTCTAGTGGTGGCTGTATAATCTGTATGTAGTGAGCTCCTCTAGTGGTGGCTGTATAATCTGTATGTAGTGAGCTCCTCTAGTGGTGGCTGTATAATCTGTATGTAGTGAGCTCCCCTAGTGGTGGCTGTATAATCTGTATGTAGTGAGCTCCCTCTAGTGGTGGCTGTATAATCTGTATGTAGTGAGCTCCCCTAGTGGTGGCTGTATAATCTGTATGTAGTGAGCTCCTCTAGTGGTGGCTGTATAATCTGTATGTAGTGAGCTCCCTCTAGTGGTGGCTGTATAATCTGTATGTAGTGAGCTCCCTCTAGTGGTGGCTGTATAATCTGTATGTAGTGAGCTCCCTCTAGTGGTGGCTGTATAATCTGTATGTAGTGAGCTGCCTCTAGTGGTGGCTGTATAATCTGTATGTAGTGAGCTCCCTCTAGTGGTGGCTGTATAATCTGTATGTAGTGAGCTCCTCTAGTGGTGGCTGTATAATGTGTATGTAGTGAGCTCCCTCTAGTGGTGGCTGTATAATCTGTATGTAGTGAGCTCCTCTAGTGGTGGCTGTATAATCTGTATGTAGTGAGCTCCCTCTAGTGGTGGCTGTATAATCTGTATGTAGTGAGCTCCCTCTAGTGGTGGCTGTATAATCTGTATGTAGTGAGCTCCTCTAGTGGTGGCTGTATAATCTGTATGTAGTGAGCTCCCTCTAGTGGTGGCTGTATAATCTGTATGTAGTGAGCTCCTCTAGTGGTGGCTGTATAATCTGTATGTAGTGAGCTCCCTCTAGTGGTGGCTGTATAATCTGTATGTAGTGAGCTCCTCTAGTGGTGGCTGTATAATCTGTATGTAGTGAGCTCCCTCTAGTGGTGGCTGTATAATCTGTATGTAGTGAGCTCCCTCTAGTGGTGGCTGTATAATCTGTATGTAGTGAGCTCCTCTAGTGGTGGCTGTATAATCTGTATGTAGTGAGCTCCCTCTAGTGGTGGCTGTATAATCTGTATGTAGTGAGCTCCCTCTAGTGGTGGCTGTATAATCTGTATGTAGTGAGCTCCCTCTAGTGGTGGCTGTATAATCTGTATGTAGTGAGCTCCCTCTAGTGGTGGCTGTATAATCTGTATGTAGTGAGCTCCCTCTAGTGGTGGCTGTATAATCTGTATGTAGTGAGCTCCCTCTAGTGGTGGCTGTATAATCTGTATGTAGTGAGCTCCTCTAGTGGTGGCTGTATAATCTGTATGTAGTGAGCTCCCTCTAGTGGTGGCTGTATAATCTGTATGTAGTGAGCTCCCTCTAGTGGTGGCTGTATAATCTGTATGTAGTGAGCATCCCTCTAGTGGTGGCTGTATAATCTGTATGTAGTGAGCTCCCTCTAGTGGTGGCTGTATAATCTGTATGTAGTGAGCTCCCTCTAGTGGTGGCTGTATAATCTGTATGTAGTGAGCTCCCTCTAGTGGTGGCTGTATAATCTGTATGTAGTGAGCTCCCTCTAGTGGTGGACTGTATAATCTGTATGTAGTGAGCTCCCTCTAGTGGTGGCTGTATAATCTGTATGTAGTGAGCTCCCTCTAGTGGTGGCTGTATAATCTGTATGTAGTGAGCTCCCTCTAGTGGTGGCTGTATAATCTGTATGTAGTGAGCTCCCTCTAGTGGTGGCTGTATAATCTGTATGTAGTGAGCTCCCTCTAGTGGTGACTGTATAATCTGTATGTAGTGAGCTCCCTCTAGTGGTGACTGTATAATCTGTATGTAGTGAGCTCCCTCTAGTGGTGGCTGTATAATATGTATGTAGTGAGCTCCCTCTAGTGGTGGCTGTATAATCTGTATGTAGTGAGCTCCTCTAGTGGTGGCTGTATAATCTGTATGTAGTGAGCTCCCTCTAGTGGTGGCTGTATAATCTGTATGTAGTGAGCTCCCTCTAGTGGTGGCTGTATAATCTGTATGTAGTGAGCTCCCTCTAGTGGTGGCTGTATAATCTGTATGTAGTGAGCTCCCCTAGTGGTGGCTGTATAATCTGTATGTAGTGAGCTCCTTCTAGTGGGGACTGTATAATCTGTATGTAGTGAGCTCCCTCTAGTGGTGGCTGTATAATCTGTATGTAGTGAGCTCCCTCTAGTGGTGGCTGTATAATCTGTATGTACTGAGCTCCCTCTAGTGGTGACTGTATAATCTGTATGTAGTGAGCTCCCTCTAGTGGTGGCTGTATAATCTGTATGTAGTGAGCTCCCTCTAGTGGTGGCTGTATAATCTGTATGTAGTGAGCTCCCTCTAGTGGTGGCTGTATATATCTGTATGTAGTGAGCTCCCTCTAGTGGTGGCTGTATAATCTGTATGTAGTGAGCTCCCTCTAGTGGTGACTGTATAATCTGTATGTAGTGAGCTCCCTCTAGTGGTGGCTGTATAATCTGTATGTAGTGAACTCCCTCTAGTGGTGGCTGTATAATCTGTATGTAGTGAGCTCCCTCTAGTGGTGGCTGTATAATCTGTATGTAGTGAGCTCCCTCTAGTGGTGGCTGTATAATCTGTATGTAGTGAGCTCCCTCTAGTGGTGGCTGTATAATCTGTATGTAGTGAGCTCCCTCTAGTGGTGGCTGTATTATCTGTATGTAGTGAGCTCCCTCTAGTGGTGGCTGTATAATGTGTATGTAGTGAGCTCCCTCTAGTGGTGGCTGTATAATCTGTATGTACTGAGCTCCCTCAGTGGTTTCTGAGCTCCCTCTAGTGGTGGCTGTATAATCTGTATGTAGTGAGCTCCCTCTAGTGGTGGCAGTATAATCTGTATGTAGAGAGCTCCCTCTAGTGGTGGCTGTATATTCTGTATGTACTGAGCTCTCTCAGTGGTTTCTGAGCTCCCTCTAATGGTGGCAGCAGGCAGACAGAATTTTATCATGTAGCTCTATGTCTGTATGAAGGGAAATAAGGAATTTAAAAGTATAACTTCTGAACAGAAATTCTTTTGAAATTAAACGTTTTCCGGGATGTTTACTATTGATGACCTATCCTGAGGATAGATTGTCAATATCAAAATGCCGAAAAACCCCTTTAATTTGATTTTCACTGTATTAATTAAATAGGCATGGACGGTCAAAAAGAATGTTAAATCCCGCCCTCCTGGAGGGGAACGGATCAGTAAATTACAGTCCAATATAGTTACATGTTGTCACGTGGCGTGAATATTGCGCAGTTCTGTGTGCACCTTGGTACCGTGTTTAAAGGGCTACGCGGCGCTGTTTCCGCTGTTTGAGCAGAAGGCTGCGTGTCATCTGTGTGATCCAAGCTGTTTATTTTGGAAGCTCAGCGAGTGCGGGATTTCACTGGCATACACGGAGCCTAAAGCGGAATTTACAGCGGAGCCAGTGAATGAGCCGAGACCCTCCAAAGGCTGCAGATGTTTCCTGGGGTTTCGGAATTTAGGACTGGCCTGGAGATGGATTCAAGTGAAGCAATGTAATTGGCTCCATACAGAGAGAAGCTCCAGAAAACAAGGGGTTAAGGGTAACTGTGTCACTGGAGAGGTGAGGGGATTCTATGGGATCTGTATACCTAATGAGCCAGTGTATCTAAGTCCATAGTCCGTGATACTGTCTGCTGAGCCAGTGTATCTAAGTCCATAGTCCGTGATACTGTCTGCTGAGCCAGTGTATCTAAGTCCATAGTCAGTGATACTGTCTGCTGAGCCAGTGTATCTAAGTCCATAGTCCGTGATACTGTCTGCTGAACCAGTGTATCTAAGTCCATAGTCCGTGATACTGTCTGCTGAGCCAGTGTATCTAAGTCCATAGTCCGTGATACTGTCTGCTGAGCCAGTGTATCTAAGTCCATAGTCCGTGATACTGTCTGCTGAACCAGTGTATCTAAGTCCATAGTCAGTGATACTGTCTGCTGAGCCAGTGTATCTAAGTCCATAGTCCGAGATACTGTCTGCTAAGCAAGTGTATCTAAGTCCATAGTCAGTGATACTGTCTGCTGAGCCAGTGTATCTAAGTCCATAGTCAGTGATACTGTCTGCTGAGCCAGTGTATCTAAGTCCATAGTCCGTGATACTGTCTGCTGAGCCAGTGTATCTAAGTCTATAGTCCGTGATATTGTCTGCTGAGCCAGTGTATCTAAGTCCATAGTCCGTGATACTCTCTGCTGAACCAGTGTATCTAAGTCCATAGTCAGTGATACTGTCTGCTGAGCCAGTGTATCTAAGTCCATAGTCCGTGATACTGTCTGCTGAGCCAGTGTATCTAAGTCCATAGTCCGTGATACTGTCTGCATGAGCCAGTGTATCTAAGTCCATAGTCCGTGATAGTCTGCTGAACCAGTGTATCTACGTCCATAGTGCGTGATACTGTCTGCTGAGCCAGTGTATCTAAGTCCATAGTCCGTGATACTGTCTGCTGAACCAGTGTATCTAAACACGTAATCTAGGATACCCCTATTATGTGTGATTCTGTTTGTCAGTCATTGTATCTAATCTTATCATATGTGATACTGTCTGCTGAGCTGGGTATCTAATCTTATCATATGTGATACTGTCTGCTGGGCTGCTGTATCTAACCCATCACGTGTGATACTGTCTGCTGAGCTTTGTATCTAAGCCTATCATATGTGATATAATCTTCTGAGCTATGTATCTAATCATTTCATATGTGATGCTGCCTGCTGTATCTAATCCTACCATGTGTGATACAGTCTCTGAGAACAATGCAGGACTACATCCCCCATTATGTACTGTTACTCATCTTCATTGTTGTAGTTGTGCTATAAATGCCTCCTTTCCGGGGGGAGGGGGGGGGGGGCGTTGAATGAGTCGTGATTGAGTTTTGTTGTCTCCTCGTTTCGCTGCGTTTGAAGCAGAATTACGCAGCGTGCGGTGAAAAAGAAATGCTGGGAAACCAAGACAAAGTGCTCATTCTGCTCATGTGCGGAGCCTCTTCCCCGCCGCTGCTCAGCCAGGCCCGCAATAATAAGTCATTGATGCAACAGACAAGGAGCTGGGGATGAATGCTAATGTCAGGAGGAGAGGAGCGCTGCTCCGGAGCGGTCACCTACTGGGCGACTCTACAGAGGGATGCGAGGACCGAGCAGCCCTTATGTATCCACCTATAGGGGCCCATAGCACAGCAGAACGGCCTGCGTCTGGGGGTTATAAGGGGCTCCTAGCTTTATGTAGGCTTAGGCTATTTTCACATCTGTGCTTTGGACCAAAGCGGTTCGGTCTGATATAACACATCAGGACGCATCCGTTCCATTAGGATGCAGTTGTGTTAAATCGAAATGGAACAACCGGGATCCGTCACTAAAAACAATGTATTCTATGGGAGACTGAACTGCTTTTTTAGGATCCGAAAAAAAAGGATCTGTCACCATTGACTGACGTTGGATCCAGTTTGTTCCATTTCGATGCAGCGGTTTTGTGTCCGGTCACAGAACGGACTGCTGCTGGAACGGATCATACCCCATTCACAATACATTGGCCCTAAACAGAACCATTTGGGCCCGGTTCTGAGATCCTCTGCTGGATCTCAAAACCGGAATGCCAAAACGCTGATGTGAGAGTAGCCTTAAAGGGATATTCCCATGTTCTATCTCTAGGTTATGTCATCACTTTATGATTGGTGGGGGTCTGACCTCTGTGACCCACAGATCCTGAGACAGATTTTGCGCTGCGTCCCCTTCTAAGGTTTCCCCGCACAGGGACGCCCGACAACCCCTCACCTGACCCCACGCACTTGAAGGGGCATATGTTACAGCTCATTGCACAGCAGGGTGGTCGGGACGCATCGCTAACACAGCACTGCAGCCCCTTTATTCTCAGAGTCTGTAGGGGTCCAAGACCCCCCATCAGTTATAACGCGGTGACATCAGTTTCCTATTATACTTCACTTCTCTTCCCTACCAGTTTCAATATCTATGTTTGCCATCAGTGAATGGGAACATGATCATTTACAGTATATCCAGCTGCTGAAACCTGCTTACGTCTCCCAGCTGAGGGTTTGTTACAGTTGCATCCAGTCTAGTCATTCCTCTGTGATCCAAGCTACTTTCACACTAGCGTTTTGGTTTCCGTTTGTGACATCCGTTCAGGGCTCTCACAAGCGGTCCAAAACGGATCAGTTTTGCCCTTATGCATTCCGAACAGAAAAGGATCTGCTCAGAATGCATCACCATTGCGCTCCGGAGGCGCCTGCGAAGCATGACGTTTTTTCTGACACAATAAAAAACGGATCCGTCATGGCTATAGAAGACCTAATACAACCGGATCCCTTCATGACAGATGCATGCGGTTGTATTTTTGTAACGGACGCATTTTTGCAGATCCATGAAGGAGCCGCAAAAAACGCTAATGACAAAGTAGCCTAAACATGGTGGACGCCAGATCGATACATTTTAACTGCACTGATACATTGTATCCAGTCTGGTCAATACAAAGGGCCTGTACTCTAGATCGACACATCGCATCAAACTATCAGGACCCGGGAAGGATTTGTGTTGCTGACATATTTCGCTCACAGAGGATTGTACAGACTGGCTACAGCTGTACCAAACCTGCAGCTGTGAAAAGTAATAGGGGTTTTCAGTCTCTGGATGTACATAAGAGAATGATTTAGGCTGAATACAATTGTAGCTATAGCTAGGTTTCAGCTTTTTGGGGAGGGGGAGAAACAATGAATGCTTCAACATGCTGACAGCAAGCAGAGATCTTGGAACTGTGGAGAAATTGACACACAACATCTATTAGAAAGTTGCAGAACTTTTCACTGCGCAGTGATTAATCCTCGGATGCTTGGTCTCTATGGGGGACGGGATGACTTATGATTAAAACGTTGTGCGTTATTTTTTGCGGTAACCGAGTCACTTCTCGGCAGAATTTTGCCATTTCCTCAGTCGTCGCCTCCTCCAGGCTTTGTACAAGTCATTCTCCATGCCCGGACCCCGGCTGTGTTCCCGTTACGTAATCTGTTGGAGGGTCAGTGACCCCGATATGGGGTCTGAAGCCAACTCTCCCTTTTGTCTGGCGGCCCCCGTCACCGCTTCTCTCCGCTCTGAGCCATAAAGAGGGAGAATTCCAGCTTCTGTTAAAACACAGGCTGATTGGTGACTAGGGTTCACATATTTGGTGCTGACAACCAATATGGCCACCTCTGCAGCTCAATTACAGGTTGTCAACCAGCTTTCCTAGAGACTTGAATGGCAAATGTGCTATTTTTTTGACGGATCACGGACCCAGTCAAGTTGAATGGGTCTCGATCTGTCCCGGCTGCCGCACAAATTGCGGTCCCCAATGCACGGAACGCCGTGTGCATAAGGCCTTACTGTATCTGGTCAGCGCCAGGAAAGCTGGGTGACAGCCCCGATGTGACCTGTAATGGCAGCGTATGTGGTCACCATCCAGCTTTCCCAGGAACAGATAACATTTTTGTTACAACTGATCAGGAGAGGATGACTTGAGGACTTGGAAGAAGAGTATATGGCAGGCACCTGCGCCATGTCCAGTGCACAGGGTCTGCCCCCACCACTGCTTCTCTTGGCCGCCCCCTCCTCACGCTCTCCCCTCATTGATATGCCTCCGGGGCATGACAGGGAGCCTGGGAAGTTGTGATTGTGCGGCATTGAGCACATAGTGTCCCTATTGTCTGGCAGGAGCAGTCATTCAGAGCGGCTCCTACACTCCCCCCACTCACCCCCATTATAACGGAGCATTCAGATGAATTGGGGTCCCACAGGGTGGAGGGGGATAAGCCTTTGCTGCATAGGGATTCATTCAAGTGTTAGAAACTGCTTTACTTCTAGCAGCTGAGATGCCCAGAAGTAACAGGGACTGTGGTGGAGTTTTGCAGGGAGGCTGCGTACACGGCCCCTTAGAAAATAAACAAAGCCCCCTGTGGAACCTTGGTTGCTTTAGATGTGAATGGAGAAGATTTTTTTGTAACCATAGGTTGTAAAATGACGATGTGGGATGGAAATGGTTAATAAGCAGCTTGTGCTGTGAGTGGAGAAGTATTTCAGGGCCGGGGGTCTTTTATGAGCGATAGGCGGCCGTCTAGGAATTATCCTTGAAAGAAAACATTACAAACTGAAGGGGAGTCTGGGTGGGGCAGGCTCGCCATGAAGGAGAAGACAGGAAACGAAATACATGGCGTCAGTGCACCCCGATACTGACGGGCCCCAGTGTAAAATAAGTAGCAGGAACCCCTTACCCTCAGCCATTGACAAGACTGGGGTCTGTAGGCCTCCTCGGTTATCGGGGTCTGCGTATGACCAATGCATCCCCTATAGCAGACACTTGTGCCCCCCTATAGCTACGCCTCCTGTCTATGGGAGAAACTGGGTTAACAAGGACCAAATATCAAAGATTTACACAAATTTGGGAAGAGCAGGGCAGACCCCTTTACCTCCAGCCTAGGTCCCTTACCACTGTGCAGAGGGGCCAGAAGAAAGCCATTACTTTCAGCTAAAAACACGTTGTGAGTTTGGGAAAAGGCGAGTGGGAGACTCCGAAAATGTATGGAGGAAGGGGCTCTGGTCTGAGGAGAAAACGCTGAGAAAACCATCCCCGCAGTGAGACATGGCGGTGGCAGCATCATCGGGGGGATGGGACTGGGAAACTGGTCAGAGCTGAGGGAAGATTGGTGGCGCTAAATACAGGGATATTCCTGAGCAGAACCTGTAGCGCTCTGTGCGTGATCTGAGGACAGGATGGAGGTTCACCTTCCAGCAGGACTGACCCCAAACACACGGCTAAAGCAACACTGGAGGGGTTTAAGGGGAAACATGTAAATGTGTTGGAACGGCCGAGTCACAGCCCAGATCTCAATCCGATAGAAAATCTGTGGTCAGACTTACAGATCGCTGTTCACAAGAGCAAACCGTCCAACCTGAAGGAGCCGGAGCAGCAAGGAACGGGCAAAAATCCCAGTAGTAAGACGTGGCGAGCTCCTAGAGAGGTATCCAAAGAGACTCCGAGCTGTGATTGCCGCAAAAGACGGCTCTACAAAGTACTGGCTTTAGGGGGTGAATAGTTCTGCACATTGACTTTTTCTGTTATTTTGTCCTATTTGTTGTTTGCTTCACAATAAAAAAAAAATCATCTTCACAGTTGTGGGCGTGTCCTGTACATTACATGATGCAAATCCTCAAACAATCCATGTTAATTCCAGGTTGTGAGACATCAAAACACGAAAAAAGTCAAGGGGGTGAATACTTTTCTAAGGCACTGTACCTCTAGAGCAGACCCCTTACCTCCAGCACAGACCGCTTACCTCCAGTGCAGACCACTTACCTCCAGCACAGACCACTTACCTCCAGCACAGACCACTTACCTCCAGAGCAGACCACTTACCTCCAGAGCAGACCACTTACCTCCAGAGCAGACCACTTACCTCCAGAGCAGACCACTTACCTCCAGAGCAGACCACTTACCTCCAGAGCAGACCACTTACCTCCAGAGCAGACCACTTACCTCCAGAGCAGACCACTTACTTCCAGAGCAGACCCCTTACCTCCAGTGCAGACCACTTACCTCCAGCACAGACCACTTACCTCCAGCACAGACCACTTACCTCCAGCACAGACCACTTACCTCCAGAGCAGACCACTTACCTCCAGAGCAGACCACTTACTTCCAGAGCAGACCCCTTACCTCCAGCACAGACCACTTACCTCCAGAGCAGACCACTTACCTCCAGAGCAGACCACTTACTTCCAGAGCAGACCACTTACCTCCAGCGCAGACCACTTACCTCCAGCGCAGACCACTTACCTCCAGCGCAGACCACTTACCTCCAGCGCAGACCCCTTATCTCCAGTGCAGACCCTTTACCTCCAATGCAGACCCCTTACACCTAGCACAGGCCCCTTACCTCTAGACCACTTAGTTCCAGCACAGGCCCCTTACCTCCAATGCAGACCCCTTACACCCAGCGCTGGCCCCTTACCTCCAATGCCAACCCCTTACACCCAGCGCAGGCCCCTTACCTCCAGCGCAGGCCCCTTACCTCCAGCGCAGACCCCTTACCTCCAATGCAGACCCCTTACACCCAGCGCTGGCCCCTTACCTCCAATGCCAACCCCTTACACCCAGCGCAGGCCCCTTACCTCCAGCGCAGACCCCTTACCTCCAATGCAGACCCCTTACACCCAGCGCAGGCCCCTTACCTCTAGACCACTTACCTCTAGCAAAGACCCCTTACCTCTAGACCACTTAGTTCCAGCACAGGCCCCTTACACCCAGCGCTGGCCCCTTACCTCCAATGCCGACCCCTTACACCCAGCGCAGGCCCCTTACCTCCAGCGCAGGCCCCTTACCTCTAGACCACTTACCTCCAGCGCAGACCCCTTACCTCTAGACCACTTAGTTCCAGCACAGGCCACTTCCAGAGCAGACCCCTTACCTCCAATGCAGACCCCTTACACCCAGCACAGGCCCCTTACCTCTAGACCACTTACCTCCAGCGCAGACCCCTTACCTCCAGCGCTCATCTTCAGTACAGCAGTCTGTACCCGAGCAGATCGCTCCCGTCAGCAGGGAAACATCTTCTCCGCTTCACAGGCTGCAGAGGTCTATGGCTGCAGGTCTGGACAGCAGGACACTGCAGGACGCATACAGTGCAGAGCTGCCGGACCGGGGAGAGGTTTGTGCTGCTCACTGAAGATTGTCTACACTGGATCCAACTGTAACAACCCCTCAGCTGTGAGATCATATGTATATAATGTTTTCATTCACTGACAGCAAGTAGAGCATTTGTATGCTACTACACAGCTCCATCCATTGTGTAGTGGTTGGAGTCGGGTACTGCAGCGCTGCTCCCATAGAAGTGAATAGTAACCAGCTCCGTCCTCTACATAATGGGGCGTCCTCCGACAGGGATGTACGAAAGCACGTCACCCCAGAGTCTGAGATCCCAGTTTCACCCCATATAACGGGAAGTATGGGGGGGATTCACTGCGGGGTCATTACTGGTTCCGGCATTCCTTCCATACTGTGTCCCTCCAGTGTTTGCTGACATCTGGAATAATGGCGGCATTGTGACCAACGCACATTACCACATTCCAGCCGAGTGGGAGAGCGAAGCGTCGTCACGCAGAGAGGGTCTCCCCTCCTACACAGATGGCCGTCCGTCATATGAGGAGCCATGATTTACAGAAAATGACACAGCTTCTGCGTCAGTCAGGTATTGTGACGCCCCCTACTATTGTGACGCCCCCACTAAGTAGGCCCAATGCGCAGCTTCCCATGAAAAAATTGGCCTCATGACCCACAGCAACCAATCATAGATCAGCTTTCATTTTCTAAATTGTAGTGGAAGCCTAATTGTAAATGAGGCCCAGTCTCCGGGGCAACCAGGCCCATTCTCCGGGGCAACCAGGCCCAGTCTCTAGGACAGACATCTCTGTAGTCGCTCATGTCCGGCGTCTTCTTATGGGGCCTACAAATATGTGCCCACAGCAAAATAAACATAAGGAGACCCTGGAAGTGCTAGTGCCCACCTTTACCCATCACCAACCCTGGTGGGACTGGGACAAGGTAGCTTCAAGGCTTGGGTTCCCTTGGTGACAACTGACAACCAGAGCACAAAATGGCGCTCAAAGTGAGCTGTGAATATATGGAGTAAGTATGGATCGGGCAGCTGGTTATACTTCTGTGTTCCCATAGTTGCCTACAGTCCTGAATTTGAAGCGACGGTCCCAGACTGAAAATGGGCGCTCCCAGGTAGGTTCAGGGTGTTCCCGGAGGGGTGACTTACATGTATGTCTTCCCCCACAATTGGGGGGGCTGAGGGACTGTGGCGGGGACTCTGCCCGCGCTCCCAGCAGCTCACAGCGCGCTGGAACCTCTCAGTCTTGATTAATTCTTTATATTTTATGGAAGAAAGCGCTCCGCGGATCTCTGGGAGCAGCGGGAAGTCACGCCAGCACTTTATCGTCATGGTAACTAAAGGATGCTTCAAAGAGCAGAAAACATGGCGGGTTTCTCCCTCCTCGGCTGCCCTGATTTCCAGCGTCTTTGATTCCCGATCCTCCTTTCTCTTCCTAGTCGGCAGTGTTCAGGTTCCGGATTATAGCGGCGGCTGACTGACAACCAGCATGGCCGCCCGGGGGGGGGTGTACCCAGCTTTTCCAGGCTCCTGATATTACCTCAGCAGCCATTCAGAAGCCGGATGACAGGCGCTGGGGCTATGACCGGGGTCGTAGGGTCGTCATTCAGCTTTCCCAGACGCCACGGCTGCACAATGTTTATTTTGTGCACTTTATGACTTTGTCTCCTCCAGAATTTTGGCACATTTTGCCCAATACGTCTCCCCGATTAATAGTCACATTTTGGGGGGATTTTGGAGTTTTGTGGGAAGTGCCCTTTAAATGTCTATCTGATTGCCTCACCCATAGCAACCGCCCAGGGGATACAAGATGGCAGCTGGGGTCACTGGTTGCCACGGGCGACGCATCCCTCCGTCTGCTGTGACGGTTTTTCGGTCTATCGCCCTCCCGCTGACAATCAATCTGCATCCTGGAAATATCGACAGGACGTGAGGAGCGCGAGATGGCGGGAACATGGCTGTAGGATTAGATACACTGCTCAGCAGGAGGTATCACACAGCATAGGATTAGATACACAGCTCAGCAGACAGTATTACACAGAATAGGATTAGATACACCGCTCAGAGACAGTATCGCACATGGCAGGCTTAGATACACAGCTCGGCAGACAGTATTACACAGGATAGGATTAGATACACAGCTCAGCAGGCAGCATCACACAGGATAGGATTAGATACACAGTCCAGCAGGCAGTATCACACAGGACAGGATTAGATACACAGCTCAGCAGGCAGCATCACACAGGATAGGATTAGATACACAGTCCAGCAGACAGTATCACACAGGATAGGATTAGATACACAGCTCAGCAGACAGTATCACACAGGACAGGATTAGATACACAGCTCAACAGACAGTATCACACATGACATGATTAGATACACAGCTCAGCAGACAGTATCACACAGGATAGGATTAGATACACATGCTCAGGAGGCAGTATCACACAGGATAGGATTAGATACACAGCTCAGCAGACAGTATCACACAGGATAGGATTAGATACACATACACATGCTCAGGAGGCAGTATCACACAGGATAGGATTAGATACACAGCTCAGCAGACAGTATCACACAGGGTAGGATTAGATACACAGTCCAGCAGACAGTATCACACAGGATAGGATTAGATACACACACACACACATGCTCAGGAAGCAGTATCACACGGGACAGGATTAGATACACACACATGCTCAGGAGGCAGGTTCAGCACTGAGGACGCTTCTCCTCGCCTCTGGATACATACAGGCAGGAGCGCAGCGCCACCTGGTGCTCCCAGTTTAGAAGTGCACAGTGAGGATATCCAATAGAATAGCAAACAGCGCCACCTGGCGTCCCAGCGTCTCTGACATCTACTGTAACCGTTTCCCCCAGTCCTCAGACAGATCGCAGAATCATCGATGTGTGTCATGGCTGCTCTCTAGTGCGCACGCTGAGGGATCCGAGGAGTCCGCGTTCGGTAATTATCCGGGTGTTACCGCCATGATAGCACTCTGTGGGTGCCGTAAGAGCGGCACAGCTCACCCGGATACCAGGGGCAGTATATGGGGGTAGCTGTGACCCGACGGCTGTATGAATGGCGGATGATGCTGCAGTTTTTATTTACAACTAGTCTTATTAGTTTTTGTTAATGACTTTAATTATTACTAGAAATCTATTTGCATCTCCGTGTAGCAACCATAGCAACCAATCACAGCGCAGCTCTCATTTCTCAAACTTCTGTGGGAATATGAAAGCTGCGCTGTGATTGGCTGCTCAAATGGGCAAGGTCGATTTCAATAGGTGAAGCCCAGTCATGTGACTCGGGCTCCTCTGTCACTGGTTTGACAACTGTCAGTTTCCTTTGTGGAGTTGTCAGAGGTCCTGTCCTTATTTCTGGTCTTTTTCACATGTTTTGTGCAGTGATTGTCCGTACACTGACTACTCCGTACCTAATCTGTTTAGAGAAGTTGTCAGTGCCCAAGCCCCCCCCCCCCCCCCAATTAGCATAAATTAAAACAGGAAAGATTCGAAGATGGCGGCCGGAGGTGATGCCTGGTGAGACGGGCTTTAATCCTGTGATTTGTGTCTTCCTCCTCAGAGTGCGCTGTGTACGCTGCCGCCATGTCTGACGTTGAGCTTGTGGCGGACATCTTGACGGAGGTGACGCTGGATGACCCCGCCCCCAGCGATGCAGCGGTCTCCGAAACTTCCCCGGTGACCGTCGGGGCCACAGTGCCCACGGGCTTTGAATTCACAGCGGCTGCAGAAGTAGAAGAGAAGCTGGGGCGCCCCTGTAAGATCAGCAAAGACCGCGGCAAAATCTACTTTGAGATCGGCATGGACTCGCTGGCTCAGGTACTGCGCCTCCAAGACTCGAATGTTAAAGGGGGATTCCGGAAAAATGTATACACTATGCACTGGGTGGGGGATAACAGCTAGATTAGTGGGGGTCTGACCACTGGGAGCGTCTCCGTTCATGAGGGTCTCAAGTACCCGCTTTGAATGGAAAGGTGGTGGAGCATGTGCAGTGCCGCTCCAGTCACTGACAGGTAGCCGAGCTCTGTACTATGCTGTCCCTGGCAGTCCTATACATAGTGAATGGAGAGGTGGTCGAGCATGTGCAGTGCCGCTCCAGTCACTGACAGGTAGCCGAGCGCTGTACTCTGCTGTCCCCGGCAGTCCTATACATAGTGAATGGAGCAGTGGTCGAGCATGTGCAGTGCTGCTCCAGTCACTGACAGGTAGCCGAGGGCTGTACTATGCTGTCCCTGGCAGTCCTATACATAGTGAATGGAGAGGTGGTCGAGCATGTGCAGTGCCGCTCCAGTCACTGACAGGTAGCCGAGCGCTGTACACTGCTGTCCCCGGCAGTCCTATACATAGTGAATGGAGAGGTAGTCGAGCATGTGCAGTGCCGCTCCAGTCACTGACAGGTAGCCGAGCGCTGTACTCTGCTGTCCCCGGCAGTCCTATACATAGTGAATGGAGAGGCGGTCAAGCATGTGCAGTGCCGCTCCAGTCACTGACAGGTAGCCAAGCGCTGTACTCTGCTGTCCCCGGCAGTCCTATACATAGTGAATGGAGAGGCGGTCGAGCATGTGCAGTGCCGCTCCAGTCACTGACAGGTAGCCGAGCGCTGTACTCTTCTGTCCCCGGCAGTCCTATACATAGTGAATGGAGAGGTAGTCGAGCATGTGCAGTGCCGCTCCAGTCACTGACAGGTAGCCGAGCTCTGTACTATGCTGTCCCTGGCAGTCCTATACATAGTGAATGGAGAGGTGGTCGAGCATGTGCAGTGCCGCTCCAGTCACTGACAGGTAGCCGAGGGCTGTACTATGCTGTCCCTGGCAGTCCTATACATAGTGAATGGAGAGGTGGTCGAGCATGTGCAGTGCCGCTCCAGTCACTGACAGGTAGCCGAGCGCTGTACACTGCTGTCCCCGGCAGTCCTATACATAGTGAATGGAGAGGTAGTCGAGCATGTGCAGTGCCGCTCCAGTCACTGACAGGTAGCCGAGCGCTGTACTCTTCTGTCCCCGGCAGTCCTATACATAGTGAATGGAGAGGCGGTCGAGCATGTGCAGTGCCGCTCCAGTCACTGACAGGTAGCCAAGCGCTGTACTCTGCTGTCCCCGGCAGTCCTATACATAGTGAATGGAGCGGTGGTCGAGCATGTGCAGTGCCGCTCCAGTCACTGACAGGTAGCCGAGCGCTGTACTCTTCTGTCCCCGGCAGTCCTATACATAGTGAATGGAGAGGTAGTCGAGCATGTGCAGTGCCGCTCCAGTCACTGACAGGTAGCCGAGCGCAGTACTCTGCTGTCCCCGGCAGTCCTATACATAGTGAATAGAGAGGCGGTCGAGCATGTGCAGTGCCGCTCCAGTCACTGACAGGTAGCCGAGCGCTGTACTCTGCTGTCCCCGGCAGTCCTATACATAGTGAATGGAGAGGCGGTCGAGCATGTGCAGTGCCGCTCCAGTCACTGACAGGTAGCCGAGCGCTGTACTCTGCTGTCCCCGGCAGTCCTATACATAGTGAATGGAGCGGTGGTCGAGCATGTGCAGTGCCGCTCCAGTCACTGACAGGTAGCCGAGCGCTGTACTCTGCTGTCCCCGGCAGTCCTATACATAGTGAATGGAGCAGTGGTCGAGCATCTGCAGTGCCGCTCCAGTCACTGACAGGTAGCTGAGCGCTGTACTCTTCTGTCCCCGGCAGTCCTATACATAGTGAATGGAGCGGTGGTCGAGCATATGCAGTGCCGCTCCAGTCAGTGACAGGTAGCCGAGGGCTGTACTATGCTGTCCCCGGCAG
This sequence comes from Bufotes viridis, assembly GCA_033119425.1. Lineage (NCBI taxonomy): Eukaryota > Metazoa > Chordata > Amphibia > Anura > Bufonidae > Bufotes > Bufotes viridis. The sequence goes on from CM065596.1 coordinate 9,251,616, forward strand.
TCCTATACATAGTGAATGGAGCGGTGGTTGAGCATGTGCAGTGCCGCTCCAGTTACTGACAGGTAGCCGAGCGCTGTACTCTTCTGTCCCCGGCAGTCCTATACATAGTGAATGGAGCGGTGGTCGAGCATATGCAGTGCCGCTCCAGTCAGTGACAGGTAGCCGAGGGCTGTACTATGCTGTCCCCGGCAGTCCTATACATAGTGAATGGAGAGGTGGTCGAGCATGTGCAGTGCCGCTCCAGTCACTAACAGGTAGCCGAGGGCTGTACTATGCTGTCCCAGGCAGTCCTATACATAGTGAATGGAGAGGTGGTCGAGCATGTGCAGTGCCGCTCCAGTCACTGACAGGTTGCCGAGCGCTGTACTCTGCTGTCCCCGGCAGTCCTATACATAGTGAATGGAAAGGTGGTCGAGCATGTGCAGTGCCGCTCCAGTCACTGACAGGTAGCCGAGCGCTGTACTCTGCTGTCCCCGGCAGTCCTATACATAGTGAATGGAGCGGTGGTCGAGCATGTGCAGTGCCGCTCCAGTCACTGACAGGTAGCCGAGCGCTGTACTCTGCTGTCCCCGGCAGTCCTATACATAGTGAATGGAGAGGCGGTCGAGCATGTGCAGTGCTGCTCCAGTCACTGACAGGTAGCCGAGCGCTGTACTCTGCTGTCCCCGGCAGTCCTATACATAGTGAATGGAGAGGCGGTCGAGCATGTGCAGTGCCGCTCCAGTCACTGACAGGTAGCCGAGCGCTGTACTCTGCTGTCCCCGGCAGACCTCTGCATGCTCAAATGCCACTACTTTGAACCAGGGGACATGGGACCCCCACTGCCATAATCAGCAGTTGGACCCCCACTGATCTAGCTGCTGAATCCATTAGATAGGGGTGGATTTATTTTTGGAATACCCCTTTAACATGAAGCTGCTCTGTTTCTGTCTTAGGTTCATCGTCTGAGGTCGGTCGACAATCTTTTTGTAGTCGTCCAAGAATTTACAGATTTCCCTTTCAAGGAAGCTAAGGTGAGTTCCTCGGGAATAGCTGGAGTCCTGCGTACTGTGTACGGGCAGCGGACACGCAGTTAAAGGGGATCCCTATGATCGAGGCTCCTCCCCTCTGTCTTGTGTCCATACGGAGCAGTTCCCATGATAATCTTCTCTTTTTTGCTAATGGTTTAGTTGCTTGTAGTTTATAATTGCTGTAATTGGAGAAACAAGCAGAGCTGCAGTGTAAAGCAATGGGACAAAGAGCAGCCTAAGCCTCGGATGGTGGATTTCAGAGCCAGTCAGGATCACACTAGTCATAGCTGTACACCCATGAAGCAGAAGTGAAGTGTAAAGTATGAGGGAGGAACCACAGCTGCTTGAGACTACAGTAGACAGAGCAGCTAAGAGGAGTCACTGATCACAACTCTGCTCTAATGGAGCAGAGCTGAAGTGTAAAGTATGAGGTAGAGACAGAGCAGCAGCACGAACACCTTATGAGACAGGAGTTGAGAACTATGAAACAGAGCTGAAAGCAGCTGTCGAAGAATACAAGTAGTAGGTAAGTGCTAAACCTAGGTAGTCCAACTGGGCCCCAGTGGTAAAGGGGTTTACATGGTTGGAAAAACGTGGCTGGGCCCTTCCCAAAGTAACGCCACGTCTGTCCAAAGGTTGTGTGCGAGATTGCAGCTCAGTCCCATTCACGTCATTGGAGCTGAGTTGCAATACCAGACAAGGACAGGTGTGGCGCTGTCTTTTGGAAGAAAGCAGCCATGTTTTATAATTGCGGACAACCCCTTTAATATCCCCCCCTCACCTCTAGGAAGCCGCACTTCAGGACTTCCAGGAGCTGGCTGCAAAACTGTCCTGGGAAAAAGCTCTCAAGACGTGGGAGCTGAACAACAACTTGAAGAAGAAAAAGAAGAGAAAGAAAACCGGCGGCTTCTGCAAAGAGAAGAAGCAGGCAGCAGCATCGGAGCTGCCGGCAGGAGACGGCGCAGAGGAGGCGCCACCTGCAGGACAGGAGGAGCGCGAGACGGAGGATAGTCAGGCGGGGGACAGCTCTGAGGTGTCAGCTCAGTGTGCCAATGACTCCCAAGAAAACAAACCAGGCGACAACACGGAGGGTAACGACGCCTCCCCCGATGTCAGTAAGGTCCTGAAATTCCGTGTCACCTGTAACCGGGCCGGAGACAAACACAGCTTCACGTCGAACGAAGCCGCCAGGGACTTTGGTGGAGCCGTGCAGGAACACTTCCAGTGGAAGGCGGATATGACCAACTTTGATGTGGAGGTGAGTTGGTGCCCCCCAGTCCCATCCTGGGTAATGTGTGGAAGCGTTATCGCGACTATATATACCTATATGCCGCCTCCCCGATGTGTCCCCAGGTTCTTCTGAACATCAGTTTTAACGAAATGTTGGTGGGAATCGCACTGACCGAGGAAAGTCTGCACCGCAGGAACATCACTCACTTCGGGCCCACGACGCTTCGCTCCACTCTGGCTTACGGGATGCTCAGGTGACCCCGGTTTTATCACCAATGAGACCTGCTAGTTGCCGGATTATCCGAATTTGTCATTGAAATCCGCAGTCGTTTATTCCACAACCTCAACACCTTTTATTTCTTTGCTCTTCAGACTCTGCGACCTGGAGCCGTCGGATGTCGTCATCGATCCAATGTGCGGAACTGGGGCCATCCCGTTAGAGGTAAACTGGGAACATGGCGTGGTCACCCAGTCCTAAGTATTCATAGCTAGCGTTGTTGTTGCATATTTCTTTCCTGTCAGTGAATGGAAATGCGTATTGTTTACATCTGTCCTGATTTTGGTCTGTACGCCCAGCTCATGGGTTTGGTACAGTGCACCGTATCCGTGAGAAAGCTACAGCACCAACAGCTCCGGTCCTTCGCTCCATGCTAGGTTAAGATAACTTGTAGCTTCTAAAAATAAATAAAAATCCATTCACTGACAGCAGGTAGAGATGTTGTAATGGTGAGGGATAGTGTTGAGCGAACTTCTTTTTCAAGTGGGCATACAAGGTTCGGGTTATCCAAGAATTCTGTTACCATGGACCATAACTTATAGGATATTAATAGTAAAATCTTCGGCAACCCCTTTAAGGCGAAGCCCCACTCTACGCATCACACAAAATATTAGGAAATTGCCCTTCAGGCAGTTGTCCTATATGCGTCTTACAGGTTGCGGAAAGTTACACTGTGTGAATAGCGCCTTAGTGTGGGGACGCAGGAAGGTAGGGAGTGGTGGCGGATGTGGGTGGAGTCTATTAAATGGGGAGGGGCTTATTATTATTTTCTCACAAGTGATCTGTTTCTCTTTTCCTGCAGGGTGTCAGTGAATGGCCTGGTTGCTTCTTTATTGCTGGAGACAATAACCCGAATGCAGTGAACAGAACCGCCAGCAACATCGGCTCCCTACTGAGGAAGCAGCAGAGCGTGGACAGGTGACAGGGGAGGGGGGGACAGCTGCAGATGATCAGGAGCAACCAACCTGGCCTCCATGATTGCCATGATTGATTGTTTTCTCAGGCTCCTGAACAGCAATTCTTCTTGATCACGTAGAGATAAATCCCCCCTATCACAGTATAAGGCCTAATTCACACGTCCATAGTGTGTTTTGCGGAAACACGGATCCGCAAAACACGGACGGCTGCGATGTGCATTCCGCATTTTGCGGACCGCACATTGCTGGCACTAGATAGAGAATGCCTTTTCTTGTCCGCAATTGCAGACAAGAATAGGACATGTTCTATTTTTTTGCGGAAACGGAAACACGGATGCGGAAATGCGGATGCGGACATCACATAGTGTGCTGCCCACATCCATTCCTGCCGCTTTGAAATGAATGGGTCTGCAACCCTTCCGCAAAATTGCGGATGGGATACGGATCCATTTTGCGGACGTGTGAATTAGGCCTTACTGCCCAGATTAGCCATTCTGGATGTCGGGTGATTTGAGTGACAACTCTTCCAGGAACTAGGATAATGGTCATAGTAGTTGTCACCCAGCTTTCCCAGCAACAGATATAATTATTAAGTTGATCTCTGCTTTGCTTTATGTCTGCACAGCGCCCCTCAGGGGCTTCCAATAGAAACCACTCAGTGGGACATTTCTCGACTGCCCCTGAGGAGCGGGAGCGTGGACGTTATAATCACAGACATGCCGTTCGGGAAGAGGTGAGAGGCAAGAGGCGCGTGTAACCTCAAGAAAGAGCCGCTGTCTGTGTTTAGCTTCAATATCAACTGTTTTCTGTCATCCACACAGAATCGGATCAAAGAAGAAGAACTGGGACCTGTACCCGGCCTGTCTGCGAGAGATGAGCCGTGTGTGCCGGGCCGGAACTGGACGGGCCGTTCTCCTCACTCATGATAGGAAATGCTTCATTAAGGTGCATAACTTTCCCCCGTCCCCTCTGTCTCTATATACGGCCTCCCCTGTCCCCTGTGTCTCTATATACGGCCTCCCCTGTCCCCTGTGTCTCTATATACAGCCTCCCCTGTCCCCTGTGTCTCTATATACGGCCTCCCCTGTCCCCTGTGTCTCTATATACGGCCTCCCCTGTCCCCTGTGTCTCTATATACGGCCTCCCGTCCCGTGTCTCTATATACGGCCTCCCCTGTTCCCTCTGTCTCTATATACGGCCTCCCCTGTTCCCTCTGTCTCTATATACGGCCTCCTGTCCCGTGTCTCTATATACGGCCTACCGTCCCCTGTGTCTCTATATATGGCCTACCGTCCCCTGTGTCACTATATACGGCCTCCCCTGTCCCCTCTGTCTCTATATACGGCCTCCCCTGTTCCCTCTGTCTCTATATACGGCCTCCCCTGTTCCCTCTGTCTCTATATACGGCCTCCCCTGTACCCTCTGTCTCTATATATACGGCCTCCCCTGTCCCCTGTGTCTCTATATATACGGCCTCCCCTGTCCCGTGTCTCTATATACAGCCTCCCCTGTCCCCTGTGTCTCTATATATACGGCCTCCGCTGTCCCCTCTGTCTCTATATACGGCCTCCCGTCCCCTGTGTCTCTATATACGGCCTCCCGTCCCCTGTGTCACTATATACGGCCCCCCGTCCCCTGTGTCTCTATATACGGCCTCCCATCCCCTGTGTCTCTATATACGGCCTCCCATCCCCTGTGTCTCTATATACGGCCTCCCATCCCCTGTGTCTCTATATACGGCCTCCCATCCCCTGTGTCTCTATATACGGCCTCCCATCCCCTGTGTCTCTATATACGGCCTCCCATCCCCTGTGTCTCTATATACGGCCTCCCATCCCCTGTGTCTCTATATACGGCCTCCCGTCCCCTGTGTCTCTATATACAGCCTCCCGTCCCCTGTGTCTCTATATACAGCCTCCCGTCCCCTGTGTCTCTATATACAGCCTCCCGTCCCCTGTGTCTCTATATACAGCCTCCCGTCCCCTGTGTCTCTATATACAGCCTCCCGTCCCTCTGTATCTCTATATACGGCCTCCCGTCCCCTGTGTCTCTATATACGGCCTCGCCTGTTCCCTCTGTCTCTATATACGGCCTCCCGTCCCCTGTGTCTCTATATACGGCCTCCCGTCCCGTGTCTCTATATACGGCCTCCCGTCCCCTGTGTCTCTATATACGGCCTCCCGTCCCCTGTGTCTCTATATACGGCCTACCCTGTTCCCTCTGTCTCTATATACGGCCTCCCCTGTTCCCTCTGTCTCTATATACGGCCTCCCCTGTCCCCTCTGTCTCTATATACCGCCTCCCCCGTCTCTATATATATGGCCTCCCCTGTTCCCTCTGTCTCTATATACGGCCTCCCCTGTTCCCTCTGTCTCTATATACGGCCTCCCCTGTTCCCTCTGTCTCTATATACGGCCTCCCCTGTCCCCCTCTGTCTCTATATACGGCCTCCCCTGTCCCCTCTGTCTCTATATACGGCCTCCCCCGTCCCCTGTGTCTCTATATATACGGCCTCCCGTCCCCTGTGTCTCTATATACGGCCTCCCCTGTCCCCTCTGTCTCTATATACGGCCTCCTGTCCCCTCTGTCTCTATATACGGCCTCCCCTGTCCCCTCTGTCTCTATATATGGCCTCCCCTTTCCCCTATCTCTATATACGGCCTCCCCTGTGTCTCTATATATGGCCTCCCCTGTCCCCTCTGTCTCTATATACGGCCTCCACTGTCCCCTCTGTCTCTATATACGGCCTCCCCTGTTCCCTCTGTCTCTATATACGGCCTCCCCTGTCCCCTCTGTCTCTATATACAGCCTCCCCTGTCCCCTCTGTCTCTATATACGGCCTCCCCTGTCCCCTCTGTCTCTATATACGGCCTCCCCTGTCCCCTCTGTCTCTATATACGGCCTCCCCTATCCCCTCTGTCTCTATATACGGCCTCCTCTGTCTCTATATACGGCCCCCCCTGTCCCCTCCGTCTCCAGACACGGCTTCCCCTGTTGGGTGTATATATATATACTGTACATTATATTGTATAGTACTGTATAAATCATTGTCTGGGGAGATTTTTTTTTAAGAACTTTCCACATTTGTCCGTTTCAGGCCTTGGCTAAAGCCGGGCACCTATGGAGGAAGATGCACACGGTGTGGGTGAATATCGGGGGCCTGCACGCTGGCGTCTACCTGCTGAAAAGAACCACTCTGGACTTCTCTGACTGCTCCAGTGAGAGACTGGAGGAGAATCAGCCCCTGAGCCCCAACTCGCCTGCCAAAGAAGAGTGAGGAGTGTGGCCTCCGCGGTGCCCCTCCAAGCAGATACCAAAATACCAACAAACCCCATCAGGGTGAATCATTACAAAAAAAAAAGACATTTCCCACTAAACTGTTCCGTAAATACAAGTCCTTGAGTCGTTTCCTTCTGCCAGGTTGTTCTATATCCTCCGTTTATAGGAAAGCTGGGTGGCACTATGGCGGCAATCAGAGCTCCTTCGGCACTGGTTTATCCCCAGGTTTCCCAGATTCTTGAACGCCAGACATAAAAAATGGGAAATGTCACTGCCTGTGCAGGTACAAAGTCCTAGATTCCCCACTTCTATCTCACAGCAGAACACAGGTGGCTGTCACCCAGCTTTCCTAGAAACAGATATAATTAGGGATATGGAGAATGTAGCATTTTGGAGGCTGCTCCCTGTTTCCGTCGTTTTATTGCATTTTTGGAAATCTACAGATATTAGACTTTTTTTTTTTTTTTTTTACGTTTGGTTTTGCAAAAATAATACTGTGCGCCCGAGTCCAGGAGCTTCCAGGGCTTGAGAAAGGTTAAGGCATTGAGGGCCAGAGTCGGTGTTTTCGTGTTCCTTTGCTCTCTAGTTTAATAGTTCCATGGTTTTCCTAAATAATCTGTAGGTTTTTGTTTCACCTACAAACGGCAGAGGCAACCATATGCATGGCGCAAGCATTAAAGGGTCCGGGAACCTTTTTTTTCATATGGGCAGGCAGGGGTTAAAAAAAGATAAAGGAGTCACCTGCATCAAGCTGCTGGATCGGAATCCCACGCACATCCAACACGTCACCACTGAGGCCATTGATTGGCTCCGCTCGATCGGAAGCGGAGGAGTAGGAAGCATGGCGCTCGAACGGAGCACTCTTTTTTTTTTTTTTTAAACTCCCGCACTCCACCTGCCCATATGAAAAGGGGTACTCCGTCTTGGAGAAACCCTTCAAAGGAGTACTCCACCTTTACCTATCTGGAAGCACAGCACGGACGTGGGGTTGCCTTTTAAAGGGGATTTACCACAAACAATACTTATCCACAGGAAAGGGGATAAGTGATCGACGGGGACACGAGAATGGGGGTCACGTAATACTCCACTTGTGTCCAGCGCTGCTCCATTAACCCCTGCTGCGCTGTTATCTCCGGCAGTCCCATAGAGTTGAATGGAGCAGCACAGCACATGTGCAACTGCTGCTCCATTCAAATGGGGACCCCGTTTTTGTGATCGGTCGGGGTTCCTAGCTGTCGGCCCCCCACTGTTCAGACACTTATCTTCTGCCCTGGTGATAAGTTTTGTTCCTGGGGTTTATTTAGCAGGACTAGTGACATCACAGAGGTGCCAGGTTTGATGATGTCACGGTGAGGACAGCGATATAGACGCTTGTCATTGTGTCTGTCATCTCCATGTATTTTCCTACTTGGAATAAAGTTCTTTCTGTTACACCCGTGGCTTCTTTTTGGTTTTTGGGATAAAATACAAGTCCCTGGGGCGTCCTCTGGTGTGAAGTGTCCCTTGGTCTCCTGTTCAGATAACACATGCTGGTATCAATCAGATCCACCATCATATTGGTTGACGCTTTTGCTTAAAGGCTATGGAGACCTTTGCGATTTTTTTATGATTGCATTTTACTCCTTTTGGGCTAAAAATCTTTATTTCAGTTGCTCTTTATTAAAAATGTTCAGCCATTTTTGAGAAAGAAGGGTTAAAAATCAGTCTGCTTGCAGAACAGAACTTCTCAGTCCCGTCAGCTGACGGCTTATGTAAAGCCTCATCTCTGAGCTCCTGACCTCATAAACATTCATTGAAGCCATAATCACAGGGCAGGACACTCCTCCATCACGCCAGTAATCTCCACATGAAACCCTAGTAGCTGACAATACAAACTATAGGGGTATTCAAAGACCCAAATAATACATATGTGTAGACTGTCACACAGCCATTCCTTTCTGTACAGCTTTTCTTACTGTCAGTCTTCACTGCAGTTCTGATGTTCTATTCATGAATCAGGAAGCCCAGGATAGGAGAGTGCTGCTGCAGTGTATGTCTGAGACCCGATGCTGCTGCCCTCGACGGCCCATCGTCACCGGTAGAACCTGCTTCCAGCCGCCTACATTCTACGTATCGTTAAATAGATAAGAAACACATAATTAAAGGATGCGGAATCGTGCACAAATTAAATAAAATCTAGTTCTGCCCCTGCAATTAATGTCAAATCTGAATTTTGTAACAAGATAATGAGGCCTTTCCTGCAGCAAAATAATACAAACATTAAAGAGGGCTATAATTAGAATTTACATAAGAATCTGTGTATTATACAGATTATAACGACCAGCAACAGACGGAGGAACCAATAACTACCTTATCGGACAGGGTTCTGTAATAGTTTGCTGCGGTAGAACTACAAGTCCCAGTGTGTCCGTGAAAGCTACAAACTGCCATATTAGGCAGCCATGTTTTACTTAGTATCGACGTGCTACATCCTTTAAAACACTCCAGAGCTGCAATCACTATTCTGCTGGTGCAGTCACTGTGTACATATATTACTAATCCTGTACTGATCCTGAGTTACATCCTGTATTAGACTCCAGAGCTGCACTCACTATTCTGCTGGTGCAGTCACTGTGTACATACATTACTTATCCTGTACTGATCCTGAGTTACATCCTGTATTATACTCCAGAGCTGCACTCACTATTCTGCCGGTGCAGTCACTGTGTACATATATTACTAATCCTGTACTGATCCTGAGTTACATCCTGTATTAGACTCCAGAGCTGCACTCACTATTCTGCCGGTGCAGTCACTGTGTACATATATTACTAATCCTGTACTGATCCTGAGTTACATCCTGTATTATACTCCAGAGCTGCACTCACTATTCTGCTGGTGCAGTCACTGTGTACATACATTACTTATCCTGTACTGATCCTGAGTTACAGCCTGTATTATACTCCAGAGCTGCACTCACTATTCTGCTGGTGGAGTCACTGTGTACATACATTACTTATCCTGTACTGATCCTGAGTTACATCCTGTATTATACTCCAGAGCTGAACTCACTATTCTGCTGGTGCAGTCACTGTGTACCTACATTACTTATCCTGTACTGATCCAGAGTAACATCCTGTATTATACTCCAGAGCTGCACTCACTATTCTGCTGGTGCAGTTACTGTGTACACACATTACTTATCCTGTACTGATCCTGAGTTACATCCTGTATTATACTCCAGAGCTGCACTCACTATTCTGCTGGTGGAGTCACTGTGTACATACATTACTTATCCTGTACTGATCCTGAGTTACATCCTGTATTATACTCCGGAGCTGCACTCACTATTCTGCTGGTGCAGTCACTGTGTACCTACATTACTTATCCTGTACTTATCCTGAGTTACATCCTGTATTATACTCCAGAGCTGCACTCACTATTCTGCTGGTGCAGTCACTGTGTACATACATTACTTATCCTGTACTGATCCTGAGTTACATCCTGTATTATACTCCAGATCTGCACTCACTATTCTGCTGGTGTAGTCACTGTGTACATACATTACTTATCCTGTACTGATCCTGAGTTACATCCTGTATTATACTCCAGAGCTGCACTCACTATTCTGCTGGTGCAGTCACTGTGTACATACATTACTTATCCTGCACTGATCCTCAGTTACATCCTGCATTATACTCCAGAACTGCATTCACCATTCTGCTGATGCAGATTTCAGCTCTGGAGATGTGAATTCAGCTCTGGATCAGTTAGATATGTAAGCCAAACCTGTGAATAAACTTGCCAAACTTCCCTGTTGTAGAGAATGGACGATGTTCCCGCTTGTACTGACCTCCTGGATGGGAGTGAAGCTTGAACAGACCGGACCCTCACCGATCAGACATTGATATTAATAATGGAAACCCCTTTAAGCCAGCCTGTGATCTGATAAGATATCCACAATGATGGGAGTGATAGTCCGCCCCATCAGGTATTGCTGATCATATATTTCTGTGATGGCGCATTGTCTCTTATATAACGTCTCCGTCACTCAATTATTTTATGTAAATTTACAACATGAAATCTGTCGAGCTTCTCGGAAGTCGCAAATTCCAGAGACAGTACTAACGGCTATCTTCCCGGGAAATACGCGGAGCGGCTTTCTAGGAACAGGTGTGATGTCATCATTAACTGTAAGGCCATGTTCACACAGGGAGGTGGCTCCCGTAAAAACCTATGGAATTAAATGATGTCACATAACACTGCAGGAGCGCGGCCAACACTTATCCGGGTGAATAACAAGGTGAGGCCAGTAGAGGTTCAGTCACAGCACTGACAGCTGTTACTGGAAACAGTCAGCAAGCTTGTGGATAGACACACCCCAAAATGTAACGTGACAGACACTATGCCGGAACATATAAGTCAATGGGTTCTCTTTGGTAACGATTGGTGTCCGTCACAAATGAAACCAGTTTTCAGGTGGTATAATGGAACAGAAAAAAAACAGAATTCATAAATCAAATCACTACAAGGCCTGTGCAGACACTGAAGGGATGCTGATAGATTTACAGAATAGTGAGTGCAGCTCTGGAGTATAATACAGGATGTAACTCAGGATCAGTACAGGATAAGTAATGTATGTACACAGTGACTGCACCAGCAGAATAGTGAGTGCAGCTCTGGAGTATAATACAGGATGTAACTCAGGATCAGTACAGGATAAGTAATGTATGTACACAGTGACTGCACCAGCAGAATAGTGAGTGCAGCTCTGGAGTATTATACAGGATGTAACTCAGGATCAGTACAGGATTAGTAATGTATGTACACAGTGACTGCACCAGCAGAATAGTGAGTGCAGCTCTGGAGTATAATACAGGATGTAACTCAGGATCAGTACAGGATAAGTAATGTAATGTATGTACACAGTAACTGCACCAGCAGAATAGTGAGTGCAGCTCTGGAGTATAATACAGGATGTAACTCAGGATCAGTACAGGATTAGTAATGTATGTACACAGTGACTGCACCAGCAGAATAGTGAGTGCAGCTCTGGAGTATAATACAGGATGTAACTCAGGATCAGTACAGGATAAGTAATGTAATGTATGTACACAGTGACCGCACCAGCAGAATAGTGAGTGCAGCTCTGGAGTATAATACAGGATGTAACTCAGGATCAGTACAGGATAAGTAATGTATGTACACAGTGACTGCACCAGCAGAATAGTGAGTGCAGCTCTGGAGTATAATACAGGATGTAACTCAGGATCAGTACAGGATAAGTAATGTATGTACACAGTGACTGCACCAGCAGAATAGTGAGTGCAGCTCTGGAGTCTAATACAGGATGTAACTCAGGATCAGCACAGGATAAGTAATGTATGTACACAGTGACTCCACCAGCAGAATAGTGAGTGCAGCTCTGGGGTATAATACAGGATGTAACTCAGGATCAGTACAGGATAAGTAATGTATGTACACAGTGACTGCACCAGCAGAATAGTGAGAGCAGCTCTGGAGTATAATACAGGATGTAACTCAGGATCAGTACAGGATAAGTAATGTATGTACACAGTGACTGCACCAGCAGAATAGTGAGTGCAGCTCTGGAGTATAATACAAGATGTAACTCAGAATCAGTACAGGATAAGTAATGTATGTACACAGTGACCGCACCAGCAGAATAGTGAGTGCAGCTCTGGAGTATAATACAGGATGTAACTCAGGATCAGTACAGGATAAGTAATGTATGTACACAGTGACTGCACCAGCAGAATAGTGAGTGCAGCTCTGGAGTATAATACAGGATGTAACTCAGGATCAGTACAGGATAAGTAATGTATGTACACAGTGACTGCACCAGCAGAATAGTGAGTGCAGCTCTGGAGGATAATACAGGATGTAACTCAGGATCAGTACAGGATAAGTAATGTATGTACACAGTGACTGCACCAGCAGAATAGTGAGTGCAGCTCTGGAGGATAATACAGGATGTAACTCAGGATCAGTACAGGATAAGTAATGTATGTACACAGTGACTTCACCAGCAGAATAGTGAGTGCAGCTCTGGAGTATGATACAGCATGTAACTCAGGATCAGTAAAGTAATAGATTCCATGTCAGCTATCAGGTCACAGTCCTTCGTTTTCTTTTGCATAATCTTTAGGACTGTATATAATAATTGTGTTCTCCCTCTCACCTGCTCTAAAACTACAGCTCCCATGATGCCATTCTCCTCTCAGTGACGTCTCAGTTTGCGGACGTGACTCTCAAGCACGACGTCGCTGTTGGTTGCCATGGTGACACGTTAAGGCCTACCGGACTGTATTGAAGCCTCGGAATGCCGGGAGAGTTTCCGTGGCCTGACGGCCTCCCTCGGCTGGAGTCCATTAAGAGCCGGGTGCTGGTGGCGGTTGTGTTCTGTAACCGGAGCTCCCGGACCGTGCAGCCCATCTGGGTGAACTTCCAGGGGGAGCCGCAGCCCTACCCGGCGCTGCCCCCGGGCACCGGCCGCAGGATGAACACCTATCTGGGTACATGGGCGCTGTGTAGATAGACAGTGTGGAGGGGAAAGCTGTGTAACGTTTTACCCTGTGCGCTTCACTTTCTCATCCTTGTCCAGACCTCTGCTTGCTGTCAGTGAGTGTAAACAAAGTGCACTGATATCTGCCCCTGTGTTACAGGTAATTTTACTGACAGCAAGCAGAGTCTCCTCCTTTTTTTCTAAAAGATAGACTCTATAATGTTGCTTAGATTTGGATGCATTTCGGATAGGAACCCCCGCTCCTCAGAGCTCTGACTTCCTGTTTTTCGTCGGTCATAGGTCACATTTGGCTGTTTCGTGAAGTTGGCACAGACCTGGCGCTGACCGCTAACAAGAGCGAGATCTACACGGCAACCGCGAGCAGGAACGGACAGCCGGCCATTGTCAACATCTGTCTGCCAGGTAACAATACACACAACATCCTGTGTCATACAGATTCCTGTTGGGTACACTCTGCGGGGGCGTGTCCTCTGATATTTAGTACACGCAAGCTGCTTGGCTGATTACAGACTAGTCTTCTAAATTATTTCAGACCCCTTAGTTAAAGGGGTTTTCCAAGTTTAATACTGATGTCCTCTCCCTGTATAAGTCATCAGTATCTGATCGGTGGACCCCAGCGATCAGCTGTTTGAGAAGGCACCGGAGCTTGCAGTAGCGTCGCAGTCTTCTCGCAATGGTCATGTGACCTAGACAGAGCTCAGCCCCATAGAAGGGAATGATACCAAGCACAGCCGCTATACCGTGGAGCACCAGTGCCTTCTCAAACAGCTGATCAGCGGGGGTCCCTGGTGTGGACGCCCACCGATCAGATACTGATGACTGATCGAGAGGATAGGTCAAAGGTACTAAAATCAGACTGCTGAGGCCCCAAAGAAGACACTTTATTTGAGACCTTCAGACCCCAGACAGGGAACCAGGGCAGACGCCTGCATTAATCATACCCCTAAACTTATTTATATCCCAGAGCAGGCCCCCCTACTTTTAAATCAGACCCCAAACTCAATACCAGACCCTCAAGTAAAATCAGACCCCAGACAAAACACTTAAAGGGGTTGTCCGGTTTCAGAGCTGAACCCGGACATACCTCCATTTTCACCCAGGCAGCCCCCCTGACTTGAGCATCGGAGCAGTTCATGCTCCGATGCTCTCCTTTGCCCTGCGCTAAATCGCGCAGGGCAAAGGCATTTAAGGAATTCCGGTGACGAACCAGGCTCTCCGTGGGGCTGCCAGGAAGCCCGGTGATGTCACCGGCACTGATGGGCGGGCTTTAGCGCTGCCCTAGCCTGTAAAATGGCTAGGGCAGCGCTAAAGCACGCCCATCAGAGCCGGTGACGTCGCCAAACTCACTGCCGGGCGGAAGCTTCCGTCCTGGCAGTGTGTTATTATAAACAAAAGAGCCCCTACCCTGCGCGATCTAGCACAGGGCAAAGGAGAGCATCGGAGCATGAGATGCTTCTATGCTCGGGTCAGGGGGGCTGCCGGGGTGAAATTATGGGTATGTCCGGGTTCAGCTCTGAACCTGGACAACCCCTTTAAAATAATCAGGCTCCAAATCAGACCTCTAAATTAGTTCAAATCCCAGAGGAGACCCCAGATGAGTTTCCTAAGCTAATGAATTCCCTGGATTTTGTGAGGCTGTCATGGCCCATAACAGGTAGGATTTAGCGTTGGGACCACTCATTGAGGCGGCCTTGGCGTGGCGAGTGGCTTATTACCTTTTGATCAAAATGTACACTGACCCCTCACTTTTCCAGCATATAGGCAGGGCAGAGTGCTGGTTGCAGAGTGCTGGTTGCAGAGTGCTGGTTGCAGAGTGCTGGTTGCAGAGTTGCGCAGCAGTAGATTATAAGGCTAATTTCACACTAGCGTTTTTACTGGATCCGGCAGGGTTAAGCAAAAACGCTTCCGTTACTGATAATACGACCGTCTGCATCCGCTATGAACAGATCCGGTTGTATTATCTGTAACATAGCCAAGACGGATCCGTCATGAACTCCATTGAAAATCAATGGGTGATGGATCCGTTTTCTTGCTCCGCATCCTAGGACGGAAAGCAAAACTACAAAATGTTGCGGTTTGCTCTTCGGTATGGGAACGGAATGCATTTTGGATCACTCCGTTCTGTTCAGTTTTGTCTCCATTGACAATGAATGGGGACAAAACTGAAGCATTTCTTTGCCCCTATGAAGGATCTCGATGCCGGAAAACGAAAACGCTAGTGTGAAAGTAGCCTTACTCCTGCGTTGTTGAACCGGCTCTACAGATAATAATAAAAAGCTTTAATTGCATTTCTTGCTTCCCTCTGACTGCTGCAGTAATCTAAACATTGCGCTCGCTCTGAGGTTACCATAGTAACGTAAACAGACCAACTCTGCATGGACCTCCTGTCAGGTGACCTCCCACTATAATAGAGGAAGTGGTCACATGGCAGGAGGTCGCGCAGAGTTTGCTTGTTGATGTTACCATGGAAACCCCAGAGCCAGCACAAGGCTTACATAAAGCTGACATCATATTGTGTCCCCCACTGAGCCCCTTGCTATAAAAGCACCGAACCGCCTGTTAAATCTTGGGTTCTGCTTCTCTCTTACAGTCTACAGCTTGAAAGATTGCTGCCTTCAGGTGATCCGGAGCCTGGTGAAGCCAGAAGATTACAGGAAGCTGGATATTGTAGCCTCCCTGTATGACGACCTAGACGACCGGCCAAATGTCCAGAAGGACCTGCGCCGCATGGCCATCCAGTTCTGGAACCAGACGAGGCCACAAGACCCCTAATCTGCTGTAGATGAAGGGGTACATGAAGCTGGATGGAGGTGACGAGGGCGACATTTCTTCTGCATTCTTCCATCTCTGCTCCGCTTCTGAGACGCAGAGTGACGGGCAGACTCGTCAGGAGCGGGGCAGCGCCCGCAATGTACAGCAGCATGCGCCCGCAGCGCGTTACATGCCGGTATCCCAGTGAAAAATCCACAGCTTGACACAGTGCCAGCAAAGGTAGATGAGATTGTAACGAATCCGATCCACACGCTGCGGAAAGTGCCACGTGGAGCCGATGGTAAGATCTGCCGCCGGTCAGTGGATTTCACACGCGTGGATTTTGCTGCTGATTTGCCCTAAATTCGGAGCACAATCTGCCGAACCTGCAGTGGAAGCATCTGCCCCCCTGTGCAGGAATCTCAAGTCATTTAACCCTTTCAGTGTCACCATCAATGGCATTTAAAGGGATGTGCTGAAGGGGAACTCCCCTTTGAATGCGTCACTTACATGCCCTTATGTTATAATTTAAAAATTTTTTTTTTTTTAAAGAAACTGAAAAATAAGTGATGAAAACACAAACTTGTATTAACTTTATTAAATCTTAGCTCCTAAACATTGAATAATACAGGTAGATCTCGTACAGTCAGGACCGCGACAACCTGTCCGGTAAATTCAGAGGGTCATTCATGATCAGGTTATGGCTTAAAAAAAAAAAAAACCTGCAGTGGATTTACCTTTTATTCGACATTCTTGCCAAAATAGAATTTGATATAAATGAAACGTGTGGCATCTACATAAAGTGCGACTCGTCGTGCGAAGTACAAAGCTGCCGAAAGTTCTGATGGCCAGGCTGCAAAGGGGAAAAATCCAAACAATTGGCATGGTCTTCAGGGGAGGGTCAGTTACTCAAACCCCGCAGACAATTTTCTACAGGCTAATATCGACTTTTACTCTCTGTTATCAGCCATTTCAGGCGGCCTGTAATTTTCTGCAGGGAAGCAGGGTCGCCAGCAGCACAGAGGATTTCAGGAGAGGAGTGTGCTGATCCTGTGGAGGTCACAGGATGAGAGTTACATAGTGGAAGGAGCAGGGTCCTCCCAGCAGCACAGATGATTTCAGGAGAGGAGTGTGCTGATCTTATGGAGGTCACAGGATAAGAGTTACATAGTGGAAGGAGCAGGGTCCTCCCAGCAGCACAGAGGATTTCAGGAGAGGAGTGCGCTGATCTTGTGGAGGTCACAGGCTGAGAGTTACATAGTAGAAGGAGCAGGGTCCCCAGCAGCACAGATGATTTCAGGAGAGGAGTGTGCTGATCCTGTGGAGGTCACAGGCTGAGAGTTACATAGTAGAAGGAGCAGGGTCCCCAGCAGCACAGATGATTTCAGGAGAGGAGTGTGCTGATCTTGTGGAGGTCACAGGATGGGAGTTACATAGTGGAAGGAGCAGGATCCTCCCAGCAGCACAGAGGATTTCAGGAGAGGAGTGCGCTGATCTGGGGGAGGTCACAGGCTGAGAGTTACATAGTGGAAGGAGCAGGATCCTCCCAGCAGCACAGAGGATTTCAGGAGAGGAGTGCGCTGATCTAGGGGAGGTCACAGAATGAGTTACATAGTGGAAGGAGCAGGGTGCTCCCAGCAGCACAGAGGATTTCAGGAGAGGAGTGTGCTGATCCTGTGGAGGTCTCGGGCTGAGAGTTAGATAGAGGAAGGAGCAGGGTCCACAGCAGCACAGAATATTTCAGCAGAGGAGTGCACTGATCTTGTGTAAGATAGTGTCCTGTCGGCTTAGTGAGGACGGACCTGCATGTGAGGGTTACATAATGGAGTGAGCTGCACAGAGTGTTTCAGGAGAGGGATGACCTGTCCACTTCTGATAATTTTATGGAGGAGGAGGACTTTGTTACGATGCAGGGATTTTCTGGTATCTATGGTATAGGATGCGCTCGTTCAGTCGTATGGTGAATTTGGAGACCTTTAAGTCCTACAGCTGATCCCCCCCCCCTCAGGGTCTCACAGCAATAAATGTGAAGGGTCGATGTTCCATGCCCCCCGGGCTCTGCGGCACATGTCAGCCGCATCACACACATTGTGTAGATTTCTCCGATGACACGGCTCGCCCACTTCTGCGCATTCCTCTTGTATCACCTGTGATATGTGGTTATGTATATACCCGTTCTATAGGGCACCTCCTTTTTTTCTGTATATTTTCAATAAAATCGGTTCAGTATAAAACTGAAGATGGTTATTACCTGTTTATAATTGTGTCCTATTTAAAGGGACGGTTCTCTTTAAATGGGTTCTCAGCAAAAGGCATTTTTGTTAATACAAGGCCCTTCCTAATGTATTGGGATTCTCCATGTTGCCTCCTTTGCTGGCTGGATTCATTTTCCCATCACATTATATACTGCTTGTTTCCATGGTTACGACTAGGGATGAGCGAATCGACTTCGGATGAAATATCCGAAGTCGATTCGCATAAAACTTTGTTCCAATACTGTACGGAGCAGGAGCTTCATACAGTATTAGAATGTATTGGCTCCGATGAGCCGAAGTTATTGCTTTGTGAAGTCTCGCGAGACTTTGCGTATTAATTTCATAAATTAATTTGTACTGTAAAAAAAACATTTGCTGAACTCGGGTTCGGTTCCGGTTTCCCGAGTTCGGGAAATGTTTTTTTTACAGTACAAATTAATTTATGAAATTATTACGCAAAGTCTCGCGAGACTTCACAAAGCAATAACTTCGGCTCATCGGAGCCAATACAGTCGAAGGCCTCATGCACACGACCGTTGTTTGATTCCGTGTCCGTTGCTCTGTTTTTCGTGATTTTCTGCGGACCCATTGGTTTTCAATGGGTCCGTGGAAACCTCGGCAAATGCGCCGTTTGTCCTCCGCGTCCATGGTCCGTGATTCCAGTCCGTCAAAAAAAAATAACCTGTCCTATTCTTGTCCGTGAAAAACTGTTCACGGACCCATTCAAGTCAATGCGTCCGTGAAAAAATGCGGATGGCCATCCGTGTGTCATCCGCGCTCCGTGTCCGTTTTTTTTGCAGATCCCTTGGCAGGCGCTTGGGAAAAATTGTCAGCCTGTCTTTTGGTAAAATCTTTTGGGTCATGTCTACTAAAAAAAACGGAAGACACACAGAAACACAACGGAAGGCAAAACCGGACACGGATCACTGAACAATGGAACCCCTTTTTGCGGACAGCATAAAAAAACGGTAGTGTGCATGAGGCCTAATACTGTACGGAGCGCTCGCTCTGTACAGTATTCAAATGAAGCTTTATTTAAATCGACCTCGGATATTTCATCCGAAGTCGATTCGCTCATCCCTAGTTACGACCACTCTACAATCCGGCGGTGGAGGTCGTGCTTGCACACTATAGGAAAAAGCACTGGCCTCTCTGGTGGCGGCGATCCCCTGTGATGGAAAAATGAATCCAACCAGCAAAGGAGGCAACATGGAGAATCACAATACATTAGGAAGGGCCTTTACTTTTGCAGTCATTTCCGCAGTCTTCTGCTGGATGTGAATTCACCCAAAGACTTGTAGTCTGACATGTGGCAGATCCACGTGCAGATTTGGCCTCAGTTAACGGGGCCGCTCTGCGTGTGTCCATCCACCAGACAGCAGAATAATCCACGGCTTGGGAATACCATGCAGATTTCCCGTGGACACCAACGGGACATGGTTTGTGTGCAGAATATGTAAAGGCGTCAAACACAGCATCTTAATTTCATCAACATTTTCAAGATCTGTGTTTGCTGTGAGACAATAGGAACACTGTTGTTTACATCCGAAGCCTGAAAACCTACCCAGACCTAGTCAAGCACGCAGCTGAGGGTTTGTTACAACTGTATCCACCCAAGACAATCCTGTGTGAGCTAAACATAGCAGATGACCAGACATTTTACCTGCGCTGATGCAAAAAGTTATCGGGACGGAAGAGAGATTTGTGCTGCTGTTGTGTTTGTCTAGACTGCATGCAGTTGTACCAAACCCTCAGTGCTGGGTTGTTAGCCACTAGATTTAAACAAGAATGCTTCCATCCACTGACAGCAAGTAGAGGTCTGGCATTAGGACATTTTGGTGTTGCCTTGCATACAGTGTCCTGGCCTCCTCTACAATAGGGTGGGAAAGGGCGAGGTGCACGCAGCCGGGATCTGCGGTTTGCGGACACGGTCGTGTACATGAGGTCTTTTACCATTCAAGCGGAAGCAGCCCTGTCCTCACCCCTTGGCGGGTGGCGTGGGACCCACCAACTGCAGGAGCCCATGGAAAGAACCGGGCAGTTGCAAGGACTGGGAGGAATACCCCATAGAGCAGGGGTCAGCAACCTTCAGCACTCCAGCGGCCGAACTACAATTCCCAGCATGCTCCATTCATTTCTATGTGAGTTCTGAGCAGAGCAAGTATGCATGCTGGGAGTTGTAGTTTGACAACAGTGCCGTAGAGAGTGCATGTTAATGAAGGGTGCAGTGGGGGGGACTGGTTAATTTAGGGATCTCCCCGGGGTCTGAATTCATTTTGGAGCTTGGCTTGATTAATTTACAATTTTGGGGTTAAAAAAATAAATTTTTAATGTCTGACATTTGGGTCAGGATTTATTTTAGGGTCTAACATCTGGAGTCAAAAATAATTTTGGGGTCTGAATGCATTTTACCAGTTTTTTGGCCTTTTTCCCCTCTTTTTCCCAGAATTGGGTGCTCTTGGTTCCCTGACGCTATGAGCCCTGGTCTATGGGCATGTTTCTCACCCGTCCTCTCGTACCTGCTCCCCTCGCTCTCCTCCCCGGCCGCACTTCCTGCTCTACTGGTCGTGTGACATTCTAGACCTCTTACCTCACCTTCCCCCACACGCTAGCTGCTAAAAGGAAGTTCTGGGCATCACTAAGGGCTACAATATGTGACATAGACACCGGCAGGTGTCCAAAACAGGAAGGAACTAGGGAGACGCCCGGCAGGTTGGGGGGCAGCGCCGGCCTGGCCCCTAAAGTGATGAGCCTTTTACGTCAGGCAGGATTCCTGGACCAGTCTCAAAAATGAATCACTTGGATTTGCCGTGACGGAGTCTTCTGTAACCAGACGGATGTTACAAAACCTTCCAGCTTTCGATTTTCAGATCACTTCAGATCATTCAGGACCTGACAGATTCAGGTAAGTACCGGGGTCCTGTGCACAGCAGAGTCCCAGAGACAGACCTACCAGGAGATGTTAGCGGTGGGGTCAGACAGACCTACCAGGAGATGTTAGCGGTGGGGTCAGACAGACCTACCAGGGGATGTTAGCGGTGGGGTCAGACAGACCTACCAGGGGATGTTAGTGGTGGGGTCAGACAGACCTACCAGGAGATGTTAGCGGTGGGGTCAGACAGACCTACCAGGAGATGTTAGCGGTGAGGTCAGACAGACCTACCAGGAGATGTTAGCGGTGGGGTCAGACAGACCTACCAGGAGATGTTAGCGGTGGGGTCAGACAGACCTACCAGGAGATGTTAGCGGTGGGGTCAGACAGACCTACCAGGAGATGTTAGTGGTGGGGTCAGACAGACCTACCAGGAGAAGTTAGTGGTGGGGGTCAGACAGACCTACCAGGAGATGTTAGCGGTGGGGTCAGACAGACCTACCAGGAGATGTTAGCGGTGGGGTCAGACAGACCTACCAGGAGATGTTAGCGGTGGGGTCAGACAGACCGACTAGGAGATGTTAGCGGTGGGGTCAGACAGACCTACCAGGAGATGTTAGCGGTGGGGTCAGACAGACCGACTAGGAGATGTTAGCGGTGGGGTCAGACAGACCTACTAGGAGATGTTAGCGGTCGGGTCAGACAGACCTACCAGGAGATGTTAGCGGTAGGGTCAGACAGTTATTTTTTTTATCCTGGGTCTCATTTTTCTTTCATGTGAGAGTTTGCTTCATTTGTGTCCAACTGCGAGAATCCTCTGTGAGCTCAACACACAGGCAGCACAATCTCTCTCCTGTCCTGACAGTTTGTTACAATGTGTCAGTGCGGGTAAAATGTATCAGCCAGGAGTTCAGGGCTCACAAGATTGTCTAGAAGGGATACAACCCTCAGCTGTAAGACACATGAGGTCTGTTTTTAGGCTTGGGATGTAACGTGAATCTTCCTATTCACTGACAGCAAGCAGAGATCTTGAAAATGGGGAGGATTTGAAATGCTAAGTATATTAGAAAGGTTTAAAACTTTTCATTCTGCAATGACTAATTGTTATTTACATAAAGCTGGAAAGTCCCTTCGAGCCAATATGCAGAACTTGATGATAACGCCTGCCCCGACCTGCCAGTCCTTTGCATGACGCTTATTATGTTCCCTGAATTTCTGCTTTACAGATTTTTTTGCAGTTCCTCCTGGGACCCTGATGCAGAGAGAGGCGGACATGGCGCGTTCCCTGAGTCCTTCCCCCTTGATCTTTGACATCTCGCCCAGAGTTCTGGACGATCTCTGCTGCTGTCTGGACAGCCTGAGTGACTGGGAGTGGATGCGGCTCGGTAAGGACGTCTCCTGGAACAAATGAGGATAAAATAGTTCTTCTTAAAGGGATCATCTGAACGCAATTAATGTACATCTAATATCGCTAGTTACATGCAAAGCTGCATTCAAATGTTTCATGATAATAGTTATAACCAGTGGCGACTCTAGGAACAATATATAGGGGGGGCACATAAGATACCACAGTCAAAAATGGGGGGGGGGGCACTAATTATTTTCACCACTTAATCATACTACTGAAAAAAACTATATAAGTATATATAAATAAGATTACAAAATGCAAGAGTATCGCGGTATGAAGCTATTCAGTCGTCTGCTTGCTTCCGTGGATTCTCTTCCCTCCTTTCTGTCTCTCTTCAGTGCGCAAGCGTTATGGGGGATCTGTGGATGACACACTGTTATGGGGGATCTGTGGATGACACACTGTTATGGGGGATCTGTGGATGACACACTGTTATGGGGGATCTGTGGATGTCACTGTTATGGGGGATCTGTGGATGTCACTGTTATGGGGGATCTGTGGAGGTCACTGTTATGGGGGATCTGTGGATGACACTGTTATGGGGATCTGTGGAGGTCACTGTTATGGGGATCTGTGGATGTCACTGTTATGGGGGATCTGTGGATGTCACACTGTTATGAGGGATCTGTGGATGACACTGTTATGGGGGATCTGTGGATGTCACTGTTATGGGGGATCTGTGGATGTCACTGTTATGGGGGATCTGTGGATGTCACTGTTATGGGGGATCTGTGGATGACACTGTTATGGGGGATCTGTGGAGAGACACTGTTATGGGGGATCTGTGGATGACACACTGTTATGGGGATCTGTGGATGACACACTGTTATGGGGGATCTGTGGATGACACTGTTATGGGGATCTGTGGATGTCACTGTTATGGGGGATCTGTGGATGTCACTGTTATGGGGGATCTGTGGATGACACTGTTATAGAGGGATCTGTGGATGACACTGTTATGAGGGATCTGTGGATGACACTGTTATAGGGGATCTGTGGATGACCACTGTTATGGGGATCTGTGGATGGACACTGTTATGGGGGATCTGTGGATGACACACTGTTATGGGGGATCTGTGGATGACACACTGTTATAGGGATCTGTAGATGACACACTGTTATGGGGGATCTGTGGATGACACACTGTTATGGGGGATCTGTGGATGACACACTGTTATGGGGATCTGTGGATGACCACTGTTATGGGGGATCTGTGGATGACACTGTTATGGGGGATCTGTGGATGACACACTGTATAGGGATCTGTGGATGACACACTGTTATAGGGAGATCTGTGGATGACACACTGTTATGGGGATCTGTGGATGACACACTGTTATAGGGGATCTGTGGATGACACACTGTTATGGGGGATCTGTGGATGACACACTGTTATAGAGATCTGTAGATGACACTGTTATGGGGATCTGTGGATGACACTGTTATGGGGGATCTGTGGAGGACACTGTTATAGGGGATCTGTGGGTGACACACTGTTATGGGGGATCTGTGGATGACACACTGTTATGGGGGATCTGTGGATGACACTGTTATGGGGGATCTGTGGATGACACTGTTATGGGGATCTGTGGATGACACTGTTATGGGGGATCTGTGGATGACACACTGTTATGGGGATCTGTGGATGACACTGTTATGGGGGATCTGTGGATGACACACTGTTATGGGGGATCTGTGGATGACACACTGTTATGGGGGATCTGTGGATGACACTGTTATGGGGGATCTGTGGATGACACTGTTATGGGGGATCTGTGGAGAGACACTGTTATAGGGATCTGTGGGTGACACACTGTTATGGGGGATCTGTGGATGACACACTGTTATGGGGGATCTGTGGATGACACTGTTATGGGGGATCTGTGGAGGACACTGTTATAGAGGATCTGTGGGTGACACACTGTTATGGGGGATCTGTGGATGACACACTGTTATGGGGATCTGTGGATGACACTGTTATGGGGGATCTGTGGATGACACTGTTATAGGGGATCTGTGGATGACACTGTTATGGGGGATCTGTGGATGAACACTGTTATAGAGGGATCTGTGGATGACACACTGTTATAGGGGATCTGTGGATGACACACTGTTATGGGGATCTGTGGATGACACTGTTATGAGAGATCTGTGGATGACACTGTTATGAGGGATCTGTGGAGGACACTGTTATAGGGATCTGTGGGTGACACACTGTTATGGGGGATCTGTGGATGACACACTGTTATGGGGATCTGTGGATGACACTGTTATGGGGGATCTGTGGATGACACTGTTATGGGGGATCTGTGGATGACACTGTTATGGGGATCTGTGGATGACACTGTTATGGGGGATCTGTGGATGACACTGTTATGGGGGATCTGTGGATGTCACACTGTTATGGGGATCTGTGGATGACGCACTGTTATGGGGATCTGTGGAGGACACACTGTTATGGGAGATGTGTGGATGACACACTGTTATGGGAGATCTGTGGATGTCACTGTTATGGGGGATCTGTGGATGTCACTGTTATGGGGGATCTGTGGATGTCACTGTTATGGGGATCTGTGGAGGACACTGTTATGGGGGATCTGTGGATGTCACTGTTATGGGGATCTGTGGATGACACACTGCTATGGGGGATCTGTGGATGACACTGTTATGGGGATCTGTGGATGACACTGTTATGGGGATCTGTGGCTGGCACTGTTATGGGGGATCTGTGGATGACACTGTTATGGGGATCTGTGGATGACAACTGTTATGGGGATCTGTGGATGACACTGTTATGGGGAATCTGTGGATGACACTGTTATGGGGATCTGTGGATGACACTCTTATGGGGGATCTGTGGATGACACTGTTATAGGGGGTCTGTGGATGACACTGTTATGGGGGATCTGTGGAGGACACTGTTATAGGGGATCTGTGGATGACACGCTGTTATAGGGGATCTGTGGATGACACTGTTATGAGGGATCTGTAGATGACACTGTTATGAGGGATCTGTGGATGACACTGTTATGGGGGATCTGTGGATGACACTGTTATGGGGGATCTGTGGATGACACTGTTATGGGGGATCTGTGGATGACACTGTTATGGGGGATCTGTGGATGACACTGTTATGGGGGATCTGTGGATGACACTGTTATGGGGGGATCTGTGGATGACAACTGTTATAGGGGATCTGTGGATGACACTGTTATAGGGGATCTGTGGATGACACTGTTATGGGGAATCTGTGGATGACACTGTTATGGGGGATCTGTGGATGACACTGTTATGGGGGATCTGTGGATGACACTGTTATGGGGGATCTGTGGATGACACACTGTTATGGGGGATCTGTGGATGACACTGTTATGGGGATCTGTGGATGACACTGTTATGGGGGGATCTGTGGAGGACACTGTTATGGGGGATCTGTGGAGGACACTGTTATGGGGGATCTGTGGAGGACTTACTGTTATGAGGGATCTGTGGATGTCACACTGTTATGGGGGATCTGTGGATGACGACTGTTATGGGAGATGTGGATGACACTGTTATGGGGATCTGTGGATGACACACTGTTATGGGGGATCTGTGGATGACACTGTTATGGGGGATCTGTGGATGACACTGCTATGGGGATCTGTGGAGGACACTGTTATGGGGATCTGTGGATGACACTGTTATGGGGGATCTGTGGATGACACTGTTATAGGGATCTGTGGATGACACTGTTATGGGGATCTGTGGATGACACTGTTATGGGGAATCTGTGGATGACACTGTTATAGGGGATCTGTGGATGACACTCTTATGGGGATCTGTGGATGACACTGTTATGGGGGGTCTGTGGATGACACTGTTATGGGAGGATCTGTGGAGGACACTGTTATAGGGATCTGTGGATGACGACGCTGTTATGGGGATCTGTGGATGACACTGTTATGGGGATCTGTAGATGACACTGTTATGGAGGATCTGTGGATGACACTGTTATGGGGATCTGTGGATGACACTGTTATGGGGATCTGTGGATGACACTGTTATAGGGGATCTGTGGATGACACTGTTATGGAGATCTGTGGATGACACTGTTATGGGGATCTGTGGATGACACTGTTATGGGGATCTGTAGCTGACACTGTTATGGGGATCTGTGGATGACACTGTTATAGGGGATCTGTGGATGACACTGTTATGGGGAATCTGTGGATGACACTGTTATGGGGGATCTGTGGATGACACTGTTATGGGGATCTGTGGATGACACTGTTATGGGGGATCTGTGGATGACACACTGTTATAGGGGATCTGTGGGTGACTACTGTTATGGGGGATCTGTGGATGACACTGTTATGGGGATCTGTGGATGACACTGTTATAGGGGATCTGTGGAGGACACTGTTATGGGGGATCTGTGGAGGACACTGTTATGGGGGATCTGTGGAGGACACTGTTATGGGGGATCTGTGGATGTCACACTGTTATGGGGGATCTGTGGATGACGCACTGTTATGGGAGATGTGTGGATGACGCACTGTTATGGGGGATCTGTGGATGAGCACTGTTATGGGGGATCTGTGGATAACACTGTTATGGGGGATCTGTGGATGACACACTGTTATGGGGGATCTGTGGAGGACACTGTTATGGGGGATCTGTGGAGGACACTGTTATGGGGGATCTGTGGAGGACACTGTTATGGGGGATCTGTGGAGGACACTGTTATGGGGGATCTGTGGAGGACACTGTTATGGGGGATCTGTAGATGAAGAACATTAAGAGGGATTGTCCAGTCCTGAGAAAGCTGTGGGTCTACCAGCAGAATAGTGAGTGCAGCTCTGGAGTATAATACAGGATGTAATTCAGAATCAGTACAGTATTAGTAATGTATGTACACAGTGACTCCACGAGCAGAATAGTGAGTGCAGCTCTGGAGTATATTACAGGATGTAACTCAGGATCAGTACAGGATAAGTAATGTATGTACACAGTGACTGCACCAGCAGAATAGTGAGTGCAGCTCTGGAGTATAATGCGGGATGTAACTCAGGATCAGTACAGGATAAGTAATGTATGTACACAGTGACTCCACGAGCAGAATAGTGAGTGCAGCTCTGGAGTATAATACAGGATGTAACTCAGGATCAGTACAGGATAAGTAATGTAATGTATGTACACAGTGACTCCACCAGCAGAATAGTGAGTGCAGCTCTGGAGTATAATACAGGATGTAACTCAGAGGCAGTACAGGATAAGTAATGTATGTACACAGTGACTCCACCAGTAGAATAGTGAGTGCTGCTCTGGAGTATAATACAGTCAGTGGCGTAACTACAGGGGAAGCAGGGGAAGCGGCTGCTTCGGGGCCCGGGCTGACAAGGGGCCCGGCGCCCAGCAGCCTGACACTGTCCAAGCAAGGAGTTAATTAACTTATCTAATAAAGTGTTTCAGGCCAGGCCTGGCCTCTTTAAATACACCATCATGTGGAAGAATCCACCTCCCCCAGGCCCCCACCCACCGGAGTCAGTCCGTCTCCAGTCGTCTCCTGACCTGAGCAGCAGGCGGGAGAATAAGAGTGTGACAGGCAGGAGAGGAGCACAGCAAGGCAGCGGCAGAGCAGAGAGCACCTTAACCATTTCAGTCCCTGTGCAGGGCTTCAGGTATGTGATGTGTGTGTCTGTCTGCTGGATGCACTGCTTGCTTGCCCCTTCAGCTCCTGCTGCCACTGTTCTGTGTCCTGGCTGGCTCCCAGTCTGTGCTGCTTAGCTCTGGTTCTTTAATAGATTTACTAATAAAGTTTGCCTGGATGCCAACTCCCCCTCTCATTGAAGGACCCACTAGCTAGCACTTCCCAGCATGGACACACAAGCTAGCACTTCCCAGCATGGACCCACAAGCTAGCTCACCCCAGCATGGACCCACAAGCTAGCTCACCCCAGCATGGACTCACAAGCTAGCTCACCCCAGCATGGACTCACAAGCCAGCTCACCCCAGCATGGACCCACAAGCTAGCTCCACCCCAGCATGGACTCACAAGCTAGCTCACCCCAGCATGGACCCACAAGCCAGCTCACCCCAGCATGGACTCACAAGCTAGCTCACCCCAGCATGGACCCACAAGCTAGCCTCACCCCAGCATGGACTCACAAGCTAGCTCACCCCAGCATGGACCCACAAGCTAGCTCACCCCAGCATGGACTCACAAGCTAGCTCACCCAGCATGGACCACAAGCTAGCTCACTCAGCATGGACCCACAAGCTAGCTCACCCCATCATGGACCCACAAGCTAGCTCACCCCAGCATGGACCCACAAGCTAGTCTCACACCCATCATGGACCCACAAGCTAGCTCACCCCAGCATGGACCCACCAGCTAGCTCTCTCCAGCATGGACCCACCAGCTAGCTCTCCCTACCAGGGGCTAGGAAAGATGGTGGGTCCATTGCCGTGCTAGCTGGTGGGTCCATGGGGAGTCCCGATGGACCCACCAGCCAGCATGGCAATGGACCCACCATCTTTTCCCAGCCCCTAGAAGTTCCTATGTGGGAAACTGGGAATGTAAAAGAAAAAGATAGATTAGGTCAGACAGGTAATTAAAGCAATGCTCCTCTTGCCCTTGTCAGCCAGCCCCTGGCCCTTTCAGCACAGCTCCTGACCCAACTGTGCCCTTCTGGGCATTGCCTGTGCCCACCCTGGCCTGTTGTCCCCAGGCCCCTGTCTGCACCCCTTGGCCCTTATATGTGCCCTCCCCCCCGGTCTTTGTATGTGCCCCTGGCCCTTGTCTCTGCCCCCTTGACCCCTCTGTGCGCCACCCTGGCCATTATCTGTGACCCCTCCCTCACTCTTGTCTGCTCCCCTCGCCCTTATCTGTGCCCCCCCCTGGCCCTTGTCTGTGCCCCCTGGCCCCTGTGTACAGGGGGGCCCATACTAAAATTTGCTGTGGGGCCAAGTCATTTCTAGTTACGCCCCTGAATACAGTATGTAACTCGGGATCAGTACAGGATAACTAATGTATGCACACAGTGACTGCACCAGCAGAACAGTGAGTGCAGCTCTGTAGTATAATACAGGATGTAACTCGGGATCAGTACAGGATAAGTAATGTATGTACACAGTGACTCCGTTAGTGAGTGCAGCTCTGGAGGTCATGTAATTTATTTACAGAGTTATTTATAGACAGACTTTATTCTCAAACGTGATTGGCAGCTTTTTCAGCTCCTATAATGTGTCAGTAATAGCATGTGCTTAGCATTGTGAACGCTGCTGTTTCCGGCTGTGACTAGATAGCACCGCTTGGGTAAGGCCTGATGGAGCAGCTGGCCACATGTGACCAGGCCACGTCCACCCACAGCAATGCTTGCATGGTTTTACTGAAAAAATAATGCAGCTATTGGCTGCCTTTGGTGGGTGGAAGGATATCTGGATCTTCTGCTCCTACATTTCCTCTATTCTGAGGCCTGTAGACATAGCAGAGCTGGGAGGTCGGTGTGATCTCTATTCCAATAGGCTGACGGTGATCCTGTATCCTGATGGTGGGGCTAATACCTCACCAATACCTGCACATTAATGGAGTATTTTCAAGACCCACAGGCTAAACGCCCGTATACACCGAATATACCTCACAGCTGAAGGTTTGTTACACTTGTAGCTAGTCCAGACTAAGCAGCCTGTGCTCCCGACTGATACATTTTGTCTGTAGTGATACAATGTAGCAAATTCTTAAGGTCCTATTACACCTACAGATAATCCCTAAGATCATCGCTAACAAGCGTTCGTATGAACACTCATTAGCAATGATCTGGCAGTATAATACTGCCGCCGAATGAAATGCATTAGCCTGGTTTTATATATAATTATATATCGTGCCACTGCATCTTAAGACTTCTGTTTGCTGAGAGTGAATGGAAGCAAATAAATCTGTACTGGTTTGTAGCCTGTGGATGTTAATAAAAATAAAATCCCCATTCACTGGCAGCAAGCAGAGATCTTTAAAATGTGTCATTGTACTTATATTTTGCCACTTTTTTTTCCCCCCGTGATCAGTGTCACATATTATGAACGACCAGACGACCATTCAGCGCTTTTACATGAGGCGGCGATCAGGGGATTACATCACCAGGGAGGTGCTGTGGAGCTGGGCACAGAGGCTGGCCACCGTCCAGGACCTGGAGGTCGTTCTGCAGATGCTGGAGCTCTACCGGGCATTAGAAATTCTCCACCAGAGTAAGTCGGAAACCCCCGAGACGTCTTCTGCTGTGAGACTGAAATTATATTCAGCACCATTCCAGAGGGCTGTCACCCAGTCTTCCATCTTCTA
This sequence comes from Bufotes viridis, assembly GCA_033119425.1. Taxonomy (NCBI): domain Eukaryota; kingdom Metazoa; phylum Chordata; class Amphibia; order Anura; family Bufonidae; genus Bufotes; species Bufotes viridis. The sequence goes on from CM065596.1 coordinate 9,282,462, forward strand.
CGGGGCATCTGTCAGCAGGTCTGTCCCTATGACACCGGCTGACCTGTTCCATGTGCTTCTGGCAGCTGAAGGCATCCGTGTTGGTCCCAGGGTCATATGTGCCCGCACTGCTGAGAAAAAGGATGTTTTAATATATGCAAATGAGCCTCTCAGAGCAACGGGGGTGTTACCATTGCACCAGAGGCTCTGCTCTCTTTGCGGTTTCTGCATCATCTGCACTTTGATTGACAGGACCAGGTGTGACGACGTTTTCACTGCCTGGCTCTGTCAGAGCGTATGGAAGTTGCGGAGAAAGCAGAGCTTCTAGGAGTAATGGTAACGCCCCCGTTGCTCCTAGAGGCTAATTTGCATATATTAAAACGTCATTTTTGCCGGCACATATGAACGTGGGACCAACACAGACGCCTTCAGCTGCTAAGTGCACATATAACAGGTCAGCCAGTGTCATAGGGACAAATCTGCTGACAGACGCCATTTAACACTGTCCTGGTTCTCTTTTTATACTGCTGTGTCAGTCTGAACTGCAGCTTTGGCATTCTATTCATAAAGCTACGTTATAGATACCTCCTAATTATGTATTATATAGACCCCTGTAATCTGGTGAGATCCCCTGTGACTGATGAAAGTCGTGAATTGCCACAAGTTTCTGGAGGAGCGAAAAGAAACTGCGGGAATTGCAACGGTATTACAGGTAATGACTGTGAGACTGTGGGATACAGAGCGAGGCGTGAAAGTCAGTGGTGATCAGCGTCTCCTCCCTGTTACAGAATTCAATGCACAGACACTTCCTTTACCACCACAACCCCCATCAGAACTGCTGAGCTCCCTATGGACAGACTCGTATTCTGACCACGTATCCAGCACAGATCAGGTACGTGTCCCCTCCATGTGACCTAATAGGCTGCTATAACCTGGGCATCTCCTGTATATAATTATATATGTACAGCTGGTATAACCTGGGCATCTCCTGTATATAATTATATATGTACAGCTGGTATAACCTGGGTATCTCCTGTATATAATGATATATGTACAGCTGGTATAAGTTATACATCTTCTTGTATATAGTGTTATGGAGCATGCTGGTATAACCTGGGTATCTCCTGTATATAATTATATATGTACAGCTGGTATAAGTTATACATCTTCCTGTATATAGTGATATGGACCATGCTGGTATAACCTGGGCATCTCCTGTATATAATTATATATGTACAGCTGGTATAACCTAAGCATCTCCTGTATATAATTATATATGTACAGCTGGTATAACCTGGGTATCTCCTGTATATAATTATATATGTACAGCTGGTATAAGTTATACATCTTCTTGTATATAGTGATATGGACCATGCTGGTATAACCTGGGCATCTCCTGTATATAATTATATATGTACAGCTGGTATAAGTTATGCATCTTCCTGTATATAGTGATATGGACATGCTGGTATAACCTGGGCATCTCCTGTATATAATTATATATGTACAGCTGGTATAACCTGGGCATCTCCTGTATATAATTATATATGTACAGCTGGTATAACCTGGGCATCTCCTGTATATAATTATATATGTACAGCTGGTATAACCTGGGTATCTCCTGTATATAATTATATATGTACAGCTGGTATAACCTGGGTATCTCCTGTATATAATTATATATGTACAGCTGGTATAACCTGGGTATCTCCTGTATATAGTTATATATGTACAGCTGGTATAACCTGGGTATCTCCTGTATATAATTATATATGTACAGCTGGTATAAGTTATACATCTTCCTGTATATAGTGATATGGAGCATGCTGGTATAACCTGGGCATCTCCTGTATATATTATATATGTACAGCTGGTATAACCTGGGTATCTCCTGTATATAGTTATATATGTACAGCTGGTATAACCTGGGCATCTCCTGTATATAATTATATATGTACAGCTGGTATAACCTAGTGCCTCCTGTATATAATTATATATGACAGCTGGTATAACCTGGGCATCTCCTGTATATAATTATATATGTACAGCTGGTATAACCTAGGCATCTCCTGTATATAATTATATATGTACAGCTGGTATAACCTGGGCATCTCCTGTATATAATTATATATGTACAGCTGGTATAACCTAGGTATCTCCTGTATATAATTATATATGTACAGCTGGTATAACCTGGGCATCTCCTGTATATAATTATATATGTACAGCTGGTATAACCTGGGCATCTCCGGTATATAATTATATATGTACAGCTGGTATAACCTGGGCATCTCCTGTATATAATTATATAGGTACAGCTGGTATAACCTGGGCATCTCCTGTATATAATTATATATGTACAGCTGGTATAACCTGGGTATCTCCTGTATATAATTATATATGTACAGCTGGTATAACCTGGGTATCTCCTGTATATAGTTATATATGTACAGCTGGTATAACCTGGGTATCTCCTGTATATAGTTATATATGTACAGCTGGTATAACCTGGGTATCTCCTGTATATAATTATATATGTACAGCTGGTATAACCTGGGTATCTCCTGTATATATTATATATGTACAGCTGGTATAACCTGGGTATCTCCTGTATATAGTTATATATGTACAGCTGGTATAACCTGGGTATCTCCTGTATATAATTATATATGTACAGCTGATATAAGTTATACATCTCCTTGTATATAGTGATATGGAGCATGCTGGTATAACCTGGGCATCTCCTGTATATAATTATATATGTACAGCTGGTATAACCTGGGTATCTCCTGTATATAATTATATATGTACAGCTGGTATAACCTGGGCATCTCCTGTATATAATTATATATGTACCATGCTGGTATAACCTGGGCATCTCCTGTATATAATTATATATGTACAGCTGGTATAACCTGGGCATCTTCTGTATATAATGATATATGTACAGCTGGTATAACCTGGGCATCTCCTGTATATAATGATATATGTACAGCTGGTATAACCTGGGCATCTCCTGTATATAATGATATATGTACAGCTGGTATAAGTTATACATCTCCTGTATATAGTGATATGGAGCATGCTGGTATAACCTGGGCATCTCCGGTATATAATTATATATGTACAGCTGGTATAAGTTATACATCTTCTTGTATATAGTGATATGGACCATGCTGGTATAACCTGGGCATCTCCTGTATATAATGATATATGTACAGCTGGTATAACCTGGGCATCTTCTGTATATAATGATATCTGTACAGCTGGTATAACCTGGGTATCTCCTGTATATAATGATACATGTACATGGTCCTGGTCTATATTGCAGGTGTTAACAGTTCCTCAGCAGGAGATCAGTTTGTCTCTGTCCGCCATGTGTCAGCACTGGACGATGCAGCAGCTGGAGGACGCTACAGACAGATTCAGTGTGAACAGGAACATACACAGCGGACGATTTGCTGATGTCTTTTTAGGACGGAAAGGAGACAATGTCTATGCAATAAAGAGGCTGAAGGAGGTGAATTATTATCCCGGAGTCCCTGTCTGGTGTCAGAGGGCCACATTCTCATCTCTCTGCTTTCTTTAGGGGCACACGGGGCAGTCAGATACGACAGATTCCTTCTATGAGAAAGAAGCACAGATAGGTTTTCGGTAAGAGCCATCTTTTCAAATCCATTGTTGTATAATTAAAATGTAATCCTTGTATAATGGAAAGTTCTGCAACTTTCAAATAGACTTTATGCATCAATTTCTCACCATTTGTAAGATAGCTGCTTGCTGTCAGTGAACAGAAACATTCTTGTTGACACGCAGAAGCTGAAAACCTCTGTATCTACTTTATTCTGGTTACAGTTGTTGTCAGTGCGGACAGTCATCTGGATGCCAGACTGATACATTGTAGCAAAGTATCAGGACAGGAGATATGTGTGCCTGTAATGTGTTTCCGTCCCCCATACACATGCACACTCGGCCCTTATGTAAAGTGTATGGTGCAGTCAGTCCGGGAGCGGTCTTACTTTGCCTTTCTTCCTTGCCTTGTACAGATGTCATCACCCCAATCTGCTGAAGCTGCTCGGCTTCTGTGTGGAGAGCGGACGCCATTACCTCGTCTACCGCTTCATGAAGGAGGGCTCTCTGGATGTTGCTTTACAACAAGTGAGTCCTAAAGGGTTAAGAAGACCCTATGGAGGGCGTATGCCTTACCTTTCTATGGGTGACACCTGCAGCACATGGCATACAGACACCGTACATACCGCACATCACGGGTTTACAGTCAGCGCACGATGAGGCATATTCATGGTGTATATGGAAAAGGTCCAGAACCGGAGATCGCGCCGATGACTTTATCTGTAGCGGGAGGTTATTCCATGAGGTCTGGGCGTCCTGCCCGTCTTCCTGTTAGTTTTCTATGGATTTCCTGACTGATTAATAGACTTTCCGTTATGTGGTCCTAGAATTCTCCACATCTCAGGACCTGGAAATATCTCAGCTAGAAAGTTTTCCATATAAATGAATGTATCTATATTGTCCACCTCTAATAACCAGTTACAGCTTATAGACACAAATAATCTATATGAAAGTAACACTGTATACATATATTGCATTACTCCAGAGCTGCACTCACTATTCTGCTGGTGCAGTCACTGTGTACATACATTACTTATCCTGTACTGATCCTGAGTTACATCCTGCATTATACTCCAGAGCTGCACTCACTATTCTGCTGGTGCAGTCACTGTGTACATACATTACTTATCCTGTACTGATCCTGAGTTACATCCTGCATTATACTCCAGAGCTGCACTCACTATTCTGCTTGTGGAATCGCTGTGTACATACATTACTTATCCTGTACTGATCCTGAGTTACATCCTGTATTATACTCCAGAGCTGCACTCACTATTCTGCTGGTGGAATCGCTGTGTACATACATTACTTATCCTGTACTGATCCTGAGTTACATCCTGTATTATACTCCAGAGCTGCACTCACTATTCTGCTGGTGGAGTCACTGTGTACATACATTACTTATCCTGTACTGATCCTGAGTTACATCCTGTATAATACTCCAGAGCTGCACTCACTATTTTGCTGGTGGAGTCACTGTGTACATACATTACTTATCCTGTACTGATCCTGAGTTACATCCTGTATTATACTCCAGAGCTGCACTCACTATTCTGCTGGTACAGTCACTGTGTACATACATTACTTATCCTGTACTGATCCTGAGTTACATCCAGTATTATACTCCAGAGCTGCACTCACTATTCTGCTGATGCAGTCACTGTGTGCATACATTACTTAACCTGGACTGATCCCGAGTTACATCCTGTATTATACTCCAGAGCTGCACTCACTATTCTGCTGGTGCAGTCACTGTGTGCATACATTACTTATCCTGGACTGATCCTCAGTTACATCCTGTATTATATACCCAGAGCTGCACTCACTATTCTGCTGGTGCAGTCACTGTGTACATACATTACTTATCCTGTACTGATCCTGAGTTATATCCTGTATTATATACTCCTGAGCTGCACTCACTATTCTGCTGGTGGAGTCACTGTGTACATACATTACTTATCTATATTTTCACTTATGTATTTTTCAGTCTGGACCTTGTGTTCTGGGCTGGGAGCGGAGACTGTCTATCGCTGAGGGTCTGTTACAAGGTGTCGGTCACTTGCACGCGGCCGGGATCTTTCATGGTAACATTAGGAGGTGAGATCGCTGTGTGGAAACGATCAGTCCGAGCCTCATGTCACAGATGTGGCTGTTACCGTTGTCTCACTTCCCTCCATTGGACAGCGGCGCCGAGTACACATCCTCCTCTGAAGCCGGAGGTTCGCAGATCGTTACTTCTTACATCCAGTCTTGGTTCCTATTTTATGGTTCTTGCAATTTTAACTATATAATTGCCAAAGCTTTGGGAATTCTTATAAAAATCTGCATCCAGTCGGGAATACATGGGCGGCTGGTCACCGTCCTGGACACAGAGGTTGCACCTCCCTATCAGACGTCCTTTGGATATGCTATAAATGTCTATAATGGCAATAGCCATTTAAATTAAAATTATTGGCCCCCACTAGGGGAGCTCTCTGCATACAGATTCACACAGCTTCCATTGACTGCAATGTTAAATCTGTCTGCAGGAAGATCCTTAGCTCCCCCTAGGGGTGATTACAAGCAGCTCATTTTTTTCTCCATAGGAGCAGTTTTAGGAAATGACACAAATGCATCATAACCTCCGCTGGGAGTTGTAGTCTCACAGCATGTGAAGAACCAGAGGCCGCTGATACAGGGCTTTCTATTCTTTATTAACCCCTTGATGTCTTCACTTTTTAGTTCCAACGTCTTTTTGGACGAGGATTTCACTGTAAAGTTGGGCCACGCCGGGGCTCGATTCTGTCCTGACCGATCAGCAAATTACACTAACGTGAAAACGTACGAGCTGCAGAGATTCCAGCCTTACCTGCCGGACAGCTACCTGCGGAGCGGCCAGCTGACCGCCCAGACCGACATCTTCTCCTGCGGTGTAGTAAGTGAAAGTAATCTCGTCAAGTACTGCAGGCGCGGCGCCCGCCATGTCACTGCGGTGCTGGGCATGGACTAAATATTTCCAGCAGACCTTGTGTTCCAGCTTTTCATTAAATGTCAAGATCTCTGCTTGCTGTCAACGAATAGCAGCCTATATGCAAGATTTCCTATCCCATACAGATCTAATACTGATACATTGTAGCAGGAAGGAGACCTTTGCTCTCTTACGCTGTCTAGACTGGGTACAATTGTAACAAACCCTCAGCTGTGAGACCATACATCCGCAGCATTTTTCTCTCACCTGCCCCAATATTGTCCTACGATGTCCCAGTAAAGGTGACAGGGACCTCACAGAGTATGTTCCATAGAGCCAGACCATGCATTTGCTATGGGGCCCTTGAGAAGGACAAGAGGGGCCCTTTCCAGGGTAGGACACAAGGTGTAGTGATGGCAAACATGGAAGGGAAAAACGTCAAGTCTTGAAAATGGGATGAGGGCGACAGGAAGGACCGCTGGTCCCTGTTGGTTAGAACCGTGCTGGTGTCAAGCAGCTGCCGTAAAGGCTTTTTCCATGTCATCATCATCGTGATCCTTTATGATCTTTTAGGTTTTAGCAGAACTTCTGACGGGACTGAAGCCCGTTGACAAGGAGCGGGACCCCAGCTTCCTGGTAAGAACCTCCAAAGCCGGTTTTGTATTCGCGGCGCCCTCCTCCTTGTGGATCCGTTTAATAAGACGCTGTGTGTCCTCTCCAGAAAGATCTGATCCTGACGGAGGTGGAGCAGGTGAAATTAAAATCGGCGTCCGTCGGTGACAGAGCGGGGTCTGTGGATCTTCTGTGCGCAGGAGAAATCGGCCAGAAATACGCAGATCAAAGACTGGAGAGACTGGGAAGACGTTCCGCCATACACTGGGCGTCTGCCGTCTGCCTGTGCCTGACCAAGAAGAGGACGTCATTATCAGAGGTGACCTTATAAAAGTATCCCGTACATGATACTGCCCACTATCCTCCTGACAGGAGCTCGGCTAAGCTGCTACCAGCTTGCTGACTGTTTCCAGTAACAATCTCGTTCACCTGTTGTTACAGGAGTCTTTGTTAACCCTTTATTGTTCTGGACAACAGGTGATGACAATGATGGAGAAGGCCCAGAAGTCGTTCACAGCCTGCGCTCCGGAATCCCCAGAGGAGATGTCCAGTGTGAACGTCCCGGAGGAAAGCGATGAATCCTTGTCCATAGGTTACATCAAAGGAGATGCAGCAGAGGCGCCCAGCGGTACCGGCAAGGCTGCCTGGCCCAGGAGCGGAACGTCGGTACCGGAGAGCACATACTGCCCGGCGCAACGTGAAGTCTCCAAAGGGAGTCCGTGTGAACTGGACGAGTCTGGAAGCTTCGACTTCTGCCCTGGAGACGGATGGTACGAGACCGAGCAAACATCATCTGCTGCAAGGCCGGGAAACTCGCGTACCCCAGAAAGGAACCGCCCCCCAAAAGCGTCAAATTCACCAACAGGTAAATCTATCTGTGCATCTTCTATCTATCAATTATCTATCATCTATGTATCTGTCTCTCTGTTTATCTATTATTGTCCCTCTATCTATCTATCTATCTGTCTCATATCTATGTATCTCCTATCTATCTATCTATCTATCTATCTCATCTATCTATCTATCTCATATCTATCTATCTCATATCTATCTATCTCATATCTATCTATCTCATATCTATCTATCTCATATCTATCTATCTATCTATCTATCTCATATCTATCTATTCATATCTATCTATTATCTATCTATCTATCTATTAATATTAAGAAACTGATGCGTCTGTAAATGATATTTTTCTTATTTTTTACACATTTATCAGAGAGTAACGAGCCGTTGTGGGGAATTGAAATAAATGAAGCAAAACTGAAGCTGATGGAGGACCTTGAGCTGTACGCGGAGCAGAAGGTGGACAGCTCGGTTCTCTTTGACTCGGCCTGAGTATACGGTCGCCTGCGTACACTGGAGACGGACATTTTCCGGGTTATATAATATTTCCGGTGATTCCTTCAGTGTTTGCAGGTTTGGGACGCACCACACACTACTACCTCTGCAGAGACTACCTCCACGTCAGCCATGTTCTGGGCATGAGCGCACATACAGGAGCGGTGCTGCCGGGTCACTGGACGTCCCTCACCCATCATTACAAGGAAAGGAGACCGCAGTGACCCCCGGGGCAGACCCTCCTGCTTCTGCTGGGGTCACCATAGAGAAGAGGGGCTCTATGCAGATTTAAAGGGCTTCTTTGAAATGAGAAAAACATGTCTACTCCCAGAAACAGCGCACTCTTGTCCCTGGGCCATGTCTGGTATTGCAGGTCAGCACCAATCATACGACTGGACGAGTGCGGCGCTATTTCTCCCATAGAATGGCCATGGTTAAAGATTGAGGTTTGGGGCCGTCCGATCTCGGACTCCTTCTCTGTGGGCCTCTTCCCAGCAGCGGAGGTGCAATTTACCTCTTTGATTCTAGCTTTACAACCAGCAATGAACAGACATGGCGTCTGGCACAGCATTACGTTTTTTATAAATATAATTAATATAAGGATGTATAGACGGAGCGGTTTTATAAATTGTTTCAAATAAAAGTAATAAAAGACATAAAAGAAAACTGTGCTTTTCCTTCAGTGTCCTAATATTAGGAGATCGGTTAAAGGGGTTGTCCGGTCATCCAGCAGAGCAGATGCCCATAACCATGGATTTGCCCATTTTGGCCCAATCTTCTTGATGGCCGAGGGCAGATATCTTTCTATCTAAAATCTGATCCATCAGGCTGAAGTACATTAAAGGGAAAGTGTTTATGTTTAACATATTTTTAAATCATTTTTGGTGGTTATTTTTAATTTTCCATGTCACTGTCTATATTTAAACAAAAACCATAAAATCCTGCAGTTTTCGCACTGGCCACTAAGCCTTATAATAGGCGCCACTTCTTGGTCTGTACGGATCACTTTACTGCAGTTATCTGCTTATCTATACACAGAGGTGATATCATTACAGGCAGGATTAGAATGACTGATAAGGCATGATCCACCATTCACAATAGGTGACATCACAGCTTACCTACTCCACCTCCCTGCACAATGACCTCTGCACAGGCCATAGAGCCTAAAAAACTCTCCCGTAGAAGTCAATGGGGTCCCCTCCTGACTATTGTGTCTATGGCCCACGGGGCTGCCGTAAGGCTATTTCTTAATGCTGTTAAGAAAAGCTCAGGGAAGATGGCCGCCCCCATAATCATGTTCAGAAAATAGAATAAAAAATTGACGATCGGAAAATAAAAAGAGGTTAGAAAAAAAGAATATGGGTTACTATTTGGTTTTCACTGGCAGAAAATAATTTTGGTGACAGATCTTTAAGTGTGGTCAGCTGCAAAGCCTGATCCGGGCCATTGTCTGGTATTCCGTGGATATGGTCCCACGAGTGTCGCATCGGCTAATCTCGTATATGTAGAGCTTTAGGTTTTGTGGTGACTGCGTTGAGTCCTGTGCTTGGCGTATACACCAGGAATAGCCCCCAGTATAGACGTCGCACGTATCCGTATTGCTCCGTTCTCCTGGCCTCCCTGATGTATACCTCCAGACTGCTGGGGGTCCGATACCACTAACTCTCAGGACTGGTTATTAATACCTGACCGCTGGGGGTCCGACACCTGGTACCACCAATCCTCAGGACAGGTCACCAATACCAGACTGCTGGGGGTCCGATACCACCACTAACCCCCCAGGACAGGTCATCAATACCCGACCGTTGGGAACACCTGATACCACTAATCCTCAGGACAGGTCATCAGTACCAGACTGCTGGGGGTCTGACACCCGGTACCACCAATCCTCAGGACAGGTCACCAATACCAGACTGCTGGGGGTACGACACCTGGTACCAACAATCCTCAGGACAGGTCACCAATACCAGACTGCTGGGGGTCCGATACCACCACTAACCCCCAGGACAGGTCATCAATACCCGACCGTTGGGAACACCTGATACCACCAATCCTCGGGACAGGTCATCAGTACCAGACTGCTGGGGGTCCAACACCCGGTACCACCAATCCTCAGGACAGGTCATCAGTACCAGACCGCTGGGGGTCCAACATCCGGTACCACTAATCCTCAGGACAAGTCATCAGTACCAGACTGCTGGGGGTCCGACAGCCGGTACCACCACCAATCCTCAGGACAGCTCATCAGCACCAGACTGCTGGGGGTCCGACAGCCGGTACCACCAATCCTCAGGACAGGTCATCAGTACCAGACCGCTGGGGGTCCAACATCCGGTACCACTAATCCTCAGGACAAGTCATCAGTACCAGACTGCTGGGGGTCCGACAGCCGGTACCACCACCAATCCTCAGGACAGCTCATCAGCACCAGACTGCTGGGGGTCCGACAGCCGGTACCACTACCAATCCTCAGGACAGGTCATATATCTGTGGCCCGTAAAACCCCTTCAATGTCTCCACAGACCATGTGACCAGAACGGCGTCACTTTGCTATACGTTTGGCTGGTTTACATCTGGATCTCCTTTTTTACTGCACTGATAAGCATTGTCACCAGTGCAGCTCACCACAAAAAAGTCAGAACTTGAAATAATTGTCCTCTCTTTAGACAACCCCTCTAAAATGATAAAACTGTCTGCCTGTTGCCACCACTAGGGGGCACTCACTGCATACGGGTTATACAGTGACCTCTCTCTATAGTGACACAGTATGGCTGACTCAGCACCCTGCAGGGGCCAAGAAGATATCAATGACTTTATTCACTTGCACAATGACAGCCAGAATGAGATGTGGTTGCTATGGGCAACCACATTCGTCTGTTACGCTTGCTGCTGTCCATAGTGGCGTTGCCCATAGCAACCAATCAGATAATTGCTTTCAGTTTGCAACCTGAGAGCTGTTGTCTGATTGGTTGCTCCATTAATGACAGGCAACCAATCAGATCCGAGAAGCGTGACACTGAAAACAATGATTTGATTGGCTGCTACGGGTGACAGCAGTGACGGTCTGTGCCCGCGCTTAGTAGTTTCCGCTCTGTGCCTCTTCTCTATAGGAAACCATCCAAGGCGCTGAATCTTACTTTCGTTTTCCTAGGCACCGACACATCTCGTGCTCAGCGTGCGCTTCTTAGCCAATCATAAGCGAGCGTCCCTCGGCAGCCAATGGCAGCGTGGAAGAAAAAAAGCGGACACGTATTATGACCAATCAGCAAGCGGCAGAGGGGAGGAGTCGCGCTGCTATTCAGCCAATCGTATCCAGTCGTGCTGCGGGTCAGTGGGTAACGGCAGGAGAGAGGACTGAGAGCACGGGGCCGCCGTGAGGGCAGTAAGTGCGCGGAGGACGCGGGCTGATACCCCGGGGGTGTGCAGTGTGTCAGGGACTATAACGTGAGGGGCACCGGGTCAGACACCCCCTATATAACGGTTATAGCTCTATATCTACTGTGCACCTTCCAGAATCTACCGTATTATTGGAGAGTTGCAGGAATAGCAACCCCCCCGGCCAGAGAGGCTCCTGGGAGTCCACATTGCCCATTTTGTGAGGGTTCCCCCTTATGATAGGAGCCCCCCCCCCCCCATAAGTGGACATTATGGAATTGCCAGTCATGCAATTGTCCAATACATAAGTGCGCTTGCCCGGTGAGCGCCAAAGCGCCAACCGGCATTTATATGGCGGTCAGGAATGGATGCCCCTCGGACCCCATATTCAGTTGCTGGATGTGATCTTCGTATTGGTTTATATTTTGGTTCTTTTCGCTCGCAGGCATCATGGCGGACAGGAGTGCGAGTGCTTCGCGGAAGCACAAATGGCTGAGTCCCCCCGAGATGTCTCCGAACAAATATCTGAGGAGCAGCGAGTCTCGGAGAGTCAGTCACAGCAGAGACCGCGATGCCGAAAGTCCCAGCCCCTCACAGGAGCGGCGGGTGACGTTCTACCCCCGGGAGAGTACGCCCAGGCGCAGGCTGGATATCGGCGCCGGTGTCCGCTCCACCGTGAGAGCCAGGAGCAGACAGAAGGACGGTCCGCAAACCCACAGCCCGGGCCCCCGGCAGAGACCCCAGGAGAGGCCCGAAGGAAAGAGGTACTGTAATAATACTCGGCGGCAGTTGATCCGTGACACGATCATTCCAGAGCGCAGGTGGAGCGGCTTTTATATTCCAGCCTGGAGGAATGAGACCTGTAATTTAAAGGGGTATTCCGATTAGATTAAGTTATCACCTATCCGCAGGATAGTCTAGTGCTGCGCTCGCCTAGCTCCGGAACTCCCATAGAAAAGAACGGAGCCGCCAGGCGCATGTGCATTCAGCCGATCCATTAATTTCAGGGGGTTACAGGCCCCCCCCCTTCTCGTGATTGGTGGGGTTTTTAGCAGTAGGACCACCACCAATCTAAGAGTTATCCTATGGATAGGTGCTAGCTTAATCGAAATAGAATGCCCTTTAAGTGGTTGCTAAGGGCAACATCACTGATGAATTTGCAGATATGGACACCTGACCCCCCCACCATTGACCCTCCAAGGTACTGATCCAGGGTTAGAAGCCCTCCATATGTGCACCTCCTTCGCCAATCTGTTTTTGGAGGAGGTCACATGACATTCAGGAAGAGCCCTGTCCGTGGGTCAGTCGTTTCTCACTTGCGCCCACCTACGACTTTGTTGCACCGTGTAGCCGCATCCTAGGTATTTTCTGTCCAGCTAGATACAGGCGGAGTGCCTCTACCCCGACAGATCTTTCAGGACTCTCCATAGATTACATTTTCTTTTCCAGCGTGATCATCAGGAGGAGAGGAATAACGACCCTGATGCAAGACCTAGCAAGGACGAGAAGAGCCCCCGACCCGCAAGAACCGCTGTGCCGTCCCTCTTGTTCAAGAGAGCGTTCAGTGACATCCTGGGGACGCCGTGCAGACCCCGGAGATCGCTGGACAGTGAGACAAGATGTTTCCAGGAAGGAAAGCAAGTGGAGAAAAGAAGTCACTCCGACCCAGAGGAGTCCCCCCTTACACGCCCAACCCCGAAACCCACTGAGAGGAAAGACCGGAGGAGCGAGGGCGTCAAGAGAGCCCCCAGCCCAAGACGAATTATCGCAAGCGTGATTACCAAACGGGAGGCCGACGTGCTGCAGGAGACCCCCCGACTTGTGTTTGTAGATGACGATTCCAATGGAGACGTGGATACGGTAAGTCCTGAAATCCGGCAGCCCCGGGGTCTTTTCTAGGTCTGCAAGGCCGACCGCACAGGGGTCAACGATTGGGTCACCAGGGAACCTAGTGGGACACCCATGCAGGGCTTATTCAACCGCAGCGGGAAAACACAGCCCTGAAGTCGATTTGCATAAATTTTCATTAGAATACTGTACGGAGCGAGCGCTCCGTACAGTATTAGAATGTATTGGCTCAGATGAGCCGAAGTTATTACTTCGTGGAGTCTCGCGAGACTTCAGGTAATAACTTCCAAAATTAATTTCTACTGTTAAAAACCTTTTCCCGTACTCGAGTTCGGTTCCAAGGTACCAACTTTCATAGGTGTCATTGTACTCGGCCCTACCCAGAAGTATGCCTGGTGTAATAGGGTTGATCCTGCTGACACACTACGCAGCGAACACACAATGACGATCGTATCTCTGCCTTATACAGACAGATCTTGCAGATAAGGAGCCTTCAATCGGCAGTGATTTCTCAGACGTAGAAGACATGGGGTCGCTGGCCAGGTTTTCTCAGGACGATGTGTTCTCGCCCTGCTGTTCGATTCCAGATGACGAAAAACCTTCCACTTACCAATATGAGAGCCCATTCAGCCATCGCGCCGAGCAGTCCCCGAGGACTCCCATGTACAGACCACGCGCCGAGCACAACACCTGGCGTCAGGCAGCGCAGGAGAGCAGCATCCTATCAGAACCCTCCCTGCTGGACAGCGACTGCGAGAGCCCCAGAGACAAGAGCCACAAGAGGACCGCTTCCTTCAGCCCCCCGTGGTCATTCAGTGGCAGAACCAAATCCACTAGACGGTCTTCAATGGTTGTTCCTTCTTCGAGCGCGGACGCCATGTACCAGGACGGCGGCTTCATAGACACGCACTGCCACCTGGACATGCTGTTTGCCAGACTGTCGCACCGCAGTTCCTTTGCAGATTTTCGGAGTCAGTATGCTTCCACCTTCCCCCAGGAGTTTCACGGCTGCATTACAGATTATTGTGATCCCCGCACTCTGCAGAGGCTGCCATGGCAGCAGGTGCTGGACGAGGACTTGGTCTGGGGGGCTTTCGGCTGTCACCCCCACTTTGCTCAGTATTACAATAACCAGCAGCATGAAGACATGATGATGGCGCTACGGCACCCCAAAGCCATCGCCTTCGGAGAGATGGGTCTGGATTATTCACATAAATGTTCCACTAACATTCCCGACCAGATCACGGTGAGAAAAATACCTTTTGTGCAGATTCTTATCGAGACTGTGCCGTAACCCGTACTGCCGGCCGCCTTATAGGAAGGTCCTAAAGTGGGGGAGAGCTGAGTGACATAAGGACACCATCGGCCCCCCTAGGAGTTGTCCTCCAGCCTTCCGAGTAATGCATGGAATATGGGTGACTGTAAACTCTGAGGACATCTCTGCTTGCTGTCAATCACTAGGAACTTTTATCCTGAGAATGAAAATTTCATCCTGGTGAGGTAATGGACACCGAGGAGCACGGCTCGTATTATCAGACCTTATTTGTACCGAGCCGTGCACCTGTGTGTCCATGACACAGCCCCTGGTAACTGCGCTGTACGTGCACCTGTGTGTCCATGACAGCCCCTGGTAACTGCGCTGTACGTGCACCTGTGTGTCCATGACACAGCCCCTGGTAACTGCGCTGTACGTGCACCTGTGTGTCCATGACACAGCCCCTGGTAACTGCGCTGCACCGTGCTGTGCATCTGTGTGTCCATGAAACGACCAAGACAGATTTTTGTCCCTTGAAAGTAAACATTAAAGGTTTCTATTAAATGACAGCAAGCGGAGATCTTAACCAGGAGAAATTGATACAGTTCTATTTGAAATTGTGAGGCTTTCCACTATACAATGAAGAACCTTTATTTGCCGAAATCGGAATACCCCTTTAATAAGTTAGAATAGAGAACAACTGTATGACTGTTATGGAGGATTTTAGGGGCAGACAGGTTGCGATGGGTTACAGCGCCTCTGCAGAAAATTTAGTTTGCCATTATTTGGTGCATTTTTTTATCAGGTTTGCTAGTGACATTGCTCTAATTTCCACATGGGAAGGTATTCGAGAAGCAGCTGAAGCTGGTGGTGCCTTTAGGAAAGCCGCTGGTCATCCATTGCCGGGATGCAGACGAAGACTTGTTCAAAATCATGAAAAAATGGCTTCCCCGGGACTACAAGATCCACCGGTGAGCTCCGTGCCTGATGTGACTGTGCACACAGTGCAGCTCCCCGCTAACTTCTCCTCCTCTGCTGCAGACACTGCTTTACCGGCAAGTACGAGGTCATCGAGCCGTTCCTGAAGGAGTTTCCAAACATGGCTGTGGGCTTTACCGCCGTCTTGACATATCCTTCCGCTGTGGAAGCACGCGATGCAGTGACCAAAATCCCCTTGGACAGGCTGATTGTGGAGACGGACGCCCCGTTCTTCCTTCCTAAACAGGTAACTGTACAGAACTGCAGGGAGCTGCATACTAGTGACGTTACATCCGTTCAAAACTTCGGATTAATACTGTACGGAGATCCATCTCTGTACAGTATTAGAATGTATGGGCTCCGATGAGCCAAAGTAAGTTACTCGCGAAGTCGCGCATGACTTCGTTGAATAACTTTGGTGGTTGATTTTTAAAGGTGAAAGCCACTTTAAAACTTGAAACCGAACTCTGCTTCGGTTCCGACTAGTACCTAGTTTTCCACTTTAAAAAAAACAACTACTGAAGTTATTCAATGAAGTCTTGCGCGACTTCGCGAGTAACTAACTTTGGCTCAACGGTGCCCATAGATTCTAATACTGTACGGAGTATTATTCCGAAGTCTTGAACGAAGCGACTTCAGATGTAGCATCCGATTATTCGATATCGATTATTTTAGCAATCAAGTATTCTGCCGATGAATCCAACGATTAATGGAGTACTCTAATAAGAAAAGACAAATTAAAATAACGTTTTCTAAAATACTCATCGTTCCCCCTCCAATGCAATTGGTTCTTTTAATGCCGCCAGCTTCCCCATGTCCTCAGTAGCTTCCCCATGTCCTCAGTAGCTTCCCCATGTCCTCAGTAGCTTCCCCATGTCCTCAGTAGCTTCCCCATGTCATCAGTAGCTTCCCCATGTCATCAGTAGCTTCCCCATGTCATCAGTAGCTTCCCCTCTCACTGCCGCCAGCTCCTCCCCTCCAATGCCGCCTGCTTCCCCATTTCATCAGTTGCTTCCCCTCCAATGCCGCCAGCTCCTCCCCTCCAATGCCGCCTGCTTCCCCATTTCATCAGTTGCTTCCCCTCCAATGCCGCCAGCTCCTCCCCTCCAATGCCGCCTGCTTCCCCATTTCATCAGTTGCTCCCCCTCCAATGCCGCCAGCTCCTCCCCTCCAGTGCCGCCAGCTTCCCCATGTCATCAGTTGCTTCCCCTCCCAGTGCCATCAGCTCCCCCACTCCCCCTCCTAGCCATCAGTGCCCAGCCGCAGCACCAGTGAACTAATATACTTACCTTTCCTGTAGCGGTGCTGCTGACACTCCAGAGATCTTCCATCCTCTTCTTCATGCGCTGCACTGGGACCTGACGTCACACAGCATCAGCGTGCATTATGTCCTGACGATGCGTGTACATCAGGATCCAGTGAAGCGCTGTGCGGGCAGGCGGGTGACCGCGGAGCATGAGTAATGGCGAGCTCTTCACACAGCACAAACAAATCATCAATGCAAAAAATATGCATCGAGGATTTTCTTGTGTCGAGTTAATCAATTAAGGCCTCTTTCACACAAGCAAGTTTTCCGCGCGGGTGCAATGTGTGAGGTGAACTCGCAGCACCCGCACTGAATCCGGACCCATTCATTTCAGTGGGTCTGTGTACCTGAGCGTTATTTTTTTAACGCATCACTTCTGCGTTGCGTGAAAAACGCAGCCTGTTCTATATTCATGTTTTTCACGCAGCCCTAGCCCCATAGAAGTGAATAGAGCTTCAGTGAAAAACGCATTGTATCCGGAAGCAAGTGCGGGTGCGATGTGTTTTTCACTGATGGTTGTGAAGAAAGGTTTGTAAACCTTCAGTTTTTTATCACGCGCGGAAAAAACTGAACCACTGAACGCAATCGCAGACAAAAGTGACTAAACTTGCTTGCAAAATGGTGCGAGTTTCACTGAACGCACCCTGAATCATCCAGACCTAATCCGTATCGTTCGTGTGAAAGAGGCCTAATTCGAGTAATGGTTTCAGCCCTAGGCGCAGCGATGGGGGGGGGGAAGAAGCATCCATTAAAGGGGTTGTTACTTCTGAGACCTGCTCTTATCCAAGAATGGGCTTGGTCATGAATGGAGAGCACGCGGCACAGCGTCCTCTCTGGGGGACTTTTGAAAACGGCTCATCCAGCGTGCTTAACTGTTTTCCGAGGTCCCATGGAGAATGGAGGGCGGCTGCGCATGTGCGGCTCGCTATATCCATTCACTTCAGGGTCCTGTTCTTGAGATGGTGCGGGTCCCATTTCCCACAGAAGGTAACTCCACATTGAAACGGACGTGCACATTCAGATAACCGGTAATCATTTAGCGCGATCGACTGTGCAGGGGTTGTCATCTGCATGGTTTGCACAGGTGATTTCACGCGACTGTTGGTAATTTTTCTTTTGTTTTTTTTTTAGGTGCCTAAACGGATTAGTAAATTTGCACACCCCGGCCTGGCCTTACACACAGTTCACGAAATCGCCAGGCTCCGAAACGTACCTGTGAAAAGCGTCATGTCGAAGTTACGGGAGAACACTTACCGGATCTATAGTGTATAGGACGCTTCCAGCTGCCGCCTTATTTTAATTAAATGTCTGACTTTTCTCTGGAGACCAGAGAGGGAAATCTCCCGTCGGTGTCATTTCTGTTCTCTCTTCTTTTAAGTGGATGTCTTGTCTGTTCAGATGATGAGATGTTTTAATATTTTAGGTTTGGTTTGGTTTTTTTACATTCATGTTATTAAAGACCATTTCGCCACTTAAACGTCTGGGGCGAAGATGGATGACTATAATAACCAGATATCAGTGATCTTTCCTTTCACATGTTCGTAAAAGAGGGTGGGGCTGTGACAACCGGCTCCTTTACAGGCAAATAGAGGACCGGGAGGAGGGGACGTTGCTGCAGCTTCATCCTGTTTGATTTTGCACGCTGTTAGAATGGAGGAGAGTGATGCAGCTGATTCTTCATTCTGTCTGTGATACTGAATACTGTAGGAAGGGATGCAGGTACCGCGTTTTATGATTCTGTAAGGGGGGGGTCATTCTGTGTCTGATGCTGTTTTTTTCTTTAGTGCTGCAGCTGCATTCTGTGATTATGCATGCTGTGTGAAGGGAGCATTCATTCTCTACCTGCTGTGAGAGGGTAGGAGGGGGTGCAGCTGCATTCATGAGAGGGTAGGAGGGGGATGCAGCTGCATTCATGAGAGGGTAGGAGGGGGATGCAGCTGCATTCATGAGAGGGTAGGAGGGGATGCAGCTGCATTCATGAGAGGGTAGGAGGGGGATGCAGCTGCATTCATGAGAGGGTAGGAGGGGATGCAGCTGCATTCTGTGTCTCATTTTGCATCAGAGGAGAGGGAGCTGCAGCTTCATTCTATGTTGTCATGCTGAGAGGAGGGGGATGCAGCTGCCTTTTTTCTTTTTTAATGTGGCACACGAGGAGACTGATGCAGCTGTAGCTTCATTCAGTGCCTCAGCATGCATGCAGTGCGAGGGGAGGATGGGGATGCAGCTGCTGCTTCAGTGTGTCTGATATGGAGTGCTATGAGAGAACAGGAGGGGATGCAGCTTCATTTTGTGTCTGATGGGGGGCTGCATCTGCTGCTTTAGGCTGGCTTCACACATCTGTTAAACCTGGACGCGAGCAGTCCGTGGTAACGCGGGCTGGATTTGTTCTTTACAGCCGGCGCACACGGCATCATTGGTTACTAGGACGCCGTGCGCTCCCAGCAGCTGCTGCACTACAGTAATACACTGGTATGATCTACACCAGTGTATTACTATCCTGCGGCAGGGAGTGCACGACGTCATAGCGACCAATGAAGCCGTGTGCTCCGGCTGTAAAGAACAAATCCAGCTCGCGCTACCACGGACTGCTCACGTCCGGGTTTAACGGATGTGTGAAGCTAGCCTTAGGCTGTGTGTCGTAGTGAATGCTGTGAGAGGGTAGGAGGGGGGGTGCAGCTGCAGCTTTTATTTTTCTCCAGTGTCTGGTGCTGAATGTTCGGAAAGAGAAGGCGAAAGGTGCAGCTGCAGCTTCTTTTTGTGCCTGATCTTGTATACTGTCAGAGGGATAGCACACGTCACTTCTCTGATAGACCGCCCATACTCAGCCAGCATGGACAGAGAAAAGAAACCTCAGACCCAAAGTCTGCGTTACACACCCTACAGCTGCGGGGGGGGATTTTCTTTTATTTATAGTTTTCTGATAAATGAATGTTGGGACACGACGAACACTGCAGTACGAGCAAAAAGATGCGCAAAACGGATTATTTGCTTGTAAACATTTATTTTAGACAGGTTCATGCAGTGACTGACAGGAAGAGGACGGCGGCTGAGCGTGCGGCACGGGGACTGCTAGGCTTTCTCCTCTTCTATATCTGGAGGGAGGAGACACAGGATATATACGTTACATATACGATTACACTACATGATACACAGTATATTGTACTTTAAAGGGCCTATGACACCGGCTGACCTGGTACATGTGCCCTTGGCATCTGTGTTGGTCCTATCTCCCTATGTGCCCGCATTGCTGAGAAAAATGATGTTTTATTATATGTAAATAAGCCTCTAGGAGCAACGGGGGCGCACATGGAACAGGTCAGCCAGTGCCATAGGGACTAATCTGCTGACAGATGGGCTTTGATAGTAAACATATTACATATCAGACATTCTGTGCAGCTTCATACATTTAGTCTTCATTAGGGCTCTTTCACACTACCGTTTTTGCTTTTCGTCCAAGAGTTCCGTCCTCGGGGCTCTAGGACGGAAAGATACTGATCAGTTTTATCCCAATACATTCTGAATGGAGAGAAATCCGTTCAGGATGCATCAGGACGTCTTCCGTTCAGTATGTGAATGTTTTTTGGACGTTGACAAAACCGCAGCATGCTGCCGATTTGTCTCCGTCCAAAAATTCGAAGACATGCCGTAACGCCGGCTCCGAAATTAATGCCCATTGTAGTGCATTAATCCGGAATTAAGCTAAGCGTCGTTTCGGCGCATGCGCAGCAGCAGTTCCGATCGGGGCCCCAGTGTAAGCTGGGGCTCCAATCGGTTACCATGCCATAGTACTCCGCAGCAGTGTACTTACCTGCACTGCGGCCTCTGGGCGCTCCTTCATGACATCACAGGTCCGGGCGGCGTGTTGATCTATGCGCCGCGGGGACCTGTGACGTCATGAAGGAGCGTCCGCAGCGCAGGTAAGTACACTGCTGCGGAGTACCATGGCAGCCAGGACTTCAGTAGCGTCCTGGCTGCCATGGTAACCTGAAAGCATTTCGAAAACTGATCAGGATCCTTTCAGGCGACTTGCGTTCTGACGGATCCTCAGAACGCAAGTGTGAAAAAGGCCTTACTGGAATGATTATAAGGGCGATTGCCATATTAAGCCTTATTCACACGTCAGTGTTTTATCAGTGATTTCCATCAGTTATTGTGAGCCAAAACTAGGATCAGAGCCTCCACAGACATAAGCTATAAGGGGAAGATCCTCACCTGTTATAGGAAGAAGGACTGGCCCCTGATTTGGGCCACCCCACCAGATAGAGCAACGCTGCTGCTGCTGCAAACAGTGGGGGATGCACTGCAATACACGGTCCAGTGATTAGATGGGACACCACTGGGGAGGGAACCTTCAGTACTGGTCAGAGTTGTCATCCAGGACGTAATGGGTAAAGTTGGGAGGTTCCTGACTTGGCACTCACCCTGCATGTCCCCATTCACACTGTGCAGTTTTCCCTAGATGATGATGGCACAGGATCCCACCGGCTGCGCAGTTACCTGAATGGCTCTGCGCTGCAGGGAATAATAGGCCAGAGACTGGGACCCCCTCCCAACTTTACCCATTACGTCCTGGATGACAACTCTGACCAGTACTGAAGGTTCCCTCCCCAGTGGTGTCCCATCTAATCACTGGACCGTGTATTGCAGTGCATCCCCCACTGTTTGCAGCAGCAGCGTTCCTCTATCTGGTGGGGTGGCCCAAATCAGGGGCCAGCCCTCCTTCCTATAACCCTGTGATGGCTAACCTCCGGCACTCCAGCTCTGGTAAAACTACAACTCCCAAGATGCACACTATCTTGGCTGAATAGAGCATGCTGGGGGTTGGAGTGCCGGAGGATAGCCATCACAGCTATAACCTCACCATACAGTCTAATGAGGCATTTAGCAAACCATTCTCTGCTCTGTGGGTGCAGGGTCCTGGTGAGTTGGGGGTTTCACTGAAGGCGGCTTATTAATAGGTGACGTGCTCTAAGCTTTGGACCCTCAGCCCTGCAAGTTTCAGCGTCACACAGGAACCAAACAGAATTGTCCGTACCTGGAGCTGAGCCGAGGGAGAACAGTCCGAGCAGGAGGTTTTCTATGGTGGCTTTCTGTCTCTGGAACTGGTCCAGGGTCAGCTTCAGCTTAATGTCCAGAGGGATGGTCACCTGCAAAGGAGAACATGTTAATGCAAGATGCACAGGGGGCACCCACCAGGACGGACCCTCTAGGTCACAGACACTTGGGACCTCACACATTAGTCAGAGCAGAGAACCTGTCCCCGGAGGACTTGACCCTCACAGTGAATGATCCTTGTAAGGCCTCATGCACACGAACGCTGTTTGTTTCCGTTCATTTTTTTTGCGGATAGGATGCGGACCCATTCATTTCAATGGGTCCACAGAAAATCAGACAGCACACCGTGTGCTGTCCGCATCAGTATGTCCGTTCCGTAGCCCCGCAAAAAAAATAGAACATGTCCTACTTTTGTCTCCGCAAAAAAAAGGATGTCATCCGTTTTTTTTTGCGGGTCCGTAATTTCAAATACATACGGTCGTGTGCATGTAGCCTAATACTGCTGAAATCAGCTGATTACTGGGGGTGTTCAGGCAGCTGGACCCCACTTTTTTAACAGTGCACCACATACATACCCCAATCTCTTCTGGGTCTTCTGATCGTTCATCCACAAGATCCCCCCAGGGGTCTTCGGCCTCCCTGCGGTTCATGTTGTTGTACGGCAGTTTTTTTGGTATCTTCTTACCCTACAAATATCATGGAACTGGTTCAGCAAATTATTAAATTCATGTCGAATCATTTAGAAAATACCTTGCTTTCCTCACATTCTCCGGGTGGGGGGGGTTCACATCTGTATTGGGGTCTACGTCACAGATTTTGTCAAAATTAGTGGAGAGAATAGTGCGGCGTGCAGGATTTTTTTCTGCACAAAAAAAATTCATAAAAATTCTCTCAAATGGATCCCATCATAGTCAACAGGATCTGTTTGGCTACGTTCCTATCAGTTATCTGCCGAATCCGGCCCTTCTGTTATTTCATTGCTATAACGCAGGCATCCTCAAACTGCGGCCCTCCAGATGTTGTAAAACTACAACTCCCAGCATGCCCAGACAACCTACAGCTATCAGGCTACGGCAGGGCATAGTGGGAATTGTAGTTTTACAACATCTGGAGGGCCGCAGTTTGAGGATGCCTGCTATAACGGAAATATTAGCGCTGATGTGAACGTGTCCTAAGTTACATCATATCTACTCCAGTCACATCCTGAGCTGTATTCACCAATGTGCTAGCTGGACTATGCTGCGAGCTCCCATAATGCACTGTGCAGATAGCAGAACTGTGAATGCAGCTCTGGGTGTGATTGGAGTAGGACACATGATTGTAAGGCCCCATGCACACGACCGTTGTTTGTTTCCGTGTCCGTTCCGTTTTTTTTCACGGATAGGATGCTTCCCCATTCATTTCAATGGGTCCGTCAAAAAATGCGGATGGTCAACCGTTTTTGTTCCGCATCCGTGTTTTCATTCCGTCAAAAAAATAGTGCATGTCCTATTTTTTTCACGTTTGCGGACAAGGATAGGCATTTTTACAATGGATCCGCCATAAAAATCAGATCCGTCAAAAAAAACGGTCCGTCATCCGTTTTTTTTGACGGACGCAAAATTTCAAGGAGGAGCAGACGCGGAGGCAGGCAACGGTCGTGTGCATGTAGCCTAAACCTGTATTATGCATGCTTCAATTGCACTTTTTTTTAGTGCAACCTATAGATCTCCAGCTGTAGCAAATGTACAACACCCAACATAATCTGACAGCTGCAAACTGTGAAAGCATGCTAGGAGTTGTAGTTTCACCACACTAGGACCTCATCAACAATTCAACGTTCCCTTACCGCATTTCTATGCATATCGGCCGGGCTTAAAAAGCTGGATCCTCCCTCCACATCCTCTGTCCACAGCAGGCAGTACAGGACGAGGCCAAAGAGAGCAACTCTGCCCAACATCATCTCCGATTCTGATTTCAAGCTGGAAATGGAAAAAAAACAAAACTTTAAACTGAGTCTGAAACAAAAACTTGACATTAGGCTTTATTCACATCCGCACTGGAGGCTCCACTGCAGATTCTGGAAAAACGTCAAACAAAATAGCGCAGCACCATTGTGGCCGGTAAGACGCTGGGCTGCCTGACAGACCCCAATGGGGTCCACTGGGCGCCAGTCTTGTGCAGAATGAAACTGATCCCGGGCGTCAGTTGTTTCATTCTGTACAAGTGCAGATGTGAACGAAGCCTTACCTGCGTTGTGACTTACATGGAGTCTTACAGGAAAGCCTTCACACCCTCAGGTCCATGGCATATTTATAGGAGGCGCCAAAGAAATGTGGAACGTCTCCCAAGGAACCAAATGCGATGGAAACCTGCGAGGAGGAGACATACGCGAAGTCGGGTGCTGCTTCTACACAACGGTGGAATCATAAGAGGCGCCATTGTTCTGGTCTGATAGGTGGAAGTGACTGTGTACTGACCCCCGGGCGCCGTCCTCCATTGTTCACTGTTTGCGCTTGTGTTCTATAGAGCCGATACTAAGAGAGCAGGAAGAGTTTACAAACACCGCTGTGACATTATCTTTGCATGCGGACATTCCCTCTTTATTATAATGGATCGAACGTTTATCACCGCGGCTCGTGTCAGGGGGGACGTGTTTGCACAGTTATCACTTCCACAGTAACAGCTGAAACCTTCAGGCATGGACCGATCTGATATCTGCAGCAATCAGAAACAATCAGTACACTTTATTTATTTTACTCATTTTGTACTAACATTGAGCTGCATTGTATAATCCAATCACCCCCAGAGCAGCATACACAATTCTGCTGGTTTTCTTGTTTTCTCTTAAGCCTCATACATCACTGTGTACATACATTACTTATCCTTTACTGATCCTGAGTTACATCCTGTATTATACTCCAGAGCTGCACTCACTATTCTGCTGGTGCAGTCACTGTGTACATACATTACTTATCCTGTACTGATCCTGAGTTACATCCTGTATTATACTCCAGAGCTGCACTCACTATTCTGCTGGTGCAGTCACTGTGTACATACATTACTTATCCTGTACTGATCCTCAGTTACATCCTGTATTATACTCCAGAGCTGCACTCACTATTCTGCTGGTGCAGTCACTGTGTACATACATTACTTATCCTGTACTGATCCTGAGTTACATCCTGTATTATACTCCAGAGCTGCACTCACTATTCTGCTGGTGCAGTCACTGTGTACATACATTACATTACTTATCCTGTACTGATCCTGAGTTACATCCTGTATTATACTCCAGAGCTGCACTCACTATTCTGCTGGTGCAGTCACTGTGTACATACATTACTTATCCTGTACTGATCCTGAGTTTTACATCAGACACGGAGGCTTCATATTGCTTTCTCTTCCTTTACTGATCACCAACAGCAGCAAGGAGAAACATAAACAAAAATGCAAATGGTCACCATAGTAACCCCTACATCCCACCCCCACAGCCCCAATATAAGGCTGCGTCCAAGGTGGCACTTCCTCTTTCTTGCTGCTCACCAGATAAGTGACACATATTCTTTTGGTCTCAGTTAACTTGCTTATAGATTTTCTCCCTCTGGGTTTATATTTATATTTATTTACATTGCTATTTTCTGCTTCCCTGGGGTTTTTATTGCCTCCATTTCTTCTGTTCTGGTTTCTCCCCCTTTCACCTCTGCACTTCTGTGCTTCCTTCCCCAGGGGCTCTTCCCTGTGGGGGATCTTGTTCTCTCCCCTCTCTCTCTCTCTCTATCTTCCTCCCCTCTGTTTGGGACTGTCTCCCTCTCCCTTTAGGTATTGGGGGTTTTCTTTCAGGGCTTCCACTTTGTGGGATCGCGCTCTGGCCTGCTCTTGCCGCCATTGGCGGTCTCCCGGTGGTGGGCCACGCCCCCTCTTTCCCCTTTCTTTGCGCCGTCTTACCTCCCTCCTCCGGCTCCGCGGCTTCCTCCGGCGTTCGCGCTTTCTGCTGGCCGCAGCGAGATCTCGCGAGATCCGGCGGCCATCTTGGATCCCGCTCTCGCGAGATCTCGCTCTCACCGGTCTCCTGCATGCCCTGCTGCCGGTCCCCTGTAGCCCGCTCTGCTCTACTCGGCTATTTGCGCTTCTGGGGTGATTAACCCTTGTGCCCTTGCAGTTTTTCCCTTACAGGTACTGTGCTCGCTGATCTCGCTTTGTCAGACAGTTACTCTGCCTAAATACAGTTAGTTCTGACATGGATCCTTCTGCCCAGTCCGCCCCCTCCCTGGGAATGCCAGACACACTGATTTGGACACCCAGGCGCTGGTCCTTCAGCGCTCTGTGTCCAATGCTATTTTAGAGGCAATGGGCTCCATGTCCACAGTTTTATCCCAGACCATCTCCCAGGCCCTGTCTGCACACCCCTAGCTGGGGCCAGACTTGCTCCTCTGAAGGGACCCAGCATTCTGATGCTGCTGAACCTCCTGTTGGACAGGAAACCATGACCGGTGTGTTGAATGCCACCAAAGACGACGCGCTGAGGTCGCGTAAAGAGCTTGTCCCCGCCAGGCTGATAGGTCGCGGGTGTGGAAATGCGCTAGAGCGCAAGCTGATTCCGACTCTGATTCGGATCTTGGTTCGGGCCCAGAGGACCCGGCGGAGGCTAGTGATTTTTCGGAGGAGGATGACACCCCTCTGGTGTCCGACCCTATCGCCACTACCCCTGCTGCTCCTTTAGCTAAGGATTCCTCCTCGGCCTCTGCCGACAATATCCCTTCCTCCCTATTGGATTCCGCCGGGCACCCATGTTTGATCCCGAGGCCCTCCACCACCCTAGATCGGGCGGAGTGGCTCCCCGACACTCAGATTAGCAACTACCTGGAGCATTGGGTCCGCCGTCCTCTGTCCAAGGAGGCACGCAGTAAGCTGCGGGCGGAGTGCCCCAGGCCCATTGTACCCCACAAGGTCTGCGACACCCCGTTGTGAATCCTAAAATGACACAATTTTTATCCAGGTCCGGGTGGAACGCCCGGAAGGGTTTGGACTCAGCCCTTAGAGGCTGCCAGGACAAGCTCCTGGACATTTTTGGTCCACTGGCGAAAATTATGGAATTGGCGGAGTCCGCCAGACAAGAGGGTTCTCACATTGACCCGGAGGACCTCACAGGCTGGGCCCAAC
Organism: Bufotes viridis; assembly: GCA_033119425.1. NCBI lineage: Eukaryota > Metazoa > Chordata > Amphibia > Anura > Bufonidae > Bufotes > Bufotes viridis. The sequence continues at coordinate 9,309,933 of CM065596.1, forward strand.
GGGCGATTTGCATCGCCGGGGCACCAATGCGGCCCTGTCAGTGGAGAGGCGCAAGGCCATCCTCCTTAAGATAGATCCCAAATTGATTAACCTCGCCCAAACCGAAACGGGCAAAGAGGCGGAAGGCCTGCTATTTGGGGATTCCTTTATAAAGGATCTTAGCCGCTTTGTCGGCACATTTTCCGCTCTGGACAAGGCGCAGTCGACTATGCGCAAGGTCTTCCAGGGCCGGGTCTCTCACAGGGCCGGCAGCAACAGGGGCCGTCTGTCCGGCCGCTCCAGCACCCGAGCCAGGGGTGTATCCAGAGGCTCCTACTCCCAGCGGTCCACGTTTCAAGACCAGCGGGCGCCCCAACATTCTTTCCATCCAGAGGCGGACAGTGGCGCCTCGCTCCTTCCGAGGAAACACGGCTCCCGCAAGGCCTCCGGTAAGTCTGACCCCGGTCGGGGATTCTTCGGTCCATTGTGTAGGGGCAGGCTTCGGCATTTTTCCACGCTTGGGAACTAATTACATCAGACCCATGGGTTCTGGCAACAGTCAGGGCTTCTCCATAGAACTCACGGACGCCCTCGCTCAGTGCAGCCCCCACCGTCCTCTCTTCGGAGGGGGTCGGACTCCACCCTAGTGGACGAGGAGCTCTCTTCCCTCTTCCTCAAGAGGGCCATAGAGAGGGCTCATGGCCACTCAGGGGGAGTAATAAGCAACATCTTTTTGGTCCAGAAAAAAGGGGGTCAGATGCGCCCCGTGATCAATCTCCGGGCCCTAAACAGCATCGTGCGGTACCGTCACTTCAAGATGGAGGGAATCCATCTGCTTCGGGACCTTCTCTCTCCGAGGGATTGGCTCGTGAAGCTGGATCTGAAGGACGCGTACCTGACGGTCTCCGTTGCTCCCCACTCCAGGGATCTCCTTCGCTTCCTCTGGAAAGGCGAGGTCTGGAGATTCACATGCCTTCCATTCGGCTTGTTGTCGGCTCCTTGGTGTTTCACCAAGCTCCTGCGTCCGGTCATGGCCTGGTTGAGGAGTCGCGGAGTCCGCCTCATAATATACCTGGACGACATCCTTCTGATGCATCAGTCCAGGTCGACGTTGTTGGAACACCTCCGATGGACGGCGGATCTCCTAGAGTCGCTCGGGTTTCTGCTCAACTTGGAGAAGTCCTGTCTCACTCCCTCCCGGAGGTTGGACTTCCTGGGCTTCACAGTGGACTCGATCTCGGAATCCCTCAGCCTTCCAGGGGACAAGTTACAATCCATTCGCAAGGAACTGCGACGGGCATTGACCAGTGCCCACCTGTCCCTTCGTCACCTAGCCCGCATCATTGGCCTTCTGGCATCGTCCATACAGGCAGTCTTCCCGGCGCCGTTGCATTACCGGGCCCTGCAGCGCTTGAAGATTGCGCACCTCCGCTCTGGGGCCTCCTTTGCAGACATGGTGGAGTTGGATTCGGAGGCCAGAGAGGAGATTCGTTGGTGGATCGCCAATCTGGAGGCTTGGAACGGCAGGGCAATCTTTGGTTTCCAGCCGGAATTCACCATCGAATCGGATGCGAGCCTCCAGGGTTGGGGGCGCATTGCGACGGGGTCTCCACCGGAGGACCTTGGTCGGACGTCGAGGCGCACTTGCACATCAATGCCCTGGAGTTGCTGGCCGGCTCCTTGGCCGTCAAGAGTTTTACCAATGGGATGGCTAACGCATGTATCCGTCTCCGGATGGACAATATTTCTGCGGTCCGCTATATCAACCGCTTGGGCGGTACCCAGTCGGCTACCCTGGCGGGTTTGGCGAAGGACTTTTGGGCGTATTGTCTCTCCAGGGACATCATGGTTCAGGCCGAATACCTACCGGGTCTTCACAACGTGCGGGCGGATTGGAGTTCGCGCCATCTTACGGACGGCAGCGACTGGCAGTTGGACCCGTCGATTTTCTCGGAGGTGTCGACCAGATGGGGACCCTTCTCCGTGGACTTGTTCGCCTCCCGGCTCAACGCTCACCTCCCTCAATTTTACAGTTGGCGCCCGGATCCGGAGGCGTTGGCGGTGGACGCGTTTCTGCAGGACTGGTCCACCGGCCTTCTCTATGCCTTTCCCCCGTTCATGATGATTCCGCGGATGCTTCTCCAGGTTCGTCGCCATCAGGCGGAGTTAGTGGCGATAGTTCCGTTCTGGGACTCCCAGGTGTGGTACCCGTCGCTGATGGAGCTCTTGGTGGACATTCCCGTCCTTCTACCGAACCCGGTCTCTCTCCTGCGCTGCCCTCAGGGGACGCCACACCCTCTGCTGCTGGACGGATCCCTGCGGTTGCAGGACTCCAGGAGCGGTCGACGGGGTTTCGGAGGCAACTAGGCGCCTCCTGGACGACGCTTGGGCTCCCGGCACCCGAAAATCTTATCGGGCGGCCTGGCGAACTTGGGCTGGCTGGTGCCTGGAACGGGACCTGGATCCCGTTTCAGCTCCTGTAGCTCAGTTGCTTCAGTTCCTCACCTCTCTCTTCGAAGAGGGGAAGGCTTACAGAACGATCAATCTGTTTCGTTCGGCGATTTCCTCTTCACATCAAGGATTTGACGGTGTTCCGGCAGGACAGCATCCTTCTGTTTCGCGCCTCCTCCGAGGCTCTCGGCTGTCTCGACCACCCCGGCCGAGATTCTCTTCCACTTGGGATGTTTCCCTGGTGCTTACCTTTTTGTCGTCTTGGCCTGCCAATGCCGACCTTTCCTTACGTCAGCTTTCCGCCAAATTGGTCACTCTCTTTTGCTTGATTTCTTGCAAGAGAGTGTCTGATGTGCGGGCTCTGGACCACGACGCTAGGTCCTTTACCCCGGAGGGCGTGTCCTTCAACATTTCGCGGCGCACGAAGACCAACATCCGGGTCGTTTCGTACCCCAGTTTTCCAGCTTCCCCGGCCTTGTGCCCGGTAGCCTGTTTAAAGGAATACGAGGCCAGAACTCGCTCTTACCGATCTCCGGACGTGCCGCAATTGTTTCTCTCCATTCGGCACCCTTTCGGTCCTGTTTCCAGCCCCACGTTGGCCCGTTGGCTGAAATGGGTTATGGCTTTGGCTGGTGTGGACACTTCGGTGTTTACGGCTCATTCGGCGCGCGGTGCGGCGTCTACCTCGTTGGCGGTCTCGGGCGCCCGCCTGGAGGACATCCTGCGATTGGCGGATTGGTCTAGTGCCTCTACCTTTCGTGAGTATTATTTCCGCCCTCCTCCTCATTTGTTTGATCCCTTGGTTAACCAGCTTTGAACTAGCAATATGAAGCCTCCGTGTCTGATGTAAAACTAACTGATTTTCCTAGTCTACGACGTAAAGTCATAGTTTTATTAAGACACGGAGGCGAATATTGCCCACCCTTCCCTCCCCTAGGCTCTTGTAGGATGGGTGGGATTTGGTCTGTTATCTCGGGTGAATAGTGGTATGCTATAATTATCGGCTGTATATATATGTAGTGTTCTTTATTCGCTATAATGTTGTCATACTTCGTTGTTGTATGCCTGACCCGGTCGGCCCCCCTTTTCGATCGCTCTGGGCCACTGGTGTCCGCTGGACATGTGTTTTGGCTTTGCCATACTCTTGCTTATCGGAGTTTGCCTCTCTTATTTCTTTCAGGTTGAGTCTTCCAGCCCTGGGATGTTCCTGTTCTGGACGGTGTTTTTCTTCCAGCTCCTGCAGTTGCCCCGTTGGGTTTGTTGAGAGTGTTGGATGACGGTTCTTCCAGACCTTCCCTCGAAGAGGATCCTGTCGTATGATCGTTCCTGCTTGGACGTGGGATTCCTTGGTGCAGGCCATTCTCTGGGTGGTTCGGAGTTGTTCGTTCGTTGGTTTATTATGGACTGGTTCGCAGAGAAAGAGGAAGTGCCACCTTGGACGCAGCCTTATATTGGGGCTGTGGGGGTGGGATGTAGGGGTTACTATGGTGACCATTTGCATTTTTTGTTTATGTTTCTCCTTGCTGCTGTTGGTGATCAGTAAAGGAAGAGAAAGCAATATTCGCCTCCGTGTCTTAATAAAACTATGACTTTACGTCGTAGACTAGGAAAATCAGTTAGTTACATCCTGTATTATACTCCAGAGCTGCACTCACTATTCTGCTGGTGCAGTCACTGTGTACATAAATTACTTATCCTGTACTGATCCTGAGTTACATCCTGTATTATACTCCAGAGCTGCACTCTGATGCGTCGTCACTGACATGAACCCCCCCTCTATATTGCGGGGTCTCAGCTAAGCTGTTGGAGGAGGTGTTTGCGTATCCATAAACGTTGCTCTAGCAGCAACTGGACAGACAATATACAATCGGTGATGTACTCATTATCTTGACTGAATTGGGCACGAGTGCAGCTCTGGAGTAAAACACAAGATGTAATTCTGCTTACCTTTCACATACATAGCTCTATATAGGATTTAACCCATAACACTACACATGTAGTCATAAAGAAGGTCAGGCGTTGCTAAGCTCCAGAAATGATTATTAAGCCCCTTGTGACTTTCAGCACAAAAAGTAATAACTGAATATTTTATTCCAAGGATTTAACAAATTTACAAATAAAGAGCAAAATGGATAAAATTGTAGGTTTATAAAAGGAAACATTTCTGGGGAGGATGGGAGTCATGATCGCTGGGATGCACGAGGTCACGGCTCGTTCTGACCAAATATCGAGTGGGAAACAGAAGGGAAAACTGCACAGCCATTGATAAATGCCCCAAAAATCTGATTTCGGGGAGGGAGGGCGGAGTCTGCAGTTCCACTTGGCCGTGAAGGAGTTAATAAGTATCACTGTCCTTCTGAGATTCACCCTGACAGAGCAGGAGCTGGGAATTCGCGGTCCGGGTGCAGGGAGGTCACTGCTCGTTCTGGTGTCCGTCTGTCACCGCAGACACGACCCCCTGTCCCTTGTTTACATCGCTGATCAGCGCCCACTGGCCGTCCACGGACTCCTTCCAAAGGGTCACCTTAAGACAAGAGGATAGAAGGGGTTAATATACAAGAAGTTAATATACAGAGCGCCGGGACCATCATCCATGTGTGCGCCCCCTCCCCCATACCTTGTTGTCGCCCCCAGACACGGCCAGGATGTTGGCAGTGATGGACCAGCTCACGTGCCACACCACGTCATTAAATTTGTGCAGCAGTTTGGGGGTCCAGCTGTTACTGGTCGGGTCGTCACAGGTCCATATGTAAACTCTGCCGTCCTGCAAGAACACATCAGCGGCTCAGGGCATGACACACACACGTCTCTGCTACACCATGGACCGGCTCCCTCCAATGTTACCTGAGAACAACTGGCGATGGTGCTGGTGGGGAGACCGATAGACGGTGCCCAGGCCACGTCCCGCACCCAGTCACTGTGCGCCTCCAGCTTCTGGTCCTCTTTCCACTGGCCGTCCTCCTCCCTGCAGAGACAAGCAGAAGCCCCATGATGGCGGCGGTGCGATCAGCTCCCCAGTGGGGGTAAGGGGCTGAATCTTCACCCGCTAACCCCCATACTATGGGTGACCTCACAGCAACACGTGGTAAGAAATGCCACGTGGTACGGCGCTCTTAGTATTCCCTTTATGAGGTTGTCACTGACCTCCAGATTTTCACAAGGTTGTCGCATCCACCAGAGACGAATCTCTTGATGTAGTTTGGCCTCTGTCCAGATGGCTGATCCACTAAACTGCCCGGGACGACAGAAGGAGCCCAGCTGACCGCGTTACACCCAATCTACAGAGGACACACAGGTCAATACATGCTATGCTGCAGGGGTCAGCAACCTTCACTAGCTGTGAAACTACAACTCCCAACATGCTCCTTTTACCTATATGGGAGCCCCAAGAACAGCTTAGCAAGCTTTTCTGCTGGGAGATGTAGTTTCACAACAGCTGGACTGCTAAAGGTTGCCGGCCCGTGCTCTAGTGGTGATTAATTTTTTCGAACAGCTCCTCCTACTGGTTCCTCATGGGACTGCCTCAACCGTTTGTCCCATTTACTGGCGCTTACCGTATGTGCGTTGCTGATCTTTTTGACATCCCAGGGACCGTCCCCCGTGTAGGTGAGGAGAGAAATGGCGCCATCGGAACTGCCACAGGCCAACATCAGGCCAAAGTCATGAGGAGCCCAGCACACGGAATTCACTGCACCAAGAACACGAGGGGAGGGTAAGCAAGAAGCCCAGACTGTGGTACTACTACCACCCCCAGACAGTAATCACCTGAGGAGTCGTGGCCGGTGTATTCATACGTCTTGTCCCAGGTCCCGTTCTCTTCTTTCCAAATAATGACCTTCCTGTCGTAGGAGCAGGAGGCCAGCATGTTGCCGAACATGGGATGAGCCCAGGCTACCTGCCAGACCGGCCCCTCGTGTCTGCAAGACAAAACCGAACCTTAGCAGGGCGCAGTGCTGGCTCCATGTCTCCTGCCATCAAGAGCCTCCAGGCCCGACTCACCCCCGCAGATCAGCAATCAGAATCTGACCGCCATTCTTCACGTCGAAGATCTTAACGGATCTGTCAGAGGAGCAGGTGGCGAGACGCGTGCCGTAGTAATCCATCTGAGCATCGTGCTGGGAAGACAAGCAGAGAACATCCTTACCATGCCCCTCGGAGCCACATTAAAGGGGGACGCCAGAAACAACAAGGCAGCAATGTCAGATCGGCGGGTTCTCACCACCAATGGCCTGTACTGGAGACCCCCGGACCCCTTCTCTGACCACTAATGAAGGTCTATACTGGAGACATCCCCTAAACCTCCTCTCTGACCACCAATGATGGCCTGTACTGGAGACCCCCGGACCCCTTCTCTGACCACCAATGATGGCCTGTACTGGAGACCCCCGGACCCCTTCTCTGACCACCAATGATGGCCTGTACTGGAGACCCCCGGACCCCTTCTCTGACCACCAATGATGGCCTGTACTGGAGACCCCCGGACCCCTTCTCTGACCACCAATGAAGGTCTGTACTGGAGACCACCGGACCCCTCCTCTAACCACCAATGAAGGTCTGTACTGGAGATCCCCGGACCCCTTCTCTAACCACCAATGATGGCCTGTACTGGAGACCCCCATACACCTTCTCTGACCGCCAATGATGGCCTGTACTGGAGACCCCCATACACCTTCTCTGACCGCCAATGATGGCCTGTACTGGAGACCCCCATACACCTTCTCTGACCGCCAATGATGGCCTGTACTGGAGATCCCCGGACCTCTTCTCTGACCACCAATGATGGCCTGTACTGGAGACCCCCGGACCCCTTCTCTGACCACCAATGATGGCCTGTACTGGAGACCCCCGGACCCCTCCTCTAACCACCAATGAAGGTCTATACTGGAGACATCCCCTAAACCTCCTCTTTCCACAACTGATTTTTACAAGACTGCCATCATTTTATTCGGCAGAATCAACCCTACCAGAAAGTGTGCAGGGTTTGATAGGGTTGATCCTGTCAACAGGGGTTCTTTAACCCCTTAAGGACTAGATTTAAAAAAAAAATTTTTTGCGTTTTCGTTTTGCGCTCCCTGCCTTCCAAGAGCCATAACTTTGTTATTTTTCCATTTACATAACCATATGAGGGCTTGTTTTTTGCGGGACAAGTTGTACTTTCTAACGCCACCATTTAATATTGCATATGATGTAGTGGGAAGCGGGGAAAAAAGTTCCAAATGGGGTGAAATTGCAAAAAAATTCCACAACAGTTTTGCGGGTTTTTAAATTCAGACGTTTGATGTGCGATAAAACTGACCAGTTACTTTTACTCTACAGGTCAGTACGAATCCGAACCCTATATGTATAGGTTTTCTCGCTTTTGATAGTGAAAAAAAAAAGTGGGGAAAAAAAAAAATCTGTTTTACTTTTTTGTCGCCATATTTTGACCCCTATAACTTTTTTGTAATTATGTGTACGGAGCTGTGTGGGGGCTCATTTTATGCATCATAATCTTATCTTTATATTGATACCATTCTGGGGTGTGTATGACTTTTTGATCACCTTTTATTTAATTTTTTTTTGAGGAAAGGAAGAGTCCAAAAATGGCGAATCGGCCATTTGGACGCTTTTTTCAGTTTTTCTGTTTACCGTATGGGGAATTTCTTTTATATTTTTATAGTATGGGCGTTTTCACACATTGCGACACCCATGAGGTGTATTTTTTTTATTTTATTTTTGGCAAAAGGGGGGTGATTTGGACTTTTATGTTTTTTTAAACTTTTTTTTTTTTTTTTTTTTTTTTTTTTTACACTTTCCTATAGTTCCCACAGGGAACTAGAACAATCAATGATCTGATTGCTATTCTCATATATTCCAATCCAATAGCATTGGAATATATGAGAAAATCGCATATACTACAGAGGAGCCCGAGTTTCAATCATAGAGACCCAGGCTGCTGCAGACACGCTCCGGCTCCTCCGATCGCCACACGGGGGAGCCGGAGCGCAAACCGAAAGTGAAACTTTTGGTTTGTGCGCGCTTAGATGCCGTGATCAGGATTGACCACAGCATCTGAGGGGTTAAATGTCCGCTATCGGTATCGCTGCCGGTCGCGGACATGAGCCGCAGGTGTCTGCTTCAACAAGCAGGCGGCCACCCGCGGCTATAGCGCCCGCATCAGGCAGGAGCGGGCGCCATGTTTAGGGAGCGGACACAGGACGTACCCGTACATCCGGTGTCCTTAAGAGGTTGAAGGCTATGGACACATTTGCTTCCTAAATGCAAAATTAACTTTCTAAGCCGCCTTCTTTAAAACTTCCTACCATGTGGCTGCTGCAGAGTGTGTGTCAGTCCTTCTCCTAGCTGGTGGTGCTGCTCCGGACTCTCTGTGGTCTCACGTTCTCGCAGTGTTAAAGGCTGTATTACACCAGCTGATTCTGACGGCAATTGTCAGGAGAGAAGCATTTCTTCCTGGCAATCGCCTGCTCGCTAGCGGAGGAAACCACTGTTATTACATGCAGCGATCTCCTCCACAGCCATCGTTCGTCCCCATGCTGTCTAGTTGTTTGCCGGCAGCAGACAGTGATTAGACAGCACAATCTGCCGCTGTTTTCTTATTCATCAGGTAATTGGCGGCAATATTAGACTGCCAGATCATCGCTGACGAGCGTTACAATGAATGCTTGTTAGCGATCATCTGGGAGAAAATCTGCCAGTGTAATACAGGCTTTAGAGACAGCAGCAGGGAGGGGGAGGAAGCTGTACAAGGCAGATCAGAGTGTGGAAAGGAGTGGAGTAGGGTAGATAACACAGGCTATAGATAGGGAGGAGAGCAGGCACAAGGCAGTCTAAAGAGGGTGAGTCACATAGGCTGTGTGCAAAGCAAAGCAACAACGGCAGAGTCTGCAGGGGAGGCGGGGGGATCACACAGAGTCAGGACAAGTGGGCAGAGAGCTGCAGAAGGAGAAATCAGTCCAATAATGAAGCTGTGTAGAGTCACGAGAATTAGTGAAGGCAGCAGCATCCTGGACACACAGACCTCACGTGCAGCTCGTATCACTGGGAGGGACAAGGCTACACGAGAAACGCCAGACATTAAGAGCAGCTTGTAAACTGAATATCAGGGGTCTCAGAACGAAGGAATGACTGCTACAGCCTGAAACACGTAACCACTAGCGTGTGTGAGATCACTCCTCCCGTGTCACAGGCGTGGCCTTCAGATTACAAGCTGGTGTTTGATCTGGCAGCCGCCGACTGCTGCTCACGTTTCGTGTACACAGCACCAAATCTCTGCAGGAAGGTAAATGTCAGATAAGAGGCCGGATCCTGCACTCACAATCATATCCTCGTGGGACGTGTCCACTGTGTTGATGACGGAAACCTGAAAGAGAAAGGTCACAGGTCAGAGCGCGGCAAGGTAAAGGTCACAGGTCAGAGCGCGGCAAGGTAAAGGTCACAGGTCAGAGCGCGGCAAGGTAAAGGTCACAGGTCAGAGCGCGGCAAGGTAAAGGTCACAGGTCAGAGCGCGGCAAGGTAAAGGTCACAGGTCAGAGCGCGGCAAGGTAAAGGTCACAGGTCAGAGCGCGGCAAGGTAAAGGTCACAGGTCAGAGCATGGGTACAGGCTCTGTATACACCGATACATACCATCCAACCTAGAGTAAAACGTACCCCACTGTCATCAGGGGTCACACGGACCCCCCACACTAGGTCTCAGGAATTTTTCCCCATTATGGCATTTATTATTGAAGACTTTGTCTCCCATACTTTATACTGCAGCTCTACTCCATAGAAACTGCCATGATCAGGGACCACAGCCTAGCTACTTTGTCTGTGGGGAGTATGACAGTCATCTCCTGTCTAATCAAAGCCTTACAGTACGGTTCATACCCTGCACCATGCTTTATACCGCAGCTCTGCTTATTTACTGAGCTTGGCTGCTGAATGGAGAGCGGATTTTTATTCTCGCAAAGACAAACACAGAAATATCAGAACATCAGGAACCAAGCAGGATTTGGACAATTCCCTTCCACATGTATTGTACTGTACATTGCTGCAGTCCTATGTAACACCACAGATAACACAGTGATAGCTCTCTGAGTGCAGATAATGTAGTAGATGTCACCTGCAGTCCTATGTAACACCACAGATAACACAGTGATAACTCTCTGAGTACAGATAATGTAGTAGATGTCACCTGCAGTCCTATGTAACACCACAGATAACACAGTGATAACTCTCTGAGTACAGATAATATAGTAGATGTCCCCTGCAGTCCTATGTAACACTACAGATAACACAGTGATAACTCTCTGAGTACAGATAATGTAGTAGATGTCACCTGCAGTCCTATGTAACACTACAGATGACACAGTGATAACTCTCTGAGTACAGATAATGTAGTAGATGTCACCTGCAGTCCTATGTAACACCACAGATAACACAGTGATATCTCTGAGTACAGATAATGTAGTAGATGTCACCTGCAGTCCTATGTAACACCACAGATAACACAGTGATAGCTCTCTGAGTACAGATAATGTAGTAGATGTCACCTGCAGTCCTATGTAACACCACAGATAACACAGTGATAACTCTCTGAGTACAGATAATGTAGTAGATGTCACCTGCAGTCCTATGTAACACCACAGATAACACAGTGATAACTCTCTGAGTACAGATAATGTAGTAGATGTCACCTGCAGTCCTATGTAACACCACAGATAACACAGTGATAACTCTCTGAGTACAGATAATGTAGTAGATGTCACCTGCAGTCCTATGTAACACCACAGATAACACAGTGATAGCTTTCTGAGTACAGATAATGTAGTAGATGTCACCTGCAGTCCTATGTAACACCACAGATAACACAGTGATAACTCTCTGAGTACAGATAATGTAGTAGATGTCACCTGCAGTCCTATGTAACACCACAGATAACACAGTGATAACTCTCTGAGTACAGATAATGTAGTAGATGTCATCTGCAGTCCTATGTAACACCACAGATAACTCAGTGATAACTCTCTGAGTACAGATAATGTAGTAGATGTCACCTGCAGTCCTATGTAACACCACAGATAACACAGTGACAACTCTCTGAGTACAGATAATGTAGTAGATGTCACCTGCAGTCCTATGTAACACCACAGATAACACAGTGATAACTCTCCGAGTACAGATAATGTAGTAGATGTTACCTGCAGTCCTATGTAACACCACAGATAACACAGTGATATCTCTCTGAGTACAGATAATGTAGTAGATGTCACCTGCAGTCCTATGTAACACCACAGATAACACAGTGATAACTCTCTGAGTACAGATAATGTAGTAGATGTTACCTGCAGTCCTATGTAACACCACAGATAACACAGTGATAACTCTCTGAGTACAGATAATGTAGTAGGTGTCACCTGCAGTCCTATGTAACACCACAGATAACACAGTGATCTCTTCCTGAGTACAGATAATGTAGTAGGTGTTACTTGCAGTCCTATGTAACACCACAGATAACACACTGGTAACTCAGCTCAGCTACATCTGTATGGCCTATAGATACGATTCATTTGTTAGCCCCCTGAGGGCTGTGGCCCTAACATTAGGTGCAGGGCCCTTTACCTCACATTGTATTACACTCCTAACGCACCAGCCCCTGACCACACAGGGCCGGCAGGCGGGTGTTGCGGGTGACACCCGGGTATCAGGGCGGCTCCGCGGGCGCTCGGGCTCCGGTACTGACCATGGTGTCCGCTCCCCGGCCTGTGCGCTCTTCCTCGCAGACGTGGCAGCTCCCGGCTGCTCCTGTGGACTCCTAGCAGCCTGTACTTCCGGGGGTGCAAGGCAGACTTCCGGTCCGGGAGGGTAATTTCTACCAGTCACAAGGGTTCCGCGTTAGATCTGTGCACATCAACAATGTCACCTGTCAGTGAATGGAACGTGTCTGCAGCACATATGTGAGTTAGGCGCTGAGTTCACACATTATCCCTCCCAACACTGAGCGATTTATCCAAAATTCTCCCCTGTCCCCCCTTGTGGCTGACATGTCACCGCTGCCTTAGAAAAAGAAGACCTGAAGGCTGGTTGGTTGCTATGGGCAACTGCATCCAGCGCCAGACCCCGAAGTGTACCGCTATATCTGCAGCAAAAGTACCGCAGAGTCTGTACCGCCAACATCCCGGCTACGAGGACCGCGGACAATCACAAGGGACCGCGCACGACTGGCGCTTCACGGGTTAATCACACTTGTGACAGAAATTTCTGCTGTATCACACACAAAAACATTAGATACCCACAGCAGACAGTATCACACAGCACAGGATTAGATACACAGCTCAGCTGACAGTATCACACATGACAGGATTAGATACACAGCTCAGCCAGACAGTATCACACATGATAGCATTACATACCTGGCTCAGCAAATTGTATAACACGATAGGATTAGATACACAGCTCAGCAGGCAGTATCACACACATGATTGGATTAGATACCCGGCTCAGCAAATAGTATCACACAGAATAGGAATAGATAAACAGCTCCGCAGACAGTATCACACATGATAGGATTAGATACATCAGGTCAGCAGACAGTATCACACATGATTAGATACCCGGCTCAGCAGACAGTATCACATATGAAAGGATTGGATTCACAGTTCATCAGACAGTATCACACGATAGTATTAGATACCCGGCTCAGCGGGCAGTATCACACACATGATAGGATTAGATACCCGGCTCAGCAGGCAGTATCACACACATGATAGGATTAGATACCCGGCTCAGCAGGCAGTATCACACATTATAGGATTAGATACTGGCTCAGCAGGCAGTATCACACACATGATAGGATTAGATACCCGGCTCAGCAGGCAGTATCACACACATGATAGGATTAGATACCCGGCTCAGCAGGCAGTATCACACATGATAGGATTAGATACCCGGCTCAGCAGGCAGTATCACACACATGATAGGATTAGATACCCGGCTCAGCAGGCAGTATCACACATTATAGGATTAGATACTCGGCTCAGCAGGCAGTATCACACACATGATAGGATTAGATACCCGGCTCAGCAGGCAGTATCACACACATGATAGGATTAGATACCCGGCTCAGCAGGCAGTATCACACACATGATAGGATTAGATACCCGGCTCAGCAGGCAGTATCACACATGATAGGATTAGATACATCAGGTCAGCAGACAGTATCACACATGATTAGATACCCGGCTCAGCAGACAGTATCACATATGAAAGGATTGGATTCACAGTTCATCAGACAGTATCACACGATAGTATTAGATACCCGGCTCAGCAGGCAGTATCACACACATGATAGGATTAGACACCCAGCTCAGCGGGCAGTATCACACACATGATAGGATTAGATACTCGGCTCAGCAGGCAGTATCACACACATGATAGGATTAGATACCCGGCTCAGCAGGCAGTATCACACACATGATAGGATTAGATACCCGGCTCAGCAGGCGGTATCACACATTATAGGATTAGATACTCGGCTCAGCAGGCAGTATCACACACATGATAGGATTAGATACCCGGCTCAGCAGGCAGTATCACACACATGATAGGATTAGATACCCGGCTCAGCAGGCAGTATCACACACATGATAGGATTAGATACCCGGCTCAGCAGGCAGTATCACACACATGATAGGATTAGATACCCGGCTCAGCAGGCAGTATCACACATGATAGGATTAGATACTCGGCTCAGCAGGCAGTATCACACACATGGTAGGATTAGATACCCGGCTCAGCAGGCAGTATCACACACATGGTAGGATTAGATACTCGGCTCAGCAGGCAGTATCACACACATGATAGGATTAGATACTCGACTCAGCAGGCAGTATCACACACATAATAGGATTAGATACCCGGCTCAGCAGGCAGTATTACACACATGATAGGATTAGATACTCGGCTCAGCAGGCAGTATCACACACATGATAGGATTAGATACTCGGCTCAGCAGGCAGTATCGCACTTGATAGGATTAGATACCCGGCTCAGCAGGCAGTATCACACACATAATAGGATTAGATACTCGGCTCAGCAGGCAGTATCACACACATGATAGGATTAGATACTCGGCTCAGCAGGCAGTATCACACACATGATAGGATTAGATACCCGGCTCAGCAGGCAGTATCACACACATGATAGGATTAGATACTCGGCTCAGCAGGCAGTATCACACACATGATAGGATTAGATACTCGGCTCAGCAGGCAGTATCTCACTTGATAGGATTAGATACCCGACTCAGCAGGCAGTATCACACACATAATAGGATTAGATACTCGGCTCAGCAGGCAGTATCACACACATGATAGGATTAGATACTCGGCTCAGCAGGCAGTATCACACACATGATAGGATTAGATACCCGGCTCAGCAGGCAGTATCACACACATGATAGGATTAGATACTCGGCTCAGCAGGCAGTATCACACACATGATAGGATTAGATACCCGGCTCAGCAGGCAGTATCACACACATGATAGGATTAGATACCCGGCTCAGCAGGCAGTATCACACACATGATAGGATTAGATACTCGGCTCAGCAGGCAGTATCACACTTGATAGGATTAGATGCACTGATGTAGCTGCACATTGTCCCCAAAGACCATGTTTTCAATAAAATTCAGTAGCATTCCACGATGGGGGTTGTAGTGCTGTATCTGCCCTGTATTTCAGCCCGGCGGCCAGCAGGGGTCTTTCCTCGGACGCTCGCTCACCGTCTATTAATAACCAGCGCAGTGTCAGGTTTTCCAGTGACTTCCAAACAGGGGACAGCAAACAAGATCCCCTCGCCCGCCTCTCATGCCCCTCCGGTCGCCATATTCTCTAGTCTAGGGGTCAGCAGTTTCCCTCTCCTGTCCCCTCGGGTACCTCTCTGTAGACTGTCTGCAGCGTGGCTGTCACCATGAGCAGTGTCACCTATCACATCTCCAGCCTGCTGGAGAAGATGACATCCAGTGACAAGGACTTCAGGTGAGGAGGGGGCCCCTGCGAGGGGCCGGGGTGCTCGTGCTTCATTACATGTGTTCTGCCCTGTGCTCAGCGATCTGGAGATTATAGGGTTAATAGCCTAAAGCTTTCTAAGTCCTATGTGACTATATTGCACGTCCCTTTTCATTGCAAGTAGATGGAATGTGTACTACATCCCCCATCATGCTGCTCATCACCAGGCCATGTCTGTAGATGCAGACCCCAAAATGACCTGTATAATTGGAAGCCAACCTACGATCAAAAGTGAGTATAGAACAGGCGAGGGATCTACAACAGCCGCCTTATTAGGGCTCTTTCACACGAGCGGATGCCGTGCGGGTAATCCACTGCGTGAAAGAGAGCCAAGCCCCGCTCTGGGCAGCAGAGATTGATAAAGCTCCGTGACTCTCTGCGATCTTATTACTACAAAATCACGGGGGCAACTTTATCTCACTGTGATTTTGTAGTAAAAAGATCAGAGAGAGGCACGGAGCATTGTCAATCTCTGCTGTCCGGAGCGGGGCTTGGCTCTCTTTCACACACTGGATTACCCGCACCGGATCCTCTCGTGTGAAAGAGCCCTAAGGCTAGGTTCACACAACGATATTTGTCGCGCAACAAATAGGGCACAACTACACTGCAACATTTGTTGCGCGACATTTTGTTGCACCAATGTTGCGCTACAATTTTTATAACGGTATTCTATGGTGTCGCATTGCGACATGCAACATGCTGCGACGCAACAGTCGCAGAAAAATCCATCTTGAATGGATTTTTTGCGACTGTCGTGTTGCAGTCGCAGCATGTTGCATGTCGCAGTGCAACACCATAGAATACCGTTATAAAAATTGTAGCGTGACATTGGTGCAACAAAATGTCGCGCAACAAATGTCGTCGTGTGAACCGAGCCTAAGGCCCTATTCACACGTCCGCAATGTCGTCCGCATGTATTCCGCAATTCTGCGGAATACATGCGGACCCATTGACTGTGAATGGGGCACGGAACGATGCGGAGAGCACACACTGTGCTCTCCGCATCAGTTTTTGCGGAGCGCGCCGCTGATCTTACGGCCGCAGCTCCGCAAAAAAGTAGAGCATGTTCTATTCTTGCCCGCAATTGCGGACAAGTATAGGCATCTCTATAGGGCTGGTGGCAAGGTGTTTTACGGATCTGCAAAACACTACGGACGTGTGAATAAGGCCTAATAGCGCAGGAGCGTTCTATGAGGAGCGGCTGGTGATGGAATTGCACGCCCACATCGTTGTCCATGAGGGCGGCTGCAGTCGCTCTGACATGGCTGGTCACAGAGGGCAGTAGCGGTCCCTTCACGCAGGCATGAAATGTACGGTATATCGGCTGGAGTCCTCGGTTCCTCGGATCTGACACTCGCTCTTCTTCCTGTTGAAGGTTCATGGCCACAAATGATTTGATGCTTGAACTGCAGAAGGACTCCATCAAGTTAGATGAGGACAGCGAGCGCAGGGTGGTGAAGATGCTCCTGAAGTTGCTGGAGGACAAAAACGGAGAGGTGCAGAACTTAGCAGTGAAGTGGTGAGAGAGGCGTGGGGACCTGGTGGCCTTCAGTGTGCACTGTCTGTAAATGAATGACCGCAGGGCTTTCAGGAGTCCAATCTACCCATAGCTTACAAGTGGCAATTCCCTGGCCCGCCAGCTGAGGTCCATGTATCCCTGCACTCACAGTTGATGGCTATCTCCGAGTCTTCACCATGCATTCACTGTTCAGTTCTATGATTTCAGCTCCATCGTTCATGGTTGACGTCCCACGCCACGGTTGAACACCCACCACACAACTTGTCCATTCAGCTACAGATCGCACAAGCACACGAGATTTTTCTTGATTTCATGCTTTCTCTGTTGCTGGATGTGAATGTTTTTTGTCTTGCCTCACTTTCTCCAGCCTCGGGCCTCTGGTGGGAAAAGTAAAAGAGCATCAAGTGGAGACGATTGTGGACACTCTGTGCAGTAACATGCTATCAGAGAAGGAGCAGCTGAGAGACATCTGCAGCATCGGGCTGAAGACTGTGATATCGGAGCTTCCTGCAGCAAGCTCAGGTAGGTACCAGAGGAGCAAAGAATGAAGACGTCCGAGGGGAGACATGCACTGTGAGCAACGACAGCGACATATCAGATAAACTATATCATTTCTCTACGTCTGTTCACATACAATGGGGTCATATCGCTAGGATATGCCCCAATGTCTGAGAGGTGCGGGTCCGACCTCTGGGACCCGCACCTACAAGGAGAACGGAGCGGGGAGATCTGTGGCTGGTGGACCCTGAGTTTCCCGGGGTCCGTCCACCACCAAGTGCTGCTCCATATAAGTGAATGGGAGCGCACTGCACACGCCCGGCCCCTGCTCCTATTCATTTCTATGGGGCAGACCGGAAATAGCCGAGCCGTTCGTGTTGTAGTTCCGGCTCCTAGTGATATATCCCCATTGTATGTGATGGTAAAACCCCTTTAAATTACTTCCAAATCTGTTTGTTTTACGTATCTGGTACTCCACTCACATCTAGTAATGTCCAGAGTGAATAGTGAGTGCAGCTCTGGAGTATAATACAGGATGTAACTCAGGATCAGTACAGGACAAGTAATGTATGTACACAGTGACTGCACCAGCAGAATAGTGAGTGCAGCTCTGGAGTATAATACAGGATGTAACTCAGGATCAGTACAGGATAAGTCATGTATGTACTCAGTGACTCCACCAGCAGAATAGTGAGGGAAGCTCTGGAGTATAATACAGGATGTAACTCAGGATCAGTACAGGATAAGTAATGTATGTACACAGTGACTGCACCAGCAGAATAGTGAGTGCAGCTCTGGAGTATAATACAGGATGTAACTCAGGATCAGTACAGGATAAGTAATGTAATGTATGTACACAGTGACTGCACCAGCAGAATAGTGAGTGCAGCTCTGGAGTATAATACAGGATGTAACTCAGGATCAGTACAGGATAAGTAATGTATGTACACAGTGACTGCACCAGCAGAATAGTGAGTGCAGCTCTGGAGTATAATATAGGATGTAACTCAGGATCAGTACAGGATAAGTAATGTATGTACACAGTGACTGCACCAGCAGAATAGTGAGTGCAGCTCTGGAGTATAATACAGGATGTAACTCAGGATCAGTACAGGATAAGTAATGTATGTACACAGTGACTGCACCAGCAGAATAGTGAGTGCAGCTCTGGAGTATAATACAGGATGTAACTCAGGATCAGTACAGGATAAGTAATGTATGTACACAGTGACTGCACCAGCAGAATAGTGAGTGCAGCTCTGGAGTATAATACAGGATGTAACTCAGGATCAGTACAGGATAAGTAATGTATGTACACAGTGACTGCACCAGCAGAATAGTGAGTGCAGCTCTGGAGTATAATACAGGATGTAACTCAGGATCAGTACAGGATAAGTATATGTATGTACACAGTGACTGCACCAGCAGAATAGTGAGTGCAGCTCTGGAGTATAATACAGGATGTAACTCAGGATCAGTACAGGATAAGTAATGTATGTACACAGTGACTGCACCAGCAGAATAGTGAGTGCAGCTCTGGAGTATAATACAGGATGTAACTCAGGATCAGTACAGGATAAGTAATGTATGTACACAGTGACTCCACCAGCAGAATAGTGAGTGCAGCTCTGGGGTATAATACAGGATGTAACTCAGGATCAGTACAGGATAAGTAATGTATGTACACAGTGACTGCACCAGCAGAATAGTGAGTGCAGCTCTGGAGTATAATACAGGATGTAACTCAGGATCAGTACAGGATAAGTAATGTATGTACACAGTGACTGCACCAGCAGAATAGTGAGTGCAGCTCTGGAGTATAATACAGGATGTAACTCAGGATCAGTACAGGATAAGTAATGTATGTACACAGTGACTGTGCCAGCAGAATAGTGAGTGCAGCTCTGGAGTATAATACGGGATGTTACTCAGGATCAGTACGGGATAAGTAATGTATGTACACAGTGACTGCACCAGCAGAATAGTGAGTGCAGCTCTGGAGTATAATACGGGATGTTACTCAGGATCAGTTATATCACATTTATAAAGTTATTGAATTTCGTATATACTCTTTCTATAGGATCCTCTTTAGCCGCCAATGTATGCAGAAAGATCACAGGACAACTGACGGCGGCTATAGGAAAGTGTGATGATGCAGCGGTGCAGTTAGAGGCTCTTGATATATTGTCGGACATGTTGGGAAGGTGAGATAATACTTTGTGTAGATTGATTATTGCTGATTTCCGTTGAGCGGCCGCCATCTCACCTCCTTAGTCTTCTCAGCAGATTAGGAGGGGCTCTCTTCTCTTTCCATGCCTCCATCCTCAGCTGCCTTCTGCCCCAGCTCACCAGCCCTCGTCTAGCGGTGAGGAAGAGAGCCGTCCTGGCGCTGGGGCACCTGGTGCAATCCTGCAATGGAAACCTGTTCACAGAACTTGTTGAACATCTGGTGGCAGAAATGAAAAGAACGAATCCACATCCACCACTAGAACGTACATTCAGTGTGTGACCTCCATAAGCCTGCAGGCAGGACACCGACTGGGTGAGGGAGGCACAAGGATGCCACTGCAGATTGTAAGAACATTATAATCTATTACCTGCTTATTCACAAGCACATAGCACCAGCCAAATAAAGCCTGTGAAGGAGCTAGTCGTGCAGGAACCTCCTCTTCATCCTGTCTACTGTTTCTGCAGGGCCACATCTGGAGAGAATTGTGCCCCTAGTGGTGGGGTTCTGTAAAGTGGAAGACGATGAGCTGCAGGAGCAGTGTTTCCAGGCACTGGACTCCTTCATCAGACGCTGCCCCAAAGAGATCTCACCTTATGTCCCCACAGTCCTTAATTTGTGTCTGAAGTATATTGCTTATGACCCTAACTATAACTATGATAGTGAGGAAGAAGAGGAGATGATGGAGACAGAAAGCGAGGAAGAACCAGGTCGGTATTAACTACTAATAATAGATAAGTATGTAACTACTATAATACTGCTCCTATGTACAATAATATAACTACTATAATACTGTCTCCTATGTACAAGAATATAATTACTATAATACTGCTCCTATGTACAAGAATATAACTACTATAATACTGCTCTATAATACTGCTCCTATGTACAAGAATATAACTACTATAATACTGCTCCTATGTACAAGAATATAACTACTATAATACTGCTCCTATGTACAAGAATATAACTACTATAATACTGCCTCCTATGTACAAGAATATAACTACTATAATACTGCTCCTATGTACAAGAATATAACTACTATAATACTGCTCCTATGTACAATGAATATAACTACTATAATACTGCTCCTATGTACAAGAATATAACTACTATAATACTGCTCCTATGTACAAGAATATAACTACTATAATACTGCCTCCTATGTACAAGAATATAACTACTATAATACTGCTCCTATGTACAAGAATATAACTACTATAATACTGCCTCCTATGTACAAGAATATAACTACTATAATACTGCCTCCTATGTACAGGAATATAACTACTATAATACTGCTCCTATGTACAAGAATATAACTACTATAATACTGCTCCTATGTACAAGAATATAACTACTATAATACTGCTCCTATGTACAAGAATATAACTACTATAATACTGCTCCTATGTACAAGAATATAACTACTATAATACTGCCTCCTATGTACAAGAATATAACTACTATAATACTGCCTCCTATGTACAAGAATATAACTACTATAATACTGCTCCTATGTACAGGAATATAACTACTATAATACTGCTCCTATGTACAAGAATATAACTACTATAATACTGCTCCTATGTACAAGAATATAACTACTATAATACTGCTCCTATGTACAAGAATATAACTACTATAATACTGCTCCTATGTACAAGAATATAACTACTATAATACTGCTCCTATGTACAAGAATATAACTACTATAATACTGCTCCTATGTACAAGAATATAACTACTATAATACTGCTCCTATGTACAAGAATATAACTACTATAATACTGCTCCTATGTACAAGAATATAACTACTATAATACTGCTCCTATGTACAAGAATATAACTACTATAATACTGCTCCTATGTACAAGAATATAACTACTATAATACTGCTCCTATGTACAGGAATATAACTACTATAATACTGCTCCTATGTACAAGAATATAACTACTATAATACTGCCTCCTATGTACAAGAATATAACTACTATAATACTGCTCCTATGTACAAGAATATAACTACTATAATACTGCCTCCTATGTACAGGAATATAACTACTATAATACTGCCTCCTATGTACAAGAATATAACTACTATAATACTGCCTGCTACATACAAGAATATATCTACTATAATACTGCTCCTATGTACAAGAATATAACTACCATAATACTTCCTCCTATATACAAGAATATAACTACTATAATACTGCCTCCTACATACAAGAATATAACTACTATAATACTGCCTGCTACATACAAGAATATAACTACTATAATACTGCTTCCTATGTACAAGAATATAACTACTATAATACTGCTCCTATGTACAAGAATATAACTACTATAATACTGCCTCATATGTACAAGAATATAACTACTATAATACTGCTCCTATGTACAAGAATATAACTACTATAATACTGCTCCTATGTACAAGAATATAACTACTATAATACTGCTCCTATGTACAAGAATATAACTACTATAATACAGCTCCTATGTACAAGAATATAACTACTATAATACTGCTCCTATGTACAAGAATATAACTACTATAATACTGCTCCTATGTACAAGACTATAACTACTATAATACTGCTCCTATGTACAAGAATGTAACTATTATAATACTGCCTCCTATGTATAAGAATATAACTACTATAATACTGCCTCCTATGTACAGTAATGTGGAGCAAAAATGTGATGTGTGGTGTTGCTCGTTCTCGGTGATGACTTCTGTGGTTTCTTATGTAGAGAGTGAAGAAGAATACAGCGATGATGATGATATGAGCTGGAAGGTGAGACGCTCTGCAGCCAAGTGCCTGGAGACGCTGATAACTGCTAGGCCCGATCTCCTATCAGAGTTCTTTAGATCTGCGGCTCCGGCCATCATCTCACGATTTAAAGAAAGGGAAGAGAACGTGAAGGCGGACATCTTCTCTGCGTTCAATGCTCTGCTCAGGCAGACACGGTGCTTTAACAGACAGAACGTGGAGGTCACCGACAAAGGAGAAAGTCCTCTCAGTTCTCTGCAGAACCAGGTGACCATAGATGGGACACAAACCAAAGGGCGGTCCCTAATTCCTGGTAGCCATTGACTGTGCACCACTGCAAGGTGACTCCATGCTGTCCTTCCTCCATAGGTTCCTTTAGTTATGAAGTCCCTCCATAAACTCCTCAGAGATAAGAGCATCAAGTCTCGTCAGGGATGTTTCACAGTTCTCACAGAGCTGACCAGTGCACTCCCCGGCTGCCTCTCCCAGCATATCCCGGCACTGGTTCCAGGTAGGAATCCGTGCAAGCAACAATAACAAACGATGGGTGAAGTAGTCATATTAGACATATTTTTGTCTCCTACCCATAGGTCTTGTCTTCTCCTTGACGGACAAAGGCAGCAGCTCTAATATGCGTCTGGATACGCTAATGTTCCTTCACGTCATCCTCAGCTGTCACCCCCCCGAATGCTTCCAGCCTCACCTTCCAGCCCTCTTACCTCCAGTGGTCGCCTGTATTTCTGACCCCTTCTACAAGATCACCTCGGAGGCCCTGCTGGTGGCTCAACAATTGGTAAAAGTGATCCGACCGCTGGACCAGACCAAGGTATCCCAGCCTTCGCCCTACACAAAGGAGCTGTTTAGCGCCACCTTAAAAAGACTGCAGGCAACAGATATTGACCAGGAGGTGAAGGAAAGGGCCTTGTCCTGCATGGGTCATCTCATAAGTCATCTTGGGGACCAGCTGGGGAACGATCTCCTGCCCACTCTCCAGCTCATCCTGGAACGTCTCCGCAATGAGATCACCAGACTCACCGCGGTGAAGGTTCTCACCCTCATTGCAGGATCTCCTCTCAAGATTGACTTGCGGCCACTACTGAAGGATGCTCTGCCCACTCTGGCCTCCTTCCTACGTAAGAACCAGAGAGCCCTCCGGCTAGGGACGGTATCTGCCCTGGAGGTGTTGGTGAGGAATTACAATGACTGTCTGAAGCCCGCCATGTTGGAGCCTGTGCTGGGGGAGCTGCCGTCTCTTCTGGCTGAATCCGACATGTATCTGGCTCAAGTGTCGATAGATTTTCTTACCACTTTGGTGTCCGCACATCCGGCCTCCCTTCCCAAACTTAGCGCCCGTATCCTCCCCCAACTATTTCAGCTGGTGCACTCTCCTCTACTCCAAGGAGGAGCTTTGGCCTCCATTCTGGCCTTCTTGCGAGCGCTGGTCGTGAGCCACACACCTCACCTTGGGTATGCCGACCTTCTCAAGCAGCTTACGGGCCCTGCGCAATCCGCCGGACCCACACTGCACAAACAGGCCTTCCATTCCGTGGCTAAGTGCGTGGCCACTTTAGCCAGCGCCTGCCCCAAGGAATCCAACGCTTCCGTTACCCAATTCATACAAGATGCCAAAAATCCCCGTGTGGAAGACGCGGTGAAGGTGCTGGCCTTCTTGACACTGGCGGAAATTGGGCGAGAGCGGAGCCTTGGCAACCAGCAGAAGGAGCTGAAGAATGTCATCCTTGAAGCCCTGGCGTCCCCCAGTGAGGAGGTGAAGTCTGCCGCCTCCTACGCCCTTGGAAACGCCTGTGTGGGCAGCCCTGCCACTTTTCTGCCCATTTTGCTGCATGAAATCGGGGGTCAGCTCAGAAGGCAGTATCTGCTGCTGCACTCTCTTAAAGAAGCCCTGACGTGCCTGCCCAGCGAGGAGCTGAGACCCTACCAGGAAGACGTGTGGAAACTGCTGCTGGAGCACTGCGAGGCCACGGAAGAAGGCACCAGGAACGTGGTAGCAGAATGCGTGGGCAAGCTGACCCTCGTAAACCCGGCACAGCTCCTGCCACGGCTGTGCAAGCAGCTCAGCTCAGGTGATACACTACCTGGTATCTGGAGGAATTTAAATGGGTCCTATGTAAAGAAATCTCAGGCATTATACATTATACTGCTTGCCATCAGTGAATGAAAACATTCTTATTTTGATCCAGACACATATATCCTATCGGAACCATGTCACATGTGGACACCTCGGTTTAATGTATCAGGTCAGTGACCGTGTTTTCTGGATGTTATAACGATGCCTCCAATCACTGACAACAAGCAGAGATTTTTAAAAATGGTGAGACCTTGAAACACAAAGTGTATGTAAACTTACCCAAATTTCATTATATCAAGATTTAAGGGGTATCCCCACACGATGTGCCATCAATACCGGACAGGTGCAGGTGCCTGGCCCCATGTCTCGCTGCCATGGATGAGGAGGTGGCCCTGCGTGCACAGCTTTGTCCATTCACTTCTATGGGTCTTCCGAAAATCGTAAACTCGCTCGGCTGTTTTCAGAACTCCTGTAGATGTGAATGGAGAGAGCCGCGAATGTGCAACTACCCCTCCCCTCCGTTTTGTCAGATACTTTGTCTGCCTATAGTCACCATTAGAAGGCGCTCACGGCATACAGATTCATACAGATCCCATTAAACCTAATAATAAAGCCTTCTTCAATAACCTGCTTTTCAGCGCCCCCTAGTGGCGGGGTTTTTGGTCACATGATCTCAACATTCGTAGAGGCCTTTGTTGATCTTTTCACCGTTTGTTCTCCTCCATTTTCAGGTTCTGCATATACCCGCAGTACGGTGGTCACAGCCATCAAATTCACCATATCTGACCAGCCGACTCCTATTGACCCCCTCCTGAAGAACTGCATTGGTAAGTAAACACCAGACTGACACCTAGTGGTCACTGCCCTGCATTACAAGAACCGATGGAAATGGTGAAAAATGGTGACTTTCCTTTATTCTTCTCATGCAGGAGACTTCTTAAAACCCCTCCAGGACCCGGACCCCAATGTGCGTCGCGTCACTTTGGTCATGTTTAATTCAGCAGCTCATAATAAACCATCTCTGGTCCGGAAGCTTCTGAGCAGGGTCCTTCCGCCTGTGTACGAGGAGACGAAAGTGCGGAAAGAACTGATCCGGGAGGTGAGGACGTACACAGTAGCCCCGGCCTAAGGCCCCTTGCAGACGAGCATTTGTCACGCTGTGAGTGCGCAGCGCAACTCCCGTCCTGACCTCCCAGCACTGACGGAGTCACATAGCATTATATTGATTTATGATGCTATGTAACCTTACAGTTCTGGAATGTATTTGATAATACTGACACAATGCTGCCAGTGTTATCCAATACGTTCCAGAACTGTAAGGGTTGCATAAATCAATATAATGCTATGTGACCCCGTCAGTGCTGGGAGTTGCGCTGCGGACTCACAGCGTGACAAATCTCTGCAAGGGGCCTAAGGGATGATTCCTACTTATTTAGATTTGATGTGATCTTTGCTCATGTTTCGGTGTAAGGTGGAGATGGGCCCGTTCAAGCACACAGTGGACGATGGCTTGGACGTGCGGAAGGCGGCATTTGAGTGCATGTACACCTTGCTGGAGAACTGCCTGGACCAGCTGGACATCTACGAGTATCTGAACCATGTGGAGGACGGCCTGAAGGATCACTATGACATTAGGGTAACGTCTTCTGCTCCCCCTCTGATCTGGCTGCGGCCGCGCTCAGTCTGGGTCAGAGTTTCCTCCGATGCCGGATGTTAGAGCGGGATCTCCGCTGTCAAGACTTCTTTGCAAAGCTTATTCTACGTGCGGCGCTGTACAATCAGGCCCCTTAATATCCACCATAAAAAGGCGTATTGGTGGTCATTAAAGGATCTGGGTACGGCCACAGGTAGCGAGTCTGCTGTGGATATTCTGCAGCAGTAAAATCTACATTGCTGCAGATTTTTACAATCCACATTGCAACGTGTGAAATCTGCAGCAGAAACAACATAAATTGACATGCTGCGAATTTAAAGTGGCTGCAGACGGTGCGGATTACACGGCTGTTCTGCGCCGAAAAAGTACCAGCAAAGTGAACGAGATTACACAAATCTCATTTACGCTTTTTTCCCCCACTTAGGTCCTGAAATTGACTTGCTGTGTGTATTTTAAAATCTACAGTATGTCAATGGTTTGTGCGACTTTTAGGGATGAGCGAATCGACTTCGGATGTTTCATCATAAAACTTTGTTAGAATACTGTACAGTATTAGAATGTATTGGCTCCAATGAGCTGACATTATTACTTAAAGTCTTGCGAGACTTCGGGTAATAACTTCAGAAATTAACTTCTACTGTAAAAACCCTTTACCTCGAACTCGAGTTCGGTACCAAGTAATAACCTTGGCTCATAAGAGCCAATACATTCTAATACTGTACAGAGCGCTCGCTCCATACAGTATTCTAACGAAGTTTTATGCAAATCGACTTCGGATGTTTCATCCGAAGTCGATTCGCTCGTCCCTAGCTACTTTAACTTTCCTGGTTTAAAATCCGGCAGACTGTTCCAGGAGAGAACAGCCAGAATTCACCGGATCCAGAGGATGCAAACAGAGAGTCCACCGGCTCCATTAAGTATAATTTGGTCCGGCAAAGATCTGTACGCAGAGCCTCATGTTTTTCAGATGCTGACCTTCATTATCCTCACCCGTCTGGCTACTCTGTGCCCCAGTGCAGTTATCGAGCGCCTGGACCAGCTCATCGAGCCCCTCCGGGCCACCTGCACCACTAAGGTTTGACCATCCGCTGACAAATGGAGCAATCACCCCCAGCATTGTCCACTGCTAGACCTTCATTCTCCTCCTCTTGTTGTTTGCAGGTAAAAGCCGGCTCTGTGAAGCAAGAGTTCGAGAAGCAAGATGAGCTGAAGCGCTCGGCTATGAGAACCATCACAGCTCTGCTCAACATCCCAGAGGTGGAGAACAGCCGCAGCATGGTGGAGTTCCTGACACAGATCAGAGCCAACCCTGAGCTCTCGTCCCTGATGGAGACCATTCAGAAAGACACCGTAACGGCCTGCAGCTCAGAGATCATGGACATCAGCTAAGAGACAGGCCCCCGCTGCTAGAGACCGAACTAAAGAGGTAACCTAAAGTGCAGCGAGCGGCTGCCGATAAAGCATGACCTCCACCCAAGCACCATAAACGTAGGCCGCTGCTGTGCTGAATCTACACATAGGAAACCAAGTGTATAGGTTTTTGCGTGAAATAAAAACTAAGCCAGAAAGGATTCATCTGTGAGGAAAAAATAAATAAATCATACAGTAGATAAAAATCAGAACTTGTTTGTGATTTGATTGCAGATTTCCAGTGGCCAGATATTAAACTGCAGTAAATAAGAATTTATAAAATCCCATTCACAACTTAAAAAAAAAGCCCCAACTAAACTGGACCCGTGTGTTGAAGCCAAGACAGTAGTGTGTGCTGCCCCGACGCAGTTCTCTGGACAGTTCCAGAACAGCCACGCTGAAAAATACATTCACAAAGTATGCAAAATAGATACCACGTCATGCCTGACGCAGGGCCTGGGGTGCTGGACCACGTGACCTCTGGCGTCACTGCCGATCTGGTTTCTTTTTGTCTGCAAAGGGCTGGTGGAAAAAAAATAATTTCTCCCCTTTCTTTGGGTTCTAAATCTTTCCTCCCTTGATTTTGTGTCTCCTTCTGTTCTTCCTAAAGGGACGGCTAAATCTATTCCTCGCCGAGAAGGAACTCTGAAAATGTTCTCTTTTTATCCGCAGCTTTGTCTAGTACAGGGATGGGTAAACACGGCCCTCCAGCTGTTGCAAAACTACAAGTCCCAGCATGCAAAGACTGCCTACAGCAGGACATGGTGGGAGTAGTAGTTTTACAACAGCTGGACGGCAGAGTTTGCCCATCCCTGATCTAGTAGGTCATCTAGAGCCATCCCAAAAGGTATTCCTCTTCACATGGACCACCACATTGCTGGGGAGTCACCAACCCAGTTTTTCAGCCAGAGCTCTCTACGGCAGAATTTGATAAAGCGGCGGATCTAGCCGCCAATCTAACGGAATCAGACGAAGCACGGGCCAAGAAATCTGCTGCTTTTCTCAGTGCTCAAGGACGCTAGCATTTCTTCTCTGGGACATTTTTTTATTGATTTTCTAGCTCAGAGCCAGACCATAAGGGAACGGGCCGTACATGTGGAAGCAATATTTGGGCTGAAGGAGGTTGACGCCTACCAGGCTCCTTATAAAAAAAAAAGCCTCCACTTTGCCAAGTACCCCCATATCAAAGGTTAGGGCCATTGTCCTAGAGACTTTAGATACAGCTACATCTATTCTAGGCGCTTTATCCCAAGAAGAACTGTTTTCTTCTTTAAAGGGATATTTTCATTTAAGGTTTTTAGAAATATTAACTTTTGTTAGGTTTCTTCCACTCCTTAATTAAGGCCGATACATTATTATTATGTACCAGAAACGCCCTGTGGTGTCTGGATTCTAAACCGCCAAACATGACATCCTGAATGGACTTTGGTTCTTTTAGCTCTTCTGTGCCTATTGTGGATCTTATGGCTTTTAAGTCTATCCGTATCTTCTATTACAGTGATGGGCAACGTGCGGCTCTCCAGCTGTTGCTAAACTACAACTCCCACCATGCCCTGCAGTAGGCTGATAGCTATAGACAGGCTTTGCATGCTGGGAGTTGTAGTTCTGCAACAGCTGGAGAGCCGCACGTTGCCCATCACTGTTCTATTAGAAAACATGGTTTGCCACTTATCTCGCCTTCTAGAGATGAATTTTCTTCAGAATCAGATGAAATAAACTCCAATCACCTCAATTTTGGATTTCTTGTACCAGCTGCTCTTTTTGAAAAGAGGAATTGACTTCTGATCTGACCAACGTCTGAAGACACCTATAAAATGGCGGCGATTCCTCAGCCACTGTTGTATCACTGCCACTCTGACCTCTTCTCCCACTCGGGCGGTAAAACAGATTTACAACTATTCTTTAGAAACCACCTTCCAAGGCTTTGCCTGAAATCACATTTAGGTATAAGGCCTAGTGCACACAACCGTATGTGTTTTGCAGTCCACAAAAAAAACAAAAACGTCTGTCTGGCATCCGTTTTTTTTGCGGATTCATTGTAACAACGCCTATCCTTGTGCGCAAACTAGAAAAAAAAATAAGATGTTTTTTTTGCGGGACTACGGAATGGACATACTGATGCGAACAGCACATGGTGGTTTTTTTTCCAATAGGATGCGGACCCAAACAAAAACGGAACGGACAGCAAAATACGGTCGTGTGCATGAGGCCTAAGGGCATCAGAAGAGGAGCAGGACTCAATATGCCCCAGAACACTCACACCTCAGAGGTACCAGGGCTGGGGGGACTCCAGACTCTTCTGTGCACTTCACTCCAGACCACTAAGCCATTTAGGGTACATTTACACTTGCGTTGGTGCGGATCCGTCTTTTATTTGCACAGACAGATTCGCACCTATAAATGCAAACATTTGTATCCGTTCAGAACAGATCCGTTTGCATTAGTTTAAAGGAAAAATGACAAAGTCCAAAACGGATCAGTTTTGAATTACATTGAAAGTCAATGGGGAACGGAGCAGTTTTCAAATGCACCATATTGTGTCATTGAAAACGGATCCGTCCCCATTGACTTACATTGTAATTCAAAACGGAGCCATTAGGCTCCGCCTCTTCAGACGGACACCAAAATGCTGCATGCTGCGTTTTGGTGTCCGCCTCCAAAATGGAATAGAAGCGGAACGGAGCCGAACTGATGCATTCTGAGCGGATCCTTATCCATTCAGAATGCAATGGGGCTTAACTGATCCTTTTGGACCGTTTGTGAGAGCCCTGAAACGGATCTCACAAACGGAATCCAAAACGCTAGTGTGAAAGTAGCCTAACTCCGATTAGGACGCCATCCTCCTGCTTTCTTATAGGCGTTCGCGATGACATCACCATGTCCTGCGTGCTCCACATGCTCTCCCTGCCCATCTCCTTGCTGGAAGCTCCTCCTGTGGCCAGGAATTCAGCGCCTCAGCGATGCCGCCAGGCACACCGAGCTGCAGCAACCAAGTCGCTCCCCTTTGGAAGCTTGCTGTGCCTCTGCCCATCCCCAGCAGTGCCCGAAATGATGCCGCTTCTTACCCCAGGGGACTGCAGGTATGCCCAAGTGAAAAAAACAATGCTTCAGCCTAGAAACTGGGGCCAGCATAGGAGCACCGCGAGGGGGAAGGATTTTGAAAGAAAACTACAGGCTTCCCCAGAGACCGGAAACCACACTGAATTGGAAGGAGCGTCCGCCCTTTTATTCGGCAGGTTTCCTGTCTATGGGGCAGATCCTCTCTCTCGTGGTGCCGTCGTGTGTGAAGTGAAAACTGCAGTGATTCACTAAATATTAAGCGGGGCACAGGGAGAAGAGTCATCCGTGCAGCTGCTTGACCGACTAGTCTTTCTATATGCCAACAGATTTATCAGGGCAGGCAGAAGAACCTGCAGATGCCTTCACATACACGGCTCGTTTCTCTGAATCACTGCATTTCACAGTAAAATACAGCTCCATGTCATCAGGAACACTGGGGAGTTAATGCTGTGATGCACAAAGCACGGCACCATGTACCTTTACTATTGATGCCCACACGCTTCAGAACCCAGACAGAGACTGAAGTCCAAAAGTTTCTCTTTTAAGTTTATTTAGCACAAATAACCACAGATATTTATTCGTTCTCTTCGCTGCGCAGTCTGGCGTTGGGGTTCGTGACTTTGATGGCGAGCTGTGCCGCTCTCTCCACAATGGTCTTTCGGTTCTTTGAGGAGACATTGTGGGCGATTTCTGCACAGAAGGACCTGGGAAAGAAACAGTTTGTGAGATCCAGACCAATCAGGGAGAAATCCCGAGGGTTAACACAAAATCAGTGAGCGTGCAATGCACTGATGCATCACAGCTAGCATTTCCAAGATGACCCTGTCATGGCAGAGAGCAGAGGCTCTAGGTGTAATGGTAACGCCCCCGTTGCTCCTAGAGGCTCATTTGCATATATTAAAGCATCTCTCAGAAATGCGGACACATACGAAGATGGGACCAACACAGACGCCTTCAGCTGCGGAGCGCACATATAACAGGTCAGCCGGTGTCATAGGGACAGAACTGCTGACAGATGGCCTTTAATGAATAAGTGCACTGACAATACTACGGCACCAGGGAGGGAGCAAAATGGTCACCAGTCCCTAGCACAGCAGCCAGGGCATTTGTAAGTAAGTTCTTCTTAAAGGGGTTCTCCTACAGTTTTCCCCTCTGGTTAGGTCATCAGTATCTGATCAGTGGCGGTCCAACACCTGGGACCCCGCCAATCAGCTGTTTGAGAAGACACTCGCAGTAGTGCGGTGGCCTTCACCCTGCTCACCAAGCACAGCGCCGTACAGTGTATAGTGGTTGTGCTTGGTATTGCACTCCGTTCCATTCACTTCTAGAGGCCGAGCTGCTCCAAGACCACGTGACCGATGAACGTGACATCACTGGCCTAGGAAAAGCTGAGCGAAGACCATCGGGCTCACAGGAGCACTGGTGCCTTCTGAAACAGCTGATGGGTGGGGGTCCCGGGTTTCGAACCCCCACCGATGATATACTGATGACCTATCCAGAGAATAGATAGTTTAAAAAAAAAAAAAAATATCTGAAAACCCCTTTAAAGGGTTTCTGTCACCAACTTTTGACATTATAAGCTGTCTGACATTAGCTATGTGCTAATGTCAGACCAGCTTGATAATGTCTTTTTTATAAAAATCCGCTGTATATATAGTCTGAAAAACTTACTTTTATATTATGTAAATTAGCCTCTAGGAGCAGGGGCGTTGCCCTGCTCCTAGCGGCTCCGTCCGGCAACCTGCTGGCACGCCCTTCACACTGACAGTGCAGGGCAGCGATCCTCCTGCACTGTCTCGTTCTGAATCGCGCGCCGCGCCGCCGCTCTGTATTCGGCGCAGGCGCGGTGAGCAGAGGACAGCAGGCACCAGCGTCCTCTGCTCATCGCCTGCGCCGAATACAGAGCTGGCAGCGCGGGCGCGCGATTTCAGAACGAGACAGTGCAGGAGGATCGCTGCCCTGCACTGTCAATCAAAGTGTGAAGGGGCGTGCCAGCAGGTTGCCGGACGTGAGCCGCTAGAGCAGGGCAACGCCCCTGCTCCTAGAGGCTAATTTACATAATATAAAAGTAAGTTTTTCAGACTATATATACAGCGGATTTTTATAAAAGACATTATCAGCTGGTCTGACATTAGCACATAGCTAATGTCAGACAGCTTATAATGTCAAAAGTTGGTGACAGAAACCTTAGAGGACTATCACTGATTTTGTGTATAGAGCTGGGCACATGGGCTTCTAGATGGCTGCTAGCATATTTGCATTTCAGTCCTCATAGCTCTCAGTGCTTTATTATGTAAAAACCGATTTGATAGATATGCTAATGAACCTTAGATGAGTCCTGCTTTTGAGATGAGTCAGCGTCCTCTGTTTCGGAGCCCAGGCACGCCCACTGTGAAGAAGCCAGCACCACCCCGCATCCTCTGACTCTCCTCCTTGCTCCCCGACGTCATAAAGCTAGATCGCCGTAATCTCGCGATAAATGAGCTAGCGCATGTGCAGTGCCGACATAGTTCCTTCCCTGGGCTGGCATCAGCCTCAGGGAACGAACTGCGCATGCGCTAGCTCGCTTATCGCGAGATTACGGCGATCTAGCTTTATGACGTCGGGGAGCAAGGAGGAGAGTCAGAGGATGCGGGGTGGTGCTGGCTTCTTCACAGTGGGCGTGCCTGGGCTCCGGAAACAGAGGACGCTTGACTCATCTCAAAAAGCAGGACTCATCTAAGGTTCATTAGCATATCTATCAAATCGTTTTTTTTACATAATAAAAGCACTGAGAGCTATGGGGACTGGAAATTGCAAATATGCTAGCAGCCATCTAGAAGCCCATGTGCCCAGCTCTATACACAAAATCCAGGTGACAGGTTCCCTTTAAGCTCCTTGTAGCTGCCCCCATACAGTATAATGTCACCTTGGGGCTGCCCCCATACAGTATAATGTCTCCAAGTGTTTTTTCTTCTAAATGGGCATTTATCGTGATATATATAGTTATCGCGATAAATTTCTTAATATAGTTATCGTGGCAATA
This sequence comes from Bufotes viridis, assembly GCA_033119425.1. Classification (NCBI taxonomy): domain Eukaryota; kingdom Metazoa; phylum Chordata; class Amphibia; order Anura; family Bufonidae; genus Bufotes; species Bufotes viridis. The sequence goes on from CM065596.1 coordinate 9,343,679, forward strand.
TTTTTGATATAGCCCAACCCTAGTCCGACAGGGAAATTCATGCTTCCCTTAGTTGCCATTTTGTGGCTACCATGGAAAGCCTCAACCTCCTCCTTGACCGTACCTGGCAGACCATGCGGCCTGCATGCAAACCCTACATGAACATCTGTGCTGAACACAGCCGTCAGTGCACATAACCCGGGTGCAACGCAAGACATCTTGTATTACACAGGGCATAGGACAGACACCAACGGAAAGACAAAGCCAGTGTTCCCACCACCGATCCGCAAACCCAATTCCTCATCAGATTTCAAAGATAGTGTAAACAAATATTTCTGTTCACTGACAGCAAGCACAACTGAAAGTTTAACTCCAGAAGTGTGCACAAAAAAGCCATTTATTCTAACTTTTCCCTATTGATTTCTATGGGGAACACATCTCTGCTGCTGAATTGTGGATTACAGCCATAAAGAGGTATTCCGGTTATATAAAGTAAATATTTGGTTGGGGTCTTATCCAAGAGACCCCCACTGATCATAAGTATAGGGGCACCATCTCCAAAACAAATATGGGACAGGCACACGCAGCCCCTTCATTCATTTCTATGTAGTACAGCACTTCACCATCTCTTGAACTATCATAGAAATGAATAGAGCCGCCCAACGAGCTGCTCCATTTCTGGTGGCTCCATGGGGCACAGGTCCTGGTGATCAGAGGAGGTCCCAGCTGTAGGACCCCCTACAGATCTAATAGTTGTCCCCTAATCTGTGGAATACCCCTTAAACCCATCCCACCCCATGCACTCACTTGTTGCTCATCATCAGAACCTCTAGCTCCTTGACATTGTGGACCAGGAATTTTCGGAACCCTGTGGGCAGCATGTGTTTGGTCTTCTTGTTGCTACCATAACCAATGTTGGGCATCAGGATCTGCCCCTTGAACCTCCTGCGGGCTCTGTTGTCAATACCTCTGGGTTTACGCCAGTTACGCTGCAGAAAAGAAAAGTTGTCACGTGAGTTATCGCCACCCCCGACGCCCCCACACACGTGGATTAAACATGGAGGACTCGGTACTGACCTTAATCTTTACATAACGGTCTGACTGGTGGCGGATGAACTTCTTTGTCCGCTTCTTCACGATCCTGGGCTTTATGAGGGGCCGGAGAGCCGCCATGATATCTAAAGACAACAACTGATTGGTTAATATTTTACCGGCGTTTTAAGCTATAGATATAGAGCAGCACAATCAATCATATGTCGCAGATCAACTTCCATGAACGGATACGTGAGACCAGCCACGGAATGGGTAATACACTGCTGTGCTCTCCCTCCAAGACTGCATGCTGCAAGAGCACAGGGGGCCCCACAGACTCCAGTATGGAGGGTGGAAGGGTCTTACCGTCCGCAGGAGACCTCCCATCACTTACGGTACAGCACATGCTGGGTGGGGGTCTGACTGCTGCAAACCCTGCCGATCACAGAACCTCCCGAGAAAAGCACGCAAACGCATCCCCAAGGCCCGAATACGGCAGCAACCCACGCCGTACTGATGGAAAAATAACTAATGCAAGTGTGAACAGAGACCAGGAGCTCAAGTCTCACTGCAAGACGTCACGCGCTCACTGTGTAACGAAGAAACTTGTGCTCTGTTCACACCAGCATGACGGAGCCATAGCAGAATGCATTAAAGGGGCTGTGCAGCAGTTACATACTGATCACTTATCCTCAGGATAGGTCAGCAATATCCCATCGGCGGGGGTGCTCGGTGTCGGGCCGCCGATCAGCTGTGAAGAGGCGGCAGTGCTTCTTCTAAGTCTTGTTTGTTGAGACGCAGTGTAATTACAACTACTCGCCCCGTCTAAGAGAATGGGTTGAGTAGTTGTAATCAGCTGGCGCCCTCTCCTTCAAACAGCTGAGCAGCAGGGATCGGACCCCCACAATCCGATATTGATGACAGGTCATCAATATGCAGCTGCTGCACAACCCCTTCAAAGTCAATGCCCATCTCGTGACTTACCCGGCACTGGCGCCGATTTCGTTTTTCTGTTCCTATGACGGATGTGAACAGAGCCTCAGGCAGACAACCCTCCTCCCAGCAGTGGCTGCCGGAGAACTTATTTCTGATGACCGCCCCTTCACATGTCGGTGAATCACACGTGTTCTCCACGGACTCTAATGTGCTTAATTACACGTCAGTGGAAAAGACGTGCGCTACTTAGGATCGTGATGAGGCCAAACATGACCATTAGGCTCCATTCACACGTCCGCAAGTGTTTTGCGAATCCGCAGTGTTTTGCGAATCCGCAAGTGTTTTGCGAATCCGCAAGTGTTTTGCGAATCCGCAAAACACGGACATCAGCGATGTGCGTACCGCAATTTGCGGACGGCACACCGCCGGCACTACATAGAAAATGCCTTTTCTTGTCTGCAATTGCAGACAAGGATAGAACATGCTCTATTTTTTTCGGGAATGCGATTGCGGACCTGGTGGGACATCGTCAGTCCCCATTGAAATTAATGGGTCCGCAATTCCGTTCCACAAAATGCGGACGTGTGAATGAGGCCCTAAAGCCTATGGGTCTGTGAAAAACCACTGAAGTGACGGATGGCATCCTTGCTCTGTCAGTGATATTCTGAGATTCTCTAAAAAACAAATTTCAGCCAAGCCGCCTCTGTGGAAAATGGATGACTGCAAAAAAAAAAAAAAAAAAAAAAAAAAAACATAATTCTGGACAGACCGTCCCAATGGAGAGGGATCAACGGATCTCCAAACGGAAACGACTGCCGCATATAACAGGGATGGCCACACGTGGTTTTCACGGACCCATAGACTAAAGAGCGGGACAAAATAGAGCGCGCTTCTGTGCTAAAACCCCGATGTGCGAACACACACAAATATGAAGGGAGACGTGAGCTGTCCGCGGAGAACACGTCAGTGAGGCTTATCCGCAGCTCTGACCAGGCAGATAGAGAACAGTTCGCTCCCGATAACCGCCCACCATTAGGCTGCCCCAGATGTGGGACCCCCACCCATCCTATATTGACAACCTATCCAGAGGACTGATCAAATATCTAAAAGCTGGACAACCCCTTTAAGGCCCTCACTACATCCCCTTTAAGGTATTCGATCACGCACAGTGTGTAGTCCCGGATTTCCCCGGCAGGATCCTACGGAGGAGACGAAACGCGAGAGGACCCCCTGATCGATCGACCCCCATAAAACCTACACAGCCGCACTACAGGGGCGTGCAGGCATGAACACGGTCATACACTGGTGACCAGTACAGCCGCCTCATACCTTACTGGTGCCCGGATTTAACATAACACCCCCCCAATTATGAGAGCCACGTGCCTGCACAACTATTTCAAAACAGTCAGGGCTCTGCTACATCCCGAGCACAGTGCAGACCCTGAGAGCACCCAGGCCTGTGACATGGAGGTCCCCGGGGAGAACCTCAGCCTGGACGCCATGCTGGGACTTCTAGTCCTACACGCAGTCTCCCCCGTTATTCAGGCCTATCCCCCCGCACGCTCCTCCGGTGCCGTCAGCAGTAATAGGGCTCAGCTCCATCACCACACGACAGCCCGCACCACATACACACAAGCCGCCATATTCGTCACAGGCCCGGCAGACTTCACACCTCATATCCCGGCCGTACACCCGGCCCCCCTACAAACTAACCCAGCAGATAACCCCCGCCACACCACCGGCTGAAGATGGTGCACCTACCGGTACAAAACGGCGATAGAAAATGCTTGGATGACAATGGATTCACTCACCGGTTCGGAGCGTCCGCCTTCTTCGCAGACAGCCCGAGGAAGAGAGAGAGCGAGAGGCGCCGAGCGAGGTAAAGAAGAGTCCGGGACTTCCGGGAGGAACAGCGACACCCAGGGGGCGGCACCCAGCGGTACTGCAGCCCTGGAAACCACCAGGTGTCTGCAATAATGGTGGAAATGGCCTGAAAGATTTTACTTTTTTTTTAAACTTATGTTCCTAAAAGTAAGGTAATTTCATAAACAGTATAAACTATAAAAACACACAGCCTGCAGGGGGTTGTCAATAAAACCTCATTCTTGAGGTTCTTATGGAGGTACACAAAAATGGCGCAGATGTGTTTGCATGAGGTTAAATTGACATACGTGGATTTCTGCAACTGAAAAGCAGTTTCATTCATTTGACTGGAATTGTTTTCCGCCGTCTTGGAAATCCCTGTAACACATATGCTGCATGTGAACAGAGCCTTAGGCTGGGTTCACACGAGCGTGTCCGGATTAGGTCCGGATGCGTTGCGGATGCGTTCAGTGAAAACTGTGCGATTTCACAGGCAAAGCCATTCAGTGTTGCCTGCGATTGCGTTCAGTTGTTCCGCGCAAGTGCAATGCGTTTTGATGCGTTTTTCACGCGCGTGATAAAAAACTGAAGGTTTACAAACAACATCTCCTAGCAACCATCAGTGAAAAACGCATCGCACCCGCACTTGCTTGCGGATGCTATGCGTTATTAACGCAGCCCCATTCATTTCTATGGGGCTGCGGATGCGTTAATAACGCATAAGATAGAGCATGCTGCGATTTACACGCGTTGCAGAAGTGATGCGTGAAAAAAAACGCTCATGTACACAGCCCCATAGAAATGAATGGGTCAGGATTCAGTGCGGGTGCTAGGCGTTCACATCACGCATTGCACCCGCGCGGAAATCACGCTCGTGTGAATGCAGCCTTACAGAGAAGTGACGTACGTTACTCCGCAGCGTTCCCTCCATGTCACGGCCTTCTGAATCTCTGTGTGATATGTGGTGAGGGGGATATTGGGGGTTGTAGTCGATCCTGTAGCAAATATAACAATGCAGAGGAAAAAAGAAAGAAAAATGGAGCCGAAATGCAAATCTCAAACTAATTGATGTCAGTTTGAGATTTGCACTTGGGCTCCATTTTCCTTCTGCATTGTGATTATCGGAGCACATGCACATAATACATTGGGATTCCATTTACCGCTCCGGCGATTGCCTGCGATATGTGGGCGTGGGGTATCCCCCAGGTTATTCTTTATGTGAGCAAATATAACAAACCAGATTAGTATTTTTTTTTTAAATCCGCTTTATTACAAAGTACATGTTACACGGAGGTCTCAGCTTCCGGACGCGTGGGTTAATTTGGGCAGATAGATGCAAAGCTTCTCCAGCAGCTGCCCCGGCCAAAACGCGTCATCGTCAGACGTATAGAAGCAGTGGGGGAATCGGTGTCGCAGGTTTCTGAAAGTAAATGGATTATTTGTTACCCACACAATAATCCAATATCACCTGTCGACTAAAATACTCTGTACTGCTGTGAGTCCTCCTGTTTCTTCCATAGCTCTCAGTCTGTGACTTCCCACAAGGTCAGCCCACTCCTCTTCTGAAATCCTCTGTGCTGCTGGGGACCCTGCTCCTTCCACTATGTAACTCCCATCCTGTGACCTCCACAGGATCAGCACACCCCTCTCCTGAAATCCTCTGTGCTGCTGGGGACCCTGCTCCTTCCACTATGTAACTCTCATCCTGTGACCTCCACAAGATCAGCACACCCCTCTCCTGAAATCCTCTGTGCTGCTGGGGACTCTGCTCCTTCCACTATGTAACTCTCATCCTGGGACCTCCCCTAGATCAGCACACTCCTCTCCTGAAATCCTCTGTGCTGCTGGGACCTTGCACCTTCCACTATGTAACTATCATCCTGTGACCTCCACAGGATCAGCACACTAGTTTCCTGAAATCCTCTGTGCTGCTGGGGACCCTGCTCCTTCCACTATGTAACTCTCATCCTGTGACCTCCACAGGATCAGCACACTCCTCTCCTGAAATCCTCTGTGCTGCTGGGAGGACCCTGCTCCTTCCACTATGTAACTCTCAGCATGTGACCTCCTCAGAATCCGCACACTCCTCTCCTGAAATCCTCTGTGCTGCTGGGACCCTGCTCCTTCCACTATGTAACTATCATCCTGTGACTTCCAAAGGATCAGCACACTCCTCTCCTGAAATCCTCTGTGCTGCTGGGGATCCTGCTCCTTCCACTATGTAACTCCCATCCTGTGACCTCCCCTAGATCAGCACACTCCTCTCCTGAAATCCTCTGTGCTGCTGGGACCCTGCTCCTTCCACTATGTAACTCTCAGTCTGTGACCTCCACAAGATCAGCGCACTCCTCTCCTGAAATCCTCTGTGCTGCTGGGACCCTGCTCCTCCCACTATGTAACTCTCAGTCTGTGACCTCCACAAGATCAGCGCACTCCTCTCCTGAAATCCTCTGTGCTGCTGGGGGCCCTGCTCCTTCCACTATGTAACTCTCAGCCTGTGACCTCCACAAGATCAGTGGACTCCTCTCCTGAAATCCTCTGTGCTGCTGGGACCCTGCTCCTTCCACTATGTAACTCTCAGCCTGTGACCTCCACAAGATCAGCACACTCCTCTCCTGAAATCCTCTGTGCTGCTGTGGACCTTGCTCCTTCCACTATGTAACTCTCAGTCTGTGACCTCCCCTAGATCAGCACACTCCTCTCCTGAAATCCTCTGTGCTGCTGTGGACCCTGCTCCTTCCACTATGTAACTCTCAGCCTGTGACCTCCAGAGGATCAGCGCACTCCTCTCCTGAAATCCTCTGTGCTGCTGGGACCCTGCTTCTTTCCTCTATGTAACTCTCATCCTGTGACCTCCACAGGATCAGCAAACTCCTCTCCTGAAATCCTCTGTGCTGCTGGGGACCCTGCTCCCTCCACTATGTAACTCTCAGCCTGTGACCTCCACAGGATCAGCACACTCCTCTCCTGAAATCCTCTGTGCTGCTGGGACCCTGCTCCCTCCACTATGTAACTCTCAGCCTGTGACCTCCGCAGGATCAGCACACTCCTTTCCTGAAACACTCTGTGCTGCTGGGAGGACCCTGCTCTTTCCACTATGTAACTCTCATCCTGTGACCTCCACAGGATGAGCACACTCCTCTCCTGAAATCCTCTGTGCTGCTGGGACCCTGCTCCTTCTACTATGTAACTCTCATCCTGTGACCTCTACAGAATCAGCACACTCCTCTCCTAAAATCCTCTGTACTGCTGGGAGGACCCTGCTCCTTCCACTATGTAACTCTCAGCCTGTGACCTCCACAGGATCAGCACACTCCTCTCCTGAAATCCTCTGTGCTGCTGGGAGGACCCTGCTCCCTCCACTATGTAACTCTCAGCCTGTGACCTCTGCAGGATCAGCACACTCCTTTCCTGAAACACTCTGTGCTGCTGAAGATAACGCCACACAGCTGATTTTGCTCTTTCACCTTACCTGCTCATTTCCTCGAATTGCTCATATGTTGTCCAGCACTCCACTGTCTCCCTCCTATCGTTCTTCTTGCCTCTGACCTTTCTCTTCACCCTCTTGACATATCTCTCGGGAGGATAGGGGCCGCTGCTGCCATAAAGAGAGAGGTGTTACAACCAATTAAATGTCAATTCCACATTTCGATACACGATATCAATCTCCTTCCTGGCCAAGGCTTATAGCTCTGTTCATCCAGAGCCCCCTGGTTCATGAACATAAGACCAGAATTTCAGTGAAGACTGACACACAGAAAGAGCAGTTGGATAGAGGAAGCAGACGTTGTAAATGGAAACAGACAAAGGGATTGTAAGCAACCTAGGACTTTTCACCGGGGGTACCATCAGCAGAAGAGATCCCATTTTCACTTCTGTTATGGGTCCCCCTCTGTATACGCCTCTGGGGGAACACCCAGATATAATTCCCTGCCTATTAGACATTTGGCATCTTACTAAGTCTCTGAAGAATTCTTCCACTTCTTCACGGTTCTTGCCACCTCCGGAGAAGATGTCACTCTATTATTCCCCCCGTCATCCTTGGACCTGAGCGCTGTCCCGGGCTGGCAGAGCTGCAGATGTTCTTCGGATTCACAGACCAGCTTGTCCCCGGGATATAATAAAGCTGTTCAGAGATAAAACGGGAGATTCTCAGACTGAGAGACCCGTCGTAGGGCGGGGAGGGCGCCGCCATGAAAACGGGGTGTCACCTCGTTCCAGCAGCGTCTCAGTCAGGGGCACCCCATAGGTTTGGCACAGTTTTAAGATCTTGTGGTATTGCTGCAGGCCCTGTCTTCTGAACTGCTCCACCAGCTCTGCTACCTTCTCTCCCAGCGTAGAGGGCAGGGCATGGGCATCTACAGCGGCATTACCGCTGCGCACCAGGCGGCACTGCTCCAGCCATTCTAACAGGCGGGTGTTACTCTAAGGACAGGAGAAAACTGATTAATAATTTATCTTCTGATTTATCTGCTTGAAGAAGCCTTGTGACAACTGATCGGACCACAATAATTGCTCCCACAAGGGTTGTCACCCAACTTTCCGAGAGCCCTGATTGACAGATCGGCCTAGTTAAGCTGCAAGGCTTTCCTCTGCCCCAAGTAGCTGAGCATTCAAGAGCCTAGAAAGATGAGTGACAACGTCGGTGGGAGCTGTACTGACGAGGATGCTGGGACTTGTAGTACATGCCCTCACCTGTGCTCTTCGCCTTCTTTCCCTGTAATTCTTTCCAATCTCCTCCATGTCCTCGTAGCTGAGGGGTCTCATCTCGTCCAGACTGATGGGGGGCACCTGTAAGAACCGCGATTTGCTGCTGTCACTCTGTACGCTGTTGACTTGACGAGATCTCCGTTTGGAATCCATCAAGCTATCGAGAGTTTCAGAAGGAGACGTCTCAGGATGGACATCACCGGGCGGCAGGAAGCATCTTACAGCAGCTGCAGAGAAACAGAACACATTAGAAATGGCTCTGCTACGTACAGAAACAATCCGATATCTCCCAGATTATGACTCTGATGCCGAACCTGAGCCGACTGACACACCATTCTTACGCTCGTCTCTCGTCTTCTTCCACCATAAATGTCGTCCCACTGAAAGCTCTTTGTAGTTGATGTGATTTGGATTTTTGCTGCCAAGTGAGACGACCAAATCATCAAACTGCATGTCACTGATAGGAATATTAGCCTGAAAGAAAAGTATAGGCAAGAAATATAATAGTGCCCGATATGTACAAGAATATAACTACTATAATACTGCTCCTATGTACAAGAATATAACTACTATAATACTGCTCCTATGTACAAGAATATATCTACTATAATACTGCTCCTATGTACAGGAATATAACTACTATAATACTGCCTCCTATGTACAAGAATATATCTACTATAATACTGCTCCTATGTACAAGAATATAACTACTATAATACTGCCTCCTATGTACAAGAATATAACTACTATAATACTGCTCCTATGTACAGGAATATAACTACTATAATACTGCCTCCTATGTACAAGAATATATCTACTATAATACTGCTCCTATGTACAAGAATATAACTACTATAATACTGCCTCCTATGTACAAGAATATAACTACTATAATACTGCTCCTATGTACAAGAATATAACTACTATAATACTGCTCCTATGTACAATAATATAACTACTATAATACTGCATCCTATGTACAAGAATATAACTACTATAATACTGCCTCCTATGTACAAGAATATAACTACTATAATACTGCTCCTATGTACAAGAATATAACTACTATAATACTGCTCCTATGTACAATAATATAACTACTATAATACTGCATCCTATGTACAAGAATATAACTACTATAATACTGCTCCTATGTACAAGAATATAACTACTATAATACTGCTCCTATGTACAAGAATATAACTACTATAATACTGCTCCTATGTACAAGAATATAACTACTATAATACTGCTCCTATGTACAAGAATATAACTACTATAATACTGCCTCCTATGTACAAGAATATAACTACTATATTACTGCTCCTATGTACAAGAATATAACTACTATATTACTGCTCCTATGTACAAGAATATAACTACTATAATACTGCCTCCTATGTACAAGAATATAACTACTATAATACTGCTCCTATGTACAAGAATATAACTACTATAATACTGCTCCTATGTACAAGAATATAACTACTATAATACTGCCTCCTATGTACAAGAATATAACTACTATAATACTGCCTCCTATGTACAAGAATATAACTACTATAATACTGCTCCTATGTACAAGAATATAACTACTATAATACTGCTTCTATGTACAAGAATATAACTACTATAATACTGCCTCCTATGTACAAGAATATAACTACTATAATACTGCTCCTATGTACAAGAATATAACTACTATAATACTGCCTGCTACATACAAGAATATAACTACTATAATACTGCTCCTATATATAAGAATATAACTGCTATAATACTGTATACGTGTGCTGCACATGGACCTATGACGTCACCTCTTTCCTCACAGACTTCAGGTCCCGGCTGGAGATTTCCTTCTTCTTGCTTTTGTTTGTCTGGTTATAAAGGTCTACGAGGCGCAGTCGTCGCTGGTGCAGGTAGTAGTCCAGTATGGCAAGGGCTTCAGGACTGGGTTGCTGGATGATGGGGGTGATCACTCGGCGCTGCGCGCTCTTTGACACGCTGCGTTCTTCATCCTAGAAGTTACAGAAGTGGTCATGAGTGTAGGTTGGAGCTCCTATAATCAGAGCTGTAGGTGTAAGAGGCTTTGGAGTATGAACTACAACCCCTAGCATCCTGAGTTGTAGTTTTGAAACGTCACAGGTTGCAAAACGTAAGTTTTTTCCCTGGAGGGCCCCAGCTCAGTAACACCGTACGTGCTGTACCAACCATGTCCTGAGTATTTCCTGGGGACATCGGGCCCCCGGCCTGTGTCCCCTCCGCCATCTTGTCCCGTACGCGTCTCTCTACATCCGTCAGCTCCGGTTTTCCTTGCAGCCATCTTTCCACATCCCCCATGTTGTCCAGTTGGTTCCTCAACTTCTTCCTCTCCGATATCCAATCTGCGATGCTTCTTCCGGCGTGACTCGGCTCTTCTGTCCGTCTCGTCCGATCCTCTTGTGACTTGAAGACGTCCCTGGAGGCGGCAGACGTCTCCCCGCTCAGTTCCTCTGCCCCTGACTCTAGCTTTTCCATGGGGGGAGCAATCATCCGGCGCGTCCTGGACTTTGGGGGACCGAATGTCCTGCAGGCCACCTTGAAGAACCGAGTCTGGGACAGGTCCCGCTCCTTCCATCTCACGGGCCCTTTGTCGGTTGTCAGGTCTTGGAAGGAAACCTCTTTGGCCATGGTTAAGTTCTATGTGCGACTTTTTAAAGAACGGGGTCCCATAGGTGACGCCTCGGAGACTTCATAAGCTGATATGGGGGTCTGATAGCTGCAGCTCCTGGATCTGAGGTGACCCCCAACATCGCAAGTCTAAAAAACACAATGCCCGTAGTCAGATTACTGTTTTACCTGCACTGATACATTGTAACAAACTATCAGGACAGAAGAGAGTCTAGTGCTGCTGATGTGATTGTCCAGACTGGATAGTATTGTAACAAACCTTCAGCTGTGAGCAGGGTATCAGCCTCTGACTGTAAACAATAATGTTCCCATTCACTGACAGCAAGCAGAAACCTTTATATGCCCTTTGCACTTGTGGGTGTAGAATATAAGATTGGGCGCAGACGCCCCCTCTGAAGCCCTCTGCACTGCCATGAGGTGCAGATGACGCCCCCTCTGAAGCCCTCCATATTGATATGGGGAGCAGATAATGCCCCCTCTGAAGCCCTCCTCACTAACATGGGGTGCAACCCCCTCTGAAGCCCTGCACTGACATGGGGTGCAGATGAACCCCCCTCTGAAGCCCTCCACACTGACATGGGGTGCAGATGACGCCCCCTCTGAAGCCCTCTGCCCTGACATGGGGTGCAGATGAACCCCCCTCTGAAGCCCTCCACACTGACATGGGGTGCAGACGTTCCCCCTCCGAAGCCCTCCACACTGACATGGGGTGCAGATGACGCTCCCACTGAAGCCCTCCACACTGATATGGGGTGCAGATGACGCCCCCTCTTAAGCCCTGCACTGACATGGGGTGCAGATGATGCCCCCTCTGAAGCCCTCCACACTGACATGGGGTGCAGACGTCCCCTCTGAAGCCCTCTGCCCTGACATGGGGTGCAGACGTTCCCTCTGAAGCCCTCCACACTGACATGGGGTGCAGAAGCCCCCTCTTAAGCCCTGCACTGACATGGGGTGCAGATGACGCCCCTGCAGCCTCCCCCATACTCACCTGTGCAGTCTAGTCCTCCATACACTAAAGGAAATCCCTTCAGGCTTGCTGTTTACCAGCACCATGGTAACAGCCACGCCCCCTCACTCTGATTGGATCAGGTCTAGACTTTGTTTACAGCAGGAAGCAGACCTTAGGGTACTTTCACACTTGCGTTGGTGCGGATCCGTCTGTTTATTTGCACAGACGGATCCGCACCTCTAATGCAAACGTTTGTATCCGTTCAGAACGGATCCGTTTGCATTAGCTTTAAAGAAAAATGACAAAGTCCAAAACGGATCCGTTTTGAATTACATTGAAAGTCAATGGGGAACAGATCCGTTTTCACATGCACCATATTGTGTCACTGACAACGGATCCGTCCCCATTGACTTACATTGTAAGAAAAAACGGATCCGTTAGGCTCCGCCTCTTCAGACGGACACCAAAATGCTGCATGCTGCGTTTTGCTGTCCGCCTCCAAAACGGAATAGAGGCGGAACGGAGCCTAAGGCCTCTTTCACACTTGCGTTCTGAGGATCCGGCGGGCACTTCCGTCCCGCCGGATCCGTCAGAACGCAAGTGGCCGGAGAGCATTTGAAGACTGATCAGTTTCCTGATCAGTCTTCAACATGCTTTCACTGTTACCATGGCAGCCAGGACGCTACTGGAGTCCTGGCTGCCATGGTACTCAGCAGCGGTGTACTTGCCTGCGCTGCGGCCACCGGGCGCTCCTTAATGACGTCACAGGCCCGGGCGGCGCATAGATCAATGCGCCGCCCGGACCTGTGATGTCATAATGAGGCGCCCGGCGGCCTCAGCGCAGGTACACTGCTGCGGAGTACTTACCATGGCAGCCAGGACTCCAGTAGCGTCCTGGCTGCCATGGTAACCGATCGGAGCCCCAGCTTACACTGGGGCCCCGATCGGAACGGCTGCTGCGCATGCGCATCGCTAAACGTCGGATCCGGCGATGCGCCGAATCGACGTTTAGCTTAATGCCGGATCCGGAATAATGCTCTTCAATGGGCATTCATTCCGGATCCGGCATTGCGGCATGTCTTCCGGCTTTTTGGACGAAGACAAATCCGCAGCATGCTGCGCTTTTGTCAACGTCCAAAAAACGATGACATACTGAACGGAAGACATCCTGATGCATCCTGAACGGATTTCTCTCCATTCAGAATGCATTGGGATTATCCTGATCAGTATCTTTCCGTCCTAGAGCCCCGAGGACGGAACTCTAGGACGGAAAGAAACAACGCTAGTGTGAAAGGGGCCTAACTGATGCATTGTGAGCGGATCCTTCTCCATTCAGAATACATTGGGGCTTAACTGATCCGTTTTGGACCGTTTGTGAGAGCCCTGAAACAGATCTCACAAACGGAATCCAAAACGCTAGTGTGAAAGTACCCTAAGAGGTCCAACTGCAAGGGGTCTCCTCAGGGCAATGAAAACCTCACGATGCCGCCATGTTCATGAAGATCAAAACTGCCTGACGCTTTACACAGTGGCTCCAGCCAAGTGACCCCTGTACAAGAGACAAGGGGGTGTCAGAAGACTTAACCCCTCAGTGACCAGGCTGTTTTGAACCATAGTGAATAAGCATTTTTTTTGTTTCGCCATCGCATTCCAAGAGCTATAACTTTTTTTTACAGGAAAAGTTGTAGTTTTATATGGCGCCATTTTGGAGTACACATTGATTAACTTTTATTAAATCTTTCTGGGGGTATGGGGAAAAACAGCAATACCGCCATTCAGTTTTTACACTGTAAACTTTGAGATGTTCACTTTATAAGTCACGCGACAAAAAGAATACAACTACACTGTGACATTTTTTGCACTGCAACATGACAGTCTGGATCGTCACAGTGCGACACCATTGACTATCATTACAAAAACTGTCACACGACAAATGTCATTGTGTAGCCGCACCCTGAAGGTTATGTATATGACAATCTGTATTCGGCATGGCAGGGGTTACACACAGACTTTACCCCAAGTAACTTTTTTTTTCTAATGGAGATTTCATTTTAAAGGAGTGTGCAGGATTAGAAACTCATGGCTGCTTTCTTCCGAAAAACAGCACCACACCAGTCTACAGGTTGTAGGTGGTATTGCAGCTCGGCGCTAGGTATGGGGCTGTTCTTGGGACGAAGCAGCCATTGTAATGTCTTCCGTACAGTGTCTGAGCCCCGATAGCCCCCTGATCTGTCTGGATGCAGCGGCCAGACGTACGGTAACAGGTAAGCGGGCGTGCAGATGACTGGGGCAGATTTACTAATCCTGTAGATGGAGTAACCTTAGATCGGCTGTGTAGACCTACCCCAGATATACAGGGCTGTGGAGTCGGTAGATAAATTGTCCGACTTCAACTCCGACTCCTCAGATTTTGAAACTTCCGACTCCGACTCCTCGACTCCGACTCCTCTGTATTTAATATGCAAATACGAAGCTGTTCCACCAAGTTCTTCTAATCTCCTCTAGCACAGAGAGGTAGTTGAGCAGAAGCTGCTGCCTTCTCCTTTGTGTGCTGATCTTCTGCTGAAGATAGAGCAGTGGGAGGATCCAGGAAGGGGCAGGGGAAGGGGCATTTATTTTAAAACATGATTTTCCTAGTAGAATCCCATAGTCATGTTTAAAATTTAAGCTAACAATCTGAGTTTACATGTTTTATAGCCTTAGCTGAATGATAGCAGTTTTTCAAATGGTTTACAGCTTCAGTCTTGAACTATTGACTATCCATTCCCTTCACTTATACAAGTGTCTCCAGTCCTTAATCAGTTATCAGTGAGAGGCGAGGATAACCATGGGTTCCCTGTAACAGCAGACCACAAGACAATGGAAAGTGTAAGTATTGCCGCTCCTTAAAGGGACACTGACAGGCTGATTGTCCAGCTAAAGATATATATATATACTGGTATTCATCAGAGAATTAGGAATAAAACTATACTAATGTTACCCCCAGTTAAGCTGTACTTGTGTTTAAAAAACATTTTAATCTGTATGCAAATTCACTATCTTTGTGCCCAATGGGGCAGCGTCTCCTGCGGCTTTGTGCCCAGCCGCGCCCGAGTACAGCTTCCCAGCGCTGTTCCCCTCGTTATTATTCACTGCACTGGCCTTTTTTTCAGGCTAGCCGAACGCTGAATTCCTGCGCAGGCGCACGTGTAGAGTGCTGGCAGCAGCCTCGTCTGGCTATGCTGAGGCTGTGCCAGCTTTCTCTCTTCCTCCTCGCTACCTAGTCCTGTCTAGTGCTGCCAGTACTCTACATGTGCGCCTGCCCCTTGGGCACAAAGGTAGAGAATTTGCATATTGATTAAAACGTTTTTAAACACAAGTAAACCTCAACTGGGGGTAACAGTCGTCTAGTTGTATTCCTGATCCTCTGATGAATACCAGCAGATATATCTTTAGCCGGTAAATCAGCCTGTCAGTGTCCCTTTAACTGCATAGTGAAGCATATGAAAAGCTTCTTCACGGTCACTTAACGTCTTTGTTTAGCGGTAACGTGACGCACTGCATGCATTGGCCTTTATTCATACAGTAGAGAAGTAATTAATTATAACTTTATCTGAATTGGGACATTTAAACTTGCTTTTTTTTATTCCAATTTAAATCTAGTAGGAGTCGGAGTCGGTCCATTTTTTGCCGACTCCGACTCCAGGTACCCAAAATTGCCTCCGACTCCGACTCCACAGCCCTGCAGATATAGCACGGGGGCTCCAGATGGATGAGATTGTGGTGCAGACACTCAGCTAACTTTATGACAACTATTGGTTGGCTCAGTTTGAGACAGAATTTTATGCCAGATTTGTGGTGCTAAATATCCCATATTAGGCCACACCCCTTTCCTTTGAGCCCACCCCCCTTTTTGTCCAAGACACCCCCCCTTGTCAGCCGATAATTACTCCACACCTAAATGCCCCAAATATTGATGCAGTTCAGACCACTATCTAGGTGCGCTGACATTAGGAAATGTGGACCGCCGTCTTAGGTCTTATGCACACGAACGTATTTTGTTTCCGCTTCCGTTCTTTTTGCGGACCGTATGCGGAACCATTCATTTCAATGGGTCCGCAAAAACATCGAAAGGTACTCCGTGGGCATTCCATTTCCGTTTGTCCGCATGGCCATTCCGTAAAAAAGTAGTGCATGTCCTATTATTGTCTGAAATCACGGTCCGTGGCTCCATTCAAGTCAATGGGTCCGCAAAAAATACGGAACGCACATGGAACACATCCGTATTTTGCGGATCCATACTGTAGAAAGGCTATGCCCAGCCCATATTGCTCACGTGTTTGGTCAGTAATAAGTTACTGTTTCCATTTCCAATGCGCAAAAAACAGATCAAATACGGAAACCATACGGATATGTTTCGTGCAATAACGGAACGGAAGAGGACTTAAACCAGAGGAAAATAAAAACATCAGATGCGGAACAACGGATCCGAGGAAAACGGACCGCAAAACTACAACGCTCATGTGCATGAGCCATCATGTATCCCCGATTCATCGGAAGTCAATGGCAGCTCTGCGCGTCATCCTCTTCATGTCTGTGCATGGCATCGAATGCCCACACCCTGGTAACAAACAGGTTTATAAAAATAAATAAAAAAATACACAATAGATTCCCTTGTAGAAAACATTTAATTTACAAAATAGATTTTATTACCATTTTACATTCTTTTTAATCAGTGATAAAAGCTCTAAAAATCTAAAAAATGAAAAATGACATAATAAATTATGCATCAAGGTAACATAAAAATATAATACAAGTGTATGACCGGCGGCAGCGAGGCTGAAACCATCAGCTTAACCCCAGCGACTCCTTGTTCTCCCACAGCCAGGCGTGATACTTATTCAGCTTATGATCCTCCGGATGCACCTGAAAAAAACTCACAGAAAATCAGTAAATCACAGAGGAAATTCTGCATCTTTAATGTGGCCCCATAATGGTTTGTGGATTGAGGCCTACACTTTCAGGTGACTTTCCCGAAGGAGTTGTGTGTGTGTACAGGAGGGCTAGCACTATATCTGACTATATTATCACTTATATTATGACATATTCTGTGTTTTTCACCATTGTACTCTTTTGCAAGCGTCATCTCTAATTTTCAGTGGTCATTGAGCTGATGGGTGGGGATTAGCTGCTATCATGTCTCCCACAGACTGCACATAGAGAAAACAGGGGATTCTGCTCCTTTCTACACCATATAAGGCTACTTTCGCATCTGCGCTTTCCCCTTTCGCTACTGAGATCCGTCATAGGATCTCAGTAGCGGGGGAAAACGCTTCAGTTTTGTCCCCATTCAGTGTGAATGGGGATAAAACTGAACTGAACGAAACGGAGTGCTCCAAAATGCATTCCTTTCCGTTTGGTTGCGCCCCCATCGCAGACAGAATAACGCTGCAAGCGTTTCTCTGTCCGCGATGTGGTGCGGAGCAAGACGGATCCGTCCTGTAATTCATTGGTGACGGATCCGTTTTCTCGGACACAATAGAAAACGGTTCTGTCCCCCATTGACTTTCAATGGAGTTCATGACGGATCCGTCTTGGCTATGTTAAAGATACAACTGGATACGTTCATAACGGATGCAGACGGTTGTATTATCAGTAACGGAAGCGTTTTTGCTGATCCATGACGGATCGAGGAAAAACGCTGGTGTGAAAGTAGCCTGAGATATTATACAGAAATACTGAGCACTATTGATGTGAATAAAGCACTTGGGGGGAGATATAACACTTCTTATTGGCTGCTGCAGCCTCTGTACCCGTGTGTCTCTCTCACTTCCCCGCTCCATAGACTTTTATGGACAACTGTAATCTGATCCCTCAGTCAGCTGACAGTCCGTTTTGGACTCTCAAGACAGATTTCCAAAAGAAGGGAAGCAGGAGGAAAGAACTGGCTGATTTCACGGCAAAGATCGGCCAATGTGCAAATTTTGGTGCAAAATTCTGTCTCAGAGTAAGCCAGCTAATACGTGCAGACAAATGTGACTAAAGATGTACCGAATGTATCATTCATCAGCCACTGTGACAAATCTAGCGCAGCTTAGGCTACTTTCACACCAGCGTTTTTACTGGATCCGGCAGGGTTCAGCAAAAACGCTTCCGTTACTTATAATACAACCGCCTGCATCCGCTATGAACGGATCCGGTTGTATTATCTTTAACATACCCAAGACGGATCCGTTTTCTATTGTGTCAGATTGTATCAGAGAAAATGGATCCGTCCCCATTGACTTGCATTGTGGGTGATCACGGATCCGTCTTGCTCCACATCCCAGGACGGAATGCTGCGGTTTGCTCTCCGGTATGAGAACGGAACGGTATACATTTTGTAGCATTCCGTTCTGTTTATTTAAGTTTTGTCCCTGATTGACAATAAATGGGGTCAAAACGGAAGCGTTTTTTTTCCGGTATTGAGACCCTATGACTGATCTCAATACCGGAAAACTAAAACGCTAGGGTGAAAGTAGCCTTAGGCAATCCAGCAATCTGCATGCAAATGGAAAGCATTTCTAGACGGATCCGGCTGCGGAACCATCTTACAAATGCATTGCAAGAACGGATCCGTCTCTCCGCTTGTCATGCGGACAGACGGATCCGTCTATGCGCGTGCCGGACAGTGACTGAACTGAAGACATCCTGAACAGATTTCTTTCCATTCAGAATGCATTGGGATAATCCTGATCAGTTATTTTCCGGTATTGAGCCCCTAGGACGGAACTCACTGGCGGAAAAGAAAAACTGAAGTGTGAAAGTAGCCTTAGGGTCCTTTCACATTGGCGTTTTTGTTTTCCGGCATAGAGTTCCGTCGTCGGGTCTCTATGCCGGAAAAATCCTGATCAGGATTATCCCAATGCATTCTGAATGGAGAGAAATCCGTTCAGGATGTCTTCAGTTCAGGACCGGAACGTTTTTTGGACGCAGCAAATACCGCAGCATGCTGCGCTTTTTGTTCCGTCCAAAAATCCGGAACACTTGCCGCAAGGCCGGATCCGGAATTATTGCCCATTGAAAGGCATTAATCTGGATCCGGCCTTAAGCTAAACGTCGTTTCGGCGCATCGCCGGATCCGACGTTTAGCTTTTTCTGACTGGTTACCATGGCAGCCAGGACGCTAAAGTCCTGGTTGCCATGGTAAAATGTAGTGGGGAGCGGGGGAGCAGTATACATACCATCCGTGCGGCTCCCGGGGCGCTCCAGAGTGACGTCAGGGCGCCCTACACGCATGGATCATGTGATCGCATGCGCATGGGGCGCTCTGATGTCATTCTGGAGCGCCACGGGAGCCACACGGACTGTAAGTATACCGCTCCCCCGCTCCCCACTACTACTATGGCAACCAGGACTTTAATAGCGTCCTAGCTGCCATAGTAACCTGAAAGCATTTCGAAGACTGATCAGGATCCTGATCAGTCTTCTAATGCTTCAGGCGACTTGCGTTCTGACGGATCCGGCGGGACGGAAGTGCCTGCCGGATCCTCAGAACGCAAGTGTGAAAGAGGCCTTAGATAGTTTAGTCTCAGTTTCCATTGTCTGATTATTAGGTTTCCTAAATCTGTGGCTCGAGATGAACGTTTGCTACAATTGTATCCATAAACAAATGGCCTGGACTCCGACTGATACACTGTAGCAAAGCTGCAGCAGAGGTGAGAGATCTGTGCTACTCATATAAAGGGTCCTAGTAAACACACCTCTTTCCACTTGTTCACACAGAAGATGCGATAAGAGTCATTTCCATATTTTCCAATTCCGTAAAGCTCGATAGGGTACCGCCACTTCTTTGTCAGGTATTCATCTGCAGCAAACAGAAAATACTCAGAATTCCCAGAAGCAGCCCCCTGAAATCTGCATCTTATAAACTACGGCATGGAAGACGCCTTCGGCCCCCCGTTATGTCAGGACAGAGGAGAGACTGCGCTCAGGAATACCTGAAAACCTGACTATAGTCTTTGCTCGGAGTTCATAGAGTCCAAGCGGCTGCAGAAGCTCGGACATCTCCTTCCAGTCTGCGGCTCTGGCCACTTCTGGGCTCGGGTACTTCTCCAGGAAACTCCACAGGACGGGTATAGCCATTTTCCCTATGAAGGAAGCACAGACTTCTGGTGACAGGTAACATGTCAGCTCTCACAGGAAGCCATCACCCAGATCTCCAAACACTCTGGAAATTCAATCAGACTCCAGACCAGTCCATATACATCCAATCCGACTCCAAACCAGTCCATATACATCCAATCAGACTCCAGACCAGTCCATATACATCCAATCAGACTCCAGACCAGTCCATATACATCCAATCCGACTCCAAACCAGTCCATATACATCCAATCAGACTCCAGACCAGTCCATATACATCCAATCAGACTCCAGACCAGTCCACATACATCCAATCAGACTCCAGACCAGTCCACATACATCCAATCAGACCCCAGACCAGTCCATATACATCCAATCAGACTCCAGACCAGTCCATATACGTTCAATTAGACTCCAGACCAGTCCATATACATTCAGTCAGACTCCAGACCAGTCCATACACATCCAATCAGACCCCAGACCAGTTCATATACATCCATTCAGACTCCAGACCAGTCCATATACATCCAATCAGACTCCAGACCAGTCCATATACATCCAATCAGACTCCAGACCAGTCCATATACATCCAATCAGATTCCAGACCAGTCCATATACATCCAATCAGACTCCAGACCAGTCCATATACATCCAATCAGACTCCAGACCAGTCCATATACATCCAGACTCCAGACCAGTCCATATACATCCAATCAGACTCCAGACCAGTCGTTATACATCCAATCAGACCCTAGACCAGTCCATATACGTTCAATCAGACTCCAGACCAGTCCATATACATCCAGACTCCAGACCAGTCCATATACGTTCAATCAGACTCCAGACCAGTCCATATACATCCAGGTCCACTGAGACCACGGTCTACGTAGCAGCGTGGAAGGTATGCTGCCACCTGCAGTACACGGGGACACCAATGACCCACGAAGATGCCGTGTTGGCTGAGTAAGTCCTGACTCCCCAGGACCCGTTTGGAATCAGGTCTGGTACAATGTGACAGGCTCTTACCCGACGTCTTGTTCAAGAAGATGGTGGCGATGAGAAGCTTCCATGGATCGTGAAAGAGCGTTTCTTGGACTAAATTAAAGGGAGAACGAGGAGGAGTCCACTTGGAGAAGGCTTTCCTACGAGGCGGCTCCATAGCTACAAGAGAAGAGCAGAAAAATTAATTTTCATACTCTAAAAAAAGATCCAAACTGGTGAAAATGTATCATTAATTAGACTAACAATAGTGATCCACAGAACTGCATCGCTGCGTGCACCTTCCGTACAACAGGTCCTATACTTGTCTTACTTATCCTGTACTGATCCTGAGTTACATCCTGCATTATACTCCAGAGCTGCACTCACTATTCTACTGGTGCAGTCACTGTGTACATACATTACTTATCCTGTACTGATCCTGAGTTACATCCTGTATTATACTCCAGAGCTGCACTCACTATTCTGCTGGTGCAGTCACTGTGTACATACATTACTTATCCTGTGCTGATCCTGAGTTACATCCTGTATTATACTCCAGAGCTGCACTCACTATTCTGCTGGTGCAGTCACTGTGTACATACATTACTTATCCTGTACTGATCCTGAGTTACATCCTGTATTATACTCCAGAGCTGCACTCACTATTCTGCTGGTACAGTCACTGTACATACATTACTTATCCTGTACTGATCCTGAGTTACATCCTGTATTATACTCCAGAGCTGCACTCACTATTCTGCTGGTGCAGTCACTGTGTACATACATTACTTATCCTGTACTGATCCTGAGTTACATCCTGTATTATACTCCAGAGCTGCACTCATTGTTCTGCTCATGCAGTCACTGTGTACATACATTACTTATCCTAAACTGATCCTGAGTTACATCCTGTATTATACTCCAGAGCTGCACTCACTATTCTGCTAGTGGAGTCACTCTGTACATACATTCCATTACTTATCCTGTATTGATCCTGAGTTACATCCTGCATTATACTCCAGAGCTGCACTCACTATTCTGCTGGTGCAGTCACTGTGTACATACATTACATATTCTGTACCGATCCTGAATTATATCCTGTATTATACTCCAGAGCTGCACTCGCTATTCTGCTGGTGCAGTCACTGTGTACATAGATTACTTATCCTGTACTGATCCTGAGTTACATCCTGTATTATACTCCAGAGCTGCACTCGCTATTCTGCTGGTAGACCCACAGCTTCCTCAGGACTGGACAATCCCTCTGAATTTTCTCTTATTGGACGCATTAAGTCAAATATCATCACACAGAAAATCAGGAAGAAAAACTTGGCTGCGGCACAAACCTTCACTTAGGGCCTTTTTGGAGAAATACGGGCTGGTCTTTCTCTTTTCCACCTGTGATCTTGGGATGGGATCTTGGTCACTGTTCTCCAGGTTGGAATCACTTGCTCCTTCCTCCTGCTCAGTGTCAGTAGGCTGCTGTAAAGTACAGGAGACTGTCTGGTCTTGTGTGTTCCCACTCTGGTCTATAGACTCCTCTGTCTTTTGAGTCTCGCTGGGCACTGATAATTGGGGGCCATTCATCACATCCGCTGCGTGTTCCTTGTTTCTTTTCCTTTGATTGTACTTCCTTCGTGTTCGGTGAGCCTCCTGCTTCGATGCTGAACGCCTTCTTGGTCGTTTGGCTTTGTCGCTGTCCTTTAACCCTCTTTCCGATGCTCTTCTGAGACTTCTCACCCTTTTCCTGCCGCAATCTTTTCTCATGTTGACTTTCTTCTCCTTCTCGCCCACAGTAAATACATCGTCCTCTGCGTCCTGCACGCCCCCGCTGCTGTATAAAGCCTCAGTCCGATCTTCTCTTAGCGTAGATTCAACGCCCGCCGATCCATATTCTGCCGATGCGGTTCCCTCGGCCGCCCCATTCTTTTCCTGCCTTGTTAACCTCTTCCGAGCAGAGAAATCAAAGTCTTCTAATTTCACCCTGAGCCGATTGGCGACAATGTATTTCACAAGAGCGCATTTAGATCTGAGCTTTGTTCCTTGGGGGCTGGGAAATAAATACATTACCATAATTATTCAAATTAAATGGATTTTTTTTCTAGCATTCAATGGCGGCAATTCTTTATTCGCCAAAAGTAGTCTTATGCCAGTGTATAAGAAAAGCCATGGACTGTCTGGTCTAGAGCCCGGATATGAACCCATTCAGGGTGCTGATGTCCACAATCTGGGGCTTAAACTACCCAAGGGCATGTTCACATGGTGGAAATTTCATGCAGATTTCGTCATGAAATCTGCATCCCATTGTGATTAATGGGTTTGTTCATAGGGGCGCAAATTTTATTTCCACTTGAATTTGAAAACTGCAGCAGAGCAGACATGTGAGGTGTAATAGAGATAAATTCTGTGTCCATACGTCAGATGTGAGACCAGGCCCGAACTGCGGGGTTTTATCATCTGAACATTTATGACACATCGCAATTATACGCCGTAAATGTCTGATATTCTGCTGGTGCAGTCACTGTGTATATATACTGTACTGATCCTGAGTTACATCCTGTATTATACTCCAGAGCTGCACTCACTATTCTGCTGGTGCAGTCACTGTGTACATACATTACATTACTTATCCTGTACTGATCCTGAGTTACATCCTGTATTATACTCCAGAGCTGCACTCACTATTCTGCTGGTGCAGTCACTGTGTACATACATTACTTATCCCGTACTAATCCTGAGTTACATCCTGTATTATACTCCAGAGCTGCACTCACTATTCTGCTGGTGCAGTCACTGTGTATATACATTACTTATCCTGTACTGATCCTGAGTTACATCCTGTATTATACTCCAGAGCTGCACTCACTATTCTGCTGGTGCAGTCACTGTGTACATACATTACTTATCCTGTACTGATCCTGAGTTACATCCTGTATTATACTCCAGAGCTGCACTCACTATTCTGCTGGTGCAGTCACTGTGTACATACATTACTTATCCTGTATTGATCCTGAGTTACATCCTGTATTATACTCCAGAGCTGCGCTCACTATCCTGCTGGTGCAGTCACTGTGTACATACATTACTTATCCTGTACTGATCCTGAGTTACATCCTATATTATACTCCAGAGCTGCACTCACTATTTTGCTGGTACAGTCACTGTGTATATATACTGTACTGATCCTGAGTTACATCTTGTATTATCCTCCAGAGCTGCACTCACTATTCTACTGGTGGAGTCACTGTGTACATACATTACTTATCCTGTACTGATCCTGAGTTACATCCTGTATTATACTCCAGAGCTGCACTCACTATTCTGCTGGTGCAGTCACTGTGTACATACATTACTTATCCTGTACTGATCCTGAGTTACATCCTGTATTATACTCCAGAGCTGCACTCACTATTCTGCTGGTGCAGTCACTGTGTACATACATTACTTATCCTGTACTGATCCTGAGTTACATCCTGTATTATACTCCAGAGCTGCACTCACTATTCTGCTGGTGCAGTCACTGTGTACATACATTACTTATCCTGTACTGATCCTGAGTTACATCCTGTATTATACTCCAGAGCTGCACTCACTATTCTGCTGGTGCAGTCACTGTGTACATACATTACTTATCCTGTACTGAACCTGAGTTACATCCTGTATTATACTCAAGAGCTGCACTCACTATCCTGCTGGTAGAGTTACTGTGTACATACATTACTTATCCTGTACTGATCCTGAGTTACATCATGTATGATACTCCAGAGCTGCACTCACTATCCTGCCGGTAGCAGTCACTGCGTACATACATTACTTATCCTGTACTGATCCTGAGTTACATCATGTATGATACTCCAGAGCTGCACTCACTATCCTGCCGGTAGACTTACTGTGTACATACACCTCTGGGACCTGCTTCTGTCCTGAAGTGAAGGAGAGCTAGCTGCGCATGTGCGGAGTCATCTCTAATTACTGCTATGGTACTTCTGAATATTTTTGGAGGTCCCATAGCAGTAAATGAAGAGCAAGCATGGCCACCCGTCCATTCACCGCTATAGAGGTGCCAGAAAGAGCTGAGCCAGCACTTTTAGGAACTCATAACGTGTAATGGAGGGTAACGGCGCCTGCGCAGCGGCTCTCCCTTCACTTTGAGGGCCCCATTATCGAGAAAAGAGAGGTGGGACCTGCATCTGACACTGATGGACTATCCTAGCAATATGTCAGAAGTGCTGAGACAGGATAACCCCTTTAAGGTCCATGGGGCCCCCATGGGGCAGGGACCCCAGCGCTGGAGCGGGTCACACTAGTTGCACACTCGCTTCTTCTTCTACATGACGGACCTCACAAACAACACGTCAGATTTTCCAGCCGTTTTCCCGGATCGTCTCTGCGTGACGACTTTTTTCCAGCCCTTCGGAAGGTTTTCCAGGCCCTCGAGACCGAAATCTTCGGGGTGTAATTTATTCGCGTCCGAACCATTCGGCGAATACGGAACCTTATATTCCTTACGATCAGCGGCTTGTTCCCTGGAGGAAGGAAATAGGAGAGGAGCAGCGGCAGGAAAATTAAAGGGGTGATCACCCCGTGGGGTACAGGTCACACATACACACTGCAGCTCCATTCAAAGCGCATTTCAGTTCTCCACCATATTTAACATCTCTGTCGTCAGTCAATGAATGAAAGCATCCTAGTCTGACCCAATACTTGTCCCAGCTGAGGGTTTGTTACAGTTGTTTCCAGTCTAGACAATCCTCGGTCATATAAACCACCTGGACTCCAGACTGATACATTTTACACTGCGCTGATACATTGTAGCAAACTATCAGAAGCTGAGAGAGGCTTGATGTGCTGAGCTCACAGAGGATTGCCTAGACTAATACACTGTAACAAATCCTCAGCTGTCAGAAGTATTAGCCCTGTAGAGGATTGCCTAGACTGATACATTGTAACAGATCCTCAGCTGTCAGAAGTATTAGCCCTGTACAGCCTTTGGATATGCTGTAAATAAAGATGTTGATGTTCACTGTCAGCAAGCAGAGATCTTGAAAATGTGATGGAAATGAAGCACATGCCAGTCTATTAGAAAGCTGCAGGAATTTACATCATACAATTATTAAACTTTTATCACATCAAACAGGAAACACCCTTTAAATCCCCGTTATTAAAACAACTTCCTTCATACTTTTGTATTCATTCATATGTTCTTCCAATTTACAAATTGCTTTGCTGTGTACAATATTCTAAACCGAGATGCAGTCAATATAAATAGCTATAAAATGTGACAGATATGGCTGATCATTGCCGACTCCCAGCACATAGTCACCTGTCCTGGATGGGGGCCGCCATGTTTGTTTTCTGCCCGATCATGTGACTTTACCGACCTCTTCTACTGCGCACGCTCGCCACCTGCCTGTCTCTCTTGCGCCTGCGCTGTGTGAGCTAGGACCCGGGGGCGGGGCGTGGTATGGAAATCTTCTTCTAGGTGTTGTGGTAACTCGGGAGTCCGGTGAAGACAGTAACGGAACCCTGAAGCCCAGAGAACCGGAGCCATGAGGGCCGTGCCCACCTGGGTGGATAAAGTCCATGACAGGGACAAGGTGGAGCAGTGGTAAGGAGCAGCGGCTGTAGGCGCATAGCAACCAGGAGCTTGGAGTGTGAATGTGCATAGCAACCGGGTGCTGAGGGTCTGAATGTGCATAGTAACTGGGTGCTGAGGGTCTGAATGTGCATGGTAACCGGGTGCCGAGGGTCTAAAGGTGCATAGCAACCAGGTGCTGAGGGTCTGAATGTGCATGGAAACCGGGTGCTGAGGGTCTGAAGATGCATGGCAACCGGGTGCCGAGGGTCTAAACGTGCATGGCAACCGGGTGCTGAGGGTCTGAAAATGCATGGCAACCAGGTGCTGAGGGTCTAAAGGTGCATGGAAACTGGGTGCTAAGGGTCTAAAGGTGCATGGAAACTGGGTGCTAAGGGTCTAAAGGTGCATGGAAACTGGGTGCTAAGGGTCTAAAGGTGCATGGCAACCGGGTGCTGAGGGTCTAAAGGTGCGTGGCAACCGGGAGCTGAGGGTCTAAAGGTGCATGGCAACCGGGTGCTGAGGGTCTAAAGGTGCATGGCAATCGGGTGCTGAGGGTCTAAAGGTGCATAGCAACCGGATGCTGAGGGTCTAAAGGTGCATGGCAACCAGGTGCTGAGGGAGGGTCTGAAGATGTATGGCAACCAGTTGCTGAGGGTCTGAAGGTGCATGGAAACTGGGTGCTAAGGGTCTAAAGGTGCATGGAAACTGGGTGCTAAGGGTCTAAAGGTGCATGGAAACTGGGTGCTAAGGGTCTAAAGGTGCATGGAAACTGGGTGCTAAGGGTCTAAAGGTGCATGGCAACCGGGTGCTGAGGGTCTAAAGGTGCATGGCAACCGGGTGCTGAGGGTCTAAAGGTGCATGGCAACCGGGTGCTGAGGGTCTAAAGGTGCATGGCAACCGGGTGCTGAGGGTCTAAAGGTGCATGGCAATCGGGTGCTGAGGGTCTAAAGGTGCATAGCAACCGGATGCTGAGGGTCTAAAGGTGCATAGCAACCAGGTGCTGAGGGAGGGTCTGAAGATGTATGGCAACCAGTTGCTGAGGGTCTGAAGGTGCATAGCAACCGGGTGCTGAGGGTCCAGAGCTGCATAGCAACCAGGAGCAGAGGATGTAGAAGTGCAAAATAGTTAGAGAATCTGTGTGTAAGGAGCAGGGACTACGTGGTTTGTGCAAAACCATAGCGTAAACATAACTGTGTAGTTCAGTGAGACGTATCACACATCATTGGCTTAGATACATCATCATACTGTCCATAGTGAGCCGGTCCAATGACTGAACAGCAGAAAGTTCTGCAGATTTCTAATATATATTGTGGGGAGTCGCTCTGGTAGACAGCGGTGCGGGTGCAGTTTAGAGGCAAAACAAGGAGTCCAGATGGTGCATCAAACAGTGTTTTATTCACACTTGCACGCCATAAAAGAAAAGCAGTCTCTTGGTGACAGTTCACACACAACGGAAATACTGTGGCAAAACGAAAACAGGCCAACACAGGGTCCAGTCACCTTGGGTGGTTTAGGTGCGGGTTCACACCTAGCAGTCGGCTCAGCCGCAGGCGATTCCACCTTCAGGTCGCAGGGAAACACCACCTTGCTGAGCTCCTTCCTCCAGCACAGAGAATTCCTCAGCCCTGTTTGCAGGCTCCAGGATAATCACACCCTCAGACACAGCTGCTGGCTGCGTTATATACCCAGCCCAAAACATGGACTGGACCGTGGGGAGCAGCCACCCACCCTACTCTTTAGCTGCTCCCAGTAAGAGCCGGCCCGGATCGGCTTTGCAGCCATGCTATTTAACAGAGCAGCACTAGCTGCTGCAGACCAAAAACCCCGGCTCTTACCTCACCGAGGCCAGCAACCTCGGTGACACGTACCTGCTATCAAATACAACACCTTGCACTCTCTTACACACCCCCTTTGTTCAACCCTGAGGGGTGAACACACGTGAGGCAGTGGACGCGGGACAGGGCATCTGCGTTGCCCTGCAAGCGGCCTGCCCTGTGTTCCACAGAGAATTTGAAATTCTGAAGAGATAGGAACCACCTGGTGACCCGAGCATTCCTCTCCTTGGCCTGACTCATCCATTTGAGGGGGAATGGTCGGTCACCAGACGGAACCTCCTCCCTAACAAGTAGTAGCGGAGAGATTCGAGTGCCCACTTGATAGCCAGGCACTCCCTCTCCACTATACTGTATCTGGACTCGGCGGGATTGAGCTTACGGCTCAGGAAGACAACGGGATGTTCTTCCCCGTTGACCTCCTGAGACAGTACCGCACCGAGGCCTACCTCCGAGGCGTCGGTCTGTACGACAAACTCCTTGTTGAAGTCGGGTGTCACCAAAACCGGGGACCCACACAGGGCCGACTTCAACGCGGCGAAAGCCTCCTCCGCCTTCTCACTCCAGCTAACCCTCCCAGACTTTCGCCCCTTCAACAGGTCTGTCAACGGCGCTGCTATTGTGGCAAAGTGGGGCACAAACCTCATGTAGTAACCTACAATCCCCAGGAACGACTTTACCTGCCTGGTGGTGACCGGTCGGGGCCAGTTACGAATGGCCTCTACCTTAGTTACCTGAGGTTTGATGACTCCCGCCCAATTACATATCCCAGATATTTTGTCTCCTCTAACCCTATGGAGCACTTCTTTGGGTTAGCGGTCAGTCCGGCTTTCCTCAGGGCATCCACTACCGCCTGCACCTTGGGTAAATGGCTTTCCCAGTCGGTGCTGTGGATGACTACATCATCTAAGTAGGCCGAGGCGCACCGACGATGTGGTCGCAGCACTATGTCCATTAACCTTTGGAAAGTGGCGGGGCGCCATGCAGGCCAAAGGGTAACACCTTGTAGTGATACAGGCCCTGCGGGTAACAAATGCGGTTTTTCCTTAGCCGACTCCGTTAAGGGTACCTGCCAGTACCCTTTGGTGAGGTCTAGCACAGAAAAATAACGGGCTTGCCCTAAACTCTCAACAAGCTCGTCTACCCGGGGCATGGGATACGCATCAAACTTGGACACTTCATTTAACTTGCGAAAATCGTTGCAGAACCGCAACGTCCCATCCGGCTTGGGTATTAGGACTATGGGACTGGCCCACTCACTCTTCGACTCCTCAATGACATCGAGCTTCAACATTAACTGTACTTCCTCCGCGATGGCCCGTCGCCGAGCCTCGGGTACCCGGTATGGTTTTAACCGGATCTTGGCCTGAGGCTCAGTGACGATGTCATGTTGGATGAGAGACGTGCGGCCAGGAGGTCCGAGAACACATCCGTGTTCCGACTGATGAACTCCCTGACTTCCTGAACTTGTTTGGAAGACAGGCTGTCTGCAATTTTTACCGTGGTTACTGCTTCACAGGCCTCGAACTGTGGGGCTGGACACTTTTCACCTAGAAGCCCTAGCCGGGGCTGTGGTCGTCGGCCGTGTCCCTATCTTTCCACGGCTTTAGTAAATTCACGTGGTACACCTGCTCCGGCTTGCGCCGCCCTGGCTGGTGTACTTTGTAATTTACTTCCCTACCTTCTCGATCACCTCATAGGGGCCCTGCCACCTAGCTAGGAATTTGCTGTCAAGGGTGGGTACCAGAACCAACACTCGATCTCCCGGATTGAAGCCCCGCACCCGAGCCTGACGATTATACACCCTACTCTGGGCTTGTTGCGCTGCCTCCATATGCTCCCGGACCAGCGGCAACACCCTTTCTATCCGTTCCTGCATCTGGGTGACATACTCAATGACACTTTTGTGGGGGACAGGCTGTTGTTCCCATGCTTCCTTGGCGATATCCAACAGGCCCCGAGGGTGTCTGCCATAAAGCAGTTCGAAGGGCGAGAACCCAGTAGAGGCCTGGGGTACCTCTCGCACTGCGAACATGAGATAGGGCAGAAGCAGATCCCAGTCCTTCCCATCTCTAGACACCACCCTCTTTAACATATTTTTTAGAGTTTGGTTAAACCTCTCAACCAGACCGTCTGTTTGCGGATGGTAAACGGACGTCCGTAGCTGCTTTATACGCAACAATTTACACAGTTCCCTCATTACTTTGGACATAAAAGGGGTCCCTTGGTCTGTCAGAACCTCTTTTGGCAGGCCCACACGGGAAAACATCTCCATTAACTCTTTGGCAATGAGCTTAGCTGAGGTATGTCGCAGAGGCACCGCCTCCGGATACCGAGTGGCATAATCGAGAACTACCAGAATGTGTTGGTGGCCCCTGGCAGACTTTGGTACAGGCCCAATTAAATCCATAGCGATTCGCTCGAACGGTACTTCAATAATTGGCAGAGGTACCAGAGGACTACGGAAATGTGGCTGGGGGCTAGTTATCTGACAGGTCGGACAGGACTTACAATAATTCTCTACCTCCTTGAACACACTGGGCCAATAAAACCGCTGTAGTATGCGGTCCTGGGTTTTCTGCCACCCCAGGTGTCCCCAAGAACATGTTGGTGGGCAAGCTCCATGACAAGCTTACGATACGCTGTGGGCACCACCAACTGTTCAACAGGTTCACCTCGGATTTGGTTCACCCGATACAACATATCCTGCAGAACAATAAATCGTGGGAACATTAATTCAGCCCCTGGTTTCTGGGGTTTACCATCAATTTCCAGCACATTCTCCCAGGCCCTGGTTAGGGTTTGGTCCCGGTGTTGTGCGGTCCCAAAATTTTCCCCGGAGACATTGAGGTCTGCCAACTCAGGCCCCGGTGGCAAGTCCTCCGTGTCTCCCACCATTACACTCAGTGGGGTTGTCTCCCCACTACCGCTGCAGCAGTGGTCACCCCTACCGCTGGCCCCTCAGACTCGGGCTCCCAGGGTTCTGGCCTTCCAGGGGTATCAGGCCACTCTGCTAGGGTTACCCCTGTCTCAGGGCTATTAGTCACTTTCATCTCAGGCCACAGTGACGGAAAACCAGGGAAGTCTCTCCCAATTATTAGTTCATAGGGCAGCTTTGTGGAGATCGCCACTTCACAAGTCCAGGTGCCGGCCGCCGTGGATAGAGACATTACAGCCGTGGGATAGTCCTTTAAGTCTCCGTGTATGCACACCACACCAACTTTCCGGCCCGTATACTGGGTGGGCTGTACCAGGGCAGCACTTACCAGGGTTACCAGGCTCCCTGAGTCCAACAGCGCCACTGCCAGGTTATCCCCGATTTGCACCTGGCACAGATGTCGATTGTCTATTGTCTCGGGGGTGCCGGTCGCACACAGTCTCCGGGCATACAGGGAAACCCGGTACCCATAATTAGTCTCCATGGGTTCCCTCCACTGTGGACAGTCGGCCCTTACGTGGCCAGGCTCGTGACACCGCCAGCAGACTACTGGGGAGGGATCTGCAAGGGGTACATCCCGGGCGGGTTTGGCCGGCCGCCGGGACTGGGGTGGAGGTTTCCGGGGTTTGACTGGCCTCCTCCCAAAAGAACCCCCTGCAGGTTTCTGGTGGCCTCATATCGCTCCACCAGGTCGACCATCTCAAGGGCATTGGTGGGGGATACCTGGCCGATCCAGTGCTGGAGAGGGTAAGGCAAAGACCTCCAGAATACATCTGCTAACAGACGGTCGAGCATAGCAGTGGGAGTCAGTATGTCTGGCTGCAGCCATTTTTGCAACCGATGTAGCAGGTCATAGTATTGTGGTCTGGCGGGTTCAGCCGGGTTAAATTCCCACTGATGCACCCGCTGGGCCCGGACCAAAACATTCACCCCCAGTCTTGCTAGAATCTCACCTTTCACGGTCGGGTAGTCAGCTGCCTGGACATCTGCCAAATCGAAAAAAACTTGCTGGGGTCCGGCTGCCAGGAACGGAGCAACCACCTCGGCCCACTGGTCACGGGGTAACTTTTCCCTCACGGCGACCTTCTCAAAGACAGCTAGGTATGTCTCCACGTCGTCTGCGGGGTCATCTTTGGGATCGCCGCACGGACCGCTTCCGGGCATCATGGACGTGGTGGGACGCTCCTGCCGCCTGTAAGGCCATCACCTGCTGTAGTAGTAGCTGGTTGGTCTCCTGCTGCTGCTTGTTGGCCTCCCGCTGCTGCAAGTTAGCCTCCACAAGGGCTTTTACAACCGCCTCCATTTTGTCCGGGAACCCAGGCTGCAACTTTGCCGGCCTAATATAGGACATACACTTTTACTCAGCAAACAAAGTTCGGCGTTCACGCCAGCCTCACTGCGCATGCCCGCATCCGACACCAAATGTGGGGAGTCGCTCTGGTAGACAGCGGTGCGGGTGCAGTTTAGAGGCAAAACAAGGAGTCCAGATGGTGCATCAAACAGTGTTTTATTCACACTTGCACGCCATAAAAGAAAAGCAGTCTCTTGGTGACAGTTCACACACAACGGAAATACTGTGGCAAAACGAAAACAGGCCAACACAGGGTCCAGTCACCTTGGGTGGTTTAGGTGCGGGTTCACACCTAGCAGTCGGCTCAGCCGCAGGCGATTCCACCTTCAGGTCGCAGGGAAACACCACCTTGCTGAGCTCCGTCCTCCAGCACAGAGAACTCCTCAGCCCTGTTTGCAGGCTCCAGGATAATCACACACACCCAGACACAGCTGCTGGCTGCGTTATATACCCAGCCCAAAACATGGACTGGACCGTGGGGAGCAGCCACCCACCCTACTCTTTAGCTGCTCCCAGTAAGAGCCGGCCCGGATCGGCTTTGCAGCCATGCTATTTAACAGAGCAGCACTAGCTGCTGCAGACCAAAAACCCCGGCTCTTACCTCACCGAGGCCAGCAACCTCGGTGACACGTACCTGCTATCAAATACAACACCTTGCACTCTCTTACAATATTTATAATTTCTTGCCGTTTTCAACATCCCTGCTTTCAGCCATTGAATGAAAGCCAAGGGCTGAAAACCTATACAGACCTAATACTTCTCATAGCTGAGGATTTGTTACAGTTGCCTTCAGTCCGTTTTACACGGCGAAATTTGCTAGTGGAATTTTGATGATTCTGCGCCCTAATGCCTCCGTGGCGGTGTTGTGTTAGAATCCGTGTGGCAGTGATTGATCACGGAGTACAGAAATGGCGGCAGGTCTACATACGTGTGTCATACATGTTAGTGAGCGCGCTCAGAACGAGATGATGAAAAGTGACGTTTGTTCCCCTTCGCTTTGCAGCATTTATGACCTCGCCTTTAAACCCGATGGGACTCAGCTGATTGTGGCCGCAGGGAACAAAGTGCTGGTGAGTCTCAGTCCTTCCCCGCTCTCGTTACAGTGTTTTTTTGTTTTTTTTGTTGTTTTTATGATTTATAATTATTCTGTCTTTGATGTCAAGGAAATGTTCATGTACTGAGCTGAGCCATGCAAGAAGAGGTGCAGTATAAAGCATGGGGTGATGGGACAGAGCAGGACACCAGGAGCCCAGACCAGCAGACCCGGGCAGTGTCAGAACAGCAGGGAGGATAGGGCTTTTTTTTTTTAATTTAACGCTTTCTTCCCCATTTATAAATGACAATCTAACCTGGAGTCATTTATCATAGCTGTGCCCTAATGGAGCAGTTCTACAGTGTAAAGCATGGGGGGCAGGTTGGTGTAGCAGATCTGTCTCTTGTAACAGTTTTTTTTTTTTTTTGTCGTCAGGTCTATGACACGTCAGACGGGACTTTGCTGCAGCCATTGAAGGGACACAAGGACACGGTGTACTGTGTGGCGTACGCTAAAGATGGTAAATCTGCCAGCCTTTTCTTGTAAATGATGGCTCTACACGTTAATCACAGACTCCATGTGTTACAGCGTACATGACCCAGTCACACACATGTTACCGCGTACATGACCCAGTCACACACATGTTACCGCGTACATGACGCTGTCAGAGACGTGTTACTGCGTACATGACGCTGTCAGAGACGTGTTACGGCGTACATGACGCTGTCAGAGACGCGTTACAGCGTACGTGACCCAGTCAGAGACGTGTTACCGCATACGTGACCCAGTCAGAGACGTGTTACTGCGTACGTGACCCAGTGAGACACGTGTTACCGCGTACGTGACCCAGTCAGACACGTGTTACAGCGTACATGACCCAGTCAGACACGTGTTACAGCGTACATGACCCAGTCAGAGACGTGTTACCGCGTACATGACCCAGTCAGAGATGTGTTACAGCGTACATGACCCAGTCAGACACGTGTTACAGCGTACATGACCCAGTCAGACACGTGTTACAGCGTACATGACCCAGTCAGACACGTGTTACAGCGTACATGACCCAGTCAGACACGTGTTACAGCGTACATGACCCAGTCAGACACGCGTTACAGCGTCCATGACCCAGTCAGATACGCGTTACCGCGTCCACGACCCAGTCAGAGACGTGTTACCGCATCCACGACCCAGTCAGATACGTGTTACAGCATCCATGACCCAGTCAGAGACGTGTTACCGCGTACATGACCCAGTCAGAGACGTGTTACAGCATCCATGACCCAGTCAGAGACGTGTTACCGCGTACATGACCCAGTCAGATACGTGTACAGCATCCATGACCCAGTCAGAGGCGTGTTACCGACATGACCCAGTCGAGACGTGTTACCGCGTACATGACCCAGTCAGATACGTGTTACAGCATCCATGACCCAGTCAGAGACGTGTTACCGCGTACATGACCCAGTCAGAGACGTGTTACCGCGTACATGACCCAGTCAGAGACGTGTTACCGCGTACATGACCCAGTCAGAGACGTGTTACAGCGTACATGACCCAGTCAGAGACGCGTTACAGCGTACATGACCCAGTCAGAGACGCGTTACAGCGTACATGACCCAGTCAAAGACGTGTTACCGCGTATATGACCCAGTCAGAGACGTGTTACCGCGTATATGACCCGGTCAGAGACGTGTTACCGCGTATATGACCCGGTCAGAGACGTGTTACAGCGTACATGACCCGGTCAGAGACATGTTACAGCGTACATGACCCGGTCAGAGACGTGTTACAGCATCCATGACCCAGTCAGAGACGCGTTACAGCGTACATGACCCAGTCAGAGACGCGTTACAGCATACATGACCCTGTCAGAGACGTGTTACAGCGTACATGACCCGGTCAGAGACGTGTTACAGCATCCATGACCCAGTCAGAGACGCGTTACAGCGTACATGACCCAGTCAGAGACGCGTTACAGCATACATGACCCTGTCAGAGACGTGTTACGGCGTACATGACCCTGTCAGAGACGTGTTACGGCGTACATGACCCAGTCAGAGACGTGTTACGGCGTACATGACCCAGTCAGAGACGTGTTACCGCGTACATGACCCAGTCAGAGACGTGTTACAGCGTGCATGACCCAGTAATACACTGTGCGTCCTGTAAACTCCGAAAAATTATATTCATTCCAGGAAAGCGATTTGCCTCGGGATCTGCTGATAAAAGTGTCATCATATGGACGTCCAAACTGGAAGGAATATTGAAGTATACGTAAGTCCGTCTTCTTGGAAGCTACGCCTTCATATGGCTGTGGCCCTTTCTGTATGCTCTATTAGCACATATAGGGGCAGATTTACCGATCCTATAGATGGCAGGAGTGTAGACCGAAATCCAAACCCTCCCCCGTTAATGGAAATTCGGAACTCCGTTAACGACAATTGTCTCTGAGATGATCAATGCCTCAGTCTCCAATAAACCAGTCAAGTGGCATAACTGGCTCACCTCCCAGTTCAACAAAGTTTCATTATTCTTGTGATGTAATGTCGAGCATATAACTCCTTGTCCCCTTTTTCTTATTTTTTTTTAATTTTTGATATTATTTAATTTGGTTAAGTTTTTCCCCTTTTACTGTGGCTACAAATGTCATGCAAGATGTGATTGATACTTGAAACCAGTATCACAATGCACATTCCTTGTATGTAATACTTTATTTTATTATTGGAAACAATAAAATAGATGGTTAAAAAAAGCGTAGACCGCTGTCTAGTCCTGCAGAGGGGCTCCGGCTGGAATATAAATTTGGTGCAGGGATGGACACTTCTAGTATCGGTTGGCTTATTCCTAGACAGAATTTTACGCCAGGATTGTGGCACAATTTTGGTGCAAAACATCAATTGTTAAGCCCCACCTCTTTTCAGTTGAGCCAAAAAATTTGTAAAAACCCTAGCCGCGCCATTTTTTAGACAGATTCTAGGAGCAGACACATTAGTAAGGCGTCTTCCACATGTCCGTAAATCGTGGCCTTGTGCTGTCAATGCTCTCCACGGACAGCACACAGATCCATTGACCTTACTGCGTTTCTTCAGGCATGCGGTACCTTAGTCTGTCCAGAAACGCCCATAGAAATCTGTGGGTTTGTGAAAACCACTGACAACACGGATGGTATGTGCTGTGACCATTGATACTAGATGCTCTGGAAATCCCTGGAATATGGAGGGCAAAAAACGGATACAGGACCAACAATGGACCTTTCACTGATTAATCATTTGCACGGCAGAAGCCTAAATCTGGGCTGTGGAGTTTATGGGTGCGTCTGTGCCTGGGTGAATAATGAAGACCCCATAGCACTTGCAGCCCCTGCTGATTGGAGGTGCCCCCCCAACGTTGATACCCTATCAAACAACTATTGATTGTTGGTTATATTAGGGAAAGGCCTTCAGTATCAAAGTCCAGGAACCGCCCCCTTCATTCTAATTTTTAAGGAAATTTGGGTTAGGACACCAAACAATACTTCACTAGAAGTCGCGTAGAAGTGTCTGTATTTCTGCGTCACCATTCTCATTTATCTTCAGGCACAATGATTCCATCCAGTGTGTGTCTTACAACCCGATGACCCACCAGCTGGCGTCCTGCTCCTCCAGTGATTTCGGTGAGTCCCGCTTCATTCACATCATTGCTTCTCCGTACAGTATTATTCCGAAGTCTTGAACGGAGCGAATTCGGATTGAGCATCCGAAGCTCGCTTCGCTCAACTCTGTTGCTTACTCTCTGTAGTAGAGTCTGTATATGTAACTTACATTAGAGAAGCTGCTCCATTCAGGAGGGGGGCTGCAGCAGTGGGGTCTACTGGGAGCCATCTGTCATAAGTGAGCATCTGAACGGCGTAATGTAGAATTTCAGCAGGTGACATTAGCCGTAATTTCACGGATAAGATTCTTTTTTTTTTTTTTTTTTACTAGGTCTTTGGTCTCCAGAGCAGAAGTCTGTTTCCAAACACAAAGTGAGCAGTAAGATCACCTGCTGCAGGTAAGAGCTGAGAGTACAGATCGGTTATCACCAGGAGTTTAATATGTAGCTGGGATCAGTTGTCTCATGTAGGGTGCATTTACAGTCTGCATTGGATGTATACATCAGAAAGATTTCCCGACCTACACATATAAGTAGCATTGATTGCCTGTATCCTCTCACCTGGAAAAAAATGAAAAGTATGCCATACGGTATAAAAAATATTTGTGTGTATATATATTTACTGTATAGGGATCGACCAATTGTCAGATTTACCGATATTATTGGCCGATATTCAGGATTTTCAAAGTTATCGGTATCGGCATCTAACCTTGCCGATAACGAATCGTGAACATAGATCGCGCTGCTGTCAGCACGATCCAGGTTCGCTCAGCAGCACAGGGGAGAAGGAAGCAGTGTCTCCCTCCCCCTGTGCCGCTGCCACCAATGAGAGGAGGGGAGCGGCTGTGGCCACTGCGCCACCAATGAAGTTTACTCAGTTATTAATTCAAATACAGGAGGGGGGTGAATCATACAGCCGCACCCGACCTCTGAGAGGTAGCTGCGATCGCGGCAGTTTACCCCTGCCGAACCTGAGGGGTTAACTGCTGCAGATCGCAGCTACCCCTAATAGAGGACGGGTGCTGCTGTATTTGACTTAATGGGCGAGTTATCTTCATTCGTGGCGCAGTGCGCCCTTCACCCCAACCAACCCCAATATTAAAAACATTGGTGGCGCAGTGCCCCCCCACAGGATTAAAATCATTAGTGGCAGTGGCCACAGGGTCCCCTCTCCCCTCTTAGTGGCAGTGGCAGCTTTTGATGGGAGCCCCAGCAGTGTAATCCCGGGGCTCCGATCGGTTACCATGGCAGCCAGGACGCTACTGAAGCCCTGGCTGCCATGGTCAGCTCCCTGCTGCTGTGTGCACTATGCCCAGGGCAGCAGGGAGTGTATAAGATTCTATTCACCCTGATAGAGCTCTATTAGGGTGAATATGACAAGGGATTAAAAGATCCCAGGTTCTACCCCTAAGGGGGAAATTGTGGAAATAGGGAAAAACACCAAAATATTAAGTATAAATATTGAATCTAATATATATAATGGCATCTCTTCATTTAATAGCAGATTTGTGTAGGATTTTTTTTTCTTTTCTAAAATGAAAATGCACAGATTATCGGTATAAATTATCGGCCTGAAAGTTCACAGGTTATCGGTACCAGTATCGGCTCAAAAAAATCTATATCGGTCGATCCCTAATACTGTATACAGAAAAACACTATTTTGGCCTCCATCACGTGAACGGAGCCCTATGGATGCCTTTGCCAGGCTTACACTACATGCAGTGTGAATGCACCCTAGAGGCTCGTTCTCATGACGGTTTTTGCCATGGCATTGCAGTTTAAATGTGGCGGATGCATTCGTTCAATGGGTCTAATCCATGAGCGGACCCCCGCAGAAACTGCAGCAACAAAGGACTTATCTTTTTTTGGTGCAGTCTGGAAAATCAATTGGAGAAAATCGTCCAGTTGACTGGCAGTGCAGACTCCTATTAAAACCCGGAGAAGACAGGACAGAAATCGGCAGTGTGAACCAGCCCATGACTTTACACTGACCGAAGCTCAGTCTGTTGTAACCTTAAAAGTGTTATCCAAGACCAAACAAAAAATGTCATACTACGTGGAGCAACTACACAATCTGCACCGATGTTATAGCATACCATTTGTTCATGGTGTTAGCCCAGTAACTGCATCTGAGAGCGCTTTCCCAATTTGTTTACAACCTGCGCTTGTTTCCGCTTCATCCGATATCCGGAAGCGCTGTCGTGTTCCCGCTCTCCTTGCCAGCATTGAAAACG